>CM028384.1:85516504-85572340 GCA_013146195.2 Codonopsis lanceolata
TTGGCTGCCACCAGGCACGATCCCCGAGTTTCGTCCTCATTCGTTATCTCCGCCCGACTCACCTTGAGTCGAGGCCCAAGTTCCGCCCTCGTCGTTAGGTGGACCGCTATCGTCTCCTTTGATATTTGTCCTACCCCATCAATCCTCTCATATGTTCCTCTATTTTGAGGACAAAATAGAAATTAAGTTTGGGGGGATTTAAAACTTTAAGTCTTAGCAGGTGTCCTAGCCTAACGAGGAATGGAGTCAGGCTATGTCGTTAGGTGAAAGAAAATTTCTTTTCTTGATGACCATTTAACTCTTCACCCTATTTTTCATGTTTTTATTTTTTCTGATTTTCGGAGGTGTTGCCTTGACCAGAATACACTTATTTTGGATACTCGTGGGTTCCTCTTATGGGGACCCATCATCAATTGTGTCATCGTCATCACCTCCAAATTTCCCAATTTCTTAAAAATATATATAAAAAATAATAATAAATTCAAAATATTCATCCTCGAGTTTAGGTGTGGTAATGCTAGTCGTAGTCCATGAGGAGATTAGTGCAATGAACCGCATAGTTAGTCCATAGATCCCCCTGAAATTTACTTAATTTTGCGAAACTTTTACTTTTCTCCAAATTCTTCATGCACTCACACCGGTCATAACTTATGGATTGATTAGAATAGTTTTATAAAGTTTATAACACCTATTTCACTTCAACAAGATATGCACAAGAATATGATGCATAGCCATTCGAACATGATTGTTGCATTAAATTGTAACTTAGGGTCAATTGCATGTTAGTTAGATCCCTTGGATTTTTCTCATTTATATATCTCAAGCACACTTTCGAACCGTGTTTGCGCATGTTAGTCTCAATTGTCCCTACCATCCTGTCTTAGCGAATGCTTATGTAAAATCCAGTGATGCTAAACACTCAACCCCAATTCCCATAGTTGATATGATATTTTGTGTTGTCTTACTTGCTTTAAATACTATGTGAGCATTTGGCATTAAGAAATGACTTAGGCCATCTTTGGATCGTTAGAGCCTAAATATTCCCTGACCTATACTAAATATATCCCTAGTGTCCCCTTTGAGCCTAATGAAAAAGAATGGAGTGTGCTAAGCACACTATTTAAACCCCCATTCGCCATCGCTTTTTTACCCACATTAACTTAACCCTAAAAGCCTATACACTTTTAGCCTACCCTTTGAGAGAGTAGGATTGGGTGGGAAATTGATTTTAGGAGGACCACTTCTTTTCAGTTAGGCTATTTTTCAGAAGGCTTCTTCTTTCCGTCGTCGAAAAAAAATAATAATAATAATAATAATCATGTGTCGACGAAAAATGAAACGGAAGAAGAAGAGGATAAACAAAAGATTCAAATGAAAGCATAGCTTTCAAGAGAAAATATGTTAGAAAAATTCTGCTGATTAGAATGATGATATTTTTAGAAGAATATATTGCCCAAAACAAGTTTGGGGGAAGAAGAAAAGTGAAAAGTAACACAAAGCACCCTCCACTTGTGGTCTTTGCAGTCCTAGCCTAAATAGGGAAAACTTCCTTTTTGGAAGTATGAGGGATAAAGGGTAGTCTTACTCTCTCACTTTGAATTCCAATCCCTTTCCATCAAATCCCCCAACACCTTGGCCTTACATTACAAGCTTATAAAGTCCTAATGATCTTCTTGCCAATGCTTATGTTGTTTTTATTGTCAAGTGAGTAACATGAAATTGATCACACACTTCATAATCATTATTATTCACCTTAAAGCTCAACGTGTTAGCATAATCTTAGCTATTACAAGTCATTGGGATAGAGAGCATTGTATGTCATACATAGAAGTGCATGGGATGGATGTATAAATCTTTTGAATCCTTGGGACCTTTTCGTCTGTGAATCGACGGTTTTGGATGGTAGATCTCATACTTCTTAATGCATGATTTTCTATTAAACTGTAATTTTCATATGAATGTGGTGTTTAGCTCAATAAAACGGTTTTAGTTAAGATATTCTTTAAGACTGGTGATCACACACACACGGAGAAATTAAAAGTAGTAGCAGTATTAAGAAAAGACTAGTTGGTTTTATATGACTAAGCTCGCATATATGTGGTGAGCACCAAACCGAGATTACATGCATGCCATACACTTATAACTTGAGATGAAGCCAAAAAGATTTTATGTTTTATTTTTATGTGTAATTTTATTAGCTTTGCTTTTGTATTTATTTGTTTTTGTATTTATCTGCATAGTCGAGTCACTCGAAAGAGTCTCCTTGAGTTTGTGGGTTTATAGAGGAGTGTAAATAGTGTCACCCTCACAAAAAAGATTTTAATTTTTGTTATTTATATGCTTTTGTATTTATAAGTTTATTTGTTTACTCGTGGACGAGCAAAGTTCAAGTTTGGGGGTATTTGATCGATGTATTTTATACGCCGATTTTATATACTTCTATGACTTAAATTATGCTATTTCACGAGTCTTTTGAGTACTAATATATGTTTTCGTGAGTTTTGTAAGTTTCAGATTATTGTGAAAATACGCGAAACTCCGTGGTTTTAAGTGCAAATTACAAGGAAGAGAAAATTGAAGAAAATAAAGATCGCAGACAACGGACACCTTATGACGCAGGTGCCTCGCACTGCGACCGCAAGGTAGGCAAGACGGTCCTCGGCCAATCAAAGAAATCAAAAGCCACCCACGGAGACCTTGCGACGCAAGGTATCCAAAGACCTTGTCGCAAGGTAGGGTAATGCGACCTTTCGGATTTTCACACAATTCGATCAATCACAACTCCCGAGTATATATAGAAGTCGGATGCCGAGCCTAAGCATAAGGAGGACTGGAAGCTCTCTTTACATAGATTTTAGGTAGTTTTAGATTGTATAACATAGTTAGGTTTTGTAATTTCAAGTATTGAAGATCAAATCATGTCTCCCATCATCTTCATGTGTTGTTCATCGCCTATGATGAACTAAATCATCCCTAATCTAGGAGGTGGGAGGTAACTTGTATCGAATTTATGTTTTGATTCATATATATATGTCTATTCAATGCTTGTTGATTGTGTTGTTTATCAATCCCTATATTGTTTTGCTTTGAACAAATGAATGTAATCGCAAATAATAAAGGCTTAGAGGTGCGGATAATTGCATGACCAAGTGCATATGTCGCATAATCGGCTCACCAACACAATAAATTGGACCTATCGATGCACGAGTGATAAGTTAGGACCGTGTTCTTACATGATCTAGGTGACAGATAGATCATAAATCTAGGTGACGACTAGATTGATAGTTCATGTGCTTAGGATATAGAATGGGTGAATTTTATGGGATGGAGGCTGAACCAATTGTTCAACAGACTATATCTATTTTTAGTGAACGAACCCAAGACATTGAATGACATTTTTATGAATTGAACATAAAGGAGATATAAGTGAAACCCAGAATCCTAGATTTCCACTCACCATAAGATCTTCATATCTCGTTATTACTTGCCTAATTAGTTAAACATCTATAACTAGTAGATTAGAGTAGAATTAAACATAAAAACCCCCCTTAGGTTAATAATTTGCTATCTATAATCGCACTGCTCGTGATCACTTGTCTCGTGGGTTCGACCCTTGCTTCCGAGTCTATTCTATAATAGTCTTGTCCACTTGCAAGGAAATAGATAAAATAAAACATCGATCAATGAGCAGATATAAATCTAAATACAATAAGAATCAACAATCTCCTCCTATTTATATCTGGTCATCATTACTACAAATGAGGGCTATAACCGACTATGTGATAGATAATAGCATGTCTAAGAGTTTTATTCATTTAATAACGGAAGACATGCCTCTATCAAACAGAATAGCACCTCAAGTGTAAAGACTAATCTAAGTGCACACAAAGATAAGGAAATCATATAACAGCACACAGATTAGTAGCAATCAGTTTTAAATAAATTTAAAGTGAGTGTTTAAATTCTAAGCAGATATAGAAAATGAAATAACAAGAATTTAAACATCAGACAATTTTGAAAGGCAGATAATCTTCTGTATTATAAACAAGATGTTTAATGGGTACAGAGTTTTCAAAAGATAGGATAAATACAAAGGTTAAGGGAAAAACAAATACATAATTTACCAAGGTCGTTTCCCTTTTCCTTTGTTTGCATCATCTTTCTCCCTACGTTGTCTTTCTAGCTCTTCCATTCTTCGTACGTACTCGTCATCGGCATCTGTGGGAGGTCTGGTGGAACGAGAGCGGTAGTCGAGTTCTTCACGAAGACGACTGTTCTCTTCCATAAGCATTCTGTTTATAGACTTCATTTGCTTCTCCTCCGTAATGGTCAGATCACGATCACGATGAGCATTCATGATGTTGTGAGCAGAGTCGCGAGCTAAGTTGATGAGCTCTAGGACAGGAGGGCGGCCATTGCCGAGATGCAGTGTGATGACATGGAACAGCTCGTAGAAGAGGGATGAGCAGAGCCGGACACATTCGTCGCGTTGTGCTTCGACATTGATCTTGACGTCTGTGAACTCGTGTCTCATCTGTCCAAAACGGGTCCATACATCTTCTTGAAACTGCCGAAGAAGAGCAGTAGTCCGGTCGTTGGCCTTGGACGCGGCAGTGGCTATTTCAGCGGTAGCGGTAGTAATACTTGTAAGTTCGCCTAGCCGTTCATAAATAGCGTCCAACCTTGACAAAATTTCAGCATTGGCCGGCTGAGAGGAAGATGGTTCCTGGCCAATGTGAATGTGAGCGGTACCGGCAGAGGTGTAGGCTTCAGATGACAAGGGCGGGAAAGGCTGTTGGAGAGGTGGAGTGATGGGTCGGAAGATGGTTCCTCATCACTCTTTTCATCTCCTCCCAAGTCTCAACTTGAGGTTCCTTATATCTCGCTCTATCCACCCTCATCTTTTCCCACCAAACCGCAGCATAGTCGGAAAATTCAATGGCGGCTAGTTTGACTTTCTTCAAGTCGGTATAGTTATGGCACCGAAAGATTCTCTCCATTTTCATCTCCCATTCTAGGTATAGTTCTGGATCATTTTTACCCGTGAAAGTAGACACCTTCAATTTTATCCCATTCATATTATTATCTTCTCTATTTCTTCCCCATCTATTCATGTCTCTCCTATCATTTGAGTTCCAAGCCTCTCCACCGAAGTCTTCCTCTAGATTACGTTTAGGCTCAACTGGACTTTGACTCTTACTTGCATTACCTATCACATCAAGTTTCTCATTAAACTCCTCACTCATCTTACCCATCACCTCATGCATCTCCTCCCTTTGTTCCCTCATCATCTTTTCCATCTTAGCCATCATGGCTTCCATGAACAATTTATTATCATTTGCCATTTTAATTTCCTCACCAAAACTCCCTTACGTGTATCTCTCCACTCGTGTATCACACAAAAGATTTTAATCACTCAAATCAAAACTTTAAGGTTCTAAAAGAACTATCAAGTATTAACAAGTGCAAATCAAGTGGCAGTTCAACACAAGACTCAACAATTGATAACGTATAGAGAATTAATTCAAGAGTAAGAAATTTGAAGAAACGAAGACGCACAACGTTTAGAAAGCTTTTGATCAGAATATTCAATTTTCGAATCCACTATTTTGATTCAAAATAATATAGATATATATTTTGAAAGCTGTCCAAAATCTGCCCAAACTGTACTAATGAACAATAACACGTATGAACATTTTTTTTTTTTGTGTATCACAATCTCACTTTCAATTCGGTCACTGGTAATGTCCTCTTTCCTTTTCTCCTTCTTTTTTTTTTTGTCCGGAGTTTTGTACTCTTTTTTTTTTCTAGGTCTGCCGAGTTTAGTAGCAGCACAAAATAACAGTAATTTTTTTTTTTAGTTTATAACCTTAGAAAGACTTTAGGGTTTTGAAAAGAACAAATAAAACACAAATATGACGAACAACGTAGGATTGATGATCCTAGTTCGAAGGAAGAAGAGAAAGAAATAGATAACTAATTAAGAACAATTTTAAAGACATGATAGATTATGGACGAACCTTTGCTCTGATACCAAAATGATACGATCTTCTCGGAAGGCTTCGTTGAAGAACGATTTACTCACGCGGCGGAAGCTTAGGATCGAAGGATGTTTGCGGGGGTGACACCTCGACCCAACAATTAGCACGACATGAACCTTGGCATGTACAGCCGCAACCCACAATCGTAGCAATTGAAGAACCTAAGTATAGTGAAAGACGCCACAATTGATATGGATGAACCAATTGATAAGTCAAGATTGAACACACAAGCTTCACACCTGTATATTCTCAATAATTCAAGAAGAACCAATAAGTTTTGATAAAACTCACAAAATAATAATACTCAAAGTTGTTGTTCAATAGAAAGAAAACCCCTATTTATACCTAAACTAGGCTGACAACTCGTACTAAGGAATTAGGGTAAAGTTTGGAAGAAAACCCTAATTTACAAAGCAGTAAAACGGCAGTTTGTGGGACCTTGCGGCCGCAAGCCCCTTGACACCTTGAGTCCGCAAGGTCTGCAGAAAGTCGGCCCGTAAAGTGACACACCTTGCGGTCGCAAGCCCTATTTAACCTTACGTCCGCAAGGTCTCCAGAATGTTGCTCGTGCAATAATAAGGCATGCAATCGTCCCTCTTGACTTGGATCACGTTCACCAGCTTCCTTTGACCCTTTGGGGCTTTCTCTTCATGGCTCATTGCTCGTGCTTCCATCTCCATTGTCTCACGAACCATGCCATTGACTTCTTCACGGATTTTCTTGGCTCTAGCTCTTGTGACCGGTCCACTGGTTGTCGGTATTGGTGTTGAGTTGTTGGCGTTGTTGGGGATGTTCTCATCAAACTCAGAAACCATAATTTCCATCTGCTTTGACATCTATAACACTTGATATGAAAGTGATCATCAATGGTGGAAGGTGAGAGGCGTATGGAATGGAATTACCCGTCGATGCTAATGAACTACGTCATTTTCCTCTTCATCTAACTCTACCTTTACCTCTACTTCCTGATTCTCTTTTTGGTTGACGGTTAGCATGTTCGTAACCTATTTAGGTGAAAATAATTATAAACATTAAAGCATAAATCATTTACTATAAAGAAATGTAAAAAGTAATATGACGTAAACATTTAACATTTTAAAACCTGGGAGGTCTCTCTTTGTCGAGTTCTTCTTTGGACACCCTTTGTGTCGTACTATTTATGGTTCAGAAATGTTAGTTAGGGGATGTACAACATCGAAAAACTGTTTAACATAGTGATATTGTTGCGATTCAGGAGTCCCGTCCATATTTGATAAAAAAAAATTTTAATCAAATCAGTCACAAAATCCCTTGATGTACTCATATCTTGAACTCCGCCCATAGACAACGTCCTCCAAAACACATGGATATCATGGGGTTCAATCGGGACATTTGTCTGTTGCATGTGCCACATTTCACAACTACACGATAAACCGTAACTTGTCCTCAACAAACACCCATGTTGGTCCACAATTATGCTCAAATAGGCTAGAGGGGGGGTGAATAGCCTATGATGCCATTTTAAAAAAAACTTTTCTTCTAGATACATTTAAAGTGAAGATTTAATGACATCTGCAGTTTAGCGTATTGAGCATGTCTGCTGGTAGAGGCTAACGTCAGACTTGTTCTACGCAGAAGTTTCAACTTTGCCGGTAAACTGCCAATTAAATCAAAAGCCTGTTATAAAGAGTTTAAGCAGCGGAAATAGAGAGGCTTAGATTTAGAGAAGTCTTAAGTGGCTGTACACGAATATATGATCAGAACAACAACACACTTAATACTTCTTCCAAATGCAGATTCAAGGAGATCAATTAAAGAATAACTTTTCTAAAGATAAATCAATTTATAAAAGCTCATAGAAATGTAAAGACTGAGGGATATATTATTTGTAAGAACATCTGGATTTATTCAAAGATAAATTACATATTACATCAGCCTAAATATTCTATGTAAAGTTTCTGTCCTCATCCTTTCAAGCCTTAATCTTTACTTAATTATTCATAGATGAAACCTTAAGTAAAGAGGGAAATATGAGACCAGAACGAGAAACTAATATGAGAGGAGAATTTTCAAGGTCGTTCAGATAAGAAATATCTAAACGATTGAGTGCAGAGCACTAGGCCTTCCATGATGAGTGATTATTGCACAATCGATAACATTTGTATAGGAATACAAATATGAAGATATGAATGCAATATCTACAGACATCTCTTCATCTTCTTTGGACATAATCTAAAATCAATCTTCAGATCAATCCAAGAGCTTGACTCTAGCTTTTGAAATGGAGTCCTGAAGCTTGGCTAAAGGCTGAGTTCTTCGAAGAAGGGTGAAGAACTCAAATCAAGAACTGGATTCTTGACCAAGACGTTGATCTCTGTCTTTTGAAGTTTCTAATCTATCCCTCTCTTTTCTCCAAACTTTTCTTCCTAGCAATCCACTAAGAGTGTTTTGCTAAGGTCTGGATAGATTCACAGCGATCTTCTATCGAGATCTAAGATGCGTTACGATCTCGTTGTAGATCTCTTTATTTCTTTGAAGCTCTTGTAGGAGTCTTTGTATTCGACTTCGCTCTCTATCTATATTTTGGGGAAGAGAAAGGATTCTTATATAGATTGGAGTCGATGTGATCGTTGAGAGATGAAGATTGATGTTTCTATTCGTTTAGAGATATAGTTGTTGAAGTCTATCGGATAGAGATTTTTTGTCCACAAGATCTTTGACTGTTGGGTAAAGATTTTGTCCTGTAGATCTTGGAACTGTTGGCTGTTGGC
Organism: Codonopsis lanceolata; assembly: GCA_013146195.2. NCBI lineage: Eukaryota > Viridiplantae > Streptophyta > Magnoliopsida > Asterales > Campanulaceae > Codonopsis > Codonopsis lanceolata. The sequence continues at coordinate 85,525,296 of CM028384.1, forward strand.
TGTCAGACTGTATTGATAAGTCTCTGAAAAGCAGGTCTGATGTGATGCACTGTCAGGTAGTCTGTTCAATAAAGTGGATTCTTTTAACTTTATCAGACCACGTGAGTGAGCGAAAGTCTTATAGCTTTAACTATGTCAGGCTTTATGAAGTTTGTCATATTTGTCTTGATTTGATCTACTTTAGTCTTTTCTCTATAGCACGTGCAGAATTAGGTCTGCCGGTAGGATGTTCGGACCAGAGGAACAAGTCTTCTGTTTCAGGAGAACTGATGTCTGCTGGTGCGAACAATCAACTTGTAGCATGTCTGCCGGTGGTGAGTCTTCAAGATGTTCTGATCTTCATTTGACAGGTCTGCTGGTGACGAGTCTACTGAAGACTTTTGACACTACCGCAAGTCTGCCGGTGCTTACTGCATATGAAGTGATGGTCTGTTTGATTATCATGTAGGAAGGTATGACTCGATCAGGTTGCACCTAATCTAAGACCTATGTGATGTCACACGAGTTGCCATGCTAACCGGTACGCAGACCTTTTAACCACTAGTGATGACTCACTGTAATGGGAACAAGCAAATCAACATATATAGAATATGCAAGGTGATAAGTAAATTATCAAGAAGCATATTCCAACAACCCACACTTCTTATAATTACCCTCAATTGGCTCGTCTATACACTATATTGAATTCCAATCGTATTGTAGCAACTCAAGGGCATAAGAAGATACCTTAAATCTCAATCGACGGAGAAGAAAATTTGAGGATGTTAAAGGATGGGCTACATTCAAAGATCGTTCAAATAGAGCCAAGATCTCATTGAACTTCAGCTCGATAGCATCGTGGATTTGATCAAATATATGATCGAAACCCCCAACTGATGTGCATAACTATCTTTTCATCTGGGAGTGTGCACTCTAAACTCTGTAACATATTACACAGTTACAAAAAAATGACATAATGTTCATAAACAATAAATATATTGCATTCATAAGCGTATAAGTTTCACCTGTTCGTCGTTTGATTACCGAAATGCATATATTATTTGGTCCAAGCACAAACAAATCTATCCTTATAGGGCTCCAACCAAGTCGAATTAACATATTGAACAACTGCCTGAATATTTGCCCACGACTCCTCTATATCTCAACAATGTTCTAAGTATTCTTCCTCAGTTTTGGACTCAACTATATCCATCCACCTCTTCATAAATATTGCATCATAACTGCCCCTTCCCAACAGGTTCCTTACATACTTCTCGACATCCTTCGTTATGTGTCTCTTACACAACATATGATGAGACGTTGGAAAGTAATCTTGTATTGCATTCATGAGAGCCAGCTCTCTATCCGTGATAATGACATCCGGTTGGCGAACATGAACTAATAAAACATGCAATTGATGTAATGCCCAAGTAAATGTTTCACTTTTCTCATTCTTCAACAATGCAAATGCGACATGAAAATTCTTCCCCACAGATGTAACTCCAATGATTTCCAATAACGGCAAATCATATTTATTAGTCTTGTATGTTGAATCCATAAGAAGAACATACGAAAATAAGGCTAAAACATCTCTTCTGCCTTCGGATGAGCAAACATAGCATCAGTTAATACATCTTTGTTTTTTTTGGGCAAATCTCTTTGACCTGAACCATAAAATATATCCAAGTCGATTCATCTCATCTAAAAAATATTCAATTTTTGATTTATTTCTTATTTTCTTCTTTCTTATACTTACCAAAGCATTCTCTACATGCTTTCTCGAACTTCTGTTATCAAGATTTTTCTTTTTCAATAGATTTAATATCTGTTTCGGCTTCACACTAGCACTATAAAGTTGATCAACCATTTCAATCTCAGCCTTTGTCAACTTTGATGCAAAAGTGTGCAATTTTTCTCCTATTGAAAATGGATGGTTGTGAGCATTTTTAAACTCGGTAACTTTAACTCTCCAACCATCATCTTTTACTTCCTGCAAATACACTTCAAATTTACACAAAAGCTTCTTCGAACAATTTTTCTTTACATATTTTAAATCTTTTTTACCATTGTACCGAGGTTTTCCAACATTCTCACAACTCAACCAAAATTTACGTGTTATCAAATTTAGTTTTATTTCTGAACACGTAAAAGTTAATATCCTCGGCACGTCTGGTATCTCTAACCCATTTTTCTGCCGCTTCTCGATCAATGAATTTTGCATTCATCACAAAAAAATGAGATACATCCGAAAATAAATTATTCTCGTTTTCAAACTGGTAGTCCTATAAACAAATAACAATAAAACCATATTAATAATTAATAATATAAAAAACGAATTTCCAGTAAAATCAACAAAAGAGCAGCTACTAAGTAGCGATTATTTTGATATATGACCGCTATTGACAATTGGTTTTAACGCTATCAAAAAGCGGACCTATTTAATAACATCCGCTTTAAAAAAACCGAATGTATACTTAAATATCCGTTACTTGGTTGCGGTTGTTTAATAAAACATCCGCTGGTGGCTCGCGGTACTTAGGCTAAACATCCGCTGTGCCTTAGTGGATGTTTAGCCCAGTTACAAATTTTTTTGAAAAATTTCAGTGAAAATACATTCAAAAATCAACATTTTCTTGAAAATAATCATCCTTGTTAGCATTTTCATCTTCATTAGGATTACAATCATAACCCATTATGAGTTGAGTGGAAGGTTTGGAGAGTTTTTATTTTTTAAAGATGAAGATGAAGATGATTACATGATTAAAATCATAACCCATTTTGTTTTTTAAAGATGAACAACAAGTACTGGAGGGTGGTGGTTGGTTGGGGGAGTAAATGAAAAGGTTTAATAGTTAGTATAGTTTAAAATGTATAAAGAGACAATTATGTATTTTCACACATTAAATGGTATTACGTATAATAAAATAAGTATTACGTTAAGGTCACTCATTTGTTTTTAAGGTTATTAAATGGGTTCTTCTTGAATTAGGTTATGAAATCTATATATATATATTTAAAGTTGGTGAGGAGCACTATGGTTGTGCCACCTCACCACCTTTAGATAAATCTTCATTCTAAAGCATCCATGTGGAAAGTTTTAAAAACTTTTGGTTTCTAGCCATTAGCTAATAATAAAACATAATAATAATCAATATGATAGGGGGTATTAGTATTAGTATATATAACTTCTTCTATTGTCAATAGTAGAAGACATATATTTAAAAACTTTTACAACTAACAATACTTCTAACCAATGTGGGATAAAACTCTTCAAGGTTAGATATTATTTCTAATGACTCACTTTTAACATCATACTTTAAGCTTTGATATCTTATTCATCCAAAACTTGATTTGGACAAATAAATATATCATTTCGATGTTCTTGACGAGTAGAACACATTTGCACAATTACTTTTGTCAACAAACAAATGACACGTAAAGAAATTGGTGCCTCAAGTTGCACAATGTTTTCACTAAAAACACTAATTTTTTAATAAGTATTATACTTTAACTCTTGATATCTTATTCATCCAAAACTCGATTTGGACAAATAAATATATCATTTCGATGCTCTCACCGAGTAGAACACAATTGCACAATTACCTTTACCAACAAACAAATAACAAGTAAAGAAATTTGTGCCTCAAGTTGCACAATCTCTCTCACTAAAAATACTATTTTTTAACAAGTATTATACTTTAAGTCTTGATATCTTTTTATCCAAAACTCGATTTGGACAAATAAATATATTATTTTGATGCTCTCACCGATTAGAATACATTTGCGCAATTATCTTAGTTAACAAACAAATGACACGTAAAGAAATTCGTGCCTCAAGTTGCATAATTTATTTCACTAAAAACACTAATTTTTCAATAATAGAAAAGATGTATCCCACATTGGTTAGAAATTGATGTTGGTTTTAAAAAGTCTATTATTAAGTACCAATAGAAAAAATGCATTATACATTGGTTGGAAAGTGATGTTGATTTTCAAAGTCACTAGAAAACCAAAAGTTTTTAAAGCTTCCACATGGATGCTTTAGAATAAAGATTTATCCAAAGGTGGTGAGGTGGCACAACCATAGTGCTTCTCACAAACTTTATATATATATATATATATATTATTTACCATTATTACCAATAGAAGATGTATATCTTACATTGACTAGAAAATGATGTTGAGTTTAAATTATTTTATATTATTACCAATAAAAGAAATGTATAACACATTGTTTAAAAAGAAAATGTTAGATTTTAAAGTCTTTAGACTAAAGACTTTCACTTTTACAAGAGATGTATCTCACATGGTTACAAAATATTCTACTATTATTACCAATAGAAGAGATGTATCACACATTGGTTAAAAATTGATGTTTATATTAAAAATACTATTATTAATTACTAATTGAAAAGATGTATCATACATTTGTAATAAAGTGATGTTTGTTTTCAAAGTTTTTTGATAAAAAACTTCTACCATTATTACCAATAGAAGATGTATATCTCACATTGGTTAAAAAATGATGTTGATTTTTAATTATTTTATTTTAGATTATATAAAAGACTTGCTATTATTAGCAATATAAGATATATATACTTTTGGTTTTCTAACCATTAGCTAATAATAATCAATATGATAAGGGGTATTAGTATTAGTATATATAACTTCTTCTATTGTCAATAGTAGAAGGCTTATATTTAAAAAAATTTACAACTAACATTACTTCTAACCAATGTGGGATAAAACTCTTCAAATGTTAGATATTACTTATAATGACTCACGTTTAACATCATACTTTAAGCTTTGATATCTTATTCATCCAAAACTTGATTTGGACAAATAAATATATCATTTCGATACTCTTGACGAGTAGAACACATTTGCACAATTACTTTTGTCAACAAACAAATGACACGTAAAGAAATTTGTGTCTCAAGTTACACAATTTCTTTCACTAAAAACACTAATTTTTTTAATAAGTATTATACTTTAACTCTTGATATCTTATTCATCCAAAACTCAATTTGGAAAAATAAATATATCATTTCGATGCTTTCACCGAGTATAACACATTTGCGCAATTACCTTCGCCAATGATCAAATGACACGTAAAGAAATTCGTGCCTCAAGTTGCACAATTTCTCTCACTAAAAACACTAATTGTTTTAACAAGTATTATACTTTAAGTCTTGATATCTTATTATCCAAAACGCGATTTGGACAAATAAATATATCATTTTGATGCTCTCACCGAGTAGAACACATTTGCGCAATTACCTTCGTCAACAAACAAATGACACGTAAAGAAATTCGTGTCTCAAGTTGCACAATTTATTTCACTAAAAACACTAATTTTTCAACAATAGATGAAATTTATCCCACATTGGTTAGAAATTGATATTGGTTTTAAAAATTCTATTATTAAGTATCAATAGAAGAAATACATCATACATTGGTTGGAAAGTGATGTTGATTTTCAAAGTCACTAGAAAACCAAAAGTTTTTAAAGTTTCCACATGGATGCTTTAGAATGAAGATTTATCCGAAGGTGATGAGGTGGCAGAACCATAGAAAATGATTTTTACTTATACAAATTTGATAAAAGATTTTTATCATTATTACCATTAGAATATGTATATATCACATTGGCTAGAAAATGATGTTGAGTTTAAATTATTTTATATTATTACCAATAAAAGAGATGTATAACACATTGTTTAAAAAGAAAAATGTTAGATTTTAAAATCTTTAGACTAAAGACTTTCACTTTTACAAGAGATGTATCTCACATGGTTACAAAATATTCTACTATTATTACCAATAGAAGAGATGTATCACACATTGGTTAGAAATTAATGTTTGTATTAAAAATACTATTATTAATTACTAATTGAAAAGATGTAGCATACATTTGTTATAAAGTGATGTTGGTTTTCAAAGTTTTTTGATAAAAAACTTCTACCATTATTACCAATAGAAGATGTGTATCTTACATTGTTTAAAAATGAATTATGATTTTAAAAGTTTTTAACAAAATGACTTCTAATATTATTATCAAGTTAATTAAATGTTAATTTTAAAAGTCTTTAGATAAAAAAATTATTATTATTATTAATACAAAATATGTATCTCACGTTAACTAGAAACTTATATTAATTTTAAAAGTATTTAGGTAAAAAAATTGTTTAATAGTATTAACAATATAAAAAAATTATAATCATGGAAGAGATTAACAATCTAATTATAATGTTTAAAATTTATATTATTATCACAAAAATATATATATATATCAAATATTGTACCCGTGCATAGCACGGGCTAAATAACTAGTTAGGTTGAAGAAATCAATGTTTAGTTTAAAAAAATATGCATGGGAAAGTTAAATTATGGGGGAATTTCAAGTGGGTACAATTTTGAAAACATATTTTCATCTAGGACCATCAATGTTTTGGACATTTCATATAACTACAAATTGCTTGCCAAATGACAAAAATGCCATTAATGAAAACTCGATGCCAAGCATCGGGATGATTAAATCGGCATCGAGGACTCGATGCCAAAACTCGATGCCAAAAATATTGCGATGTCAAATCTTGGCATCGGGTGAAATGTTTATTTATGCCAAAAATTTGATGCCAAAATGTGTCAAATCTTGGCATCGGGTGAAATGTTGATGCTACAATTATTGCGATGCCAAATCTTGGCATCGAGTTTATGTGCCTATCAAACATAATCGGCATCGATGAAATCTTGATGCCTTTGGCATCGGTGAAGAACTTCGTGCCCACTCCGTATCTCTCATCATACGCACCTCAAAATAACCTTGGATTTTCACACAGTACAAAATACTTGTAGCGTAGGTGAGACCACACTTACCGCAGTAGTGCCTATCAAAGTGATTGGCCAGGAAAGTCCCGGCGCCACACTTGGCGTTCAGACACTCCTTCCTCAACCTTTGGACCTTTCCAGAATCATCCATTTTGTAAAACTACAACAGTCGGACCCTCCTTCTTCTCCGGCGAATCAACCCCTTCATCCCCGCATCCAGCCACCGTCTCCACCGGATCCCTAAACCCAGCCCATCTCATCTTCCCCAAACCCAACCGCCATCTCCTCATCTTCAAATCTGTCCTCCCGATCTCCGGTCTCGATTCCAGCTCCTTCTCCACGGGCCACCTCCAAACCCGACACCATCTCCATCTCCTTCGTTCAATCAAAGCCCCAAATGGACCCTCCTTCTCAAAATCAACCCCTTCATCCTCGCATCCAGCCACCGTCTCCACCGAATCCCCTCCGTTCAAACCCAGCCGCCATCTCCCTCATCTTCAAATCTGTCCTCCCCGATCACCAGTCTCGATTCCAGCCTCGATCTCTCAACCCCAACCTTCATCTTCATCACCAAGCCCGCCGCCATTCTCTATCCCAACCATCCCTTTCAAAGTCCTTCAACCATCTCAAAAATGATTGTTACGGGCTAATGACCGAATTCTTCCATTTAAAGGGTAGTGACGTAATTTTGCCCTAAAATTATATCTAAAAGATATAAAAATAATTTGGATGTATTTGAAAACATGTTTTAAAAATGCAGAACATTAATTATTCCTTTTTTTTTTAAATAAAATTTAAGCACTAAAACCTATTCAATTCTCACAGGAGTACGGGAACGGGAGCCAGAAGGATTAACGATTAAGGAACAAATATTCAAGCAGCTCCTCGCCAGTCGCCTCCTCCGTTCAAACGAAGACGACCACCGGCCACCGGCAGCAACATCACAGCACGGTGCACGGTACCAGACATCTCCTCCATTCAAGTCTCAGCGACTCAGCCTCTCTCCGACAGTTCGACTCTCGTCACTCTCCAGTCCAGGTTAGGCCGGCCCCTCCCTCTCCCTCTGGCCTCTTCAATATCTGTGTTTAAAAATTAAAATTATTTACCTATCATGTTATCAATAATTCAATTTTCGTAATTTCGTTTAGAAATCAGAAATGTTTAGATTTGCAGATCTGTGATTGGGTTGTTTACTTGTTTTGATTTCTTATTTTGCTTGAAATTTGAATTGATGAGTTTCTGTTTCTATTGATTATTGATTTTTTGCTAATTTTCTTAATTGCTTCTGAGCAGAAATTAATTTAATAATTTTGATGGGTTTCTATTGAATTTTTGATGAGTTTCTATTGTTTTTTGAGTGATAATAGAACTTGAATTTTTTCTTGTAAATTGACAATTATTGTAGGTAGACAAAATGTCATGAAAGTATCTTTCTGGAAATGAAAAAAAAGGAAAAGAAGCTAAGGCAAGTACAATTAACACAAGTTTTAAGTGGCTCTATTAACAAATATTTCACCACTAGTAAGCTGGGTGAAAGTGAAACCATTTCTATTGAAACCATTTCGGAGCACAACGTCTCATGAACACTTGAATGGGCTAGCTATGATATCTATTGAGAAGAATATGACTGTAAAAATTGATTATTTTACTTTGATTATTGATTTTAATTCTAAATGTGCTAGAAGAGCGACATTTAAGTAGTACTTTGTAAATATGTCTTGTGTTATGCCCATGACTTTAAAATGAAGTGTTTTTTTTAATTATCTTTTATGTTTGTTTGATTGTTTCTTTAATTTTTCAAAATATAGAGAAAAAAATTTGCTACAAAGGAGAGCCCCGTTGAAGACGATCGACCTTAGGCCCCCGATTTCACAGCCTGGAGAGAGAGAGAGATGGTGGCAAGGGATAGCTGTCTAGCTCGAGTGACCGCCGGCGTTGCAGTTGGCGGTGCTGTTGGAGGCGCCGTCGGTAAGTTTTGTCCACTCTTTGAAGCCCTATTTATCGCTATATATATAAAAATGTCAATATATAATATGCAGGTTATTTAGAACGCTAAAAACTTTTTACTTTTTCTAATTCCATCAATGATTTCCGAAATAGTTTGAAGTTACTTCCATTCTTCTTGGTTTTATGCATGATTAATTATGTGATGGATTATCCTAATTTTTGTACATAGCGTGTAATACCCTCTCTTTTTTGATTTTAAAATAAAATTCAAAATGCTTAATATATCTTGATTGATCGTGTCAATGTGAACTCATCTGTACAATTTACCCACTCCAATCTTTACATTACACACATCAAATGTTCAAACGGAAGTTTCTTGGCTTAAGTAAAGCCAAGTTGAGCTTGAACAATCGAAGCTTGGCCTAGTCACAGCCTTAAGTTGACATGAGCCTTGGTAGTGGAGGAGATTAGGCTCGATGACTACTATAAGCATGTGAACTATTGTTAGGTGGAGTTGAGATGGGAGGGAGAGCATAGTTGTCAATGGCGAATAAAAAATTTTGAAACTAATTTTGGCCTTTTTTTGTATTTTTAGAATTCAAAAAATAAACAAAAGGTGGACTGTCAAGATAGCACAATTTGGTCCGACATTTGTGTCCGCATGTGCGGGCACACGAGTAAGCCGACCCAAGACAAATTGGATCTTGATTCGCACCCCCCCTGCGGGTGCGGGAGGGATAGTTCTTTCTATACAAGCTTACCCAACACAAGGGAGCCTTTGTATATAAACCATTCAAACCTTTCACACTTCCAACACTTCCAATGTCATACTCTAAACCTTTATAACTTATTCATCTGAAATTCGAATTGGACAAATAAATATGATATTCTTATGTATTCATGGAGAAGAACATAATTCCACAATTACTCTAGTCATTGCATAAATGACTCTAAAATAAATTAGTGCCTCAAGTCCCAATTTACTTCACTTAAAAACACTAGTTTTCCAACACTTAGTTTCATGTATTATGCTTACTTATAACATGTTTTGTTGATATTTGTTAGTTATATACTTAAATGTATTTTTCCTTTGTATTTTTTTCGTGAGCTCCTTTTTGGCACCTTTTTAGCGCCTCGCCTCTCGCCTCAAATTTGGACCTATCGCCTTTTTGGCGCCTCTCGACTTTGACAACTATGAGGGAGAGTTAGTTGGTTCAGTATAAAATATTATCGGGGCATCTTGCTATAGCTTATGGCTTCAATTTTTTAGATCCATGGTTTCAATTGTATAAAGATCTTAATACTGTTAAGACTTTCCATCCCAAGTACCTCTTTACAAGTTTGATCCCACGTTGGGGGCACTGATCTCGTTTAGGATCTAATTGTGGTGCTACATTGTAGAAATTTCTATGCCTCTAGCTTATTTAGAGGCTTTTCTTTGTTAAAAATTTTGCTAGTTTATCCACATCTCTACATTCAAAACTTGTTTATTTCAGATATCCGTTTTTGTAATTTGTGTTTGATTGATGGAAATTCCTGCTGAAGATTCAAGCCATTAGCCGGCATAACCTTAAACAATACAAAACAATTATTTGCTTGGTTGATATAGTTCAAAGCTTCAAATCCTTTGTTTCCTTTTTTGAGCGTGAATCAAAATTTTGCCTTTTCTATGGCTGTAATCTGATTCATATGCTCATGTGCAGGTGCTGTGTATGGAACTTATGAGGCTGTTAGGTACAAGGTATATTCTTTACGACTTTGCTCCATTTTTGAGGCTCTTCTGCACTGAAATCATGCAGATTATATAATTTGCTACCCTTTATTTATTTAAAGGGACTACTAACAGTTGGATTTTATCTACGACTTCTTCTGTTTGATGGGGTGTCTTTTGGTGATAGTCATGAATATATCTAATTTGAAAGCACGACACTTTGAAGTTGGTAGGTTACTACTTTCTTTCCCCTTAATGTGAAAAAACAAGTAGTAGCCAATCATATTGATAAACTCAATCTATCCAAAGTGGAAACCGCCTTTCAAAGATCGAGTCATTATCCTAGTTTTTCCAAAAAAGTTCTCATGATTGTGTGATGACAATCATTCAAAAACAGCAACTATTCATCCAAATTATAGTTAGAAATTAGGATGAACTTGTGGAGTTTGGACAAGGTTTACTTTTTCATTTTTGTTTGCATGGTCATTTTTTTGATAAATAAAAGAAAACAAATGGATCATTTCTCGATTTGTATGCGTCATCCTTGCGCAGGGGCCATGCTAATCTTCTTTGTATCGTTCCAATTTTTCAGATGTCCCCGAAGGGACTTGTTTGAATGGTCATAGGACTGTACTTTAGCCGCGACAAAGTAATTTGAGCGAAGTGATGTTTATTGTGAATTTTCGATGCTTGTGCAAATTGATGGACGCGAAGGCGAATAACCTTACAAGCGGAGACATTTGGGAGTGCGGAGGGGGACTGCATAAGAGTTCTCTAGATATCTCTTTGCTTCAGTTTTTGGAAAATCACGGGGGTGATGGAATTCATAAATATACCCTTTTTTCTTTCTTCCTACCCAATAAGTTCTAATAAGAATGAAGAAAACAAAAAAGTGGACAAGATGCCTACCTACAAATAGGAAGGAAAAAAAGGGGAAAGACAAAATCACAAAAAGCACCTTTCGTGTATCTATAGAGATCTTTGACAAATCAAAACCGTGAACTATCCACATAGACTTTGCTAACGGCAAAGCGAAGTGAAAGATGTGGGTTGCTGATTCGTGGCATTCCGTTCTATCCAAATACTTTATAGAATGACAAGCAAAGCGCCATCTAATTTTTTTTATAAGTAAGATATTATATACCTAAGGCGTCAAAACAGGTGACGCGTTTTTGTACACTAGGAGTATACACAAAAGCCTAATCTAAAGAAAAACTATTAACAAAATCAATATGGGAAGAATTAGCATCTTCGGCGCACCAAAAATGTAACGTGCACGGTGGTTCATCCTTCAGCTTATATCCACTATTCTTTCCTCATTTTCAAACACCCTTCTATTTCTTTCCTTCCAAATGATCCAGCAAATACCCAGCGGGGCTGCGTGCCATATGCAATTCTTTTTCCCTCTTTCCAGCGGGGCTGCATGCCATATGCAATTCCCTTTCCCTCTTTTATACAACATCCAACTAAAAAAAACATATTCCATGGCATAACACCCAAGCAATTTTGAAAAGACTGCAGATTAGACTCCACAATTCTTTTGCTAGAGGGCAGTGAATGAGCTGGTGATTCGTAGACTCCTCATCCCCTTTACACATGAAGCATCGATTAACATATGTGACATTCCGTTTTCTCAAATTATCACCAGTAAGAATGGCCTCATTGCTGGCCTCCCATGCAAAAAAAGCAACCCGGCTGGGGGACTTTAGACTTCCAAATCACTTTCCAAGGAGACTGTGTAACCTCTACAAGAAAGGATATCAAAATAAGACTTAACACTGAAACATTTAGTTTTAGTGCCCTTCTACCATACCTTATCTTCTCTTAATTTGCCAACCCCCTGGGAGTGGATTAGTTCAAAGAATTGCAAAAACTGCTCTAATTCCTAGTCGGGGAAGTTTCTTCAAAATGAAGGATTCCAGACCCCTTTGCCATCCTCCATTTGGAGCACCGAACTAACTAAACAATTCTTATCTCTGGCTATTTTAAACATACTTGGAAACAATCTCCGCAACTCTTCATCACCGCACCATTTGTCATTCCAAAACCTTACCATGGTCCCATCTCCTATTTCAAAGCGAAGACACCTCAAAAAAGGATCCCACCCTTTTCTAATTCCTTTCCAAACTCACACCCCATACGGAAGATTAATGTCATTCGGAATCCATCTCATATCACTCCCACCAAACTTACTGACCACTACTTTCCTCTACAGGTTATCACTGTTTCCCACATACCGCTATAACCATTTACCTAGCAACGCACTGTTAAAGACCTTAAGATTTTTTATCCCAAGCCCCTCCATATTTCAAACAGGAAGATACTTTTTCCCACTTAACCAAGTGATATTTGCGAACCTCCTCCTGGCCTTCCCACAGAAAATCCCTTTCCAATTTCTCAAGTCTGTTACGAACTGAGATGGGCAACACAAAAAGAGATAAGAAATAAGTGGGCAAATTGGAAAGGGTACTTTTAATTAACGTGAGTCGTCCTCCTTTGGACAAAAGCTGTTTTTTCCCCGCCAGCGACATTCAAACCTCTCAATAACTGAATTCCATATCGTCTTGTTTTTGTATTGAGCACCAATAGGTAACCCTGGATAAGATGATGACATATTGACAACCTTACACCCAAAAAACGCAGCTAGGTTCTCAACATTCTCTACCCCCCAACCGGGAGAATCTCACTCTTTGCAATATTAATCCGTAAACCTGAAGCCATCTTAAAGAATAACAGCACCAAACGCAAGTAACCCAGCTGCATAACATTTGCATCACAGAAAATCAGCGTATCATCTGCAAACAGAAGATGAATCACTGAGATCTCCATCTCCCTATCTTGCCCAATCACAAAACCCTCAATGAATTTACCCAACACTGCCTTATCCAGAAGTTTGCTCAGCCCTTCCATGATGGTAATGAACAAAAACGGCGATAGTGGGTCACCTTGACGTAATCCCCTCGAACTACCAAAAAGTCCTGCACGCTCCCCATTCACCAAAACTGAGAATCTGACAGAAGAAATGCAGAAACGAATACAATTCTTCTCAGACCATACCCCATTCTTTCCAAGCATATAGAGCAAAAACTCCCAGTCAACATGGTCATATGCTTTCTCAATATCTAATTTACACAATAAGCCTGGGATTCCGCTCTTCAATCTAGAATGCACTGCTTCATTAGCAATAAGGGATGCATTGATAATTTGTCAATCATCTACATAGGCTTGTTAAGATTCTGAAATGCCTTTTCCAATCCCCTTTTTCATTCTTCGAGATAAAACTTTAGCAACCAACTTAAGCTAATGGATCGGTAATCTTTTAAATCACTCGCACCTTTTCTCTTTGGGATTAGAGCAATGAAAGTGGCGTTTGAAGCTTTTTTCAAAACACTCATACTCATGAAAGTGATTAAAAACTTTCATCACATTCACATCATCCCGAACCACTTCCCAGCAGGTCTGGAAGAAACTCATCGTGTGGACCCGGAGCTTTATGCCCCCCCGCCCCCAATACTACGCAGAGCTGCTAAAACTTCTTCTCCATGAACTCTTTCTCCAGGAACTCTGAATCCTCCTGATCTAGACTGTTAAAGAGTAAACCATCTAATCTGGGCTTCCACTCATTAGTATATGAGTACAGATTTTTATAGAAACCCCCTCTAATTCCGGTGTTAGTGCTTCATTTAAGTATATTTATGGGTTGGGAGATCACCATATTATACTTTAGATTTTTCTTTCTTAATCTTATGTCATACACTAGCAATGGCACATGGCAATATGATGTAATATCTACCAAAGAGAAAGAAAGAAATTAACTTGTAGCCAAATATCAATCTAAGCTAAGTCTTTTAGTTGGGGTAAAACCGTACTCCCTATCTATTGAGATAGAATACTTGGTTTAGAAGCATCACAACCAAATACACTAAGGTCGGTTGATAAGCTAGGAAAGACGCCACAAGTTTGTAGAAAACTAAACTTCACAAGTTCAGGTTCTCAAAGAACCGAAAGAGCCAAATAAACTCACTCAAAGATCATTCAAAATTTGATTTTCAAAGCTTACTTAAGGACCTTCTTGAAAGCTATTAAGTCTTGGTTCAAAGGACCTTCTTGAAAGCTCCCACGCTTACGTTCAAAGGCTGTTTTTTTTTTTTGCTTTAAAAATCCGTACTTGGCTGAAAATTAGAGCTTACTTTTGTTGGGCTCTTTTGCCAAAGTTTAAGGTGCTTCCGAAACTTGGGTTTTGAAGAAAACTGACAAAATCTCGTTAGGCCTTTGTTTGAGGAAAAATTTAGCTTGCACAATTGGGCTTGAATTAATCCATTAAGAGCTTCCTTAATTTGTTTTCATCCTTAAATTGTCTGGACTTGGATGTTGTGATTTGACCAACATTCTAATGCAATGGTCTTGTTCGCTTAGACTTAACTTAAGCTCTTGGATGGGATTACATCATTCACCCTTCATGAAAGTGATCTGTCCTCAAATCTTACAATGATTGCTTCGACATCCTTTGTTCCAAAACTTTGAATGGGAGGAACTAATATTGATTGACTTTGACGTTTAAAAAAATAAAATTGATTGACATTGTTTGGAAACTTCCCCATTCCACACATCCCTTAACAAGCCTTCGGGATTGAAAAATCATTTTGTAATGCCTATTATTTGCTCTCTTGAACTTATTGCTCCTTTTTTCTTTTTATTCACAATAATCCCATTGGCACTTTCCACAACACCCAACCCTTGAAATGAGGTCCATCCAATCAGCCCATAGAATTGAGAAGGAGTGATCATCAATCATTTGTTTGAAGTCAAAGATATCTTTGAATCTATGCAACACCTTCAACACTTCATGATTTTTTTTAATCCATTTCATTGATTCCATTAATTTTCTTCTCTCACTTTCTTCTTTTGTCTCACTCTCTTCTTTTTTACTCACATTCTTTTATCTCTCCTTTTTCTCCAAATCTCTCTCTTGCAAGGGTTTTAACTCGTAACAACCTCCTCATTTATCTTATCAGGGTTTGTATTTGAAAAGGGTTCATGTTTAATTTTTGAGCTTCTTCGATGGTTTCAGACATGATGTACCTGAAAATACAGGAAAAGACCTCACAAGGAAATTTTCACCCCCTCACGTGTTTCTCTGGATGTTTTTTGGGTGGTCAATCACACATAAAATTCCTTACCCTTTATACCTTCTTAAGGTTCTTATCAAAGTAAAGACAATTACCAAGTGACTTGTGAATTCTCCCCCATCTCACCAAACAACCAAGAATTTACATGGTTGCAATGAGAACAAGAAGAAACTTGAGTAAGTACTAATGACACTTGATTTGTACCAATGAAAATAAATGAGAACAAAAGAAATCTGTTTGGTACTAATGGAACAAAAGAAACTTGATTAGAAACAACAAAATATGTATCTTCCTCTTTATTTATTTTCTATTTTTTCAAGTCTCAGCCCGTTTCCTTGTTGCTTTTTATAGATTGGCTGAAGTTCCTTTTTTTTTTGACTGGATTGTTCAAATAATACGAAAATAGAATTGATTTCCCAATCCCCAAGATTCACGTATAAAATTCCTTCTCAACTTGTGATAAAGCTCAATATCAATATTTGAATAATGAAATACCGAGAAAATCAATAGATGAAAAGAGAAGAATAGTACGACTAGTAGATAAAAATGAGAAGAGAAATATAGTATGACTTTTTAGAAATGGCTCTGATACCAGACGGTGTAATTTCTATAAAAGAGAAGTTTTGAAGAATTTACCTTGTAGCCAAGATCAATTTTAGGCATGTCGTTTGTTGGTGTAAAACCGCACCCCCTATCTAGAGAGATATAATACTTCGCTTAGAAGCACCACAACCAAATACACCAACGCTGGTTGATAAATGATAAGTTAGTAAGCTAGGAAAAATGTCACAAGTCTATAGAAAACTAAACTTGATAAGTTTAAATTCTCAACAAACCAAAAGAGTTGAATAAACATGTGCTTAAATGTCTCCAAGTCTTGGTCAAAGGATCTTCTTGAAAACTTCAAGTCTTCTGAGTCTTGGTTTAAAAAACTTTCTTGAAGGCTCCCCATGTTTTGTTTTTTCAAAGGCCCTTGTTGAAGGCTGATTTTTTTAAAATTCTTTAAAATTATTTTTTTGTGCTTCAAATAGTCCTTACTTGGCTGAAAATTAGAGCTTAATTGTTGGGCTCTTTGACCAAATTTTAGGTCCTTCAAAAATTTGAGTTTTGAAGAAAACTGGCCAAATCTCTTTGGGCCTTTGTTTGAGGACGAATTGGACTTGCACAATTGGGCTTGAATTAATCCATTAAGAGCTTACTTAAATTGTCTTGACTTGGACCTTGTCATAGGAACGACCAACATTCCAATGCAATGGGTCTTGTTTGCTTAGACTTATGCTATTGGATGAGATTACAGCACCATAACAGGGCATTATTGTGAGATAATAATTGATAATCAGGATGGAGTTGGATTTCTAGAATGGGCCATATTGGACTTGAACCAGAGTACCGGACAAACTTGTCTTGTAGCATATGCGATGGAACTAATACACTGCACAATTTCACTATTTTCAGTGTGCATTTTTGGAAAATATCTAGATTATCAAGAAAGTTCATTTACTTGTTTAACATTTAGAATATGAAGACATAGTTTAAGCATAACATCTGCATAGAGGATAGAGCTACCCAAGCAGTTTACATTTAAAAATGATGCTTGTCTGAGGTGTCATTGGTGTGGGCTTCGAAGATCAAAACCTTTTTGCCCTGTACAGATATATACTCTGTTGGTTTAAGAGTCTTATCAAACCTAATATTTATTGGGAACTCTCAGCCAAATTTATTGTCTGTACTAGTAAGGGTTCATAAAGTCTTGCTAACATAAATTCAGAGGGATTAGATATTAATGCAAGCACTCTGTTGAAATACCTTGAGCGTTTCAGAATCAGATAACTTGCATTTTGTAGAATTGATTTGTGGGAAAAGTACGTTGAATTGACAGGGATTTATATATTGGATGGGGATGGGGCATGGATTGGATATTCCATAGGACCATAGGAGAGTGCCAGTAGGTAGGGGAACCATGAAGTTCGGGTGGGGACTGGGGAGTGTTCAGGACTCTGCTGCCAGAAAAGAACCTGTATTTCGGAAGATAGCAAATTTAACTAGAAAGTTCATTTACTTATTCAACATTTTGAGTATGAAGACATATTTTAATCATAGCATCTGCATAAAGCTACCAAAGCAGTTACATTTGGAAATGATGCTTGTGTGAGGTGTCATTGCCCATTGGTGTCGGCCGCAAATATCAAAACCTTTTTGCCTCATGTGGAAATATACTTCATGTCTTTAAGAGCCTTATCAAGCTAGAACTCAACTGGGAACTCAGCCATGTCTGTGCTAGTTGCAGTGTACAACATGGCTAATAAGGATCCATAGTTTATAACTCCAGATGGATTATATATTATTGCAAGCACCTAAATCTTTGTTGGAATACCTTGAACGTTGTCTAACTTTCAGAATTGGTGCACATGCGTTTTGTAGAATTGATTTTTGGGAAAAGTACCTTGAACTGGTAGAAATTTATATATTTGGTTGGGGAGGGGTGTGGATTTGATATTCTCAGTAGCAGAGTCCCAATGGTAGGTGAACCATGATTTTCGGGTGGGGAGGGTTCAGGACAGTGCTACTAAAAAAGAACCTTTTCCTAAAACACTTTTGCTTTACTTCTGTTCAGGGAACCCAAATTGAGGGAGGTTGGGAGGATACTCTGTATTTGACAAAGGGGGGACTTATTTTCATTTATTTGTATGCCTTTGATATCGAAGGGGGTTGATTATAAGGGTTCAAAAACTCAGAAGTTATCTTGAAAAGAAATTCTAAAGGGTTTGATTATCTTATTTCCAATTTTCTAGTTATGGGGTAATTGCTTTACAGTTATGCCAGAGAAGGGTCTATCAAAAGAGATGAGACCGTATTTTATTGAGTTGAGACTGGGTTTTGGGAAAGAGTTGGAGGAAAATAAGTCATATATCAAATGCTATGCTATCAGCCCTCCAATTTTCAAACAAAGGTACTCCAAGAGTCCAAGTGATGATTTATTTTACTTCCAAGTGATTCTTCCTGCAATGTACGGTGGGAGCGCCTTGGTTTAAAACCGGAGGGCCATTACAATAGTCCATCAAATAAGAAAAGTTGTGTGCACATACTGTGGTCTGACTTAGGAGTTAGGCAAGGATATGGACTTGTGTGGTCCTTCATTTAACTATGTATTTGGTCCTTCTTACTTTATCATGGCAAAGCTGCCGCCATGGTTGAGGATACTTTCCACCCTTTTCTTTTGGAAAATATCTATCTACTGTCCTTAGAGTTGGAAAAACACTAATTAGTACAAACAATTGAAAATTTTCTTTCATTTCTGCCTCCCCCGCCTATTTTTTTAATTTACTCTCCATTCCAAAAAAATTATAATTCAAATTGAACTTTATGGACCTAATATAATGTTGCCCACCCCCTTTATAGAATCGTGATTTTGTGCATGCATTATTTTATGAAGAGTGATTTTGTGCTTGTATAATGATAGGCCACTATTGTGAGATATATATGAGTTGTGCAGTCGAATTTGATGTGATGGCATTCTTCTTTTGGCTGAAGGGATGTCGTGGGAAGCGGAATGTTACTGTTTTTTGGTAACAGTTCCTTTTTCCTGAATGATCCCCTTTATACTGAATCCATCAGGCTAACTTGATGTGAGCACTATTGTAAGTTTTTTGGCTTCAAACAGAGAAGAAATGAGGGCTTAAATGAAATATGAGCTCTTTGTTGTCCTAGTTGTTTTTCAATAGTGCTCCTCCCAAGCTGCTCAAAGAAAAGGTTCTGCAACCTTTTCTTGTGTGACCAGTTCCAAGTGAGGAATCATCTATATATTTTCAAGCTATGACAATCATATATATATATATATTCAATGTTGGTATGGGGATTGGAACCAAGGGGTGGGAGAGATGCCAAGGCACTCAAGCAATGACCTTGAGGTCCTTGGTTCCAATCCCTAAAGGTGTTTTTAAGTTATCGTCTACTTTTCCTTTTTGTCCGTTTTTAAATAATTGTCTTCTTTCAAAGTGTTCCCTTTTAGGAAAACACCTTTACCACTTTACCCATATTTTTTCTACCTACTTTAATTATAGCCACATATTCAAGGGCATTAATGAAAACTACACTTTTTACCAATATTTATAATATAGTCAATTACTTTTTTTAAAACGGTGTGCCGGATCATTTGCCCTTTATGAATCCCATAATTTCCCCTTTACGGTCATTTGCTTCCTTTCATGTTGGTGGGGCAGTGCATTTGTTTTATGTAGCTTTACTCTGAAGAAAATTATTCTGAGATATCACTGAAATTAATAGTTGTAGAGCTACGTTGTTGTGCTTAGTGCATATTAGGTTTTGAAGTTCTCTCTTCCAGTTTTTTTTCAGTTTTCAGTAGGCTTGTCAATTGGGTGGGTTGAGTTTGGGTTGGGTAATTGGTTGAAACAGGTTGTTGAAACCCATTAGAACCCAAATGTCAAACGAGTTGGGTTGAAACGGGTAATAGGTTAAAGCGGGTTGACCCGTCTCATCCCAAAAAAATTCCCTCAAAAAACATAAATTTATAGCATGAACCGTCATGGGTCAAAATAGATAACAGATCCGACTTGCTTTAACCCGACCCAATCAAACACGGTGATATTAGTAGGTCGAACCGGGTTACTCGTTTTAACCCATAAATATTAATGGGTTGGGTTGGATTGAGTTGGTTAATGGGTAATGAGTTACAATTGTGAGGCCTACTTTTCAGCATCATGAAATGGGTTGTGTTGAAACTGGTAACGGGTTAAAGCGGGTCGACCCGTCTCAACCCAAAAAAATTCTCCCAAAAAACATAAATTTATAGCATGAACCGCCACGGGTCAAAATGGGTAACTTGTTTCAACCCAATAATATTAACGGGTTGGGTTGCGTAATTAGTGGGTTGTGTTGGATGGGTTAATGGGTAATGAGTTACAATTACTGCCTACTTTTCAGCATCTTGTAATATGTGTTAACGCATCCTCATTATAAAATGTTTCCGAGTGGTGCAGGTTCCAGGACTTATGAAAATAAGATATATTGGACAAACCACACTTGGCAGTGCTGCCATTTTTGGCCTTTTTCTTGGTGCTGGGAGTTTGATACACTGTGGGAAGTCCTATTGAGCTAACCTGTCATCTAAGAGGGTTTCTTGACTACATTAGATAAGGAAAGTTTTCTGCAGATTTCTTCATCTGTGAAGTATTTTTGTTTCATCCCTCTCTCTCCCTCTCCTACCTCTCTCTCCCTGTTAATTTTTTCTTTTGGCACTCTTGCTCTGCTGATTGGATTGTGTTATGTTATTAGACCTTGGTTTACAATCCCTTTTTTGATGTCATCTTGATATGGCCCTGTGAGCTTGTTGTAATTCCATATAAGAGGACCAAATTTCATTGATGAACTCAGATTTGTTGAGATGTTTGAGAAGGTTTGGTTGTCATTTCGTTGCATTTAAACACTTGGAGCAATACGTTTGCCATCAACCCCCCCTCCCTTGCTGGTAGAGTTGTTAAAAGGGCTAAGGACCGTAGGATCGATCTTGTTAAACCGTAACAAAAAAAGGTTAGGGTTGAGAAAATATATCCCTATTAAATTCAAGGCTAACAGGCTACTGGCCCTATAGGGTCCCAACAACACAGGGTCGGTCCTATAGGGTTGGGGTTAACTTGATTAATACCTCTAACTAATAGAGATGTTAAAAGGGCCGAGGGCCGATCTTGTTAAATTGTAACCGAAAAGGATTAGGATTGAGAAAATATAACTCTATTAAATTTAGGGCTAACGTGATTTTTCTCTACTTGATTTACTTCTCTACCTACCAACAATCAAAGATTCAATCCCTTTCATCCTAGATTTTTCTTTGTTTATGAACTATGAAGCTGTAAGTAGTGGTAGGGGTGTATATGGTTCGATTCGATTTGGGTTAAAATCGTAAATCGAATCAGCTCAATCGATTCCAAAATTTCTCAAATCAAATCGCACGAAGTTCAGAATCGAATCAAATTGAACCACTCGATTCAATTTGATTTGGTTCGATTTTATGATTTCAAAGAAAAATTAATTAATCAACTTGGAAGTTGGCAGAAACCAATAGGAGCAATGATAGCATCTCAATAAAGTATCAAAGATGGTAGAAATTTTTAAGAAAATTAATTAACTTCGATGAATAAATAGCAACACCAATAAACAAAACAAATAGGTTTTTTCAATTTTGAACGAAGAGATTTAGGGTTCTTTTTGTTTAATGATTATTGAGCAATTTGAGCTCATGAAGTGTATCAAATATCTATCTGAAGGTATGGATGAGATTTGAAAATAGATAGAAGTGCATGACTATATGGTATGTAGCTGACAAACTTAAATGAAGAATAGAAAATATAAAAAAAGTAAAGTAATTAGAGAATTATATAATATAAAAAAATATTTAGAAGAGTGGTTTGATTCGATTTGACATAAGAAATCACAAATCAAATTGAACCACTTGATTTTTTTTATTTTTCCAATCGAACCAAGCCACTGTAACTTCAAAATCGAACCAAATTGCTCGGTTCAATTCATTGATTCGATGATTCGGATGTACATACTAAAATACTGCCATAGCTGAGTGGTACAACATCAAGTTTTGGGGTTTCGAACTTTCAGTACAAGGTTTGATCCCTTTTGTCCCATAATCTATGCAAGGGCTTTTCTTAAACAACGGTTCACTTCAGGGTTCAATTGGGTTTTGGGTCCTAGAATTTTTGCAACAATGGTCTAATTGATTTGAGGGTTCTATTGGGTTTTGTCTTGGAATCGGAGGTTTAATCCCTTTCGTTCCATATCTAATCAAAATGGATATTTGCTATTTTTGGTATGGCAAAAAATTGGGTAATACGGTCATACGGATACTTTTTGTAAAATAGATTCTTTTTAATGGAACCTACCTTGTGTTGGTGGGTTGAGATATGAGAGAGTAAAACTCTGTTTTACGAATTAAGATGACCGTCTCGCAAGAGCTTTAAGCTCCATTTGTTTCACGAAAAATGACTTCCGGAAAATGTTTTCTTCGTTTTCGGGTGGTTGGTAACCTTAGGAAAAGGTAATTAACCTAAAAACTTGTCTTTTCGAATCAACAAAAAATGAAGTATTCCTTTTAGAAAAAATGATTTATAGATTTATTTTTCATAAGTCATTTTCCAAATGCTCGAGCGCTCATCCGCGCCTTTCCACAATTACACATATTTACATACACGCATAATATTTCACTTAACAAATAAATTGTTTAGAAATATAAATAGAGTTTGTGCACATTATTTATAAATTATAATTTTAATAAATACTCACTATGTACTAAAATTAGTGTCCACTATATTATTTAATGACGTCTCAAACACTATCCATTTTATTTTTTAAAATATTTTTTTATATCAATTATCAATTTTTTGTATTTATGATATTGGAAAAATATGTACCTTATTGATTGGACACCATTAATGATAAATTAAAGATTATTAAAAGAAAATTATTTAAAGCTCAACACGATTTTATATTCAATATGTGTATTAATATTATAATATACTTTTGTGTTTATTTTTATATTATTTTCCGTAACATTTTACGTGCGTTTGCCAAACACTCGAAAATGTTTTTTGACATATTTTCAAAAGATTAACCAAACAACTGAATATGAAATCTTTTTATTTTCCAAAAATTATTTTCTGAAAATTATTTTCTACGAAATAAACAGAGTCTTACTCTTTTGGTAAACAATAGTCACTCATGGTATTAGAAAAAATAATCTTCCAACCATCTTGAAAACCGGAAAGTGATTAAGCTACTTGAAAACTAGATGGACAAATGGGGAGTAGTTATAATCATCATATGTTCTCTTCTAAAATTGACCTATGCGCTAGGCGCCACTCAGATACCTAGAAATTTGTCAAATTAGTTAAAAAAATCGGTTGGGCGCCTGCCTAGGCAGCCAGTTGTTGATTTTGTATTTTATATATATATATATATATATATATATATATATATATATATATATATATATATATATATATATATATATATATATATATATATTTGCCCAAAATAATATCATTTTAGGTTTTTTAAATAATAATAATAATAAATATTAATTTCAAATTATTAATTTATTTTTTAAAATTTGTAATATGTTAATGGACCTATGAACAATTGGGATATTGACTATTTTTGTAATATTATGAGTTTTGGAATGATATGAAATTTTACTTTTAAAATTTAATATTTTAATATAATCATTATTTTTAATTATTAGATGATATTTACTATTAGTATATTTAAAAATTACAAATTAAAAATTAGGCTATACTAAAAATATATTAAAAATCAGATATTATGTCTTATTTCTAAGCCCCGCCTAGGCACCCTATGCACTGGTCTGGCGCCTAGCTCCCACTTATCAATTTTTAGAACATTGATCATATGTGCTACTCCCTACTTTTTCAAATTATTGTCTACCTTTCATTTTTCGTCCGTTATTAAATAATTGCCCTTTTTCAATTCTCTTTTAGAAAAACACTTTTACAACTTTATCCTTATTTATTCTAACTACTTTAATTATGACCACATACTCAAGGGTATTAAAGGAAACCCCACATTTTACCAATATTTATAATCCAATCAATTGGTTTTTACACGGTGTGCCGAGTCAACCCAGACAATAATTTGAAAACAGAGGGAGTAAAATACTTACAGGAAATGATGCGAGATTTGACGCAGTAGTACAAGACACATTTCGAACGTTACATAGTGTTGGTCCTGAAATAGGCTCAATCTAGGCTAGAAGGGGAGGGGGTTGAATAGCCTAGTTGTTGTTTATAAAAAACTTTTCGAAACACTTCTGAAAGGTTTCTTAAAGAGATTGTGCTAGAAGTGTTAATGCAGCGGAAAACTAAAGAAATTTTGAAGTGACTGGTAGGCTGCTTAAGTATAGCACAGATTCAGTAGTGGTCTTTGATAAGTAGTAGCAGTTAATAGAAAGATAGAGACAGATCAGACAGAACACATGATATAGAAGTGGTTTGTACTATGAATAGTACTATGTCCACTACCAAAGTGGTTAGTTTTGGATTTTAAAAGGTGCGCACTTGTTTATCCACTAGGTTTATAAGTAAGATCTCTAATGGATCGTGTACAAAATGAGTTTTCAACCAAGTATATAATGGTGAGAGAAACAATCAATGATTAATTGTTTTCTCACGTGCTAAAGTAAAGAACAGTTTTTTAAAAGCAAACTTAGATGAAGCAAAAATGGAGTAAAGACTGGCAGATCTGCAACTTCAGGAAGTTTGGTGAAGTGTTAGTTCTTGTCCTTTAGATCTCTTGAATGCTTGAGTGTTGAAGATGAAGCTTGAATGTTTAATGCGCAAGAGTTATGTTTTCAGATCTTCAAGACTTGAATAAATACCAGAGAGATCTTTTGGACCGTTGGACTGAGGCAGAGATGACTGTGTCCAACGTTCTATTGCATTAAATGCAATTTGGCGCTTTGGGGGATGTATACGACACAGTCATCAGAGATGCAGTGGTTGCAGAGAAGACATTCCCGAATAGAGTAAGATTTCAGGTTGCAGGCATTGCAGCTGTGAAAGTCTTCTTAGCCAAAAGAGGTAATGTCTTTAGACTTCATGTTTCAGGAGACAGACTGGACAGTTGTCTGTATGTATAGTTGACTTCTTTGGAGTAAAATCCGATGAAGATATTTTGACTAGATATTTCAAAAATATCTAGATAAGACTTTATGAGTCATAATTCCATGTTTTGGCTAGTCTTGATTTTTCGCTCTTGAGCAGACTTCAAAGTTGATGTGCGCGAACGCATCTCGGGCAAGATTACCCGGCCATATCAAGTAATAAAGTACGTAAGTACGAGTCGATCCCACGAGGAATGCGCGTAATTCTCACTCCAACTAAGTACCGAAATTATGCTAACTAATTATATTTGAGCGAAAATAAATAGAATTAAAATCTAAAAATATAAACAACCTAGAAAGCAATTAAATCTAAACTAATGCGGATGTGGTTTGGCAACAACAAATCAAGATAGAAATATAGGAATGCATTATTTCTAGTCTAGCCGGTGTTTAATTTAATTCTCTTTTTGCTTTTCTTTAACTCAAGTCTTGGTAATCGGACGCGCTATTTTATTCGCTACGGGCTTTCGCTACGTATAGCAAATCTAGCTATCTCCCAGCCTTGTTACGAGCTCATATCATCGCAACACATAACACAGGGGAGAAAATAACCGCATGTGTAAACTAGCATCCAAGGACTATCTACGCGCGATCTCCTTTCGGTCTCACGCCACGCAAACTACTATTGTGTTTTTCGGAATAACAGGAAGGGCTTTCGTTTCGTATCCTATCATTCTAGGGATCATCTAATGGTTCGCTACGCCATTAAAAGCATTAAGAAAACACAATAATAACCAAGCGCATGGGTAATACTTCGCAAAACGAAACTCTCTATATTTTTCTACAAGTCATGTTGGTAGCCGAGACAACTAAATTGGCTAACTACGGGCTCTCGCATCTTATAGTCAACCCTAATCTCTCCGACCTCGCGAATGGCTAAGGTGGTTCGATCGCGTGTCAAACCTAGTCTCATTACGGCTATCGGTGTGTGTCACAAAACACCAACTATTAAATTGATTGGTCCGAAATAAATAGGTAGCTCTCGCGGATCCTAAATATTTCTAAAATCATTTAATTATTGGCCAGATAATTAAAAGCATTAATTTCACAAAATAATAACCAACATGCTTATATACTAAATAAAGAGATAAATTAAATTAAATCACTACATTTGACATAAAAATTAATTGCATTCCATAAATAATTGAAGCACAAACCAATTCAATAATTACAAAATCAATCAACCCAAAAAACCATAACAAATATCTAAAAATATGAGTAGAAAGAATTGAACCGAAAAATCGCGAATCCGGGGTTGAAATCTTTTGCAAGTGCGTCCTTGGCCCTTGATTTGATGTTCCAAACCTTCAATGGTGATCAAGCATCAAACATTTGGTGTAATTTTGGTAGAAAGGGGGCTGGTGCCCCATTTAAGGCTAATGCCCGTAAATGGGGCTGTTCTTTTCGAATATGAGGTTACTGTCATAAAAAATGGAGGAGGCAGCCAGGCAGAGGGGCAATTTAGGGAAGACAATGGAAAGCTAGGGGCTGAATGGGAAAGGAAGAGGGGCTGGGTCGCGGGCTAAACCAAGGGAGAGATACGCGGGTTGCCCAGCTGGAAAACGGGTGATGCTGAGAGAGAAAGCGGATGAGAAGGGCGGTTGGTGGACAAGGCTGGGCTGGAGCAAGACGCGGGCGGACCCGGATCCGGATACTGCACGCGGGTCGCGCTTAGTGGGGAGAAGCCGGCAGACGCTGACACGTGGTCCACTTGGTCTTCGACAACTCAAAAGGCGAGTTTCAGCTAATTGCGCCGGCTCCCTTGACTTTCTGTAATTGCTCCGGTACCCCTAATGTCTTGAAATTTAGCGCCGCCGGCCTGTTCCTCCCAGGCTTTGCAAAATGATCCTTTGTTAATATTTTCAGCCTCCGTTAGCCTCTGTTAAGCTTCAAATGCCTTGGATTTCTTGACGGTCTTAACAGACATTGAGCAAATAATTCCTAAAACAACTTTTAAGCCCGAAATTGCCTCGAACTTCGTGCTAAACACCGTATAAAAGCTCGATTATGCTTGGAAACCTACTTTAAGCACAAAAACACAAATAATAATATTTCCAAAGCATAATTAAATCAAAAATAGCACAAAATAAAAGAAAATTCCCGGAAAAATTCGTGGAAATCTTGCGCTCATCAAAAGTCTGCTGTTCTTCCAAGGCTGCTGTTGAAGCCTGCTTATCCGCGCCTAAACTAACACTAAAACAGTTCTAAACAACCTTGATTCTAAGACAGTTGCCACACTAATCGGTACGCAGACCTATTAGCCACTGTACAATAGAATCAGAAGACGACTCAACCAAATCTAGAACATATGAGGATCAACACATAGTTTTCTACTTTCGTAATTAACTAGTGTTTGCACCCATGCGTTAAACGCATGATATATATGTTTTTCAACTAAATTATGCATAAATAAAATGAAGAGCAAAAATAAAACTAAAAAAAGAATTAGTGGACACTACTTAAATAAAAATATATAACTATAATGTTAATAATTATAGATTCTAAAAAGTTTCCTTATACATGTCATTTGTTGTTTTATTTGTTGTCTTATCATCTTCATCGTATATCAATATCTTCAGACCATAGGTCCATAATAATTTGTTACTCTTGAAACTGCTACATACAATTGCCCATGATAACTTTCCGAAAGTGGCGACATACGCGCGTCTATTTGCTTACTCACCAGGCCAAGGACCCGAGAACTACCTATCCCCATCTACCTCACATGCGAGCACCTTCTGGTCACTAACATTCCACTTCAACCTAAAATTCTACAAGTATTGTGCTCGCACATAATCCCTATCTCAATAGGTTACTGACAAGGTTAGAAATCAAGCTCCTCGCTGTGAGCATAAATACTCTCCAAACAAGGAACATGGGGCCACTAATGTTTTTGGCCCAAATCCGATCACCAGGAAAACACGTGAGATCACCACGTGCCAATGACGAGCTTAGAAACAGAAGCCCGCGCGAGTATCGAGTAGAAGCGAGCAAGATGTTTGACCAAGGACCATATTTAGTCCCCAATCGAGCTTGGCCGGACCAAGACCTTGCCTCTCCGACCAGGGGGTCATGCCTGAGGAACGCAAGCCTCTTTACGGAAAACTATAGGCCAGGGTAGGACCCTACTCACCCGAGCAAGCACGCAACCAGCTAGCAATCGAGCCGTAGAGCCCCAAGGCAATTACGAGGTTTCCTTATCTTTTTTAGAAATCAAGTGGCATCCCGCCAATCACGCTTACAATTTAGGGATGCTCTCCTAACCCTAATAGGCGGCGATCAATCCTATTTCTTCATGGATTCTACCACTTAGGGGCTTATATAGACTCCTCTACAGACCCTAAACAAGTTAGCTCACACTTACATAACGAAACTCTGTCAATTTGCTTTCTCTAACAAACGTTTCACTGTCACATCGGAGGGGTTTGCGAGACCTTGCCTTGCACTCTTTCAAAGGTGATTTATGTGGTCTTGACAGGTTTCTACTGAGATTCAACTCCATACATAAGCCCAGATATCCTACAATTCTTCATTGGACGACCAAGATTGATTTTTTCCGCATCAATTTATATTACTCCAATCTCATCATACATAATCACTTAGCAAATATATATGAGTGAAAGTTCTTACTGGAATTCAATTTAACCAAATAACCAAGTTTTTTATGAATCAAAGAAACAAGACCATAATCGTGATTCCATCCATGCGCTAGAACTCAGGATAACTAGTTCTAGACCAAAATGCCACTACGTGGACTTTCTTGACCAATTTTTCACTTTTACCAAACTAAGATCAAAAGTGACTGGGTTCCAATTGTACTAAATTGAACTAGTTTATAGTTAGCCAAACACCCTAAGTTTTCATTTATCATCTTATAAATCAAGAGCATGTAAAGCATAGAAGACTTACAAGACAACTATGATCTCAATTAAGCAAAATGAACAAGTCAAGCATGATTTTGGTGTGTTGAACATGTAATGCACTAGCTAGCATGATAAACATATCTAGATAGCATATCAAGCAAGTATAGGATGTCAAGCAGGTAAGGTTTCAAGCATGTAAGGTTTCAAGTCAAGCAAGTTTGATTTCATGTCGAGCGAATGAGGATGCCGAGCATAAAAAGGTTCAGGTCTTCACATCCTCCCCCACTATAAGGAATTTAGTCCCTAAATTCAAATCGGTCTCTATGAACAATGATGGATATTTCTCACGCATCTCAAGCTCGGTCTCCCACGTAGCTTCCTCGATGACATAATTCTTCCATAAAACTTTGACTAACGGAATTCGTTTAGTATGCAATGCTTGCTCTTTCGTAACAAGGATTTTAATCAGTTTCTCGACATAAGACAAGTCATGTTCAAAGGATATCAACTCATAAGCAAGAACATGTGATTCATCCTTCATATATTTACGGAGCATGGAGACATGGAAAACATCATGAATGCCGGAAATAAAATGTGACGATTTAGTCAATTCATCCATAACAAGAACTGGTCGTAACACTCCATCGATAGAAGGAATGCAAATCCTGCCTCTAACAATCAAGATACTGTCATTGTTCAAAGTAAACTCAGGAGTCTTATTCTCACAATCACTAGGCAATGCTAAGATATTTAATTCTTGAAAACTGTTTTCACATTTGTCACTCCAAATAAAAGTAGGCTTCTTATGTTTAAATTAGTCAAATGAGTAGTAATCTTTAAAAAATCCCACAATAAATCTACGAACTTCGGTAAACAAATTAGGAGTCTTCCACTTAGCAACCGCTTCTAGTCTTGATGGATCCAAGTAAATACCAGTACTAGAAATTATGTGCCCAAGAAAATAGACTTTTTCGAGCCAAAACACATACTTGCTAAATTTGGCAAAAAGTTGCTTCTCACGCAAAACAGAAAGAACCACTCTTAAATGATCTGCATGTTCTTCTCGTGACTTTGAGTAAACTGGAATCTCATCAATGAAATCCACAACGAAGCAATCCAGATAATTATGGTATACTTGGTTCATCAAATCCATGAATACTGCATGCACGTTTGTAAACCTAAATGGCATGACCACAAACTCAAAGTGACCATGACGTGTACGAAAACTATCTTCGGAATATCTTCCAAACAGTAAAGTATCATCTTTCTTATTCACAAATAACACTGGTGCACCCCACAAAGATATACTTGGTTTAATGAATTCACGATCAAGAATTTCTTGCAATTGATATTTCAATTCTCTCAATTCTACTGGAGTCATCCTGTATGGTGCTCTAAAAATAGGTGAAGTCCCTAGCTGTGGCGACCCGACCCGGATCCCAAGACGAGACCCCGAGGTCGTGCCGCTTCCAAAAAGGCACATAACAAAAACACATAGCAAATAGTGGGTAAGGCCATAACGGCGATATGTCGATAACTTTAACACATGCGGAAGTGTAATATAATTAAACAGTGGCGCCCGAGCTAACAAGCTCAAACTAACACAACCCTAGAGATAATGAATCTCTTGGTCCAAAAATTAAAATCACGTGACGCAACATTAGGCAAGTATAACAATTTATAGCAATTATATACCAAGTCATCGGCGACGTTACGGCCGGAACCCAACATTAAACTAAATCTACAACTCTAGTCTAACATGCTTAACGGCTAAAAACATGCCGGATAACAAACATAATAAACTAACCGATACATGGTTAAAACATCTAAAGCATAATCATCAATATTGCATAACGACTAACACATGTCGGGTCCCAAAAGATTAAGTATTAATTAACATAAGTACTAATAATCAAACACATAAAGTCTTGCTACCCCTCATAAAGTTTATATAACTTTATGTTTCCATCGTCCTTGCCAAAAGAAAAGATACTAAAATTACAAGGTAGCAACCTCGTCAAAAGCTTCACCAACGCAACTCGATACTCACTTCGAACCGCTCGCTTGGCTCGGATCTAGGGAAAACAATCAAAACAAATAGGAGTAAGTCATAAAGACTTAGCAAGTTGCTAACATAACTTCCTGTCATGACATCATGCTCAATAATAATAATTCATGCTATCGGCATAATATACATTTCATAAATAATCATGTCAAGGCATTCATACTTAACGATCTTGAATATCATGTTATCAACAAATATAACATTTCACTAAATCATTCAACCATCATATCATATCATATTCATGTAGCACATTATTCACATATAAGCACTCGTGAGTCAATTCATATAAAAAGGGATATGATACCGTTACCATTTTTCCATCGTGTTGCTCCTGCAAAAACACGTGCAAAACCTTTATGTGTCCTTGATATCCCTTTCGTGGATATCGACGTCCCCGAGACATTTCCCCGCTCGAGTTCCGTAGTTATCAAAGTCATGTTTTCATACTACAACTAAGATCAACTACTTCCCTACTGTGGCCATCGATAGAGGGGTGTGTGCAACCCGGCGCGGCGATCCATCAAAATCACGAATCCCATTCGTGAAGATGATACATCGTCCCGCCAAAGACTCAACAAACCGACTTTAGCTGGACTCAAACTTCAAGCACACGTAATTCATATTCATATGCTCAAATAAGTAGGCATGTACTCTACAATCATCTAGTCATGCATTTAAATTCACAACTAGCATATAATCACATTAGAGACAATATTAAGACTCTAATCACCAAGTGTTCATCATACACCTTAAAATGCTTGGAGGCTTAACCTCCATTAATACTACCCCAAAATTCGTAGGACTTAGGCATATCACTCCTTAATGTCATACTAACCCAATGGTCAATTCCATTGAGTCATAATCAATCTTTCAAAAATTAGGGTATAGAAGCCATTGGCCTCAATACTCTCCTATGTCCATACTAACATAAATAAATAGGTTACTAAGGTCATTAAACCCATAAAACCCCAATCAAACAATTAAGTATGAAACATAGAATCAAAGTCACAAACTAGGCATATATATTCATTCTTGTCATTTCATCAAATATGAGCCTAACCATTTCATCAAACATGCTCCCAACACTTAAACAAACAAGATAGAATAATTCATCATCTATCTCTACACATGAATATCATCATAATCATAATTTACAACATGTTCATCCAACCAAAATTTCATCATCTAGCATATAGTGAAACATGGCATCTCTACAAGCCTAACCATTTCATCAAACGTGCTCCCAACACTTAAACAAACAAGATAGAATGATTTATCATACATTACTACACATAAATAACATCATAAACATGGTTTATAATCTGTTCATCCAACCAAAAATTCATCATTTAGCATATACGAGAACATGCCATCTCTACAAGCCTAACCATTTCATCAAACATGCTCCCAACACTTAAAAAAACAAGATAGAATGATTTATCATACATTACTACACATAAATAACATCATAAACATGGTTTATAATCTGTTTATAATCTGTTCATCCAACCAAATCATTTAGCATATACGAGAACATGACATCTCTATAAAGTCCTAAGTGCTCTCATTGACCTCATATAGCAAGATTGTTTTCCTAGGGTCAATGAGGCTAAAATAAATAAGAAGAGATGTTGTAACTCACTTTAAATCAGCCCTACAAGATGAACAAAACGAACATGCAAAGGTGGGTATGTGATCTCCTTGACCTCCTCTCCTCTTCTATGGTTGGGTTTTGGAAATGGCCTCCTCAAGCTTTGGCCACCATTGTTGATCACTCAAGAACCTTCAAGAAATCCTCTCCAACCTTAGAGAAATGATCAGCCACGTTTTTTTGGAGAGGATGACTGAATAGAATGGTTTAGTGGAGGTATTGGTCACTCTATGGCTGAAGTGGGGTGGGAGGAAGTGTCCAATGCATGTTTGTGCAGGTGGATGTCTCTCTTTGCCAAGTGGCTTGCATGAACTTAAAGACTCTTAAAACTTGTTGAGCATGCAATGGAGGATAGGTAGGACGAACTAGGGTGGTTTAGGGTGGGTTAGGTTGTGTTTGGGTAGGGTTAAGTTAGCCAAATGGGTGAGTTGGCAGAAAATACCGTAATCAGGATGCAGACCCAATGCAGTCGCTTGGTCTTAGAGTGATGCGAGCGCATCACTCAGAAATCCCCTTTCCCGACTTTTGTTTCTTCCTTGCTCGGCCTAGGCCTCTCCCGCATGCAACCTCGAGTCCTCAAAAGCCAAAATGGTCTAGAATTCAACCTTAAAGGACTACAAATCATAACCTAAACATTGAGGGTTCAAACCTCAATCAAACATGGTCAAGAACTCACAAAGAACACTCCCAAACGACAACCGAAAAGGTCAAACGGAGAAGGGTTAACTCTAGAATCAAACTAGCAACCAAACCGTCGATGCAACTAGCATTCAACCAACATCTAAAGCATGTAAATGATGTTATGAATGGTCTCTAACATTTATCCATGTGTTTACAACATAAATCACAAACCCGAGTTTTAAAGCATCTCGTGAAGGAAAGGTGCAAACGAGCATCTCAAATGACGTCAATGATGAACATGCCATAACCTTTAAACATATGAGTGAGCTAAGTTAACATACTAATGATGATTATGAATGTATGAACTCATGAAATAAACAAGCAAGCAATGATTCAGGGTTTTACATTCTCCCCTACTAAAAGGAATTTACCCCCTAAATTCTTACCGTGATCTTCAAAAAAATGAGGGTACTTCTCACGCATCTCCAACTCGGTCTCCCAAGTCGCTTCCTCGATCTCATGATTTCCACAAAGAACCTTAACCAATGGAATTGTCTTGTTCCTCAATACTTGCTCCTTGGTGTCGAGAATCTTTACCGGTTGCTCAACATATGACAAATCAGGCTGAAAACGAAATCTCTTCATACGCAAGAACATGCGAAACATCCTTAAGATACTTCCGAAGCATAGATACGTGAAACACATTATGAATGTCCGACAATGATGGCGGTAAAGCCACCCTATAAGCCAAACTCCCAACTCGCTCAAGAATCTCAAAAGGTCGAACGAACCTCGGTGATAGCTTTCCTTTCTTCCCAAATCTCTTAGTACTCCTTCTCGGTGATACTTTAAGAAACACATAATCTCCAACTTGGAACTCCAAATCTCTCCTCCGATTATCCGCATAACTCTTCTGTCGACTCTGAGCCGTAAGCAATCTATCCCGAATCAACTTCACACTCTCGGCCGACTGTTGCACAATCTCCAAACCCCATAGCTTTGCTTCTCCAACTTCATCCCAACAAATAGGAGATCTACACTTCCGTCCGTAAAGTGCCTCATACGGTGCCATCCCAATACTCGATTGGTAACTGTTGTTGTATGCAAACTCCGCCAATGGAAGGTGTGAATCCCAACTCCCTTTAAAGTCCACCGTACAAGCCCGTAACATATCCTCAAGTATCTGTATCGTTCTCTCGGACTGTCCGTCTGTCTGAGGGTGAAAATTTGTACTGAAATTCAACTTAGTCCCCATAGCTTCCTGCAAAGCCTGCCAAAACCTCGAAGTAAATCTCGGATCCCTGTCTGAAACAATGCTAACCGGAACCCCATGCAGTCTCACAATCTCCTGCACATACAATACTACCAACTGACTCAAGGAATAAGTCATCGCAATCGGTATAAAATGAGTTGACTTCGTTAACCGATCTACAACAACCCAAACGACATCAAACCCTCTACGCGTACGTGGAAACCCCGAAACAAAATCCATCATAACGTGCTCCCACTTCCACTTCGGAATATCCAACGGCTGCAACAACCCCATGGGTCTTTGATGTTCCGCCTTCACCTGTTGACAAGTCAAACACCTCGACACATAATCCGCAATTTGGCGCTTCATGCCATTCCACCAAAACTGCTTCTTCAAATCCCTATACATCTTTATACTCCCCGGATGGATAGTATATCTTGCCTTGTGAGCTTCATCTAACACAAGTCGCTTCACATCCTCAACTGAAGGTACACAAACTCTTCCCTTGAAAGTCAAAATCCCGTCTTGATTCATAGTAAACTCCGGCGTCTCATTCTTACTCAAACCATCAATGACCTTCACTAACCCCGGATCCTTCCTTTGAGTCTCTTTAATCCTTTCCAATAAAACCGGAATAGCCCGGACACTAGCAAACAACACTCCATGATTAACCTCACTAGGACTCCAATTACGGACATCCTCCAACATCTTCCAACATCTTCCATTCCCGAATCATCAAACACGACAAATGAACTTTCCTACTCAAGGCGTCGGCAACCACGTTCGCCTTCCCCGGATGATAAAGTATCGTACAATCATGATCCTTCAACTTCTCCATCCATCTCCTTTGTCTCATATTCAACTCATTCTGTGAGAACAAATATTTCAAACTCTTGTGATCCGTAAAAATTTCAAACTTCGACCCATACAAATAATGCTTCCACTTATGCAACGCAAATATGACCGTTGCCAACTCAAGGTCATGCGTGGGATAATTCTGTTCATACGGAGACAACTTCCTCGAAGCATAAGCGATCACCTTACCATTCTGCATAAGAACACAACCCAATCCCTCTTTTGACGCATCGCTATAAACCACAAAATTCTCATCTCCGCTAGGCAACGCTAAAACTGGTGCCGTAGTCAACCTCTTCTTCAATTCTTGAAAACTTGCTTCACACTTATCACTCCAAACAAACGGTGTCTTCTTTTGGGTCAAATTCGTCATCGGTGTAGCAATCTTCGAAAATCCCTCTATGAACCTCCGATAATACCCGGCTAACCCCAAGAAACTCCTAACCTCCGTAACTGTAGTCGGTCTCCTCCAATTCATCACCGCTTCAACCTTAGAAGGATCTACCACTATCCCGGTACTAGAAACAACATGTCCCAAAAATGAGACCTCCTCTAGCCAAAAAGCACACTTGCTAAACTTGGCGTAGAGTTGCCTCTCCCGAAGAATCGACAAGACCATCCTCAAATGTTGTGCATGCTCATCCCGAGACTTAGAATACACAAGAATGTCATCTATGAAGACCATCACAAAACAGTCAAGAAAATTATGGAACACCCGATTCATCAAGTCCACAAATACTGCCGGCGCATTAGTCAACCCAAATGGCATCACCATAAACTCATAATGCCCGTACCTCATACGAAAAGCAGTTTTCGGAACATCCTCGGCTCTCATCTTCAACTGATGATACCCGAACCTCAAATCAAGCTTAGAATACACCACCGATCCTTGCAACTGATCAAACAAGTCATCTATATGCGGCAACGGATACTTGTTCTTGATCGTCGCTTTGTTCAATTCCCGGTAATCAATGCACAACCTTAGACTTCCATCCTTCTTCCTAACAAACAATACCGGCGCACCCCAAGGCGATACACTTGGCTTGATAAAGCCAATGTCAAGAAGCTCCTGCAACTGAAACTTCAACTCCTTCAACTCCATAGGTGCCATCCTATACGACGCCTTCGATATCGGTGTAGTCCCCGGCAAAAACTCGATACAAAACTCAATCTCCCTATCCGGTGGCATCCCAAAATCCTTAGAGAAAACATCTGAAAATTCATTCACCACTGGCACATCTTCTAGATCGGAAGTCGAAACCCGTTTATCAATCACACAAGCTAGATACCCCGTGCAACCACGTGACAATAATTTCCTAGCCTTACGAGTAGAAATGACATGCAAACCACTAGACGCGTTATCACCCAAGAACATAAATTTAGGAACACCCGGCATATCAAAGGTAACCCTCTTACTAAAGCAATCAACCAAAGCATGATAGGCGCACAACCAATCCATACCGAGTATCACATCAAAATCATGAAGTGGCAACACTACCAAATTTGCATGCAAAACATGTTCATCCACAAGTACATCGCATGCTTTATAAACTTCCGAAGCCAATAAACATTCCCCAAGCGGGGTAGAAACTTCAAGCACGTAAGGCAAAGACTGAGGCAATACACGCAAACGGTCAACAAAATGTGATGCAACATACGAATGTGATGATCCTGGATCTATAAGTACTCGTGCTTCACATAGGATGCCTCACCTAAATCTTTGATTTCAAAGTTCTTATAGAGAAATTCCTTTACGTTATGTAACATTCCAATATCATTTGCAGCAAGTAATATGTCATCGACATACAAGACCAATATTATGAACTTGCTCCCACTAACCTTCATGTAGATACACCTATCAACAATGTTCTTCGTGAAGCCATAAGAAGTAATGGTATTATTAAATTTAAGATACCATTGATGGGAGGCCTGCTTTAGTCCATATATTGACTTATTTAATTTACACACTAAGTTTTCTTTTCCTGTGGTCACAAACCCTTCTGGTTGGTCCATATAAACTTCCTCTTCCAACTCATCATTTAGAAAAACGGTTTTAATATCTGATCGATGTATTTTATACGTCGATTTCATATACTTTTATGACTTAAATTAAGCGATTCCACGAGGCTTTTGGCTACCGATGTGTGTTTTCAGTGATTTCATGAGTTTCAGGGTTTTAGGTGAAATTATACAAATCATGATACTTTTTGGTGAAAATTTGAAGAAGGGGCTAGAGTGTAAATCGAAGAAGAAACGACAGAAGACCAGGCTGGAGACCTTGCGGTCGCAAGTTGTTTTATACCTTGCCTCCGCAAGGTAGGGAGAAACTCAAGAATTCAAGCCCCGGGAATATCAAGGACCTTGTGGACGCAAGGTGCCTCATACCTTACGGCCGCAAGGTTGTCAGAACTCATAATTTTGGGTTTACACACCAGACTGAGAGATCTAATCCCCCTACAACTCCATGGTATAAATATAGGCCGGTAGCCAAGGCTTTAGGACGGCTAGAAACTAATTTTCTATAGCTTTAGAATAGGATTTAGTGTGTAACATAAATAGTTGTTGTAATTACAATGATTGAAGATCGATTCATGTATTCTATCATCTCCATGTGTTGTTCATCCTTAAGGATG
Organism: Codonopsis lanceolata; assembly: GCA_013146195.2. Classification (NCBI taxonomy): domain Eukaryota; kingdom Viridiplantae; phylum Streptophyta; class Magnoliopsida; order Asterales; family Campanulaceae; genus Codonopsis; species Codonopsis lanceolata. Next base: position 85,563,536 of record CM028384.1, read on the forward strand.
AACTAATCACTCATTAATCTAGGAGTTGGGAGGTAACTTGTATCGAATCTATGCTTTAATTATAGTTTTATTCATTCAATTCTTGTTGATTGTGGTGTTTATCAATCCCTATATTATTTCACTTTGAACAAATGAATGTAATCGTGAATAATAAAGGCCTAGAGGTGTGAATAACTGCATGATCAATGTGCATATGTCGTACACTGGCTCACTATCAACAATAAATATAACATATCGATGCACGAGAGTGATAAGTTAGGGCCAGGTTCCATATATGACTTAAGTGACAGTTAGATCATATGTTCTTTTGCCTAGGATATAGAATGGATGAATTATTTGAAGATGGAGACTGAACAGTAATTCAACATGCTATATCTATCTTTTGTGAACAAACCCAAGAGATTGAATGATATTTTATTAAAATAAGCTATAGAGGAGATACAAGTGAAACCCTAATCCTAGATTTCCTTCCACCATAAGACCTTCATAAATTGTGATTGCTGCTAATTAGTTAAACATTAGAATAAAAATTAATTTAGATAAAATCAATATAAAAACCCCATTTAGGTTAATAATTTGCTACCGATAATCGTACTATCTGTGATCTTCTTGTCTCTGTGGTTCGACTCTTGCTTCCCAAAACTATTCTACAATAATATTGTCCACTTGCAAGGAAAATAATTAAAATAAGACATCGATCAAGTTTTTGGCGCCGTTGCTGGGGAACAAGCTAGTTTGCATAGTTAGTTTGTTAGTAGCGTAATTTTTAAATTTCAGTTTTCAGTTTTTATAAAAATAAAAATACAAAAAGATTTTATTTATTTTCGTAGTTAATTGTTTTTAATTGCTTTATTTATTTTATGCACGGTCGTAGATCTTTGAATCCTAAACTGGTAGAACTAAATCAAGATACAAATAATATTAGAAAGAATCAAGAAGATCTTGGTAATTTAGCAACCCAGCCTAATAATCAAGAACAATCAAATTAAGAGGATCCTCTGGTTGATCCTCCAATGGACAATATTAATCAAAATCCTGAAAATCATGTTCATCCGGTTAATGTGAATCAAAGAGAAGAAGAGCATGCTAGAAGAAATATGGAAGTAGTCGTAAATCAAAGAACTATTAATGATTTCAGTAGACCCACACTGAATGTAGTAACATCATGTATGGTCTTACCGGAAGCAGTAAGGAATTTCGAGTTAAAAGGCCATTATTTTAATGCAATACCTTCTTTTCAAGGAATGCCAACCGAAGATCCAGTAAGTTTCCTTAGTGATTATGAGTACATGATGAGTACTTTTCCTTTAGGAGGGTTGATTGAAGACCAAGTAAAAATGAAATACTTTTCAAGTGCATTAAAAGATTTGGCGAAGAGATGGTTTATGAATCTAACACCCAGTAGTGTTTATAAGTGGGCTCAACTTTATGATCTGTTTATGAGTAAATATTATAAGCATGCATCTCTTACAGAATATAGAAAACAAATCATGTCTTTTCAAAATGAACCAGGAGAAACATTCCATGAAGATTGTGATAGATTTAAAAATTTACTTATTATGTGTCCTCATCATAATCTGTCTCAAGATGTGTTAGTACTTCAATTCTATCATGCTCTTTCACATGCTTTACAAACTATGGTTGATAGTGCAGCCGATGGTTCTATCAATAGAATGACACCAGTTGCACTAGAGGAATTATTTGAGATGTTAAGTGTAAATTCTCAACAGAAAAGTGCAAGAGGTAAAAGTAGAAGTTTATATCAAGTTCAAGAAAAACCAGAGATGAATACACAAGCTCAATATGAAAATTGGTCAATTCAAGAAGCATGTGCCTTATGTGGATTATATTCTCATGCTACTAATTTTTTCCCATCTAGTGCAATGTATTCTGAACAGGCTAATGTCATGAACATGTATTCTCAAAGACCAAGGAATGATCCCTACTCAAACACCTATAATCCTGGTTGGAGGAAGCATCCTAATTTTTCTTGAGAAGGAAATAAACCGTTACAACCTCAACAATTCCAACCTCAACCACCACAACCTCAACAATTTCCAAATCAAGGACAATTGCGAATTGAAGAAGTCTCAAAATCAGATGGAGCAAGCAAAGGTCAAGCTGTCCTTATAAAATATTTGCTTGAAGAAGTAGAAAATTTAAAGAATAAATTTGCAACGGTCGAGATCGAGAAAAGAGAAGAAGGGAAGTTCCCTAGTCAAACCGAGCAAGCAAAATCTATCACTACTTTGAGAAGCGGTAGAGTAATTGGAGAAGAGGTATGTGATCCTATTCAATCTTTTGATGTGCCTGATAAAGTAGATAATTCTGAAAAAGAAGTTGAAAAGGATAATAATGAAAATAATCAAACAACTAATCATGAAGCTGAAAAAGAAGTGCAAAATAAAGAAAGTCAAGTAGAAGAAGAACAAGAAAATAAAGAACAACAAGAAGAGGAACCTTATGTGGCACCACCACCATATGTTCCTCCAATTCCGTTCCCTAGAAGACTTATGAAAAACTGAATGGATAAACAATTTTCGGAAATTTATAATAAGTTATCTAAAGTAAATGTTAGTCTTCCTTTGCTTAACGTTATTAAAAATATTCCAGCCTATGCTAAGTTTTTCAAAGATCTTCACTCTAAAAAACACAAATTTGAAAATAATGAGAAAATTATTGTTTCTGAAAACATAAGTGCTGTTTTACAACCCGAACTTCCCCCTAAGTTGAAAGATCCTGGTAGCTTTAATATCCAAGTCTCGTTGGGTAGCTCTAAAAAAATGAAGGCTATGCTAGATCTAGGAGCAAGTATTAACTTGATGCCTTTTGCGGTCTATAAACAATTAGGGTTAGGAGAACTAAAGCCCACCAATATGTCTTTACAATTAGATGATCGTTCAGTTAAACATCCCTTGGGCATAGTAGAAGACATCCTAGTTCAGGTTGATAAACTAATCATTCTGGTCGATTTTGTGGTCCTAGAGATGGAAAGGAAAATTTGCACAAATAATGAAGTTCCTATCTTGTTAGGCAGACCTTTTATGACCACTGCCAATATAATGATAAATGTGAAGAATGGTAAACTTACAATGTCAGTCCTAGGTGAAACTGTTGAAATCTCTGTTTTTGATGCTATGAATAGACCTAGTGACATGAATGCATGTTTCTCCGTAGATGAAATCGAAAAATTAACAACTCAAACTTTTGAAGAAAATTGTGAGGATGACGATTATGAGAAAGATGTATTCGTAGTTTATGATGATAGACCTATCCCTCCCATAAAAATTGACATTGATGAGATAGAAAGAGAAATTCAAGAAGAAGAAGAAAGGAAATAAAAAGAGAAATTAGAAGCTCTCAAGAATAAAGATGAAGATAAAGAAGCAGAATCAGAAATTAATTCTGATAAAATAGAAAAAGCAGAGGATGAAAATAATGAAGAGGAAGAAGTGGAAATTTTAAAATCACTTTTTGAGGAAATAGAAGTAGAGAATGAAAAAGTAGAAAACATTGAGGAGGTTAAAAAAGAAACAATAAAATCTGAAAATTCTGAATTTATTTCGTCTGTTAAATCTCCTCCCATTGAAGAATTAAATCCATTGCCACCCCATTTAAAATATGCATTTTTAGGGAAAGGTAAAGCTTTGCCTGTTATAATTGCAGCAGATTTAACAGAAGAACAAGAATCAAGCTTGTTAAAAGTTTTATGGACACATATAGAAACCATAGGATGTTCCTTAGCAGATTTAAAAGGTTTCGTCTATGTGTATGCATAAAATACATTTAGAAGAAGGTAGTAAACCTTCTAGGGAAAGACAAAGAAGACTTAACCCTCACATGGAAGAAGCAGTGAGAAAAAAAGTCCTTAAGCTTCTCGATGCGGGTATAATCTACCCAATATCTGATAGTAAATGGGTTAGTCCAGTTCAGGTAGTTCCTAAGAAGTCAGGAATTACAGTAGTTAAAAATGATAAGGATGAGTTAGTTCCTACACGAACAATCACTGGTTATAGAATGTGCATTGATTTGAGGAAACTAAATGCGGCAACTAGGAAGGACCACTTTCCCTTGCCATTTATTGATCAAATCCTTGAAAGACTAGCTGGTCATGAATATTATTGTTTTCTTGATGGTTTCTCTGGTTACAACCAAATCCCAGTAGCACCCGAAGACCAAGAGAAAACCACCTTTACATGTCTGTTTGGTACTTTTGCATTTTGGAGAATGCCCTTTGGACTTTGCAATGCACCAGCAACTTTTCAAAGATGCATGATTTCTATATTTTCGGATCTAGTAGAAAGATGTGTCGAGGTATTCATGGATGATTTTTCAGTATTTGGAAACTCTTTTGACCACTGCCTAGAAAATCTAACATTTGTCTTAAAAAGATGTTGCGAAACCAATTTAACCCCAAGTTGGGAGAAAAACCATTTCATGGTAAAACATGGAATTGTCTTAGGTCATATTGTGTCTAATAAATGAATTGAAGTTGATAAGGCAAAAATTGAAGTTATATCACAACTACCTCCCCCAACTTCTGTCAAAGGTGTTAGAAGTTTTCTAGGGCATGCAGGTTTTTATAGAAGATTTATAAAAGATTTTTCAAAAATCTGTAAATCTCTATGTAATCTGTTAGCTAAAGACACATAATTTATTTTTCATCAAGAGTGCTTAAATGCATTTAATTTATTAAAAGAAAGATTAACAACTGCCCCTATTTTAACCGGCCCCGATTGGTCTCTCCCTTTCGAGATCATGTGTGATGCTTCAGATTTTGCAATAGGAGCCGTGTTAGGACAAAGGGTGGATAGAAACCGCATGTAATTCATTATGCTAGTAGAACATTAAATGATGCACAACTTAATTATACAACAACAGAAAAAGAATTTTTAGCAGCTGTGTATGCATTGGAGAAATTTAGACCATATTTGTTAGGATCAAAAGTTATAATATTTTTTGATCATGCGGCTTTAAAATATTTATTGAGCAAGAAAGATGCTAAGCCTAGACTAATTAGGTGGATGCTATTATTACAAGAATTTGATATTACTATTAAGGACAAAAAGGGAACGGAAAATGTCGTAGCCGACCATTTGTCTAGATTAGAATTTTCACCCTTACTTGAACGTCAATTTCTTGATAATAAGATTCTGGTAAATGAAGATTTTCCTGATGAACAACTTTTAGCAATCAAAGATTCATACCCTTGGTATGCTGATTTTGTTAATTATTATGTGTCTGATATCATAAATCCTGATTTTGATTTTTATCAAAGAAAGAAATTTTTGACTGAAGCAAAAAATTATTTTTGGGAAGAGCCTCATTTATATAAAATGTGTTCAGACTCTTTAATCAGGCGATGTGTTCCAGAACAAGATCAACAAAGTATTATGACATTTTGTCATGAATACTCTTGTGGGGGTCATTTTAGCGGAAATAAAACAGCTAGGAAAATTTTGCAATCTGGTTTATATTGGCCTACGGTTTTTAGAGATTGTGACATATTTTATAAAACCTGTGATAAGTGTCAGAGAACTGGTGGAATAGGAAAAAGAAATGAAATGCCCTTGCATACAAATATGGTTGTTGAAATTTTTGATGTGTGGGGAATCGATTTTATGGGTCATTTTCCAGTCTCTAATAATTGTGAATATATTTTAGTAGTTGTTGATTACGTGTCTAAATGGATAGAAGCCATAGGTACTAAAACTAATGATGGTAAAACCGTGGTTAAATTCGTGGAAGATCTTTTTACCCGATATGGAGTACCTAAGGCCATAATCAGTGATCAAGGAACACACTTTACTAATAAACTATTAAATAATGTCCTTAGAAAATATGGTGTAACTCACAAATTAGCTATACCCTATCATCCTCAGACATCTGGCCAAGTAGAGGTAAGTAATAGATAAATAAAAGCAGTGTTAGAAAAGATAGTTAGACCCAATTGTAAAGACTGACAATCTAAACTTAATGATGCTTTATGGGCATATCGAACTGCTTATAAGACCCCGATAGGAATGAGTCCGTACCGAATGGTGTATGGCAAAGCATGTCATTTACCAGTGGAAATTGAACATAGAGCCTATTGGGCTGTCAAAGAATTAAACTTAGACTTAACCTTGGCTAGTGAAGAAAGACTGTTCCAATTAAATGAATTGGAAGAACATAGGCTAAATTCGTACGAGAATGCTAAAGTTTATAAGGAAAAGACCAAGAAATACCATGATATGGGATTTTCCAATAAAAGGTTTCGACCAGGATTAAAAGTGTTACTTTTTAATTCTAGACTTAGGTTATTCCCTGGAAAATTAAAATCAAAATGGTCTGGTCCTTTCACAATAGTGCGAATTTATCCTCATGGAACAATTGATATTAGAAACCCAAGGACTAATGAAGTTTTTAAAGTTAATGGACACCGACTCAAACCTTATCTTGAACCTATGTAAGTCGAGAGAACAATAGAACTAATTCGTCTCGCTGACAATGCACCACCGGATGATTAGGTTTGTAGTTGGGTCGAGCCAAAGACGTTAAACAAGTGCGCTAAGTGGGAGGCAACCCACTATGATGAATTTTACTTGCTTTTGTAGTTAATTTAATTATGCTATTCTCCGTCTTATTTAATTTTGGACATTTAATTTAAATATTAAATATGCCAAAATTCAATTTGGGGGAGAAAAACATCGTAGTGTTGTATTTATATGTTGTTAATATTTTAGTTTAGAGTTTTTTGTAGAATTTTTAGAGTGCAGGAAAGTAACGAAACGTGACAGAACTTAACGGATGAACCAAATTGTCAAACTACCAAAAAGGATGAAAGAAAAACAAAGGAAGCATGTTCTGCCTACCTTGCGGACACAAGGCCTAAGCCACCTTGCGGCCGCAAGGTCCCTTTAAATGCGGGAATCGTGACCGCCGTGCAGAGTAGCGACAGAATCAGTGCCGCCTCGATTGCCTACCTTGCGGACGCAAGGTATAAGAGACCTTGCGGCCGCAAGGTCCTCTATATAAGCAGATTTCGGGCAGCAGCAGCAGAACACCCGAAAATCTCATCCTTCTTCAAAGCAGCAACAGCAGCTCTCCCCTCTCTCTTCAATTCCGGCAGAGGCTCTCCAAAATTTGGCCTGATCCAAGAAAAGAAGCTCCCTTATTCAACTCTCCTCCCACATTCATCACCATTCCCCTCCATTAGAAAGTTTGAAGAAAGGTGAAGCCTCCATTTATTCCAGCGGACAAGCTTCAAACCCCGGCGACCCTTCATCTTCAAAGTTGCAAAGATCCAAGTAACTCTCACCCTCTCTTTTAATTTTTGTCGTAAAAAAATTGTTTGCATGCTAGGGTGCTAAAGTAGTTTACGTAAAATTATTATTTTGCATGCTTTAGTTGATAGGTTAAATTTTAAATTTTTAAAGAAAGAGTAAAAATTCTTGCTTTTAATTTTTGTGCCCAAACCTAGATGGCCCCAAAACGTAGGAACACCGGCCCATCCACTTCCCGCTCCGTCGAAGAACCCGAGGAGCAAGTTTATGACCACACCGCTTCATCAGTTTTGAGGCATCGGAGAGCTACACCGCGAAGCTCTCCAAGTCCTTGATTCCCGAGAGGGGATTTAAGGCTGCTGAATTTGGCCTCCATAATAATTTTAGGGTGCGTAGGTGGGGTCCTTTGAATGATTCTCCGGACAAGGCAATCGTGCCCGTTGTCCGTGAATTCTATGCCAATGGGCAAATTGGCATATATGGTGGGGGTTTAGAGGTAGTTAGTGTTAGGGGCATGAACGTTAGTTTTGAGTCCCAAAGCATTAACCTTTGCTATGACACCTTTAATTTTGCGAAATGTGCCGATGACTATAGCTGCCACCTTTCTGCCCCTGTCCCTGTTGAGGTGGTCAATGTGACCATCTCACATCCTAGTGTGGTTTGGACCCAGAACCGTAACCCACCATTTGGTCCACGCACTATGGAGGAGTCCTTCTTGCTGGACACGGCCAAGGCCGTGTTCAAATTCATTAGCTCCCGCCTCATGCCTTCCAGTCACCAACACACGGTGACTTGAGCTAAGGCCATCCTGATCTACACCATCTTGACCAATGGGACTGTTAATGTTGGCCGCCTGATCAACAGCCAAATTAGGACCCTGATTAGAGGTACGACAAATGCGGGGTTCGCGTTCCCGCATTTGATTACCAGACTGTGTAAGGACGCTAGAGTCAGGTGGACTCCAGATTCGGAGAGGTTGAAAAAGGTGCCGCTATTACTAGGGCAATTTTGTTGGAGCATGCTCGCCAGCCGCGAGAGAGGGTTCCTCACGAGAAGGAACCCGAGGAGGAGGAGGACCCATTGGCGGCAATCTCCAACAAGGTAGAGGAGGTTGCCCTTGAGGCCAATATGGCAAATCAACAGTTGGCACTCATGCATGCCAACCAAGAAGATTTATTTGGTTGGTTAAACCTAGTGGGGCAAAATGCCTCCAATTATTTTGGGATGCCACCTGACACGATCCCCGAGTTTCGTCCTCGTTCGTTATTTCTTCCCGACTCACCGTGAGTCGAGGCCCAAGTTTCTTCGTCTTTCGTTAGGAGGGCCTACTATGTCCTTTTTATATTTGTCCTTCCCCATCAAACCTCTCATATGTTCCTCAATTTTGGGGACAAAATAGAAATTAAGTTTGGAAGTTATAAGCCCGAGTCTTAGCGAGGTCCTAGCTGGGAGGTGGAGTTGGCTACGTTTTTAGGGTAGGGAAAAATTTCTTTTCCCTCATCGTGTCTTCTCCTCACCCGTCTTTCTTGCTTTTGATTTT
>CM028384.1:85572440-85688936 GCA_013146195.2 Codonopsis lanceolata
GAGAAGTACCCTCATTTGTTTGAACATCGCCAGAAGAATTTTGGGACTAAATTCCTATTAGTAGGGAGAATGTAAAACCCTAGTTTATTGCTTACGTGTTTATTTCATGAGTTCATACTTTCATAATCATCATTAGTATGTTAACTTAGCTCACTTATATGTTTAAAGTCGATAGCATGTTCATTGACGTCAAGCTTGGGGATGCTCGCTTGCACCTTTCACACGAGTTGCTTTGAAACTCGGGTTTGTGTTTTATGTTGTAAACACTGGATAAATGTTAGAAACCATTCTTAACATCATTAACACGCTTTTAGATGTTGGTTGAATGCTAGTTGCATCGCCTGGTTTGATCGCTAGTTTGATTCGAGCAAGCACCCTTCTCCGCTTGACCTTTCTGCTGTCGCTTGGGCGTTGTTTTTCTCAAGTTTTAGCCTTGTTTTATTGAGGCTTGAACATGATTTGCTTTGGGTTATTGTTTAGAGGTGTTTAGGTCAATTCCTAGACCATTTCTGCTTTGGAGACTCGATGCCAAGCAAAGTGGGGAAAGGCCTTGAACTCATGAGGGGCAAAAACTAACAATTTAGGGTATACCATGAGTGACCCTACCGCATCACTCCTAAAGCCAATCCACCGCAAGGGTCCTTAAGATATTTATGAGGCCAAGGTTCGAAAGTGTTCATCAATGGTGGCCAAGCTTGAAGAAGCCATTTCCAAAACCGATCGGTAGTTGAAGAGAGAGCAAGGAGTAACACATACCCAACCTTGCATGGACGTTTTTTACAACTTGTGAGCTTGTTTAAGGTGTTACAACATCTCTTCTTGCTTTTTAGCCTCATTGACCCAGGGAAACAATCTTGCTATACGAGGTCAATGAGAGCACTTAGGACTTTGTAGAGATGCCATGTTCTAGTTTATGTTATGTGATGAATTTGGGTTGTATGAACAGATTATAGACCTATTATAAACCATGATTTTAATGTCATTTAGGTAGTAATGTAAGATAGATCATGCCATTTTGTTATTTAGTTGTCACGTATATGCTAAATGATGTATTTTGGGTTGTGTAAACAGATTATAATCAGGTTGTAAATCATGATTTTTATGTTATTTAAGTGTGATAATGTATGACAAATCATTCCACCTTGTTGTTTAAGCATTGGGAGCATGTTTGGTGAAATAGTTAGGCTTGTAGAGATGCTATGTTCACATATATGCTAGATGTTACATTTTTGATTGTATGATCAGTTTATAAACAGGTTATAAACAGGTTGTAAACCATGTTTAAGATGTTATTTAAGTGTGATAATGTATGACAAATCACCCTACTTTGTTGTTTAAGCATTGGGAGCATGTTTGATGAAATAGTGAGACATGTTGAGATGCTATGTTCACGTATATGCTAAATGCTACATTTTAAGTCGTATGATCAGATTATAAACAGGTTATAAACCATTTTTAGGATGCTATTTATGTGTGATAATGTATGATAAATCACCCTACTTTGTTGTTTAAGTGTTGGGTGCATATTTGATGAAATGACAAGAATGTATATGCCTAGTTTGTGACTTTGATTCTATGTTTCATACTTGATTGTTTGATTGGGGTTTTATGGGTTTAATGACCTTAGTAACCTATTTAATTACGTTAGTATGGACATAGGAGAGTATTGAGGCCAATGGCTTCTATACCCTAATTTTGAAAGATTGATTATGACTCAACGGAGTTGACCATTGGGTTAGTATGACCTTAAGGGGTATTATGCCTAAGTCCTACGAATTATGGGGTAGTATTAATGGAGGTTAAGCCTCCAAGCATTTTAAAGTGTATGAAGAACACTTGATGATTAGAGTCTTGATTTACCTCTAATGTGATTATGTGCTAGTTGTGAATTAAAGCATGATTAGATGATTGTAGAGTACTTGCCTACTTATTTGAGCATATGAATATGAATTACGTGTGCTTGAAGTTTGAGTCCAGCTGGAGTCGGTTTGTTGAGTCTTTGGGGCGGGACGATGCATCATCTTCACGAATTGTGAGATTCGTGATTTTGATGGATCGCCGCGCCGGATTTGCACACACCCTCTATCGATGGCCACGGTAGGGAAGTAGTTGATCTTAGTTGTAGTATGGAAACATGACTTTGATAACTATCGAACTCGAAAGGGGAAATGTCTGGGGACGTCGATATCCACGAAAGGGATATCGAGGACACATAAGTTTGGCACATGTTTTTGCAGGAGCGACATGCGCAGAAAAAGGGTAACGATATCACCTCCCTTTTGTATGAATTGACTCACGAGTGCTATATGTGGATAATGTGCTACGTGAATATGATATGATATGAAATGATGGTTGATTGAATTAATGAAATGTTATACTTGTTGATAACATGATATTCAAGATTGTTAAGTATGAATGCCTTGACATGATTATTTATAAAATGTATATTATGCCAATTGCATGAATTATTATTGTTGAGCATGATGCCATGACAGGAAGTTATGTTAGTAACTTGCTAAGTCTTTATGACTTACTCCTATTTGTTTTGATTGTTTTCCCTAGATCCGAGCCGTGCGAGTGGTTCGAAGTGATTGTCCAGTTCCGTTGAAGAAGCTTGTGACGAGGTTGCTACCTTGTTAATATATTTAGTACCTTTTTCTTTTGGCAAGGACGACGGGACATAAAGTTATATCAACTTTATGTGGGGTAGCAATATTTGATGTGTTTGAATATTTAGTACTTATGTTTAATTAGTACTTATTGTTTTGAGAGCCGACATATGTTAGTCGTGCCTATGTATTTATGTTGATCATGCTTTTGTTGCTTTAACCATGTATTGGTTTGTTTAATATGTTTATTATCCCATGTTTTTAGTTAAGCATGCTAGACTAGAGTTCTAGACTTAGTAATATTGGGTTCACGAAGGCGCCGATGACTTGATATATAATTGCCATAAATTGTTATATGTGCCTATTGTTGTGTCACATGATTTTATTTTTGGACCAAGAGATTCATTATCTCTAAGGTTGTATTAGTTTGAGCTTGTTAGCTCGGGCGCCACTGTTTATTTATAATACGTTTCCGCATATGTTAAAGTTTTTGGCGTGCCGCCGTTATGGCCTTACCCACTATTTGCTACTTGTTTTGTTACATGCCTTTTTGGAAGCGGCACGACCTCGGGGTCTCGTATTGGGACTCGGGTCGGTCGTCACAATTATTATGGTCAAATATTTTTAAATGTATTTGTAATTGCTGGAAGGAGGCGGCTGCAAGTCTGTAAATAATGTAGATACATATATATTTGTTTTTAATGCTTTATTTATTTGCTCGAGAAACATAATAAAAAGCATACTTTAGTCAAAAACTGTTTTGAGACCGAAAGGGCGAGTTGGGTGCCTAGCACCTTCCCAACTCGTAACTTAGCATCCGAACCCGTTTTTTTACAATCTCTGGTTTATTTTTGGTTTTTTCTTTGTTTTCTCTTTAAAATAAAGATGGAGACTCTATCAAAACGTTTTGGATCATAGTGAGGCCCGCAACATCCTCTCTTGTACTTTCCCGCTTTCCCCTAAACAAGGGAGAATGAGAATGAAAGGGTGATGCATTTCATGTATCTTGTTTTCCCCTAAACAAGGGAGGATGAGATAAGGGGAGTCCATGCACTCATAGCGATCCAAAATAGGCCTTAAGGCAATTTTCATAAAGTCCATAGTGTGGCCCGCAACATCCTTTTTTTGCACTTTTCTGTTTTCCCCTAAATAAGGGACGATGGGAATGAAAAAGGTGATGCATTTTATGTATCTTATTTTCCCCTAAACAAGGGAGGGTGAGATATGGAAAAACCTAAAGCTCTCATATTGGACCAAAAATCACTTCGGTGACTGAGGCATATTCAACGCGCTTTTTGACAGCATCATTTCCGCATTTTTAATTTCGTCTTCCCCTAAACACGGGAGGGTGGAATGGAAAGCGTGATGTCCGGTTCCGCACGCCACGCACCCCTAGAAAAGGGCGTTTGGGGCGCGGGCGCACTCCGGGGCACCCACAGCTGGTTTTGTACCTCATTCTTGAATTCCTTGAACTTTTCAAATGATTCTGATTTTTGTTTCATAAGATAAACAAATACATATCTACTGAGATCATCCGTAAATGTAATGAAGTAGTGCCAACCACCTCTTGCACTTGTGCTTAGTGGACCACATACATCTGTATGTACAAGACCCAAAAGCTCACTAGCCCTTTCACTTTGACCAGTGAATGGGGACTTAGTCATCTTGCCCAATAAACAAGCTTCGATATCTCATAAGATTCAAAATCAAATGAGTCCAAGAATACATCCTTATGGAGTCTTGAAATGCGATTTTCATTTATGTGGCCTAAACGACAATGCCAAATGTATGTCGGGTTCAAATCGTTTGATTTAAACCTTTTGGTATTTATGTTATAGATAGGGGTATCAAGATCAAGAACATAAAGTCCATTAGACAATATTGCACTAACATAAAACATTTCATTTAAATAAATAGAACAACTATTGTTCTTAATATTAAATGAAAAGTCTTTCTTGTCCAAACAAGAAACAAAAATAATATTCCTGCTAATAGTAGGGACATAGCAGCAATTGTCTAATTCTATCACAACCCCAGAGGGCAAGGTCAAATCATAATTTCCTACAGCTAATGCAGCAACTTTTGCTCCATTTCCAACACGTAGGTCCACCTCGCCTTTAGACAATCTTCTATTTTTCTTTAGTTCATGCACATTTGTACAAATATGAGAACCACAACCGGTATCCAATACCCATGATGAAGAAGTAGAAAGATTGATTTCTATAACAAAAATACCTGAAGTGGAAGCCTCGCTTCCCTTCATGTTTTTCAACTCCTTGAGGTATTGTTTCTCAAGCACATACATCTTCTTTACCCTTCTGAGAACACTTCTCAAGTTTCTGAACCAGTCTAAAAGGTTATTCTTAGACAACTTGTCCTTCTCAAGGACTGATCGCAACAATAAATTTGAGTTTGAGTATTAGCAGCAATGGATATCTATCACAAAAATTATGAAGAAATAAGTATCATTAAATACAAACTATATTTAAGGACTTTACAAATATAGCTCCCACTATTTTATATCAAATTAATGACCCTCACCATCAATTCGGAAAAATATCAAATATTTTTCTAATGGGCTCCATATTTTATCTCATCTCAAGTCAGCTTTGGCTGATCACCTAAGATTTGATTATTTAGGTAGAAAACAATTTTTCAATTACGTCACCATGTAACTCTTGGATCAATTGGGCGAATAACTATTTATTCTAATCTATCTTATAGATTATATCCCAATTATATGCCTCTGAGCATACAATCGAATTGTTTTAGCTTAGTTAAGTTAAACCCAATTATATGACAGATGAATATTACTAATTTATTCCATCGCGTCTTATTAAAGATAAATCAAGGTACTCATGCTTTGGCAGATCTACCATTGACCATGACAAGTGTCACATATTTGGAAGACAAAAACTTAATATTTAAAGAGAGAGATTTTATCAATAATAAATCTATCTGATCTCATCAAATAAAATTATTTGGTCTTATCAAATAATACAACACAAATATATCATGTATCACATACATTAATAAAACAATTACGTGACATGGATATGGCCCATAATCTAACGATTTTCTCAAGCAAGTGAGAAGTTGAATAAAAACGTCGAATCGAGAAAACTGAAGAACTTCTCCAAGTACTTCCTGTTGTCTCCAAGTTCTCCCTTGCTTTCTATGGTCGTCATCTTCTCAAATAAAATTACAATTTTCAGAAAACCTCGTTTTAACATACGAGGGGATTTAGATGAGAAAAAACTTACATACAGAATGTATAGATGGAGGCACGACAAGCATGTCGTATTTTAAATAAATAAAATAAACCAACCATTCAACCATCATATAATGAAAATTTGGCTCATATCCATGCACCATGCAGTTATATCAATTATATAATAAAAGGTGTTATACAACAAAAGAATAAAACGGTAAATGTAATTATATTTAGAAACAGAAGAACATAAGTATGTTGGAGTAATTTAGCCTGGTAGTTGTAGAACCATTCAACAATTTTGATAGCGCTGGTTCGAGTCCCACTACAACCAATACATTTCTCAGTTTTTTTTAAATTAACATTTAATTTCATACTCACTGTAATTTTGATACCGCTGGTTCGAGTCCCACTACAACCAATACAGTTCTCAGTTTTTTTTTAAAATTAAAATTTAATTTCATACTCACTGTTTAAAAATAAATAAGCTACATCAATAGACAAGGGATTTCGAAGTAGCCATGTGGTCTCACCACGAAAGATTTGTTTGAGCAGCAAGGTTCGAAATTTCCTCCGACCTTTGTTTCTAAATCATTTTGAAAACGGTTTTATTCCATGAACTTAAATCACATAAATCGCAAGTAGCTCTGATACCACTATTGGGATTTAATTGAAATTAACAAGGCGAAATAACAAAACTTTAATTTCAAAAACTCATCCCAAGATCCATGCGAATTAATATAAATTAGATTTAAGATACATACCTGAAATAACAAAACTTTAATTTCAAAAACTCATCCTAAGATGTGACGACCCGACCCAGACCCCGAGGTAGAATCACAAGTCAAGTCGTCCAAATAGGACAACAATACATGCAAAGACTCAATTATAGAAAACGACGTGACGCAACATTTCAGATGAAGCGCGACTCGGCACCAAAAGGCCGGAAATTTTTAAAACTTTTTAAACCTCATATAGCAATTAGAGACAAGTATATCAATTCATTGGCGACTTTACTACCGGAACCCAACACTACACAGTTCATGCAAATATACATTGACGGCTACAACATGCCGGAGAAACAACATAATTAAATAAGAGCTAAAGTAATGCCCAGCGGAAGATTTAAAACAGGTGAACCATACTACGGCTATACAAGGCTCGGCGTACATGCGCCAGCACTCAAAAATAGGATACATGAACTACAAGTAGAGACATAAATCCAAATACACAAAGTTCCCAAGCGAAGTCTAAATGACTTGCTAAACCCAACGTCCTTACAAAAGAGAACAAAATAAGGACCTCTAAAAACCACAACATCATCGCGTGCAATCACAGACAAGCGAGAATCCTGCTACACCTCAACGAGCGGTACCTGAACGGCTCGGATCTAAAGCAGTAAAAGGGAGGGGGTAAGTCATAAAGACTTTGTGAGTTAACAATTATGCATGTCATGGCATTATGCAACATACATAGCAAAGATATCATCTTTAATATCAAGTCACTCAAAGCATTCATTTAATAAACACTTAAATCACATATCCATGGTAGCACATTGTTTCACATAAGTGCTATAAAGTAAATCACATATAAGGAGGATATGTTATGGAACCGGTGCCGCCACGTAGCTCCCCGCAATACACAAGTTAATATTTCGTGCCAATGATACCCGTGATGAGTGTATCAAAGGGCCGAGCTCTCTACTCGGGTACCAAGCTCTCTCCATGGTACTTAGACATGCCAATGTGCTCTCTTGGTTACAACAAAGGGGCTACTTCCCCACTGTGGCCAACAGTGGAGGCGTGTGTGATAAAAACTCGGTATAACAACCCATCACTATCACGAGTCCCATAACTCGTGACGGCGATGCATTGTCACACCACGACTCAACCAAATATGCCAGCTGGACTCATGCAATGCCAAGTAGATGTTTACTCGTTGATCGATGTTTTATTTTATCTATTTCCTTGCAAGTGTACAAGACTATTATAGAATAGACTCGGAAGCAAGGGTCAAACCCACAGAGACAAGTGATCACGAACAGTGCGGTTATAGATAGCAAATTATTAACCTAAGGTGGGTTTTTTATGTTTAATTCTACTCTAATTTACTAGTTATAGATGTTAACTAATTAGACAGTAATAACAGATATGAAGATCTTATGGTGAGTGGAAATCTAGGATTCTGGGTTTCACTTATATCTCCTTTATGTTCAATTCATAATAATGTCATTCAATGTCTTGGGTTCGTTCACTAAAAATAGATATGGTCTGTTGAACAATTGGTTCAGTCTCCCTCCCCGCAAAAATTCACCCATTCCATATCCTACGCACAGGAACAGTAATCTAGCTGTCACCTAGATTTATGATCTATCTGTCACCTAGATCATGTAAGAACCTGGTCCTAACTTATCACTCTCGTGCTTCGATAGGTCCAATTTATTGTGTTGGTGAGCCAGTGTACGACATATGCACTTGGTCATGCAGGTATCCGCACCTCTAGGCCTTTATTATTTGCGATTACATTCATTTGTTCAAAGCGAAATAATAAAGGGGTTGATAAACAACACAATCAACAAGCATTGAATAGACATAAATATAAGAATCAAAACATAAATTCGATACAAGTTACCTCCCACCTCCTAGATTAGGGATGATTTAGTTCATCATAGACGATGAACAGCACATGAAGATGATGGAAGACATGATTTGATCTTCAATACTTGAAATTACAAAACCTAATTATGTTATACAATCTAAAACTACCTAAAATCTATGTAAAGAGAGCTTCCAGCCGTCCTCCTTATGCTTAGGCTCGGCATCTGACTTCTATATATACTTGGGAGTTGTGATCGAATCGAATGACTGTGTGAAAACCCGAATTCTGCGCATTCTGCCTACCTTGCGGTCAGCAGGTGGAATCCGCAAGGTCTCCAGTGTGTGTGCTTCTTGGCTCTTCAATTGCTGGCTTCAGGGACCGATACTGCCTACCTTGCGGTCGCAAGGTCTGAGGCACCTTGCGTCCGCAAGGTGTCCAGATTGACAGACTTTATTTTTCTTCAATTTTTCTTTCTTTGTAATTTGCACTTAAAACCCTGGAGTTTCGCGTATTTTCACGAACAATCCTGAAACTTACAAAACTCACCAAAAACATATATTAGTACTCAAAAGACTCATGAAATAGCCTAATTCAAGTCACAGAATCATATAAAATCGACGTATAAAATACATCGATCACTCGTCGTGTAATCTCAAATAAGGAATAAGTTCGACAAGAGCGAACTTATTCAACAAGTAGTTGTTTACTCATTTAAGGAATTAAACAAGAATTCGACAAGAATGAATTCAACATGTCAAATAGATACATTATTCTACAACATGCCCTCAATCATGCATTTACTTCACACGATCACATAAACCGCATAAGAACTCAATCGAGTCTTAAAAGCACACAAACATCAAGGCATAAACGTCAATCCATCTCAAAGTATCGTAAGCTAATTCATTAGTCTAACGAACTACATTCATCGTAGGGATTGATTGTGGAGTCGTTATTGTTCATAACTCCCTAATTTCAACTCCGGTGAGTTTTACTACATTTCAACCAAGAAGAGTATTGATACTATATGTATCACATTGCCCTTTTCTAAGTTCTCTGTTCATTTAGAACTCGATAACTAAGCCGTTCATGTTCTTAAACTAACCTTAAACACAATCCCGAGTTTCAAACCCTAGTTTCGGTGATTTTGTTAAACCTTGAATTGAACCGAATTCTTTCACAAGAGTTATTCCCAAGCTCATTATAAACAACATTCATGTTTTACAAAATGTCAAAATCATAACTTCATAGAGATTTCATAAAATCATACTCATAATTTATATGTTGAATTGAAGGTTTTGTCTTCACAAAAGATGTTCACAATCACTAATAGAACAACTATAATGAAGGGGTCATGCTATTTTATTTAACATGGAAATCTCAGGGAATTGTCACTCACCTTAGTCCTATGATTAATGGAGGAAAGGTTGAGTAGAGCAAGGATTGTTGTAGAGAAGATCAAGAGCTTCGATTTGGCGGTCTCGGTTCGACGATCGGACCACCGGATCTCCGGGAAATGGTCTCTCAAGTTGGTGTGACCTCCATGGACGAAATTTGAGCTAAGTCTCTGAAGTTCAGCTTGTTGTTGATCAACAATGGGTGTAGAGGCTGAATTTTGTGTTTATATACTTCCCAAGAGGTCCCTAATCCAAGTGAAGGGCTTTAAGAGACTTCTAATTGGCCAAGGCATGCTAGCCTTTGATAAGCAATGATCCAAGGGTCTAAAAGGGTCTTAGACAAGTCAACAAAGAGGGCTTGGACTCAGCAAGGTCGGCCAAGGGGTAAGGGTTCAAGAGTCATTAGCCAAATCCACTCAAAACTCACAAAACCAGATTCTGGAAAACAGACAGTCAATCATGTAAAATCGACCGAAAATAGCTCACACCTCCAAATGAGGTGATTATTGATTTTTATGAAACTAGACTCTTTAAAATATAGTTTAGCCTTTTAAATTACTCAATTTGGACTTATATTCATCAAAATATGGCTACTACAAGTTCAAGTACAGAAGCTGATTTCCTGAAAACAGAATTCTGGCACAGCCGTAAGTCAAGACCTAAATGAGGTACTTATACACCTTGGAAAAATACCATATTTTACAGGGAGTATCCTAACATATGTAGGTAAAACATACTAATTTTTAGAAAATTCTCTTTAGTAGATTGGTACCAGAATTTTCCCGAAGTTTACCCAAACCGGATGAATCGTGAAGTAATATGTTGGTCATCTTATTTCCAAATGCAAGAAGTCTATGAACAATGATTATGCAAGCATGAGAAATACTAGTACACTTGGTTTAGAACTCAAATGAACTTCTCGCAAGTTGAAAACACAAACAATACAAGCAACGAAGGCAATCCCGAGAAACCCTAAGGCTCAAACGAAGCAACAATGCTTCTAAACTCTCAACCAACTCAATGCAAACATGGTATGAATGAAATGAAGTCTCTAGCATGTCAAGACCTATTATAAACATGTTATAATGATGACAAACACGAAATGGGTTTGGGTTCTCACATCCTCCCCCACTTAAAGGAATTTAGTCCCTAAATTCATACCAGAAATCTCGAACAAGTAAGGGTATTTCTCCCTCATCTCAAGCTCAGTCTCCCATGTGGCTTCCTCAATATCATGATTCTTCCACAAGACCTTCACTAAAGGAATTCGCTTGGTCCTCAAGACTTGCTCCTTGGTATCAAGAATCCTCACCGGTTTCTCAACGTAAGAAAGATCGGGCTCAAAGGTAATCTCCTCATAAGTAAGGACATGTGACTCGTCCTTCAAGTACTTACGAAGCATGGAAACATGAAACACATCATGAACACCCGATATAGACGGTGGTAACGCAAGTCTATAAGCCAAAGAACCAATCTGCTCTAAGATCTCAAATGGACCAATAAACCTGGGATAAAGTTTCCCTTTCCTCCCAAACCGCTTTGTACCGCGTCGGGGCGATACCTTCAGGAACACAAAGTCACCAACCTGAAACTCAAGATCACGTCTCCGGTTGTCTGCGTAGCTTTTCTGTCTACTCTGAGTTGTAAGCAATCTGTCTCTAATCAGCTTCACACTCTCAGCTGACTGTAGTACCATCTCCGAACCCCATAATCTAGCCTCACCAACCTCATCCTAGCAAATCGGTGATCGACACTTACGCCCATACAAAGCCTCGTACGGCGCCATCTCAATGCTCGACTGATAGCTGTTATTATACGCGAACTCAGTCAACGGTAGATGTGAATCCCAACTACCCTTGAAATCCATAGCACACGCACGTAACATATCCTCCAAAATCTGTATCAATCGTTCCGACTGACCATCGGTGGATGAAAAGCGATCTTGAAGTTCAACTGCACTCCAAAGCCTCCTGCAAAGAATGCCAGAACCTAGAAGTAAATCTGGGGTCTCTATCTGACACAATGCTAACCGGTACACCATGAAGTCTCACAATCTCCTGAATGTACAACGCTGCCAACTGACTCAAACTGTAGGAAATCGCAATAGGGATAAAATGAGAAGACTTAGTCAACCTATCAACGATAACCCAAACTGCATCAAAGCCTCTACGAGTACGTGGCAACCCTGTAACAAAATCCATGGTGATATGCTCCCACTTCCACTCCGAAATCTCAAGTGGCTGAAGCAATCCGGCAGGTCTCTGGTGCTCAGCCTTAACCTGCTGGCACGTCAAACATCTCGAAACATACTCAGCTATCTCCCTCTTCATACCATTCCACCAAAATTGCCTCTTCAAGTCACGGTACATCTTAGTACTACTCGGATGTATCGTATACTTGGCCTTGTGAGCCTCATCAAGAACCATGTGTTTCACATCATCGGAAGAAGGAACGCAAACCCTACCCTGAAATGTCAAGATCCCATCACCGTTTATCGCGACCTCGGGTGTATTATTCTCACCCAATCCATCAATAATCTTCATCAACTCTGGATCAGTACCTTGAGCTTCCTTGATCAACCCAAATAACACTGGTGTAGCACGAACACTAGCAAAGAGAACACTATGCTCACTCATAACAGGACTCCACTCACGGACATCCTCGAGCATCTTCCATTCCCTCATCATCAAACAAGACATGTAGGATCTCTTACTCAATGCATCCGCAACAACATTCGCTTTCCCCGGATGGTACAAGATAGTACAATCATGATCCTTAAGCTTCTCCATCCATCGCCTCTGTCTCATATTTAACTCCTTTTGCGAGAAAAGGTATTTCAGACTCTTATGATCCGTATACACCTCAAACTTAGCTCCATATAGATAGTGTTTCCACTTATGAAACGCAAAGATAATAGCTGCCAACTCAAGATCATGAGTCGGATAATTCTGCTCATACGGTGACAACTTCCTAGAAGCATAGGCAATAACCTTCCCGTTCTGCATAAGCACACAACCCAAGCCTTCCAAAGAAGCGTCACAATAAACCACGAAGTTCTCACAACCACTAGGCAAAGCTAAAACAGGAGCGGTAGTCAACCTCCTCTTCAACTCCTGAAAGCTAGCCTCACACTTGTCACTCCAAACAAAATTAAACTTCTTCTGAGTAAGATTGGTCATAGGAGTGGCAATCTTAGAAAATCCCTAAATGAATCTACGGTAATAACCCGCCAAGCACAAGAAACTACAGACTTCGGTCACCGTACTAGGAGTCTTCCACTTGGTAACAGCCTCAACTTTTGATGGATCCACCGCGATACCATCACTAGACACAACATGCCCAAGAAAAACAACTTGTTCTAGCCAGAATGCACATTTGCTAAATTTAGCAAAAAGCTGTTTCTTACGCAACACAGTAAGAACCTCTCTCAAATGATGCTCATGCTCCTCCCGTGATTTCGAGTACACAAGGATATCATTAATGAACACCACTACAAAGCAATCAAGGTACTCATGAAACACCATATTCATCAAGTCCATAAAAACGGCAGGCGCGTTTGTCAACCCAAACGGCATCACAACAAACTCATAATGGCCATAACGCGTACGAAAGGCTATCTTCGGGACATCCTCCGCGCGAACCCTCAACTGGTGGTAACCACTTCTCAAGTCTAACTTGGAATACACAACAGACCCCTTAAGCTGATCAAAGAGATCATCAATGTGAGGTAATGGGTACTTATTCTTTATAGTAACCTGGTTCAACTGACGATAGTCAATGCATAACCGCAAACTACCATCCTTCTTCTTCACAAACAAAACCGGTGCACCCCACGGAGACACACTCGGTTTAATAAACTCTCTATCCAGCAGTTCTTGCAACTGCTCCTTCAACTCTCTCAACTCAACTGGAGCCATCCTATAAGGTGCTCTAGAGATAGGTGAAGTACCGGGCAATAACTCAATGCAAAACTCTAACTCTCGGTCGGGAGGTAATACATAATCAGTCGAAAAGACATCCGGAAATTCATTAACTACCGGTACATCTTCTATACTAACAGTAGACATGCTAGTATCAAGCACACAAGCAATCAACCCAGTACACCCCTGAGATAGCAGTTTTCTAGCCCGCAAAGCAGAAATAACATGTATACCTCTCATAGCATGATCGCCAATAAACACAAACTCCGGAATTCTGGGCATGGCAAAAGTAACCCTCTTGCGACGGCAATCTACTAAAGCATGGTAAACACATAGCCAATCCATTCCCAATATCACATCAAAATCCCGGATAGGCAATACTACCAAATCCGCATGCAAAACCCGATCACAAACAAGTACATCACAACCTTTATAGACCTCAGATGCAAGCATACAATCACCCAACGGTGTAGACACCTCAAGCACATAAGGCAACTGAGCAGGTAATACGCATAAATGATCAATAAAATGAGATGCGACATATGAATGAGTAGACCCCGGATCTATAAGAACTCGAGCTCTATGACCGAAAACTGAGAGTGTACCTCCTATCACTGAAGTAGACTCTGGGACACCACGCTGATCAAGCGCAAATACACATGCCTGCGCCTTAGGACGCCCATCGCTATCCCTCTTGTTCCCCGACTGTGAAACAGAGCCCACTGACTGACTAGCACCAGACTTAGGACAGTCTCTCCACAAATGACCCGTCTCACCACAACCGTGACACTTAGCAGTCTTAGTCCAACACTGCTCAACTGCGTGCCCCATGCGCTGACAATGAGAACATACTACAGAACTGTTCCTCTGCCCCTGCTGCCCCTGAGAATATGGAGCGCGACTATCTCGACTCTCAGATGGCTGTCCCGACTGTCCCCCAGACTGCTGTCTGCTATGGCCACCGTTGCGACGGTTTCCCCTACGATCAGACCGATTACAGAACTCGCCTCTCCCGAATCTTTGCGAGACCCCTGCGATGATCGATGCTTCTTTGTGAAGGTCGCATGTAAGGCTTCGGCTTTGTGCTCTATATCTCTCTCTATCTCATAGGCACGGTCTACCGCGCCCCGATAATCAGTCAACTGCAATGATAAGAGTTGCCTCCTAAACTCGATCTTCAGACCCTTCACGAACTTGAGTACCCTCTAGGACTCATCCGGTACTAGATGTGCACAATAGCGAGACAACTCAGTAAACTTATCTGAATACTGAGCCACTGTCATAGAACCTTGTTCTAGGTCCTGAAATTCCTTCTCCTTTTTCCTCCTCACTACCATAGGTACATAGGAAGCCTTGAACTCCCTCTCAAAATTAGGCCACACTCTAGGGACCCCATTCAGATTCAAGCTAGCAAGCAAGACTTTCCACCAATGGTTGGCGGCTCCCCTCAGCTTATAAACTGCTAGAACAACCCTCTCTTCCTCAGTGCAGTCCAGAGCTGGAAAGATCTTCTCTAAGTCCTCCAGCCACAACTCAGCAATACTAGCATCAGACTCACCCTCAAAAGATGGAGGTTTCATCTTCAAGAATCTCTCCAAAATAGCGTTGTTCCTCCCTCTAGGATCAACAGGCACATCAATACGAGGTGGCGGTTGCCTCACCTCAGGTTCTAGTGGTGGTGGTGGTGGTGGTACAAGTGGTACTCCTCCTGGCTGACCTCCCTGGGCCATCTCAGTCATAAAGGCAAGCATACGGTGATACATGTCGGCCATGTGTGCATTAGGGTCAACCTGCTCCTGCTGAGGCGGTCTGTCACCCTGTCTGATGAGGCCCAAGTCACCGAGGAACCAAATGATGAGGCCCAAGTCACCAAGGAACCAAAAGATGAGGCCCAAGTCACCAAGGATCCACCAACAATGCAATCAATGAATGGACCAATAACAAGGTCTCGAGCTAGAAAAATTCAAAACGAAGTCCTCATTTTATCCCGGGAGATATTTGACTTGGAGACCCAAATTATGGCACGCAAAGGAGACATCAAAACGGGTCAAGAAAATTTAATGAACACTCTCATTTATTCGGATGAAGGAGGATACAAAGGGCTGGAATTAGGCGCCCCAAACAAGTCCCAACCGGCCTAACACATGGCAAGACACATGGCAAGAATTTCGGCCAAAGAAGGAAAGATCTAGAAGGTTTATGGCAGCTGGCCATTCAGCCTTTGTTTTCTAGCTAAATGTCGTCCCTAGCATAGAAACAAACAAGGAGAATATTCTCCAATCATGCCTAGTCATAGTTTGTTAGATCTTATCTTTTAGTTTGTTAGATCTTATCTTTTAGTAGCTAGATCTTATCTATTATTAGCCAATGGCAGCCTAGTACTCCTAGATATATATGGCTGCCCTTCCTCTTTTGTAATCAGATTTGGATGAATGAAAAATATGGTAGTTTTCTTCCCAACCTTGAGTCTCCAAGGCTATTGAGCGATCGGGGGTTACCCGAGTACTCAGGGGCTTATCAATCGTCTTTCCATAACGATTGTGGCGTCCTACACTTCCTTTGATTGCCGGTTTCGTCACACGATGGTTAAGGGCTAAATACCCATTGATTGTCGTTTGCGTGAACCCGAGGTCAAGGTTCCATCACCATTTGCTGCCTAGTTTGTTTCTTCCTCTAGCTTGCTGCATTTTATGAGTTTCTCCTAAGAAGACTCATATCATTTGGTATCAGAGCGAAGGTTCGGCTTCCACGACTATCCTCTTTTATATAAATCGTTCTTTGTGCTTTCTTCATTTGTTTCTTCGATCTAAGAGTCTTAAACTCTAAGGTTGTTTTGCTTTCTCGTTTGCTATCTACAAAACTGAGTGTTGATGTTCTATATTTCCGTGTTATATCCTCAAAAAAAAACAGAGTATTGTTGGTATAACTTCAAAAAGAAAAAGAAAAACATATCTATAATCGTTATGTTTGTGTTGTCCATCATATTGCTTTCTTCGAGCTAGAGCCTTATATTCTAGACTGTTTTATATTTCCGTTTGCTATCTTCAAAACCCGAGTGTTGTGGCTGTTGTGTTCATCTAATATCTCAAAACCCAAGTGTTTGTGGCTGTTTTACATTTTTCGTTTTCCATCTTCAAAACCCAAGTGTTTAGTTCGAATATTCCCATTCTTTCTTCTAAAAGCTTCTTTCCGATTGTGAGTGTGTGAGTTGCTTGTGGTTTATTTTCCTTTTGCTCTTAGTCTTGTTGCTCTAAGGTTGAGAAGTTAGAGAGGAAAAAGGCAAGAGAGGGTGAGACCAAAAGAGGGAAAAAGCCATTGTGAGTGTATACACGAGGGGAGTGATCCTTCTTGAGTGAAACACGTGAGGGAGAGCTGTGAGGAATATATACATTTTGTGCAGATTTTTGGCGACTTGTGCAGGTTTGGAATGTCGGAGGAAAGTGGTATTGGAGATGAGGGTAATGTTACGGGTAACAAACTTTTCATGGAGGCTTT
This sequence comes from Codonopsis lanceolata, assembly GCA_013146195.2. Classification (NCBI taxonomy): domain Eukaryota; kingdom Viridiplantae; phylum Streptophyta; class Magnoliopsida; order Asterales; family Campanulaceae; genus Codonopsis; species Codonopsis lanceolata. Next base: position 85,589,671 of record CM028384.1, read on the forward strand.
GATGTCCAAAATAGAAGGGATGTTGAGGGCCCATAACGAAGAAATCTTTGAAAGGATTGGTAGGTTAGAGAGTGCCCAAAAACAAAAGGGTAAGATGGAAGGTTCTAGTAGGGAGGAAGTTGAAAGAGGTGAGCCACCCCGGCGTAGGTTTGAGGAGGACCGATTTGGGGGTCATGATGACTGGGAGGATTATGAATCCGAATTTGGTAGGAGGAATCAATATAGGAGAGATGATAGGAGGGATGGCAATAGAGAGGACCACAATCTCAATGGGATTAAGATGAAGATTCCCGCCTTCATGGGAAAGGAGGATCCGGAGTTGTACCTTGAATGGGAAATGAAAATCGAGAGAATTTTTGGTTTTCATTCCTATCCCGAAATTAAGAAAGTGAAGTTGGCAGCCATCGAGTTCACCGAATATGCTTCGGTGTGGTGGGACAAACTTAGGAGGGAGAGAGAGAGGTATAGGGATCCACCAATTGAGACGTGGGAGGAGATGAAGAGATTCATGAGGTTGAGGTTTATTCCACCCCATTACATTAGGGACCTCCACCACAAATTGCAAACATTAAGACAAGGCACCAAGAGTGTAGAGGAGTTCTACAAAGAGCTAGAAATGGCTCTACTTAGGGCTGATGTGAGAGAGACTTCGAAGCAAACCATGGCAAGATTCCTTACCGGGCTGAATAGAGAAATTTTTAAGGTGGTTGATCTTCAAGAGTATGGCAACATGACAGAGTTGTTGCAAAAGGCCCTTAAAGTGGAGAGACAAGTGAAGGCGGACAAGAGTTATTCCCTTGCAAGAACCCCATGGAAGGCTAGTGTGGGAAGTCAAAGAAATGACAAGTTTGACAAGGGTTTCGTCAAGTCCAAAATTGAGGCACCCAAGACTACCGCTCTCGTTCCAAACAAAGGTGAAGTTTCTCAACCCAAAACTAAATCGGTAAAATGCTTTAAATGTCATGGGTTTGGACACTATGCCAATGAGTGTGGTAACAAGAAGGTTATGGTGATGTTGGATAGTGGGGAGTATGTTCCTCTAGAGGAGGAAGAAGAGGAAGAGGGAGTTGAGGGAGATGAATATAGTGAGGATGAGGAAGGTGCCGAGGGAGATTGTTTAGTGACCAGAAGGGTATTGAGTGCCCAAATGAAAGAGGAGGAAGAGAGTCAAAGGGAAAATCTGTTTCACACTAGGTGTAGGGTGAATGACAAAATTTGTGGGGTAATAATAGATGGGGGAAGTTGTGCAAATGTAGTGAGTTTGAACTTAGTGAAGAAATTGGGGTTGACCATGCTACCCCATCCTAAACCCTATCGCTTGCAATGGTTGAATGAGCAAGGTGAGTTGAAGGTGAACAAGCAAGTACTCTTGAAATTTAAGATAGGGAAGTATGAGGATGAGCTTATGTGTGATGTGGTGCCGATGCAAGCCACCCATATCCTTCTTGGGAGGCCTTGGCAATTTGATAGGCGTGCAATTCATAACGGGTACACTAACAAGTACACGTTCGACTTTGATAACAAACACATTGCACTTGCACCCTTGACTCCAAAACAAGTTTTTCAAGATCAATTGACTTTGCAAAGAGAGAATTCGGTAAGTAAGGAAAAGAATATAGAGAATGCCGAGAAAAAAGAGAGTATGAGGGAAAATAAGAGAGAGGGGCCGGCTAAAAATGAGGGTGAAAAAAGAGTGATAGCCGGGCAAAAGGAGAGTGAGTTGATGGAAAATAGTTCAAAAGAAAATAGTGTGAGAGAAAAGAGAAGTTTAATAGCCAAAGTGAGTGAGGTAAAAAGAGCGATGCTACTTGAAAGGCCCATGATCATTCTCATGTTTCGAGAGGCACTTGTGAATACTAACAATGATTTAATTGCTTCTTTGCCTAGCTCTTTGTCTTCTCTTATTCAGGAATTTGCTGATGTGTTTCCCAAGGAGATTCCAAGTGGGCTGCCACCAATCCGAGGAATTGAGCACCAAATCGATTTTGTTCCCGGGGCTTCCATTCGAAATAGGCCAGCCTATAGATGCAATCCCGAAGAGACCAAGGAACTTCAAAGACAAATTGAAGGGTTGTTGGAGAAAGGTCAAGTTAGGGAGAGCATGAGCCCTTGTGCGGTGCCGGTTCTTCTAGTACCCAAAAAGGATGGATCATGGTGGATGTGCACAGACTGCCGAGCCATCAACAATATAACGATAAAATATCGATAGCCCATTCCTAGACTAGATGACATGTTGGATGAATTGCATGGTTCCAAATTTTTCACAAAACTTGATTTGACACAAGGATATCATCAAATCCAAATGAGGGAGGGAGATGAGTGGAAAACTACATTTAAGACAAAACATGGTTTGTATGAGTGGTTGGTGATGCCTTTTGGGCTAACTAATGCACCGAGTACCTTTATGCGTTTAATGAACCATGTTTTGAGGGAATTCATCGGAAAATTCGTAGTTGTTTACTTTGATGACATTTTGATTTTTAGCAAGACTTTAGATGAGCATGTAGTTCACTTGAAATCTGTTTTAGGTGCCTTACGTGACGCAAAGTTATATGCTAATCTTGACAAATGCACTTTTGGTACGGATAGACTTGTTTTCCTTGGTTTAATTGTAAGTTCACAGGGCATCCAGGTGGATGAGGAGAAAGTGCGAGCGATTCAAGAATGGAAGAGCCCTACAAATGTGGGAGAAGTGCGAAGTTTCCACGGCCTCGCTAGCTTTTATAGGAGGTTTGTGAAAGACTTCAGCTCCATTGCAGCCACATTGACCGAAGTCATTAAGAAACATGTGGGATTCAAGTGGGGGGAAGCTCAAGAGAAGGCGTTTCTGACTTTGAAGGAGCGATTGACCAATGCGCCTTTATTGGTCCTTCCTTGCTTTGAAAAGACCTTTGAGATAGAATGTGATGCGTCGGGGATCGGAATTGGAGCCGTACTCATGCAAGAAGGGCGTCCATTAGCCTATTTTAGTGAAAAGTTGAGCGAAGCCACATTGAACTACCCCACCTACGACAAGGAACTCTATGCATTGGTTCGGGCTTTAGAGACGTGGCAGTACTATTTGTGGCCCAAGGAGTTCGTCATTCGCACGGACCATGAATCTTTGAAGCACTTGAAGAGTCAACAAAAATTGAACCGTCGACATGCCTGTTGGGTTGAATTCATTGAAACCTTCCCTTATGTCATCCGGTACAAACAAGGTACGGAGAATGTGGTAGCCGATGCCCTTTCTCGAAGGTATGTATTGCTTTCCAATCTTGATGCGAGGATTTTAGGATTCGAGCACATTAAGCAACTATACCATGTTGATGCTGATTTTGGTAAGGATTATGTGGATTGTGAAAAGGTTGCATGTGGGAAATTCTATCAGGTAGATGATTTTCTTTTTCGTGAAAACAAACTTTGCATACCCGTTTGTTCCCTGCGAGAATTACTTGTGAGGGAAGCCTATGGTGGGGGCTTGATGGGACACTTTGGTGCGGCCAAGACCTTATCGGTTTTGCACGAACACTTCTTTTGGCCACACATGAGGAGAGATGTTGAGAAGATTTGTGCTAAGTGCCTAACTTGTTTGAAGACCCCCATGGACTTTACATGTCTTTGCCTATCCCTAGTCACCCTTGGATGGACATATCTATGGACTTTGTCTTAGGATTGCCAAGGACCAAGTTTGGTAGAGATTCCATTTTTGTTGTTGTCGATAGGTTTTCAAAAATGGCACATTTTATCCCTTGTCACAAGACCGACGATGCTTCCCATGTCGCGAAATTGTTCTTTCGCGAAATAGTTTTGTTTTTTTTTTTATGGAAGCAGGGACGGTACCCTGCGGAGTTTTATTATAATGAGAAAATGAATACAAACTTGAGGGGGACAACCAGCCTGGCCCTTATAAATGGGAGGACGGAGGAGCCTGACCTCGAAAAAGAAATACATCTCAAAACTCAAAATACATAAATTAATAACGCCTACGACGAATGTAAGGAGTGCCATTAGCATCTAAAATAACAGAGCCACGAATACGAGAGGGCAAGTCGCACACATCTCTAAATTGAGTCGAAGTTAGAGAATCACATCCCAAATTAGCCAGCATATCTGCAACTGTGTTGGCTTCCCTGTAACAGTGACAGATGTCAAGATCCAACTCCCTTTGAATAGCACGAATACTATGAAGGATAGACCAACATTTCCAAGGGAAGGAGTGAGAAGAAGAAAGGCAACCCACAAGTACTTTAGAGTCCAACTCCACTATAGCTCCACGAAAACCAGCATTTCTAAGCCATTTCACTCCCTCCAATAAAGCCTTAGCCTCCGCAATAGTGTTCGAAGCAGAATCATAATACGAAGAATAAGCATAAATAAGATTACCAGAAGCATCCCGAACAATACCACCACCTCCACAAATACCAGGATTGCCACGAGAAGCCCCATCTGAATTAAGTTTAACCAAAGAGGAAGGAGGATGCAGCCAAATAGTGTTCGCGAAATAGTTAGGCTTCATGGAATGCCTAGAACTATAGTGTCGGATAGGGATGTTAAGTTTTTGAGCTACTTTTGGAAGACCTTGTGGGGTAAATTGGGCAAAAAACTTTTGTTTTCCACCACGTGTCACCCACAAACGGATGGGCAAACGGAGGTAGTCAATAGAACTCTATCCACACTTTTGAGGTCCATACTATCCAAAAACATCAAGGCTTGGGAGGAGTGTTTACCACACATTGAATTTGCATATAATCGTAGTTTACATTCAGCAACTCAATTTTCTCCATTTGAGCTAGTTTATGGTTTTAACCCTCTAACGCCTTTGGATTTATCTCTGTTACCTGTTTCTGAGTTTGTCAATGTAGATGGCGAAAAGAAGGCTGAATTTGTAAAGAAGTTACATGAGAAGGCAAGGCTCAATGTTGAGCGAAGGACCGAGCAATATGTGCGACAAGCCAACAAGGGTCGCAAACATGTAACCTTTGAACCGGGGGATTGGGTATGGCTGCACATGCGCAAAGAGAGGTTTCCGGACCAAAGGAAGTCAAAGTTGATGCCAAGGGGAGATGGCCCATTTCAAGTCCTTGCAAGGATAAACGATAATGCTACACTTTGGACCTTCCCGGTGAGTATAAAGTAAGTGCTACTTTCAATGTTGCTGATCTAAGTCCTTATGATGTAGGTGACGATTTGAGGACAAATCGCTTCCAAGAGAGAGGGGATGATGAGGCCCAAGTCACCGAGGAACCAAATGATGAGGCCCAAGTCACCAAGGAACCAAAAGATGAGGCCCAAGTCACCAAGGATCCACCAACAATGCAATCAATGAATGGACCAATAACAAGGGCTCGAGCTAGAAAAATTCAAAACGAAGTCCTCATTTTATCCCGGGAGATATTTGACTTGGAGACCCAAATTATGGCACGCAAAGGAGGCATCAAAACGGGTCAAGAAAAGTTAATGAACACTCTCATTTATTCGGATGAAGGAGGATACAAAGGGCTGGAATTAGGCGCCCCAAACAAGTCCCAACCGGCCTAACACATGGCAAGACACATGGCAAGAATTTCGGCCAAAGAAGGAAAGATCTAAAAGGTTTATGGAAGCTGGCCATTCAGCCTTTGTTTTCTAGCTAAATGTCGTCCCTAGCATAGAAACAAACAAGGAGAATATTCTCCAATCATGCCTAGTCATAGTTTGTTAGATCTTATCTTTTAGTAGCTAGATCTTATCTATTATTAGCCAATGGCAGCCTAGTACTCCTAGATATATATGGCTGCCCTTCCTCTTTTGTAATCAGATTTGGATGAATGAAAAATATGGTAGTTTTCTTCCCAACCTTGAGTCTCCAAGGCTATTGAGCGATCGGGGGTTACCCGAGTACTCACGGGCTTATCAATCGTCTTTCCATAACGATTGTGGCATCCTACACTTCCTTTGATTGTCGGTTTCCTCACACGAAGGATAAGGGTTAAATACCCATTGATTGTCGTTTGCGTGAACCCGAGGTCAAGGTTCCATCACCATTTGTTGCCTAGTTCGTTTCTTCCGCTAGCTTGCTGCATTTTATGAGTTTCTCCTAAGAAGACTCATATCACTGTCTATCCTCTCTGTCACCTCGACCAACACCGCCTCCCTGGCTAGGACCAGTACCTCCGGTTTTCGTACCGTGTCTAGTCTCCACCATCGTGAACCTATAAGAAATCACTCGACGTTAGAAATCACACAAAGAACCAACCCACCTAGGCCATGGAACCTATCCTGGCCGATAGCTAACCTATAAAGCTCTGATACCAACTGTGACGCCCGACCAGGACCACAGGTGGAATCACAAGTCAAGTCGTCCAAATAGGACAACAATACATGCAAAGACTCAATTATAGAAAACGACGTGACGCAACATTTCAGATGAAGCGCGACTCGGCACCAAAAGGCCGAAAATTTTTAAAACTTTTTAAACCTCATATAGCAATTAGAGACAAGTATATCAATTCATCGGCGACTTTACTACCGGAACCCAACACTACACAGTTCATGCAAATATACCTCGACGACTACAACATGCCGGAGAAACAACATAATTAAATAAGAGCTAAAGTAATGCCCAGCGGAATATTTAAAATAGGTGAACCATACTACGGCTATACAAGGCTCGGCGTACATGCGCCAGCACTCAAAAATAGGATACATGAACTACAAGTAGAGACATAAATCCAAATACACAAAGTTCCCAAGCGAAGTCTAAATGACTTGCTAAACCCAACGTCCTTACAAAAGAGAACAAAATAAGGACCTCTAAAAACCACAACCTCGTCGCGTGCGATCACGGACAAGCGAGAATCCTGCTACACCTCAACGAGCGGTACCTAAACTGCTCGGATCTAAAGCAGTAAAAGGGAGGGGGGTAAGTCATAAAGACTTTGTGAGTTAACAATTATGCATGTCATGGCATTATGCAACATACATAGCAAGATATCATCTTTAATATCAAGTCACTCAAAGCATTCATTTAATAAACACTTAAATCACATATCCATGGTAGCACATTGTTTCACATAAGTGATATAAAGTAAATCACATATAAGGAGGATATGTTATGGAACCGGTGCCGCTACGTAGCTCCTGCAATACACAGCGTTAATATTTCGTGCCAATGATACCCGTGATGAGTGTATCAAAGTGCCGAGCTCTCTACTCGGGTACCAAGCTCTCTCCATGGTAGTTAGACATGCCAATGTGCTCTCTTGGTTACAGCAAAGGGGCTACTTCCCCACTGTGGCCAACAGTGGAGGCGTGTGTGATAAAAACCCGGTATTACAACCCATCACTATCACGAGTCCCATAACTCGTGACGGCGATGCATTGTCACACCACGACTCAACCAAATATGCCAGCTGGACTCATGCAATGCCAAGTAGATGTTTACTCGTCATGTAATCTCAAATAAGGAATAAGTTCGACAAGAGCGAACTTATTCAACAAGTAGTTGTTTACTCATTTAAGGAATCAAACAAGAATTCGACAAGAGCGAACTAAACATGTCAAATAGATACATTATTCTACAACATGCCCTCAATCATGCATTTACTTCACACGATCACATAAACCGCATAAGAACTCAATCGAGTCTTAAAAGCACACAAACATCAAGGCATAAACATCAATCCATCTCAAAGTATCGTAAGCTAATTCATTAGTCTAACGAACTACATTCGTCGTAGGGATTGATTGTGGAGTCGTTATTGTTCATAACTCCCTAATTTCAACTCCGGTGAGTTTTACTACATTTCAACCAAGAAGAGTATTGATACTATATGTATCACATTGCCCTTTTCTAAGTTCTCCGTTCATTTAGAACTCGATAACTAAGCCGTTCATGTTCTTAAACTAACCTTAAACACAATCCCGAGTTTCAAACCCTAGTTTCGGTAATTTTGTTAAACATTGAATTGAACTGAATTCTTTCACAAGAGTTATTCCCAAGCTCATTATAAACAACATTCATGTTTTACAAAATGTCAAAATCATAACTTCATAGAGATTTCATAAAATCATATTCATATTTTATATGTTGAATTGAAGGTTTTGTCTTCACAAAAGATGTTCACAATCACTAATAGAACAACTATAATGAAGGGGTCATGCTATTTTATTTAACATGGAAATCTCAGGGAATTGTCACTCACCTTAGTCCTATGATTAATGGAGGAAAGGTTGAGTAGAGCAAGGATTGTTGTAGAGAAGATCAAGAGCTTCGATTTGGCGGTCTCGGTTCGACGATCGGACCACCGGATCTCCGGGAAATGGTCTCTCAAGTTGGTGTGACCTCCATGGACGAAATTTGAGCTAAGTCTCTGAAGTTCAGCTTATTGTTGATCAACAATGGGTGTAGAGGCTGAATTTTTGTGTTTATATACTTCCCAAGAGGTCCCTAATCCAAGTGAAGGGCTTTAAGAGACTTCTAATTGGCCAAGGCATGCTAGCCTTTGATAAGCAATGATCCAAGGGTCTAAAAGGGTCTTAGACAAGTCAACAAAGAGGGCTTGGACTCAGCAAGGTCGGCCAAGGGGAAAGGGTTCAAGAGTCATTAGCCAAATCCACTCAAAACTCACAAAACCAGATTCTGGAAAACAGATAGTCAATCATGTAAAATCGACCGAAAATAGCTCACACCTCCAAATGAGGTGATTATTGATTTTTATGAAACTAGACTCTTTAATAGTTTAGCCTTTTAAATTACTCAATTTGGACTTATATTCATCAAAATATGGCTACTACAAGTTCAAGTACAGAAGCTGATTTCTGAAAAGCAGCACAGCCGTAAGTCAAGACCTAAATGAGGTACTTATACACCTTGGAAAAATACCATATTTTACAGGGAGTATCCTAACATATGTAGGTAAAACATACTAATTTTTAGAAAATTCTCTTTAGTAGATTGGTACCAGAATTTTCCCGAAGTTTACCCAAACCTGACCCAAACGATGAAGTAATATGTTGGTCATCTTATTTCCAAATGCAAGAAGTCTATGAACAATGATTATGCAAGCATGAGAAATACTAGTACACTTGGTTTAGAACTCAAATGAACTTCTCGCAAGTTGAAAACACAAACAATACAAGCAACGAAGGCAATCCCGAGAAACCCTAAGGCTCAAACGAAGCAACAATGCTTCTAAACTCTCAACCAACTCAATGCAAACATGGTATGAATGAAATGAAGTCTCTAGCATGTCAAGACCTATTATAAACATGTTATAATGATGACAAACACGAAATGGGTTTGGGTTCTCACATAAGATCCATGCGAATTAATATAAATTAGATTTAAGATACATACCTGAATATTTAAACGATCAATCTTCAATAGAATCACGTTTGAATAACGATCACCGTAACAAACGATTTGTACGGCTCCTCTATGGTATCCACACGAATGAATTGGATATGATTAATCCAACAATTATGTGCTAGACAATCTATATATATATATATATATATATATAATGACAAACGTGATTTTCCCGCCTAAAATTGATTTCCATAAATGAAAACATTGGAAGCTGAAACACTTTGTTTTTTTTTCTTTTGTTTTTATACTAAACATTTAATATTCTTAGATAAGTTGACATGAATATATTTATACATTTCTAGAAACTTTGAATACACCCAAATTGTTGGTATTCTCAGCACAATTCACAATATCATGTCTGACCTTTTATTTTCCATCACATTTATATAAAGTATGTGGATGTTCTTTGCGGATGTTCAACCAATCTTCTGCACACAAAAAATTTAAAAAATCGGTCACGAAATAAACTTTAGACATTTTGAACCCAAAATTTTTACTACAACTATTATGACTTTCATAGCATCCGTCCTAAAAGACGGCCACAAACAAATATTCGAATGGATTCTCAAAATCAAAGTTGAAATAATTAGTTCCGGCTGAAATAAATAACGAAGTTGTTGACATAGTCTAACTATAAAGTTATATATTTTTTATAAGCATGAAGAATGATTAAATAAAAAATATTAAGAAATGTAACAGATAAATTCATCAGTTATAAATTCAAATTTCAAAATTTGAGTTATGTATTCTTTTCAAAATAACCTTAAGAAGTATGTTTAAAAATTTAGAATATAACAAATCTCGGACAGTAAAATAAAATATTTATCATTAAACAATGTTTTCACTAAATACTTGACTTTATTTTAAATATTGAAGTCTCAGATTATTAGATTTGTAATTAAAAAAAAACTTTAAAAGTTGTACAAGGAAATAGAATGTAAAACAAAATGATATAGACTCAATTTTCAGCTCAATGAAAAATTAAAAGGATTTGAATAATTCGGGAAGAGATCGCTACGATTACTTACCGAATGTTAGGTGAATGAAATTTTGAAATGAAAGAATATATATCAAATTAAGGATTCTAGATAAAGGGTTCTAACTGAAGGGTTGTATTTGTTAGACGGCAGATGTTGAATTTGATTAGATGTTGAGGTCGTGTATTGCTTTATTAAGAGTAGTTTTCCGGTAAGACCGTTTTACGAGTTTTAATTCGTAAGAGGGAGCCACACTATCTCACAACGCAACTCACCAACACACGGTGGGTCGAGTCAAGGAGATACGTCTTACATAAAATACATGTAATATTATTTTTTTTGTAAGTTTTTATTGTATATTAATAGGTTAAAAGGGACAACTTACATAACATGAGGCTTAAGGGTGGATGTGAGATTTTAATGGGCTAGGTTTTATATATAGTATGTCTTTTAGTGTTTTTCAATAAGGTGAGTTTTTTTATTTCTCATTTTGGTAAGGAATAATTACGGGCCGGTCCTTTTTTTCTAAAATGTTAACCTTTGAAATACTCTTTTTTTTAACCGCAAAAGTACTTTTTTTTTCTTCCTTAACCGCTGAGTCTTTTATGATGTGTCATATTTGCAAGGAATGGTTATACTTGTCCCGACTCTTGATGTTTTTGACACCATAAATGAGTACATGGTATCTAACAATCACTTAGAAGAAAGAACTTATTTAAGTTCAAATTATATGTGTAGGGCAGAGAACAACACAAGTTTGTTTGAAGACAATCATCCTACAGAGTTTTTAAATATTATAAAGTGTTCAACATTGTCTAACCATGAATTAACACTTAAGGTTGGTATTTCGGTGATGTTGTTGAGAAACATTGACCTTGCTGCTAATGTTGTTGAGAAACATTGACCCTGCTGCTAGGTTGTGCAATGGAATAAGACTAATTATTATCATGCTTGAGAATCACGCTGTTGAAGTAATTTTTTTGAATGGAAGCATTGTTGGAGACAAAATGTTTATACCAAGAATGTCATTGTCTCAATTAGATGTGAGGTTGTCTTTCAAGTTTCTAAAAAAGATAATTTCCATTGGTAGTATCGTATGTCTTGGCAATTAACAAAAGTCAAGCTCAATCACTATCGCATGTAGGATTCTTCTTGAAGAAGTCAGTATTCAGTCATGGTTAGTTGTATGTTACAGGTTCTAGGGTAACAAACCGTTCTGATTTGAAGATATTAATACTGATGAAGATGGACAGCCAACAAATATTGTGTATAAAGAAATTTTTAAAAATCTATAATATTACTAATAAAATGATGTACTTATATTTAAGTAGTTACCTCAAACATTACTTTTCTTAATTTATTCTTTTGATTTTGATTTTCTTATTTGTTTTGCTTGAATATCATATAATTAAAAAAAAATTGTTTGTGCGTTTAACGCACGGGTGTAAAACTAGTTGTTGAATCAAAGTAGGTAAGTCTTCCTTAATTTTTCTCCCTACGAAATTAGTGTTTCACCAAACCCTAAATATCTTTTGTTTCCTTTTGTTGATTGTCTTTTGACCATTAAAAGAACCCATATTTAAAACAAAAGGGGAGTGTGGCCGGCCACATAGTCCTAATTAGACTAGGACTATGTTTTGGTCAACTTTACTTTAATTTATTTAAGCCCACTAATCCAATTAATGACTCAAATAAATTACAGTCCAACTCATTCTAAGTGTGTGACCCAATAGGTTCCTAAATTACGTTGGCAATAATTAATTGTTATATCAAATATATAATTAATTATAAACAATGAGCGGCATCTAGCAATAGATCATTGCTACCCAAGTAATAGGAATTATCAGTGATTACAAATAACTGATTGTGACCAAAATACTTCTTTTTCCTTTGTCCAAATATTTGATTAAACACAAGGCATGGAACATGTCATCCTTGTTATAGTTTAATCTTTGTTTCTTGATCTCCGAGTAGACTTATATAATAAACAAATAAACTCAATATCTCATATTGATTTATTTGAGCACGACCATGCATTTACTTAAGTCTCACTCATCAAGGGGCCCATAAATATTATACTCTGGTTATGTAGGAGGGACAAATTCTATCTACATCGCTCATATCCCTCAGCATGATTCGTAGCATATCCAATATCCGACTTTATAATCACCTTGTTACAGAATGACGTTTATCTGTATCAAAATATGCAACTCCTCATCTAGGGTATATAACGACTTCAAGTCGAAGGACAACAAACACATTTGTCACTATGAGAATCGCTTATGACACTCATGTAACGATCCACGTAGCATTCTCAAGCGGGTCAATCCAGTACGTCGTTACACCTAACACGCACTCATGTGTAGACTGATATCAACTATATGAGTCTCTACACATACTAGTCTCCGTGTATTATTATTGCCCTTATTAATAATAATACTCGATCAGGGATATTTAAGAATAACATATTTATTCTAAGGGTTTTATCATGCATTACTATGAATAAGCAAACAATACATAATAAATAAATGCCTTGATAAATAATGGTATATAATAATAAAAATAGATTTGCCTCTAGGGCATAAACCAACACATTTTTGCATCACACCTCAAAGTGATCCAAAAGAAACTTGCAGCCAAGACCTTTTCTGCCAGTAACCGTTGACATGGGTGTCCACCACACTTTCCCTCATGAATTTCCCCAAGTATACCATCGGTCATCTTTGGTCGCATGCATATGAGTAAAGGTCTTGTATACGACCGTATGTAAAGGACCTTATCCAAGATTGCATATCTACATGCATGCTTCTGAATGACCCTTGCCTCTGATTTATCCTCGGGCAGGATTCCCTGCTCGATGTAATCCTTCAGGTCATCATATCTACATGCATATGAGTAAAGGTCGTGTATACGACTGAAGCTATTATTAGTTCGTCTTATGCAACTCTGGTATGCTGCACAAGCCTCCTGGTGTGCCCAAAATGTCTGTTGCACAGGCCTCCTAGTGCGCACCGAATGTCTGTCGCGCATATCTCGTGTGATGCATCAACTCATAGCCGCATAAGCCTTCTTCTATGCACCAAACACTAGCCCCACAAGCCTCTTGTTGTGCACCAAACTTTGGTGATTGTCGCACAAGATATTATAACCAATTTTGAGATGCAATTTTCTTATTTTCAGGAATCAAAGACATTTCTTACGGAGCATAGTGTTGTAGGTCTAGGTCTTACCAATAATATGATTGTTCAAATTCAAGATATTGTTATAAATTACACTGATGTGTTCACAACGTACGCATACATTACATCTCTAGAAGATTTGTGTGATTGGGTACGTGCTAGGAGAAAGGAACATGACCTTGTGATAGTTATTAGTAGGTCGGACAGTGGTTGAGGTAAAAGAGGACCACGACTGTATTTGGATTGCAAACGTAGAGAGTACCAACGCCAATCCAAGGGTATCAGTGAGTTGAGTAAAGCAACAAAGAAGTAAAAGATGAATTATCAAAGGAAGATGGTAGGAGAGAACGTGGATCAAAGAAGTGTGGATCCCCATTTCGCTTGAGGGGCAGACAAGTATTCCAGTGATAGAGAATGGGAAGTTATGGTTGAATGTGGGTTGTATAATCATTCAGTTGCACTTCACCTGCATTGCCACTCATATATTGATCGATTGTCACGGGAGGAAAAGGAATATGTTATGGACATGTCACATGGTAATACTCAGCCAAATGAAGTTTTGATGGGTTTACACAAAATTGTTTTTGAAGATATTAAGTCAACATTAAAGACTACCTACAGTTGTCGTATGAAAAATAGATTTGTAGTGTGATGGTCTATCGCAAATGCAACTGCTTGTGTCGAAATTGATTGATGATGGATATTACTATCATCACAAGAGATGTGAGTCGTCTAACACTGTGAAGAAATTGTTCTTTGCTCACCCTATGAGCATTGAGTTATTGTGTTCTTTTTCGAACGTTCTCTTTATGGATTACACTTACAAGACAAACAGGTACAAGTTATCCTTGTTGGAGATTGATGTTGGGTTTTAATTGAAATTAATAAGGCGAATAACAAAACTTTAATTTCAAAACCATTACAAGATCCATGCGAATTAATATAAATTATATTTAGGATACATACCCGAATATTGGAATGATCAATTTTCAATAGAATCACGTTTGAATCACGATCAGCACAACAAATGATTTGCACGACTTATCTATCGTATCCACATGAATGGATTAAAGATGATCAATTCAACAATTTCTGTGCTAGACAATTGTTGAATCAAAGTAGGAAACTCTTCGTCAAACGAAAAACTAATCCATAATTTATCTCCCTACGAATTTAGTGTTTTACCAAACCCTAAATTTGTTTATTAGAGAGTCCCCACGGTTTCGGTCAAAAGACTCATATATATATATATATATATATATATATATATATATATATATATATATATATAGGATGTAATAAACGGCCATACATAGTCCTAATCTTATTAGCACTATATCTAGGTAAATTTAATTATTTTGTTTGAGCCCACTAATTTAATTAATGATCCATATAACTTCCAGTCTAATTTATTAAAAGTGTGTGACCCAATAGGTTCTTAGATTACGTTGGTTATTAATTACTATATCAAATATATAATTAATTATAAACAGTGAGCATCGTCTAGCAATGCATCATTATTACCCAAGTAATAGGAAATATCAATGATTACAAATAACTGATTGTGACCAAAATAGTTCTTGTTCATTTGTCATAATATTTAATGTTGGGCGAAAAACGCACACGAGCAAGATTACCTGGTCAAAACAAGTAATAAAGTGATAAAGTAAAGTGTCAAACTTACGATGAAGCAATTTGGTTGTTTTTAATGAATACCAAGCATGTTGCAATTTTGACTATATTTAGACGATTGATTTGGAAGCGAATTAACTAATTAATTAAGCCAAAGCAAGAAATTAAGCAAAACAATATTAAAATGAGATTGATTTCAATGAGAGAGGATCTAGGGTTTTGACTTTCAATTGGCTCTTCTGTTTTGATTTAATAAGGGATTGCTATTAAAACTATTCTATTTTTTTTAGAAGTTGTGTATTCAAAAATCACCGTTAAGGGCTTTCGCTTTGTATAACGGTGCTAATTAACGACATAAATTCACGGTCTTTCACTACGTATGAATTTATGCTATTAATCGCTTCCAAATACAAAACCCCAGTTGACTATCTTAAGGAGAGTTTGTAACGTTGACTAACCCTACAAAAAGACAATTATGTTGTATTTTCCAAAACTATGAAGTCACTTTCATGCACTAAACAATTTCTAAAATCATGTAATGGGTGATCAAATTAATACAAGCATTAAGAGCACAACATAATACCTAAAAAATTAGTGAATAGAAAAATTAATAACAATATCCAAATTAAAATCACAACATCCAAGCCAATTTATATCAAAACCCTAGGCAAATAAATTAGCCCATAATGTTAGGAAAGTAAATCAAATCTTTAATAAAAAACATTATCATTAAATAAAGGTAGAGATTAAAGTGTACAATACTTTTCAATTGAGGAAGCAATGAAATCCTAGCTTTGGCTTGAACAACAATGGAGTAAAATGGAGAGGGAGAGAGTTTGGAAAATAGGGGCGGCTGCCTTCTTGTCGCTGTTCTAGGCTTTGCCTTGTTCAAAATTGTCATAATGTTTCACTCCCAAAAATTGATAGGGCATTGATTCAACCAAGGAGGGGAAAATTTGGGATAACAATTAGGTTATAAGGGCTATTTGGGGAGAGAAAAGGGAGTTGGGTTGCCGCATGGGGCTGGGCGAACCAAGAGAAGAGACCACGGGCTAACCCAGATAGAAACGGGCCAAGGCTGTGAAGGGGAGGGGGAAAAGGCGGGCTGGAAGAAGAGTGGATGGAATGGGCTGGAGCAGGTCTGGGCTGGAGCTCCAGATGGCTGCACGCAGATCCTGGCTGGTGGAGGCGGGTCAAGCAGGCTTTGGTGGAGGATGATGATGTGGCAAAGCTCCTCAACCGACAACGCATAAAGGAGCTGTCTTGCAGATTAGCGTCAACCTCCCCTTAGGTTCTGAAAGGTGTAGCGAGGGTTCTTCCCTGTCCAGGCTTTGCAATCTTGTCCCCCGTTAGCTCTGTTAGCCCTCATTAAGCTTGATTTGCCTTGGAATACTTAACGGACTTAATGGACTTTGACCGAATGGATCCAAGCTCAACCTTAAACTCCGGAATTGTCTCGATTTGCATGTATTAAGCATTGAAAACCTTAAATATCTCTGTGATACCTACATGAAGCACAAAATACATAAAAATAGGATCTCAAATGCAATAAATCATTAACTAAAGCTCAAAATAATCAATAAAATTCCAGAAAATAATGAAAATAAAAGGAGAATTACAAGCTTATTATTTAATTAAACACAAGACATAGAATGTGTCATCCTTATTATAGTTTAATATTGGTTTCTTGATCTCTGAGTACACTTATATAATAAATAAATAAACTCAATATCTTATATTGATTTATTTGAGCACGACCATGCATTTACTTAAGTCTCACTCATCAAGGGGCCCATAAATATTATACTTCTGTTATGTAGAAGGGACAAATTCTATCTACATCGTTCATATCTCTCAGCATGATTCGTGGCATATCCAACATCTTACTTTTATAATCACCTTGTTACAAAATGACGTTTATCGATATCAAAACATACAACTCCTCATTTAGGGTATATAACGACTTCAAGTCAAAGGACAACGAACACATATGTCACTATGAGAATCGCTTATGACTCTCACGTAATGATCCACGTAGCATTCTTATTCGGGTCAATCTAGGGCGTCGTTACACCTATATGAGTCTCAACACATACTAGTCTCCGTGTATTATTATTGCCCTTATTAATAATAATAATACTCGACCAAAGATATTTAAGAATAACATATTTATTCTAATGATTTTATGATGCATTACTATGAATAAACAAACAACACATAATAAACAAATGCCTCAATAAATAATGATTCATGGAGAAATAGATCTGCCTCTAGGGCATAAACCAACAATCTCCCACTTGCACTAGAGTCAATCTGGAGCATCTCTAATGTCCATAGATCTATTGTGATTATCATGCTTCCACTGAACAAGAGGACAACTCCTCTTACAAAGGCAAAACACAAAACCTTAACTACGATTGATAATCATCTTTATCGGTCTGAAAGCTAGCATCAATGTAACCATTTACAATGGGTTCTTCATCGCCTCCATAAATCAAAAAATGTATCCTTAGTCCTTCTCAAGTACTTTAGGAGATTTTGATAGTAATCCACTGACTATCACTTGGATCTGGTCAAGCAACCTTCTCGATCCATCTATATAGATCTAATATAGGATGTTTCTCCTAAATCCTTCATTGAAAAATATTCTCGTAGCCAACCTTTAACCGACTGAAAAGTAGGGATATCATTCCCGATGAATAGTATGTCGTCTACATATAAGACCAAATATATTACTGAGCTACCACTAATCCTTTTGTAAGTACAAGGTTTATCGTTTCTCCCACTTGTTATGTTAGAGATAAACTCTCCTTTTTAGGAATACACCAATTCGAGCAACAAATTCTTTGCTCTCAACTAGATTGTATAAATGGTATCCCTTTGTTTCCATAGGATACCCCACAAAATAACATTTATTTTATTTAGAGCCGAGCTTATCAGATTGTAAACATCTTACATAAGCTTCACAACCCTAAATTTCTATTAAAGGCATACTGAGACACTTCCCAGTCACATCTCACATGGTGTCTTTTGAATAGGGAAACACGATTAACGATAAAAATAGTTGCAAGTAGTGCATGTCCCCAAAAAGAGTGTGTAAGAGCAGCTTGACTCATCATAAATAAAAACCATGTCTAACAAAGTTTGATTCCTCCTTTCAGACACACCATTCCATGTAGTGTTCCAAATGGAGTGAGTTGGAATAGAATCTCACTCTCTTAGATGAACATCAAATTATTGGATTAAGTATTCACCCCTTTGATCAAATCAAAGTGCTTTTAAACCTTTTAGTATTAATGTTTATAGATAGGTGTCTCAAGATCAAGGACATAAAGTCCATTAGAGAATTTGACATAAAACATTTCATTTTAATAAATACAACAACTATTGTTCTTAATAATAAATAAAAAAACCTTTCTTGTCCAAACAAGAAACTGAAATAATATTTATGCTAATAACACAAACATATTGTCTAATTATATTACAACCCCAATGGGCAAGGTCAAATAATAAGTTCCTACAGCTAATGCAACAACTTTTGCTTCATTTCCAACATGTAGGTCCTCCTCACCCTTGGTTAATCGTCTACTTTTCTTTAGTTCCAGCACATTAGTACAAATGTGAGTGAGAATCACATCAAGTATCCAATACTCACGATGAAAACGTAGACAAATTAAATTCTATAACAAAAATACATGAAGTAGAAACCTCGCTTCCCTTATTGCTTTTTAGCGCTTCCAGGTATTTTGGACAATTCCTCTTCCAATGTCTAGTCTCACCGCAGTGGAAGCAGGTTCCCTCTTTAGCTACACCACCTTTAGGCTTTAAGGCCTTATCCTTGGGTTTTGGTTTAGCATTCTCATTAGCACGATGCTTAGAGGTTTGCTTCTTCCATTTTCCCTTTCCTTGGACCATCAATACGGTCATAGCCTTGCCCTTGTTAATGTTTTGTTCAGTGGTCCTCAACATATTGAGTAAATCTGGCAGTGATTTATCAATTTCATTCATATTGTAGTTCATGATGAATTGATTGTAACTATCCGACAACGATTGTAGGATCACATCAGTGGACAATTCTTGACCTAAAGGAAAGCCAAGTCTTTCAAGGTTCTCAATATACCCAATCATCTTGAGCCCGTGAGCCCCCATAGACCCTCCCTATTGACCCTCATAGGTTCTAGATTTGGTTGAGTCATCCTCTAATTCTATTGCACAATGGCTAAAAGGTTTGTGTACCGGTTAATGTGACAACTGTCTTTAGGATCAAGGTTATATAGAATAGTTTAGTGTTAGTTTCTATAAAGGCGCAGACCAGCAGACTTCAACAGTAGCCTTGAAAGCATATCTCACAAGCAGACATCCAAGTCTGCTCAACTCAAGAACGAAGCTCAGTCAAACACGTGGATTTATGTTATATATTATTTGATCTAGATATTTTAATATCTATTCAAATAATATTCAAATTACATTCATCTGATTTCCCTCCAATGAAATCAACCATGTCCTTATCTAACTCCAGACAGCTGTACAAACAAACTGTCCACCCTATTGTTTAAATCATGAAGTCTAGAGACATTACCTCTTTTGGCTAAGAAGACTTTCGAGCTGTAACGTCTGCAAGCTACAACATTACTTTGTTTGGTATGTCTGCTCCTGCAATACTACATCTCTGATGAATGTCTTGCTGCACACATCCTACAAAGCGCCGAAATGCATTCAATGCATTATAACGTTGTACAACTTCCCCATCTCAGTCTAACAATCCTGAAGATCTCCCTTGGTATATATTCAAGCATTGAAGATCTGAACAACACACATCTCTTACGCATTCAATACTCAAGCATTCAAGAGATCAAAGGACAATAACTAACACTCCAACAAACTTCCTGAAGCTGCAGATCTGCCAATAAAGACTCATTAACAGCTTCTTCTAGTTTGCTATTAACCGTTCTTTACTTTAGCACTTAAGAGAGCAATTATTCATTGATTGTTTCTCTCATCATTAATCACTTGGTTGAAAAACTAATTTGTACACGATCCATTAGAGATCTTACTTTCTCACCTAGTGGATAAAACTAGTGCACCTTTCAAAATCCAAAGCTAACCACTTTGGTAGTGGACATAGTACTTTTCAAAGTACGAACCACTTCTACATCCTTGCGTATTGTCTCGATTGATCTAATTTCTCTTTACCTTGTCTGAACTGTTCCTGAATTTCTGCACTTAACTGTTTAAGTCTGCTGGTGTACCTTGTTGCTAGCAGCAGCCTTCTCAACTGTTTTATCTTCCTTTACTTATTCCGCTGCCCCAACTCTTCCTAAGAGTTAGTTATTTTCAAAAAGGAGAAAACACTTCGAAAAGAATTTAAAGTATTTTAAAAGTATAACTAGGCTATTCAACCCCCCCCCTTTGTGACGACCCGCACCCGGGTCTTCGGGTTTCCATAAAATTCAATATAAAAATGACTCCAATTATAAACATGTGACTTGCAACGGATGATGTAAATAAACAATACTTCTCAAATAAGAAATTATAATATCTTTTCCAAATAAAACATTCTATAACTCGCAACGGAGGAAACAAATAAATAGTATTTAACTCAAAATATAAAATATGATTTCTTTACAAACGTATCTTCGTTACAATTTTAACGATGTCCAAAAGTAATACATAAATGTTTTACTATCAAAGTAGAACGCTCCAATCCTCTTTTTGCTTCATATGTCGAACTTCTCGGTCTATCTGCAATCTACGGGGGCATGCAAACGGGAAAGGGTGAGTTTAAGACTCGGTAAGGTTCTACCGATCTCATGTATGCTATGCATGTATGCAGTAGTTCAAGACATTTTAATATGGAGCAATTTTAAAGGCAATAATAACAAGTTAGTCAATCAAGTCTCATTACTACGTAGCTGGATCAAGTATTCACCGTCCCATACTGGTAAATACAGTGACCTACCACGGGTAATAAGATCTCATGCTTATATAAGTGCGATATAGAAACACGTAGAGTTTGTTCACGGGGTCGAGATACATTTCCGACCAATCACTTCCGACCTTATTTTTGTTGAAGCTTGTTTCTCTTGATCAATCTCTTATTCAGTTTACCAAACCAACCAATTATTCACAACCCGGGTACAAGTCATCACGAGGCTAGGTCCCTATAACCCCAGACACGTCGTGATACTTAACATATAATTCAATGGTATTTTCCCCACTTGGCCAAAGTGGAGAATTTGGTTCCGGGTCCGAGTAGGGTGCCGCTGCTAACTAGCACTGCTCTCCGCCCCGTGACCTAGTCAGAGGTTCCCCTACTCTCCCCATAATAAACTATTCAATTGCGCAATTGAAGACCATTCACACGAACACTTCATGTTCGAAACTAGTACTCAACAAGGAAATTAACACATAAAGAATTCCAATGAGTTATAAAGTAAACTCATTGTATTCTCCTGCAGCATGATTCAACTAATACAAATTGTTCATAATATTCATACGTCAAGTATCTGTCTAAGTTACGCATGTAACACATGGTTCCGAGCATGGACATTATAATAACACGTTATTATGAACACACATAAGCAAGTAGTTCTCTTACCTCAAAACAGGATAATATATGCCAATAAAATATACCAAAAGCCTTCTATAATAAACCTCGAGTCAAACCCACAAATAACACGAAGACAGATTAATCGATCATAACTTAAATGAAGAACACGCTCGCACACAAGAACACGACTCACTCTCTCATATGACGAGTGACACGGGGATAGAAAAATGAAGGTGATAGAATAAATTTATATGAAAGAATTAGTTGTAGGTGTCATCCAAAGTACTCACACAACAACCAAAGGAATGATTCATCCAAAATAGAATTCATGCGGTTTGTAAACTTAGTGAGAAAGCTATCTTCCATGTGGGACCCGGTTAAATTTTATCAAAACATCTTACACGTATGAAGACAACAAATAGTTAATGGTTTATTATTAAACTATAAAAATACTACTAGTATATTACCAAAGTCAACAATTTACAATATAGTCAAACGTAATAAAAATGATATCAATCTCTTTTATTTGAAAAACGTAGCATAAATAAAATATCGGGGTTTTACACCCTTCTAGCCTATTGAGCCTATTTGGGACCAACACTCCCTCTACCAGCTTGCTTTGGAACAAAGCCTTCGAGACATCGAATTGTTCTTACCTAGCTTGCTTTTGGTAGAGCTTCTTCAAATGTACGATCATATCGTACGCCTCCATGTTCTTATGTTGCTTCTGAAGCTCAGAGGTCATGGTAGTTAGCATGAGACATCTAATATCCAAAGCATCATCCTCATGCTTTTTATAAGCAATACACTTCGCATGAGGAGTACTAGTAGCATGTGTAGCAGGTACGGGCTTCTCAAGCACATACAACTTCTTTTCCTGTTTGAGAACAATTCTCAAATTTCTATACCAGTCTAGGAAGTTATTCCCAAACAACTTGTCCTTCTCAAAGACCGGTCGCAACGATAAAGTTTGAGTTTAAGTATTAGCAGCCATGTATATCTATCACAAAATATGCAGAAATAAGTATCATTAAATACAAACTATATTTAAGGACTTTAAAAATATGGCTCCAACTATTTTATATCAAATTAATGACCCTTACCATTAATTTGGAAAAATATCAAATATTTTTCTAATGGGCTAAGATCCATATTTCATCTCATCTCAATTAGTCAGTTTTGGCTGATCACCCAAGATTTGATTATTTAGGTAGAAAACAATTTTCAATTGCATTACCATGTAACTCTTGGATCGATTGGGCGAATAACTTTTTATTCTAATCTATCTTATAGATTAAATCCCAATTTCATGTATCTAAGCTTACAATCGAATTGTTTTAGCTTAGTTAAGTTAAACCCAATTATGTGACAGTTGAATATTACTAACTTATTCCATCGTGTCTCATCTAAGATAAATCAAGGCACTCATGCTTTGGCGAACCTACCATTGAATGATGTGGACCATGACGAGTGTCACATATTTGGAAGACATAAACTTAATATTTTAAAGATGGATTTTAAAGGTATTTGATCTCATTAAATATTATTATTTGATCTCATCAAATAATACTACATAATTATGTCATGTATCACATATATAGATCATATAACAATTACGTGACATGGATATGGCCCTTAATCTAACGATTTTCTCAAGCAAGTGTGAAGTTGAACAAAAGCGTCGAATCGAGAAAAAAACAAAGAACTTCTCCAAATGCTTCTATTGTCTCCAAGTTCCCTTTTGCTTTCTATGCTCTCCGTCTTCTCAAAATAAATTAAAAAATTCAGAAACCTCGTTTTTAACATACGAGGGGATTTAGATGAGAAGAGAATTTACATTCTGAATGTATAGGTAGAGGCACGACAGGCATGTCATATTTTAAATAAATAAAATAAACTGAACTGCCTGGCCCAAAAAGCCCCAAGCTCTGGTCACGTGCATTCTTCAAGATCCAAGCTCAAAGTCATAAGCGAGCAGAGATAAATCCCTGACATCTTAACATCACAAGCGAGCAACCCTCTACCTGAAGCCTGGGGGACAAGAGCGCAGCGAGCAGACAGAGAGATCAAAGTGAGCATGCTCGCCTTACTCGGTAACATGGTAACAGTTGCCTTGAACGCGAAGAGCTATTGCCTGGAAACTCGCCCCCCACGTTCAGACGTGGTCATAACGTGCCCGCCCTTAACGCTCCAGCATTTAATGAACATTTTCTAGTTCTTTAGGTTGGCTATATAAACCCCTCAAAATGGAGAGGGTACGTTCACATATACACAGGCTAAAAGGAGTGTGTTTGCTAATTATCACGCCGGAGTGCTTTTGTAGGGAAAGCCCCTCCATAGTTCACATTGGTTGTTGATTTTTGACAGGTTTGGGCCTCGAAGATACGGAGAAAATCACCTTCATGGTGATTGACTTAAAATCCCCTTACAACATCATTCTAGGGGTGCTCAGCATGACTAAGTTCCAAATGGTAGCTTCTATTCCCTACCAACGCGCAAAGTTTTACATCGATCATGGGGTTAAGGTCCTAAAGAACCAGCCGCGAGAAGTGCTGGAGTATGTTCGAGACAGCCAGAGGAAGAAGCAGAAGCTGACTCTGGAAAATGAAGAGCAGAAAATCACCATCAGCCACAAGGAAAAGTCTCACGTAATTATGGGGCCACTTCCAATTGCCATGATTGGTGAGAGTTTAGCTCAAGGTGAGCAGCGATTGCAAGTGGATAACACTTGTCCTTTGCCGACGATGGGGTCTAGGGGACAAGTCGAGTACGTTGAAAGCATGGATATGGATCAACTCGATAAAGTAGAGAGTCAAGTTGAGAAAGATGAGAAGGTGGAATGCGACATACTGCAAATGTGTGATGAGCTTGAGTTCACTGCCCAAGACGAGCTCGAGGAGATTGTGATCAACCCTGCTTATCCAGAGCAGAAAATAAAGATAGGCAGGGCTTTGTCAGCTGAAGCTCGGGCCAGTTTGATCAAGTAGCTTCAGAATAGTTTGGATGTGTTTGCGTGGCGACCAGAGGACATGCAAGGAGTCAGTGAGGAGGTGGCAGTACACTGCCTTAGCGTGGATCCAACTTTTAGGCCAATCCAGCAGCGTCCTAGACAGTTCTCCACGGAGTAAGATAAGGCTATTAAGGAAGAGGTGGAAAAGCTGCTCAGTGCGAATATTATTGAAGAAATTCACTATCTGACCTGGTTGGCTAATGTGGTCATGGTAAAGAAATCAAATGGCAAGTGGAGAATGTGCGTGGATTTCACCGACCTCAATAAAGCCTGCCCGAAAGATTGCTATCCTCTTCCTCGCATCGACAAGCTGGTGGATGCTATAGGGGGCTTTGAGTTTCTAAGCTTCATCGATGCGTATTCAGGATACCATCATGTGAAGATGAAGGAGGAAGACAAGGCATTAACCGCGTTTCGAGCAACAAGCAGTCTTTATTGCTACAAGATGATGTCGTTCTGCCTAAACAATGCAGGGGCTACTTATCAGAGAATGGTGAACAACGTCTTCAGCTCGCAGGTTGGAAGAAATGTCGAAGCTTACATTAACGACATGGTCGTGAAGTCAAAAGGACACAACCATACCGTTGATTTGGAGGAGACCTTCGGCAACCTTAGTAAGCACAACATGAAGCTCAATCCGAGTAAGTGTGTATTCGGTGTGAAGGCAGGCAAATTCCTGGGGTTCATGGTGAATGAGAGGGGGATTGAGGCAAATCCCGAGAAAATTACAGCATTGGTCACAATGAAACCTCCACGGTGCATAAAGGATATACAACGGCTCAATGACAGGGTCATCGCTCTTGGCCGCTTCATCTCCAGGTCGGCAGAGAGATGCCTGCCCTTCTTCAAAGTCCTCCGGGGAAACAAGGGATTTGAGTGGACAACAGAGTGAGAGGAAGCTTTCAAGTAGCTGAAGGAATATTTGGGACAACCTCCATTGTTGAGTATCCCGGTTATGGGCGAGAGTCTGTATGTTTACCTCGCGACCACAGATCATGCTGTGGTCGCTGTCTTAGTTAGGGAGGAATGTAGTGTCCAAAAGCCTGTTTACTATGTCTCCAAAGGCCCTCACTGCAGTTGAGGGGGGTTATTTTAATGCAGAAAAGTTGGCTTATTTGCTTGTTGTTGTTGCTCAAAAACTTCTAGCTTACTTTTCTGCACATGCGATCATTGTGTACACGGATACTCCTCTCAGGAAAATCTTGCATAAACCAGACTCTTTTGGTCGTTTGATTACCTGGTCGATCGAGCTGACCGAGTTCTAGATAGATTACCAACCTCGACGAGCTATAAAGGTACATGATCTGGTAGACTTTGTGGCAGAGACAAGTTTCAACAGTCCAAGCGAGGAGGAAGTCCTTTCTCAGGCTGAGCCAATGCCTACCCCCTTTCAGCGACCTTGTCCGGACTATTGTTGGGAGCTTTATGTGGATGGAGCGGGTAGCAGGCTAGGGAGTGGTGCATGCCTTTTATCGGTACCACCCGAGCAGGACATGGAGTTCGAAAAAGCTTTACGCTTTAAGTTTCCAACGTCTAACAATCAGGCGGAATATGAACCTCTCATCACGGGACTTGAGCTTGCGCAAGACATTGGTGTTCGGGAGATCGTGGTCTATAGTGATTCACCGCTGGTAGTGAATCTGGTCAAGGGAGATTATGTAGTGCACCACCCAGTTCTAGTTCGATACTATAGGATGGTGAAGGAGATTTTAAACGATTTTGATTACTAGGAGCTAATAAGAATCAACCGTGAAGACAACATGTGCACTGACTATCTTTCTAAGATGACAGAGGAAGAAATTCAATTTTTGTACGCATGTGTCATGATCGAGTATCTGGATGTACATGCAATAAAGAAGGAAGTCATCATATCTACATGCGTATGTAAAGGACCTTATCCAAGATTGCCTATCTACATGCATATGAGTACGAAAAGTGATTTTGAATGTTGAGGGGGTGCATTTTTACTGATTTACCGACAAACCAATCGTTGTTTATCAATAAATCAGGTTATAAAAAAATATTTTTTTTAAATAGGGCTAAAATAACCAAGTCTCTTTAACTTGATCATTTTTATAAATCTCCCGGAGTATAAGAATATTTTGATGAATAATTTTCCGATAAGACATTTTTGTAATTTTAAAACTTGCCACTCTTTCATCAAAATTACTTTTCCAGAGTGTACAGATTACAGACTACGGAGTATCTTTGTTCAGAAGCTGGTGAAATATATGATCCAAACTTGTTCCTCCTCCCAAATGTCCTCTTCTACTACTACAATCACGTCTACTCCCAAGCTTTAATTCTTCGTACACCATTTCATACATCATGCGCAGGCAAATCTTTTCTTCCGCCAAATCCAAATCAAGGTCCATCATCCCTTCCACGCGACCCTCATATCCCTCTCGATATCATCCCCAATTCAACCCTAATCCACTTGAATTTCATCCAAAACAATCCGCTTCCACAAATTCAATCCAATCCACATCTGGGTTCCCACTCTTCCACACATTTCAGGGTTTTTTCTCATCTGGGCATTCTCTCAATCCGGCAACAGTTGGAAATTCTTATTCTACTAGTAGAAATCGAAATGGGTATGCGAGGGTTCAGGGTTTGATGGAGGATGGATTGAGGGGGGGAAGGAGATTCAGCAGTGAATCTTCGGTACGAGAGTCTATTAACTATGATGTTGTGATTGTTGGAGCTGGACCTGCGGGATTATCGGCTGCAATTAGGTTGAAACAAATGTGCCGCGATAAAGATGTCAATTTATCTGTTTGCGTTGTTGACAAAGGTGCTGAATTGGGTACGTTCGAATTCTCTTCTCATTTGACCAGAGTCAATTCAATAATCATAGTGAAGAAAAAACCAAATTAAGAACCTCTACACGTGGTTGTGATTTTTAATATAAAAATTTATTGATGCCTACATATGTTGCTACTAAATTAGTATATTGTGAGTGATTTATTCCCATGTTAAGGCGACTAGGTTCAACTTGGGGCGACAGTGAGGTGGCTCAGTTCTGATCTGAAACTCGTGGATTCAAACTACGTGAACAGTCTTGGTGTTATGAGTAAATTAGACTCCCCAGACCCATCAATTATTGGTAGGACCTCCTGCACTGGGTTGTTTTGGGCTAATCTGTAAAATTTCAATGGTTTATAGTTGTAATTTTGTTCTGAACAGGAGTTCCAAACCTCCATTCTTAATAGTGTAGCAGTCAGGTGAAATCTTATCTGCTAGTATTGATGCTGCCGGTAAACTACGAAGCCAAGCTTTTTAATACGCACCCACGGTTTTTAATTAGAGAGAGTTGACCTCAGACCTAACACCGTCACTACACCAAAAAAACAGCAGCCGAAGCAGATCATTCTTCAGCAACGACAAAGACCTTTCCACGTTATCAAAAACTCTCCTATTCCTTTCTTTCCAAATCACCCAGCATACTCCCAAAGGAATAGTCTGCCAAATAAAATCTCTCTGTTTCCTCTTGTGCAAGGACCAACAAAGGAAGAGATCCTTAATGGATTCCGGCATGGCCCAAGACAAGTTAAAAATGTGAAAGATGTAGTCCCACAAGGCACCAAGCACGGACAGTGAAGCAAAAGATGATCAAGACTCTCACCATTACATTTGCACATATAGCACCAACCACTACCACCTTCCCGCCTCCTAAGATTATCCCCTGTAAGAATGACTTTGTTCACCGCTTCCCAAATAAAGAAAGCAACTCTAGCCTGAGCTTTAGACTTCCAAATAGCTTTCCGGGAAATGCACCCCTTCCCCTAAATCGAACCAAAGTAGTAAGACTTAAGCGAGAACATTTTGTTTTTAGCCTTATCCCGATGACCTTCTCAACACAACTCCTATCCAGTGCCGAGAATAAAGCAACTCGAGAGTCGGAGGAAACTCGCACTTCCCAATCCTGAAGAAACCTTCTAAAAACCGGATTCCAACTAATCGAACCTCCTTCGAGCGAAATAATATCACTAATCGAACTTCTTTGTCACTCACAATGCTAAAAAGACTAGGAAAGGCTCTCTATAGCTCCACGGGACCACACCACCTATCCAACCAAAATCGACCAAGATCCATCTCCTACTTTAAAAGAGATATTTCTAGCGAAAGCGCCCCACCCTTTCCTGATTCCTTTCCAAACTCCCACCCCACGGGACAAGGAAACATCCTTAGGAAACCAAAGATGATTTCCTTCCCCATACTTGCTCACCACCAATCTCCTCCACAGAGCGCCCTTATCGATCAAGAATCTCCACAACCATTTACCCAACAAAGCTCTATTGAAAGCTCGGATGTTTTTAACCCCTAAGCCACCGATTTTATACCGTAACACACTTTGGACCACTTGACTAGGTGATACTTCCGATCCACCATCGAACCTTCCCATAAGAAGTCCCTTTCAAATTTTTCCAGTCTTCGGCTAACTGACGGGATGACGAACAAGGACATAAAGTAAGTAGGCATCGAAGACAATGTGCTTTTATGAGAGTAAGGCGGCCTTTGAAGACAAACACGCTTCTTCTACTCCCCACAGAATAATTTCGCACTTAGAAATGTTCACTTTTAGACCCGAGACAGCGAAAAAGAGCAAGACTATCCGTAAATAGCCTAATCGAGAGTCCTTTCGCTTCACAAAACACAAGAGAATCATCTGCGAACAGAGATGCGACACCGAGACAGAACTCTACCATTCCCGACTATGAAACCACGGATAAAACCTCCTCGATATAGCTTTATCCATCATTAAGCTCGAGCTTCCATCACTAAAATGAAGAGGAAAGGAGAAAGAGGGTCTCTTGGCGAAGGCCCCTCAAGGTTCCAAAACAACCACCGGCTCTCCATCAATCATCACCGAAAATCTCACCGTAGAAATACACCAAAAATCCATCTTCTCCATTTGTCACCAAACCCCATTCGCTTTAGAAGATAAATGAGAAATTCCCAATTAACATGATCATAAGCTTTTTCAATATCCATTTGCAAATTAGGCCCAAATTTCTCCTTTCCTTAACCTATCATCCATCGCTTCATTGGCAATAAAGGAAGCATCAATAATTTGGCGATTCCCCACCTAAAGCATGTCATGACCCGAAATGACTTTGCCCACGACCTTCCTCAATCTAATCGAGCACCTCAGAATGATTTTATAGACACTTCCAATAAGACTAACGGGTCTATAATCTTTAATCTCAATCGCATTAGTCTTTTTAGGAATCAAAGAGATGAATGAAGCATTAAGACTCTTTTCAAAGGCCATGTTCGAATGAAAGAACCGAAAAACTTCCATGATGTCCTTCTTCAAAATCTCCCTATGCCGAAAAATGCCATAGAGAAACCGTCGACCGGGCGCTTTATCGCCATTCAAACTCCAGAGGGCTGCCCTAACTTCCTCTTCCGAGAAGGGTGATTCAAGCACTAAATTATCCTCCCGATTAAGAACATTAAAGAACATCCCATCTAATCATGTCGTTGATTCGACAAGATACGTTCGATAAAATCTACCATACCCGCCTCTAATAGCGATTTATCCTCCAAAGAAGTTACCATCCACCGAAATGCTATGAATGTGATTGACCCTTCTATTCGCCTCGCCGTCCTATGAAAAAATTTGGTGTTCCTGCCACCTTCCTTTAGCCACCGAACCCGAGGTTTCGTCTCCAACAAATTTCCTCTTTAATCAACAAGGACTCGCCTCCTTTCTCAACTCATTACGCCGAAAGAATTCTTCCTCCGATAACTCTCCCGAGCTCTCTTTAGTATCCAACGGCTGAATACCTTCCAAAGACTCCCTTAATTTTAGCCTCAATCCTCCCAAATGTCTCCTTATTCCACAGAATGAGGTCGCCAGCCTTCAGCTTCTTCGCCGCTTTAAAACTAGGATCTCCCACCACCGAGTAACTGTCCACTTAATCCGAAGCCAATCCAGAAAACCCCGCTCTTTTAACCACATATTTTCGAAACGGAGATTTCCCTTTTGCGATACTACCACACCGAAGAAGTAAAGGGCATGATCGAAATAGTTCAAGGCGCATAAGATCGAACTGGACTCGCAAAGATTCTTCCCATTCCACGACACTAAGAATCTATCGATTCGGAACATTGAGAATTAGAACCGCTTTCGAACCAAGTAAACTGCCTCCCCGCAAGGAAGATCTATCAAGGCCATATCATCAATAAAATCACCGAATTCCAACATTGCCCGAGAGAATCAAGCATGACCCTTACGCTCATGCTGAACCCGATTACATATCAAGGCACCCCTATACACCACGGATGATTCCATTTCTCGCTTAACTACCTTTAACTCTTCCCACACTACTTCGGACACATCCAAACAAGGACCATATATGCCCGAGAAACCGTAAATCTTATCATTATCCACCATTTTAAGCAAACAGACACCGAGAAGCGACCTTTTATAGCATCCAATTTAGAAAGAACCCTTTTATCCCACATAACTAGAATTCCTCCCACGCTGGGAAGCTCCAAGATGTTCCCATCCGCCCATCTTCCTCCACCAACACCGCAAATGAACTCACTATCCACTTTATCCATTTTAGTCTCTAGCAAGCAAATCACATGAGGATTCCATCTTCTCAAAGACGCCTTAACCACGCTTCTTTTCTCCAAATTGTTTAATCCCCGCACATTCCAAGAAATGATTTTAAATCCATGGAAAATAAAGTCGATTTCTTTTTCGCCTACTCTCCCCTCCTTAAATTCCTGTGAGCTGAATTAAAATCGCAGATAACCGATTCAGCTTCTCTAGTGCACCTTGCTCGAGATTTTTTTATTTTTGACCGGAATCTCTCTCGATTCCCTTGCCTCCTTTCAATCTCCATTAGTAATTCCTGAATTTTGTCATCAAAACCATGGTTTGACACCCTATAAATGTGCCAAAGTCCTTAATCCCGCTCCGCACCCACAATGAAATGTCCTTTGACTCCCCTTTACACAATAATGGCTCGAATCCACAATCTCAGGTTCTACCATCGCAACGGAGTGCAGCAAATAGGATCTCGAAAGACCCTCGCTCATAGAAGAGGTTATAGTCATTTGACCAGCTACCCCCGCGGCCCGAATGGACCTCTTCTTCCCCGCCACTACCGTCCAACACACTCCTTATCATAACCCGACTCACCTAGGTCCTCCACCTTTCCCGATGGCGAACAGCTCGATCTATCGAGTCCGCAACTTCAGAGGCAAATCTTTCTTCTCACAACCAACACCAGAACCCCTATCCGAACAGTTGTTCTTGCCGGACAAGATTCCAAATCTGCATAAACGTGATCCTCATTCCAAACAAAGCCCTTCCACTACTATTTTTCCCACTAACTTTCCTCCCTTCGTCAAAAATCCTCGAAGTCCCTTCCTGATCCAAGCCAATATTCTGCTGCGCTACCTCTTCCAAAGTCTGATCAATGCTGCTCGAAAACAACCTACCCTTTACCTTCTCCACATCCAAACGAAAAAGGGAATCCTCTCTCTTGTTCGACATATCCCCAGAAAGCTCACCTCCCTGTACGCTACTAGCCCTCCACTCGTTCTCCAAGATAACCTTCGAACAGACCTTGTCTGAACCTAAATTCAAATTTTATCGCACACTACAGTATCATCGCGAGCCAATGAAGACGACCCGGCTTCTCTTTCATGATGCTCAAACATAGCTGCATCTCGCCATCTCAATTGTGAAATTCTTTTCCTCCAAAGCCCCATGATCCCTGTCTTCAATAATAATCGGGTCCTCCTTATGCCCAGACCCAAGGCCAAGGCCACCACTCTGACCAAAACTAGGGCCAACAGAGAAAAAGGATGTAAAAGGCCCACTAATTTTACCCCCCACTATCTCCTTCTCTAGACCGCCTTTCACATTAGCTCTAATAGGAGCCCCAAACAGACTTTGGTCTCACCCTTCTTTCAAATGGGCCTCTACCATGCCCCTCACTATTGGAAGAAGGCCCATTTCTCTTAAGCCCAAACTTAAAAGAAGAACTCTCAGGCTTATCCACCCCCATAGTGGATTGACACTTAGCCGAATCTATAAACTCACCAAATTTAAAATTTGAATTCTGTTTCACCCACATGCTCGGCCCCACCCCTCTGTCAAAACCTCTGGACACTCCACCGTTCTTATTACTCTTCTTCTTCACTTGCTGAAAAGACGCGTGCACCTCGCCTTCCTTCCCAGGCAAGGATGAATTGATAAAACTTCTCTAACTACCTTCTTCCACCACCCTATGCCTTTCACGGCAAAAAGGCGCAGATTCCGGCCAAATAGGAACTGCAAAGCTTCTATCTCCAACCGCAATTCGCACCTCCGCCGGCATAGATTCCTTATGACGAACCAAAATACGAGCCCATCTAACATCCGCTCTATTCTCGGTAAATTCGTCTACCTTCACGAAACCACCACATACCTTTCCTATCTCCGAACAAACATGATTACTGCACAGATGGAGAGGTAGCCCCTGATGTGAATGCGGAAGGCTGAAATCAACAATCTGTTCCAGCAATTTGAACAATCCCGAAACTGCTCCAAAATCAGCCACAAAACAGTCCTAAACTCTCCCAAAACTCTCACCCAATTATAAACAAGGTCCCTTACAAGTATGCCCAAGAACCTAGCCCTGTTTTGTAAGTTTTTACAGCCTATAATCTGCCCAAAACCTACCTTGGCCGAGATTTCAAGTCAACAACTCAAACAGTCCGAATTCTTCTTGAATAACAAGGCTGTCCAAAATTCACAAGAAATAAAAACGAAAATCATAAAATAAAAAGGATAGAAACGGGCTCACCGGCTAGGCTTCACTCACCTAACGTAAAGAATCCCGACGATCAATTCCCTCTTGGCTTCACTCACCTTGAGAAGAATAAATCGGTTTGCAAAGAACAACCTTGTTCTTGAAAGAATCACTTCTTTTCTCTAAAAACCAAATCTGCTTTATTTCATGAATTAAAGTGCCTTATAAAGGCTTACAATCACCTCCTAATTCTATAAGGAAACTAAAATAACTTTCTAAGTCCTTAAGGGACTCTAATTAACAATTAAAATAGGAAACTACCTAACTTAAATCCTAGTCCTTAAAGGACCTATTCCCAAAAACGGGATTTCTTTTAATTACCTAATAAAAGACTTCCTAACCAACTAAAATAATAAAAAGGAAACTAATTTATTTAGGAAATAAATCAACTAACAACTAATGGCAGATTTGACTCCTAATCTAACAATCCTTGTCACTTTAGGACTCATGGTGGCCGGCCACCTTTCCAAGCAACTAGGCCACTCCTTCCTTGCATGTCGTGCCATGCCATGCCTCCTAGATCCGTGCCCCCTTTCCAAGAAACCACTTGATCCCAACCTTTCATTCTTCTTGAGCTATGCCTTATCTCTCTCTTGTCTTCCAAGAAATACTTCCACTCCATTTGCGGGTTGAACCCTCTTGTTGTTTCCTTGATCCTTTGGCCCTTTAATCCTCTTGTAACTCTTAATCCCCCTTCATCCCAAGGCTGCCATGTCTTCCATTTACCATGCCCATGCATTTCTTCATAATCTCCTAGGTTGATGATATCTTGACCCCATGCTCCCGCATCATACTCCCCTTCTTGAAAAAGGATTGTCTTCAATCCTTGGGTCTTCTTAGCTTGTGACCACTCAAACAATTCTTGATAATTCATTTTCTTTGCCGGCTGCCCAAAGAATCCTTGGTTGATCTCCTTACTTGTCGTATGCTTGAGGAACCCAATGCCCTTGGTTGTCTCTTCTTTCCCTAATCCTTCCATGAGCAAATCGAACCCCAATTCTCTAGCCTTCCCTTTTGCATCTTCAAACAGGCTGTCCATGTATTCCTTCATGCCTTGAGGATTTTCCTTTGACTGTTCATACATTTTGAATGCTTTAAAGAAAGCATCCAAGAAGCTTTCCCATTCTTCGGCTTCTTTCTTCCCAAGGATCATGTGGAAGGAGAACTTGAACCCGTGGTCCTTCATAGCTGAAAGTTTGGGCTGCTAGCTTACTCAAAATCTTACTCACTCCAAAAGCTGAAACCTTACTTTGTTTAATTCTTACCTTGCTGTCCTCTTTCACTAGTTGCTGCTTTTGTTGGGTAATTTCTAGCAACCTTTTGGGAAGAAAACCCGTCTCCCTTAAGTAGCCTTTCTTTTGTGGTAAGGCAGCCCCAAGCTTCATGTCTCTACTTGAAACAGGCCCAACTTCTTTGGCTAAACATGAATCAGACCTGAATCTGAATCCTTCCATCGAAACAGCCCTATGCTCCTTTTTAGAATCAGCCCCATGTTTTCTGTTTATTGAAACAATTCTAATCCCGTTGGCTAACTTTGAATCAGCCCAAAACTTGTTGTTTAAATCAGTAACAATCGCATGGTCTTCTTCTTGGACCATCCCAACCCGTTTGTGCCATTCAGTAAACCATTTTTTTAAGGCAGCCCCCTTGTTCACCTTACATACCTTCCATTCAGCTTTCCATGGAGGTTTAAATTCATAATAATCCCACAATAATGAAGCACCATGCTTAACACTCCAAACCATGTAAATCACCACGAAAATATGTTCTAGACAAAGGGTTAACAGAATAATACCACGTACCCTTAAATCTGAATTCGAGATCCTCGATATTAAAGGATTGGAAAATTCAAAATCAAAAGGGTCTTCGTGCGCGTGTGCTGGCCTTGATTTCTCATGAACCACCTTTAACTCGTCTCCCTCATTCTCACAAATAATTTGTTTCCTTTCACATTCTTTTTCTTCAATTTTCTGCTCTAACTCCTCTTGTTCTGCCCCATGCGCACAAGGAATTAAACCAGAATTTTGTGGAGTTTCTTTACCTTGCGTATTTACCTCCATGTTTTGCAAAATTCGTGGGTCTTCTAGTTTATCTCCATCCTTGAGAGTGGGTGATGGTTTTAATCGGAATTTCTTCCCTTCTTGTGTGACCACATAAGTATTCATCCTCCCATTGTGAATGACGCAACAGTCGTACTGCCACGGACGTCCTAACAGGACATGACAAAAGTCCATGGGCAGAACATCGCACATGATTTCCTCCCTATAACTTCCTACCGAAAACGAAATAATGGTTTGTTGAGTTACCTTTACTCCCATGTTTTCTTGAAGGCCGTATAGATCGTACGGCATAGGGTGTGCCGTGGTTGGCAGCCCTAACTTTTCAATCAAGGTCGTAGAAGCCCCATTGACGCAGCTTCCCCCATCAACCGCTATCACACAAACCTTTTCTTGAATCAGTCCTCGCGTCCTAAAGATCCTTTCTCGTTGATCTGTGACTTCCATGATCGTTCCACGAATAAGAATTCGTGAAAGCTAAGCTCTGATACCACTTGATGTGAATGCGGAAGGCTGAAATCAACAATCTGTTCCAGCAATTTGAACAATCCCGAAACTGCTCCAAAATCAGCCACAAAACAGTCCTAAACTCTCCCAAAACTCTCACCCAATTATAAACAAGGTCCCTTACAAGTATGCCCAAGAACCTAGCCCTGTTTTGTAAGTTTTTACAGCCTATAATCTGCCCAAAACCTACCTTGGCCGAGATTTCAAGTCAACAACTCAAACAGTCCGAATTCTTCTTGAATAACAAGGCTGTCCAAAATTCACAAGAAATAAAAACGAAAATCATAAAATAAAAAGGATAGAAACGGGCTCACCGGCTAGGCTTCACTCACCTAACGTAAAGAATCCCGACGATCAATTCCCTCTTGGCTTCACTCACCTTGAGAAGAATAAATCGGTTTGCAAAGAACAACCTTGTTCTTGAAAGAATCACTTCTTTTCTCTAAAAACCAAATCTGCTTTATTTCATGAATTAAAGTGCCTTATAAAGGCTTACAATCACCTCCTAATTCTATAAGGAAACTAAAATAACTTTCTAAGTCCTTAAGGGACTCTAATTAACAATTAAAATAGGAAACTACCTAACTTAAATCCTAGTCCTTAAAGGACCTATTCCCAAAAACGGGATTTCTTTTAATTACCTAATAAAAGACTTCCTAACCAACTAAAATAATAAAAAGGAAACTAATTTATTTAGGAAATAAATCAACTAACAACTAATGGCAGATTTGACTCCTAATCTAACAATCCTTGTCACTTTAGGACTCATGGTGGCCGGCCACCTTTCCAAGCAACTAGGCCACTCCTTCCTTGCATGTCGTGCCATGCCATGCCTCCTAGATCCGTGCCCCCTTTCCAAGAAACCACTTGATCCCAACCTTTCATTCTTCTTGAGCTATGCCTTATCTCTCTCTTGTCTTCCAAGAAATACTTCCACTCCATTTGCGGGTTGAACCCTCTTGTTGTTTCCTTGATCCTTTGGCCCTTTAATCCTCTTGTAACTCTTAATCCCCCTTCATCCCAAGGCTGCCATGTCTTCCATTTACCATGCCCATGCATTTCTTCATAATCTCCTAGGTTGATGATATCTTGACCCCATGCTCCCGCATCAGCCCCAGCGCCCTAATCCACACTTCTTTAGGCTTGCAATCGACGTGATGGCACAGACCCACCTGGTCCCAGACCTCCAAAAGCAAAGGACTTCGGTTCACCACCCACTTCTTGAAATTACGAATCCGAGATGCCTCCTTACTGGAAGGAAATATGAACAGAAAGTATCGACCACTCAAATCAAGCACTTTGACCCCTCCAACAACTTTCCAATGTACATTCGCCCATCTTTGGATTTCCTCTAGAGGAGGAATGGGATCCTCCGGGTCCCCTACGCCACTCACCAAGCATCTACCGAGAAACTCCAGGTTTCCAAAACAAGAACTCTCGTCCACCTCGAAATCAACTGTAGGATCATTAGAAGCCTTCCCAATAACATGATTTAAGTTGGGCCAAGGGGGAATCTCCGTCACTTTTTTATAAGATTTCTCCTTACAAACCTTATTCGGATAAAGAAATCTTTCCATCTTATTAGTTGCCATATCCCAACCTGATCCTGAAGAAACCTTCGGAATGAATAACACACCAGACCTGCCTGCCTGTGCTTCGAAGGGAGATTCTTAGGAATGTACCTTGACGGTTTCTTTCTTTGGCAAACAACACTTCCCTCCACTTGGCAGATAACTTCTTCCAGAATAAACCTTACTGGACAGAAGCCTTCTTCATCCACTCACTTATCCAAACAGTCTCTTCGCCAGTGAAGATCAGCTCATGCACTCGACCCTTGCTTCTCTCCTGAAAAATGTAGCATACTCGACCCTGAACATCACTCTTGATAACATCGAACGTCTTTCTGCCCGCTTGAAATAAGATTTTCTCTTCCCCCATCTAACAACTTGGGAAATGCCAATATCTAATCAAGAACACAACTACACAGAATCTGGGCAGACCAGAAAACCTAATTAACTAAATAACCAGCTAGAATGGGAACACCGCTACGAGGCGAGACTGGCGACCCAAAAACCCCGAACAAATTCCGGTAGACACGCCGGCCGGTGATCGGAGCTCCGACGACGGCGAGGATTTCCGGTGACAAGAAATGAACCGCCGAGGTCGCCTCCAGCTGGCGAAGCCTTCTGTGTGGCGTGTGACTCTCGAAAAAGGCCTGAAGTCACCAGATCTTGAAAACGCAACCTCCGTTAGAGCCGTCAGAAGAAAACGGAAACAAACGACGAAGCCTAGGGCTCGTATCGCACTCGAATCGAAATCAGAAGGAGAGGTGCGACGGATCTTTTACATGTTTGTTATCAAGCGTACTCTACCACACTCCCTGACCCTTGCAAAACTTGATCGATCCATTCTAACATATTAAAGATAAGGGCAGTTCAGATTCTGTTAATCCCATAGCTATTGGGTTAACCATTTAAGTAACCAATATTTTTATGAGTTTTAAATTAAATGAGTGATCCAATAAGTAACTTATACTTTTCATCCAACAACCCCGTACTTTACCCATTAGTAATAATGAACAATGTTTGTGTTAAGTAACCAACTCATCTAAAAGCTTATCCTGCCATACAGGGGTTCAATAATGTATATCAAGCTTAATAGAAGTAGCCTAATAAATTCATTGATTGACTTGATATGCAAGATAGACTGATGAAAGAAAAGGAAAAACATCTTTCAAGGTACCAATCTCTTGTTATCCCATTTTTCTTCTGTAAATTTTAACAAATATACATTTAACTTTGGACAAAAAGAGTAGTTTTTTTTAGAGTGTCAATAAGGATAAAGAAAAAACCTTTTTTTCTCTAAAAAGCATAAGATATTTAAAGAACAATTAATGTAGAAGCTAATGGGTGATCTAATATCCATCGGTTATTGGATAAGTTTTTGGTTTAATCAAATTTATTCATTAAGATCTAACTACGGTTATTGGATAAGTTTTTGGTTTAATCAAATTTATTCATTAAGATCTAACTACTACGAGAGCATACAACATACCACACCCATATCCCTTTACATGCTCGTGCTGACACATCACTTTGAAAATGAAAAGGCGAGACTAACTCCTCTTTTTTTAAATAGCAACTGAAATAGGATACACTGGACGTCCTCACTTAAGCATGACAAGATGGTTGGGGAAGGAACATTAAGTGAAAACTTCATTGTTTGAAGTATTCTGGAGAGAACACACAAAAGAGATATGCTGTAGATAAAATGAAATTGTTACTCATCCAATGGGAAGACTTGACGGAGATAGAAACATGAGCTATGCTTGAAGTTCTCGAATTCAACCGAGGCTTAAAAATCAATACCCGAGTTAAAAAGGTGAATTACATTACTGAACCCTTCTCAAACACCTTAAGCTTTTCGATGAGTTAGTAATTTAAGATGGTATCAAAGCTCTAGTTTGGCACATAGTTGAAAAAAGCGTGCGCCTCTTGTGCCTGAGGCGAGAGGCGAGGGTCTGGCGCCTCGAAAGGTCGATTCCAGGTGATGAGCGCCTTTTTCACCTTTTTTGCGCCTTTTGTTGCCTTTATCGCCTTTTTTGCACCTATGCGTGTGAATGAGGATGGTGAAGATTATGGAGACGATGATGCGATAGATTATGTGGATTTTTAACTTCTTGTTGTGTTGTTAGTTGTTAATTGTTACATTTCATGACTTTAGTTCTCTTTTGCATGTCTTTATTTTCATTTGCTTTAATGACTATTTATTTTCTTATTTGGAATTGAAGTTAAGTTCATCTAATACTTTGAATTTCAACTATGAATGATGAAATTTGTGTTATTAATATTATGTTGTTAACTTAGTTTAATCACTCATGACATGTTTTATTGAGATTTGTTATGTTATATATATATATTAATTTTTTCTTAATATTTGTTCCGTGAGCGCCTTTTTGCGCCTTGCCTCTCGCCTCAATATTTGACCTGTCGCCCGCATCTCGCCTTCCGTTTTTTTCAACTATGGTTTGGCAATGTCATGGGTTCATAGTTACCCAAAGTATTGTGAGAACATAGTAAGCACCATGTTTGGTTTTTTGATGCTCCTAGCGACGCATGTTTGTTTATTCCTTACGTGTGAACGGGTCACACATGAGGGGGAGTGTTAACAAGCTTTTTTTCTCTCCACGCGTGAACATGTTACACGTGTGGGGGTGTTGAAAACCTTGATACACATTGTTGAGCCCCGCTCTAACAACTAAGCTTTTAGATGAGTTGGTAACTTACAACCCCGTTGCATCAATGTAAAAATAAACCTTGTTTGTTCGGATTTCCTTCTTGTTAAGAAAAGAAAAAAATTAGATAATGTAAGAGTAATATAACCCTTGGAGGACATGATCTCCACTGAAAAGAAAAGAAAAATTAGAAAATGAAAAAAAACAAGAAGAAATTTACAAATAATTGCCAATTTCACACCCATAATACAAGGATGATAGAAAGAGAACCCTGTTCTCAAACGTGGGATGGGAAAATAAGATGCATTTAAAAAGAACAAAAATTTTAAAATAAAAAAATTCTAGGGTCCTTTTCGGTGCATATACACTAGAGAATCTTGGAGACTCCACGCCACCAAACGCATCCTTACCACTCCTACATCTTCTGCAAACAATGAAAACAAGTTTCCCTATCTAAGCGGGTCAAACTCAATATCACCCCTAAGTAAAAGCAGGGGCATAATCTGATTCAAGCAAATGGACAACAGAGAAATAGATTTCCAAATAGAAAACTTTGGTTTTGTATTAGAAGTTGATGTATGCTTCTTAAATTGTTTAATGTGCTATGCATTAGTTAGTTTCATTACTATTCTTTGAGCTCATTAACTTTTCTTGGGTGTTATGACGTTGGAGTTTCACTCCCTGAATGTCTTAATAAGAAGCCCCTTTATATTAAATTAATGATTTTATCCAATTCGATATCACAGGAGCTCATATATTATCGGGGAATGTTTTTGAACCTAGAGCATTGGATGAGCTTCTCCCCCGGTGGAAAGAGGATGAGGTACTTCTTCTTTTGCAACGATGTATGGTTTCATTCATATTTTATTTATCTAATAAAATAAAAATAAATTCTAGTTATTTCATTATATTTTGGGATTTATGTCAAGAGAGTAAATGGTCAACATGGGCAGTGGAGGAAGGGCGCATGGCCCCACTCATAATTTTAATATTTAACTATATGGTCGAGATGCTAAGTGAGCTCAAAACTCCAGCCACTGCCTGTAAGATATTTTCAGAGGCTGCATATCCTGGAGTCTAAACCTTGCAAAGTTGGAATTCCTTCATATTTGAATTGAATCCTGCAACTCCAATAACTGAAATCAACTCAGCCTTTGGCCAGTCACTTGGGGTTGGCTATATGAATCCTTTTCTGCCATTTGATTCGGTCCAAACAAGTGATGTCCATGTTAGTTCTGATCTTCCCCTTCCCCTACTTATATTTTGGCCATGTTGATATGCTTGCACTTCTAAATGAGTGCACTTAGCGGTCTACGTTGTATGAAGTGAAACTTGCAAAGAATAAAAAAAATCCCGGATGTGAAATTGTAAGATTGATGTTCATACTACATAGTGCAAGAGAAAAAAATGGCTTCGCCCATCATTGCAGACCTTTCATTCCTACTCTATGTAATGCACTGTAGATTTTATGAGTTCTCAGTTATACATGTGCAAATTATTTGCAATTAATCAGGATGGATGTTACTTTCTTCCATGCTGGTAGAAAATCTTTTGATATGATCTATTTCGAAGGTAAGGATGGTTCGTGGTTTCAATGGCTGGAGCGTAGTCAAGGTAGAGTTCATAAGATTGTTTTATCCTTAGATGAAGTGCTTTGGGTGTGTGAATGGATGGCCAAGGCTTCATCCAACAGAGAGGTTTTTTAGAAGAAAAGAGCAGGGAAACAGCGTGAGGTGATGGTGGCAAAGGAATGGAATATCCATGGTTTTTTCCTGTGTATTTCTGCCGAAGGGGTCGGCAGTCCCACAAAGATC
Source organism: Codonopsis lanceolata (assembly GCA_013146195.2). NCBI lineage: Eukaryota > Viridiplantae > Streptophyta > Magnoliopsida > Asterales > Campanulaceae > Codonopsis > Codonopsis lanceolata. Next base: position 85,631,781 of record CM028384.1, read on the forward strand.
TTCATTCCTGTAGTGACCAAGGATGGAGGATGGGACATGGTGGCCGGAAAAATTAGTAGGTTCGCTCTTTCTAAGCAAATACCTGTGAAGCAGCAGAGGTCGTACAAAGAAGCGGCGGAAATTCCCCCTTGGCCTGATTTAGATTTGGTTGTCTCCAACAGAGCAGTGGATGTAGACACTGACTTCGAGATAGAAGAGGACTCTTGCAATGGTAACATGGATTTCCTGGATAGGTGCCTTGTAGGATGGGCGGATGGTCATCAAGGGTATGATCTGAATCGTGATGATGTCCAACATTGGGTCGATTCTAAATGGAAGTCTCCAGGCGGTATACGAGTTAAGGAGATGAACGTGCCTTATTTCCTCTTCGAATTCCCTTCCAAGGTAGAAGCCTCAAGAATCCTTAACGAGAGAGAATGGATGATAAACCAAGCTCCGTTAATTCTCGATCATCGAGTCTTTGTAGTAGAAAGGAGCGTAAACCGAAGGAAATTTGGATTAGGGCTATGGGTCTCCCTCTTCATTTGTGGGGAATGGAAGTTTTCAAAAGGATTGGACATTTTTGTGGGGGCTTCGTGATCAGACGAAGCAACTCGTAAGAGACGAGATTTGAGATGGGCTCGTATCTTGGTGCGGTATGCGAGGCTCTGCAGTGTTCAGATCAAATTGGGGGATAGTGTATTTTCGATTTGGCCGAAATGAACGGCGTTTTCTTCAAACCTTTCAAAGAAGAAGGTGACGACGTTAGTGGTGGTAGCTTCCCGACGCGGCGATAGCGGGCGAGCCGGTGTGCGCAATCGGGAGCCGAAAAATCCAGTCAACGGTCGTCTCGCTAATTTTCGACGGACACCCACAGAAAAAGCTGGGGGAACACGTGGGTTTCAGAGTTTTTGAATTTTAAATCTTCCATGGCTAACGACGTCGTTGGGGGTAGTCGTGGTTTCCAAACAAAGCGTATAAGTGGAAATCACCTTTGGGCTGGAAAAGATAAAGGAGGGCAACAAACAGTAAGAGGCCCAAGTTTCAGTGCAAAGCCCATGAAAAGGATATGGGTAGCCCGTAATTATAAGAAGGAGTCTGTTAAGGCGAATACTGGTGAGACCTTGGGCGATAAGGCTGGGCCTTCTAATTGGGCTTCTAGGGGGGAGCTACCAGTTTCTAAAGGGGTTAATTCTGGGCCTAGGCCAAATGAAGGAGTAGGAATTAGTGACCCGAGCAAACCAACCCACGTGGGTTCGTCTTCTGGTTCAAAGCAAGGACCACTCACTATTATTAAGAAAGACGATGGTAAGCGGATGTCGCGGCCTGCATCCCAAGTCCGAATCATTCCGATAAAGTCAACGGGATACAAGGGAGGAACTTGGCGACGCTGATAGGAGAGGAAGAAGCACAAGGTGGTAAGAGAGGGGACAATTATTGTTTAGCGAAGGACGTTCACCATCAGGATTCGAGAAAGACGGACAGTGCTGCTGTAGATGATGAGTTCGAGGTAAGTGGAGAACCAAAGAACGACGTTTTCCTCTCTAGCAAAGTCCCGGTGGATACATCAAAGGTAAGGGACTGTTCGTCGAACTTGCAAGGCTCGCCGGCTTTCCCAAACGAGGACTGTACAAGGAATAGTAGTGTTAGTGGAATGGATAAGGATAAGGTGATGTTCAGTAGTCCAATTCCGAAGGGCAGATGTGAGGAGGTTGTGATTTGTAGTCCAATATCGATGATCAGACCCGAGGAGGTTATGGAACAGAAGCTGCTGACCGATGGGGATCCCAACAAAAAGATGTCTGTATGGGTGAGTAAGAAGGCTAAAGGAGTAGTGAATTATCCGGGAGTCTCTCAAAGGTCATGAGGATAAAATTGTGGAAATACTTCGAAATGGAAAAAAGTAAGCCGTCGCTAGTAAGAAGGTGGGAGCCACGAATTAAGGCTCGGGGGCCGAGAGTAGGGAGGTAAAAATTTATTCTCGTGACATCAATTTTGATGGGGCTGCGGGGAGGATTGGTAAGAGGTCCGGGAAAGAAAAAGTTAATTAGTCGGTGTTATGGATTTAAACTTAATCAGCTGGAATGTTTGGGGTTTGAATGATTTCAGGAAAAGGCAGATAGTCAAGGAAGCTCTTCGAAGATGGAAGCCTTCTGTAGTTTGTCTTCAAGAGACCAAAATGGATTATATGGACAGGAACTTAGTGAATAGCATAGGAGGATGTCGATGGATGGACTGGGTCTATTTAGATGCAGTTGGAGCTGCGGGGGGTATTCTGGTTATGTGGGACAGAAGAAGCCTATCTTTGGAAGATCATGTGTTAGGGGTTTTCTCAGTTTCGTGTCTATTTAAGCGGGTAATCAATGACTCTCGTTGGGTTTTCTCTGGAGTATATGGTCCTTGCTCTGACAACATCCGGTCAAATCTGTGGGCTGAATTGAATTCTGTTAGACTTAAATGGAATCATCCGTGGTGCGTGGGAGGTGATTTTAATGTGGTTCGTTTTCCCTGTGAGAGAAGCCGGGGTCAATCGTATACCAATGCTATGGAGGAATTTAATGATTTCATAAATAACAGGGAACTGTTGGACTTGCCCCTCGAGGGGAACACTTTCACTTGGTTCCGAGGAGGGTCGGAGCAACAATGTTCAAGGCTTGACAGGTTCCTTATTAGTTCTGATTGGGAGGAAAGTATAGGGGCCTTTGTCCAAAGAACTCGTCCTAGGGTTGTGTCCGATCATTCCCCTATAATTCTTCAGTTTGGGGGTGATAATGGTAGAAGGAAAACTCCATTCAGATTTGAGAACATGTGGCTGAAAGCTCCTGGTTTTAAGGAATGGGTGAGGTCAAAATGGGATTCTTACGAGGCAGTCAGTAAACCGTGTTTTCGAATTGCAAAAAAATTGAAGCTTTTAAAGGATGATCTCAAAATTTGGAATAAGGAGGTGTTCGGGAGGATAGAAATCAGAATTAAGGAAGTTATGGAGGAAGTCAAGTGCCTGGATGCAAAGGAAGGGGAAGGATTTTTAGAGGAATCAGAAGCTGCACGTCGTGAAGAGCTTAAGCTGGAAATCAAAAGATTGCTCATCAGTGAAGAGATAAGCTGGAGGCAAAAATCCAGGGTCTTGTGGCTTAAAGAGGGAGATAAAAATTCCAAAATTTTCCATAAGATGGCTAAAGCGCACAAGAATTTCAATCAGATTAGTAGGCTGAATATTGATGGTTTTGTGACGGAAGATGAGAATCAAATCAATAGAGGCTTTGTAGAGTTTTACCAAAAGTTGTTCTCGGAAGACAGTGGGAGAGTGCTGGATATAGGAGGATCACCTTCAATAGCCTGATTGAGGAGGACAGGAGTTTCTTAGAGCAAAGTTTTAATGAAGAAGAATTGGTGGAGGCATTGGGTAGTTTGAAAGGTGACAAGTCCCAGACTCGATGGTTATACCCTTGAGTTTTTAAACATTGCTTTGGGATGTGGTGAAAACTGATGTTATGGAGGTCTTCCGCTCTTTCTTTGAGGAGGAGGGATTTGAGAAAAGTCTTAATACATCGTTCATTGCTCTTATTCCCAAAAGGAAAGGGGCAGAGGAGTTGAAAGACTTCAGCCCATAAGTCTCATTGGCGTGTGTATATAAGCCGATCTCCAAGGTACCGTCCAACGTAATGAGGAAAGTGATAGGCAAAGTAATTTCGATACGCAGATGCTTTTGTGGGTGATCGCCGATTCGGAAGCAGGCTTTGATAGCAAATGAAGTGGTTGATTCGAGGTGTGCGGAGCGAGTGCCGTGGATTCTGCAAGCCGGATGTGGAGAAGGCATACGATCATGTTAGATGGGAATTTTTGATTCATATATTGGATAAAATGGGATTCGGAGAAAAGTGGAAGAAGTGGATTTTATTCTCGCATTTCTACAAATGTTTTCGGTTCTTATCAACGGTCGGCTGAAGATGAAGGTTTTTCTCGAGCTCGAGAGGTTTGCCAAGGAGATCCTCTTTCTCCATTCCTTTTCATTGTGGTAATGGAGGCCCTCGGTCGCCTCATCGATAAGGCAAGAAGGAGGATTTATTAAGGGCTTCGAGGTGGGTAATGATCATGGTCGGGTGTCTCTATTTCTCATCTCCTTTTGCCGATGACACACTAGTTTGCTACGATGCGATAGTGATCGCTTGGGCTGCCTTCGCCTTATTTTGCTGATTTTCCAAGATCTATCGGGTTTGAAGACTAATGTGTCGAAAAGTGAGTTAATTCCCATAGGTGGAGTGGAGAATGCGGAGGATTTAGCCTCGTTCTTTGGCTGCAAAGTCTCTAATCTTCCTACTTCATACCTAGGATTACCTCTTGGTTCATCTTTTAAGAACGTAAACGTGTGGAATTCAGCTTTGGACAGATTTGAATGGCGGTTGTGGTGGAAAAGACGGTTCTTATCCAAGGCAGAACACTTACTCTCATTAAGAGTACTCTTTCTAATCTTCCCACTTATTTTCTATCGGTGTTTATGGCCCCTGCTCGCTTTTAAAAAGGCTTGAGAAGTTAGAAAGAGATTTCTTATGGGAAGGAGACAATGAGAAGGGGAATTATCATCTAGTTGAGTGGGAATCAGTGTGCTCTAACAAGGAGAATGGGGGCCTTGGAGTTAAAAAATCTCGATTGTTCAACAAGGCTCTGTTGGGCAAGTGGCTTTGGAAGTTTTTAGTGGATAAAGAGGCGCATGGAGGAGGTTAGTGGTGAGCAAATATGGAGCGGGTGATCATCTTTGGTTCCCAAAGAAAGTTCAGATCTCTCACGACACTAGCGTCTGGAAAGGAATTACGGGAGTATGGAATGATGTCAACAGGTTCATCAAATTCGAGGTAGGGCAAGGGAATCAAATCAGGTTCTCGGAAGGATTTCGGTGTGGAACAAATACTTTGCAAATGATGTTTCCTAATCTCTACAACATGGCGCTTAATAAGGAGGAAATGGTGAGTTCTTTGGTGGTCAATCAAGGGGTTCAGATTTATGGAGCCCTGTTTTTGCAGGAATCAAGATGACCGGAGATTGACGAGGCAATACAGCTTCATGGATTTGCTCTGTGGTTACAAGAGACAAGCTTGAGTGAAGATAAAATTATCCGGGAGGCTTCTAGTAACAAATTGTTTTCTCTTAGATCTTTCTACTCGGTTGATTGAGAAGGAAAAAGTTCATTCCCTTGAAGGTAATATGGAAACATAAAATCCCGAAAGGGTAGCTTTTTTTGTTTGGGAAACAGCCAGGGGTGTCATATTGACGGGGGAAAATTTGAGATCTCGGGGTTTGACTTATGTTAATCGGTGCTACATGTGCAAAAGTGAAGAGGAAGATGTAAATCACTTGCTGCTCCATTGCTTCTATGGCTGGGAGCTTTGGAACTCCCTTTTTCTCTCTCGCCGATGTCACGCTGGTTATGCCTCAGATGTTATTCATACGCTGGTCGGCCTTCCTTTACCCTAATAGAAGGAGTAATTTTTGGAAGTTTGCCCCTCGCCTATTTGGTGGACCATCCGAAAGAGAGGAATAGAAGGGCCTTTGAGAACAATGAATCTGATCTTGTAGGAATCAAAAAGTCTTTTCACTTGTATTTGAGATTCTGGTGCTTAACTGTCGACCCAACTTTAGAGGATCCTTTTTGTAGTTAGGTTGGGGTCTTTTGGTTTGTAGTTTAGTGCATGTATACTTCCAGTGTACAAGATAGTGTCTCCTTTTTTGACGCATGTTAATAATACTTATACTTTACTTATCAAAAAAAAAAAATCCCGGAACTCCTCTAAGGGACTTAGCATTACAACATAATATCTTAAAACATGATCAGATTTTTGTGGGTTGATCACATAACCACTTCATGGCTCCTTTACAAATGGTTTTTTATTTTTTATTTATTATTTTTTACATAACAGAGAAGAGAAGAAGAATAAAGTATGATTTGGAAGCCGTAACCCTAAAATGGTTAGGCTAGGGTATTTATATATACGTGCATATTAGACAGTAATATTACACTTAACACCCTTTATATTTATAATACCCCTTATTCTCTAACACTCCCCCTCAAGCTGGAGCATAAATATCATGCATGCCCAACTTGTTACTCATATAACTCAACCTATTTCCAACCACCGACTCAGAACATCAACCAGTTGTTCACCGGACTTGACATAACTTGTGACAATTATCTTTTGTTGTAGCTTCTCGTGAATGAAATGACAATCAACCTCAATATGTTTTGTGCGTTCATGAAAGATAGGATTCGATGCAATATGGATGGCTGATTGATTGTCACACCATAGCTGCATAGGTGTTGAACTACCAAATCCCATCTCCTCAAGTATTTGGCGAATTCACATCAACTCACAAGTCGACTGACTTTGTACTCCACCTCCGCACTTGATATCCACACAACCTGTTGCTTCTTGCTTTTCCAAGACACTAAGTTGCCTCCAACAAATATGCAATATCCTGGTTGACTTCTTACTAATAGGACAACCAGGCCCAATCAGCATCACAAAATCCCTCAACTCTTATGCGCCCATGATCTCGATAAAGTAACCTACGACTTGGAGCTCCCTTGAGATATCAGAGGATTCGTACCACAACCTCCCAGTGAGTAGAGCGTGGAGACGACATAAACTGTCTGACTTTACTTTACTTACTGACTTTACTTTACTTACTGCAAACGCAATGTCCGGTCTAGTCACAGCCAAATAATTCAACTTCCCTACAAGTGTACGATACCTCTCCGGATGATTCAATTCTTCACCATCATCATCCCTAAGCATCACATTAGCATCCATAGGAGTCTCAGTTGGTTTTGCCCCTAACATCCCAGTGTTAGTAAGTCAAGTACATACTTCCGTTGAAAAAGAAAGATACCTTGTTTCGAACGGGCAACTTCAATTCCCCAAAAGTACTTGAGGTTCCCAAGATCTTTTGTTTGAAATATTTCTTGAAGGAAAGACTTTAGAGCACAAATACCCACACTATCTCCACCACTAATGATGATATCATCAACATACACAACCAAGAGAATACACCTTACTTGACGATAAAAGACTGAATGATCCTGCTGCATCGCATAAGGCCAAACTTTTTTTTTGATAAATAGAGTTTGTATTAATTACGACGCCAAAAAGGGAGGCGAAACCCTGTACACGGGAAGAATACTAAACAGAATTACAATTGGATTGCACTATCCTCCATATCCACAAAAAGGTTCCATTCATGCAAAAGAGGTCTCCGAGCACCAAAAACGGAGGAGCTGAAAGACATTCTTCTTAAGCTTATCTGACTAGCTTCCACATTATCGAAAGCTCTATGGTTCCTCTCCTTCCAAATGCTCCACCAGATTGCCAACTAGGCTGTATCCCAGACCACATTCCTCCTCTTATAGAGCGACCAACCACAGAGGAGTTCAACTACTGATCTTGGCATAACCCAAGAAATGCCTGCTAAGAGGAAGAAATGATTCCATACTTCTCTTGCTACAGAGCAATGCAGCAAAAGGTGATTCGACGTCTCCTCATCTTCTTTACACATGTAGCACCGGTTGACGTAAACCCTATTTCTAGCTCTCAGATTATCCCCCGTAAGGATGACCTCCTTTGCTGCCTCCCATACAAAAAAAGCCACTCTGCTGGGAGCTTTCGATTTCCAAATGACTTTCCAAGGGAAGGAAATTCTGTCCAGATCTCATAAAGCTGGATAAAACTTGCTCTTCGATCTCACCCAAACCACCCTATCTTCATTAGGCCCTTGTCTCTTTATGGCATAGAGTTTCTCAAGAAATCTTGCCACATCACCTACCTCCCAGTCTTGTAAGTTTCTTGTAAGGGCCCAAATATCTCTACCATCAAGATTCTCAAACATCTCGCTCACCATAACCTCTCGGTTAATCGCAAGATTATAAAGCCTAGGAAACTCCTGTTGGAGGGAAGTATCCCCACACCATTTATCCTTCCAGAACCTAACATTATCCCCATTCCCTACTTCGAGGAGAATGCTACGATGGAAGTCCTCCCAACCTTTAGAGATCCCTATCCACACGCTGGATCCATAAGAGCATCTAATGACCGAAGGGAACCACAGCTGACCCCCTTGCCCAAATTTACCAGCCACTATCAACCTCCACAAAGCCTCTCTTTCCGTAATGAATCTCCACAACCATTTACCCATCAGGGCACAATTGAACTTCCTTAAAACTTTAATGCCCAAAAACCTCCATTCTGAATACTTGAACAAACGGACGTCCAGTCAACAAGGTGGTATTTTCAATTCTGTTGGCCACTGAAACAGGAATCACATAAAAGGGACATGAAGTAGGTAGGGAGGTTTGAAAGAGTGCTCCTGCTAACCTTTTTTCGAAGCGTTCAATGACTGGACTCCACATGTCTGCATTCTTAAAAGCAGCACCGAGAGGAAGATCGTATGTGGTTGGAAGGCTTCCTGCTTTGCGACCAAAGAAAGATGAAAGATCTCCAAGTTGTCCACCGCACCCACAGGGATAATTTCACACTTCGAAACATTAATTTTCAGCCCCGACACCGCCTGAAAAAATAAAAGAATCAACCGTAAGTATCCTAGTTGAGATCTTTCCGGTTCACAAAGCACCAGAGTATCGTCTGCAAACAGTAAATGAGTCACGGAAGGATTAGACACGCTCTCTCTTCCTGCCTTAAACCCCTGAATAAAACCTCCACCCACTGCCTTGTCAAGCAGATGGCTCAGAGCTTCCATCACTACAATGAACAATAGGGGGGAAAGTGGATCCCCTTGACGGAGGCCTCTAGAGCTTGGGAAGAAACCTGCTGATTCCCCATTAACCATAACTGAAAATCTCACTGTTGAAATGCAAAAATACACCCATCTTACCCATTTATGCCCAAAACCCATCCTAGAAAAGAGATACAACAAGAAGTCCCAATCTACATGGTCATAGGCCTTCTCAATGTCCAATTTACAAAGCACACCAGGAACTCCACTCCTCATAGAATCAACAACCTCATTTGCTATCAGGGCAGCATCTAATATTTGTCTGTTCCCCACAAACGCATGCTGGGAATCTAAAACCACCTCTCCAAAGATGATTCGATAAAACCTTTGCAATCAGCTTATAAATACCTCCGACAAGGCTGATTGGTCTAAAGTCTTTAAGGTCTTCCGCTCCTTTCTTCTTCGGGATGAGGGCTATAAAAGAGGCATTCAGGCTTTTCTCGAAGCTATCCTCGATGAAAAAGGAATGAAACACCTCCATAATGTCTACCTTAACCACCTCCCAGCAACGCTGGAAGAAAGCTAATGAGAAGCCGTCGGGACCTGGGGCTTTGTCCCCTTTTAAACCTCTCAAAGCTGATACTACCTCTTCCTCACTGAAATCCTGCTCCAGCTGCTCTTTATCCTCAGTCGGGAGAGTTTTAAAAGCAACTCCATCCAGCTTTGGCTTCCATCCTTCACTCTTCGAATAAAGCTCCTGATAAAAGTCTACAGCCCCTCTCTTTATCAGATTGTGGTCTTCCGTCAAGATACCATTAACCCTTAATCTTTTTATTTTATTGAAACTGTTGTGAACCTTAGTCATCCGGTGGAAAAATCTGGTATTCTTGTCCCCTTCCCTCAGTCATAGGGTTCTCGATTTCTGGCTCCAACTGATTTCTTTGCTTAACAACATAGTTGAAAAATGCGGAAGGCGAGAGGCGGGCGAGAGGTCAAAATTTGAGGCGAGAAGCGAGGCGCAAAAAAAGCGCAAAAAAGCGCTCACGGAACAAATATTACGGAAAAATTAATATATATATATATATATATAAGTTATATATCTTAACAAATCTCAATAAAACATGTAATGAGTGATGAAACTAAGTTAACAACGTAATAATATAATATTAATAACACAACTATCATCATTCATAGTTGAAATTCCAAAACATGCTATGAACTTAACTTAAATTTCAAATAAGAAAATAAATAGTCATTAAAGCAAATGAAAATAAAGACATGCAAAAGAGAACTAAAGTCATGAAATGTAATAATTAACAACTAACAACAACAACAAGCTAAAAATCCTCGGCATCTATCCCATCATCATCTTCATAATCTTCATAATCCTCATTCACAAGATTAACTGGCTCAAAGTCTGTATCATCTTCATCTACAAGATGGTGGGTACGTGAAGTGTCAATCTGAATCTGTCCACTAGTCCTTGGCCTTTGTCTTGAACCACTAGCACCTCCACTTGGTAGAGGTGGTCGTCGATCGACACGTCCACCACTTGGTCCACCTTGGTCACCATTCGAAGAAACTACGTGAGTTCTCGTCGAATATAAAGGATCCTGAGCTCCACTAACTTTACTAATTTGCTCCCAAGTGAGATCATCATCAAACATGTCATCATCTTCGATTACGTCATCATCTTCACCGGCAATCCACTCGCTGTCATCATCAACTTCATCCAAGATGATAGGATCAATAGTATCTCGAAGATCAAATCTCCGTCTCAAGGCTCTATTATACTTCACAAAGACCAAATCATTTAATCTAGCCTGAGTCAATCTATTCCTTTTCTTGCTATGAATCTGTCAAATTAATGCACCATTTTTAATGAATAAGCAAAATAATTGTTTCTATTTTTTTTAAGAAACTAGTAACTAACTAAATCTTATACTATATTTAGTAATTAGTACTTACGTGTTCGAACACACTCCAATTCCTCTCGCATCCAGATGCGCTACAAGTGAGACTAAGAATCTTGATTGCAAAATCTTGTAAATTTGGAGTCTCGGTACCATAATTGACCCACCACTCACTACTGATAGAATTTATACTCATTAGTCTTTAGTCATTACTCATTAATAGTAATACTAATATAGTATTTAAACTTAAAAGTACTGGGTAGTACCTGGCGATTTTGTTTCTCTTTGCCTTATAGCCATTGGCATCCCAAGTCGGCCATTTGCACTCCTATAAGCACTCAATTCATCGGTGATTTTATCTTGAATATCAGGGTCTGGGACTAATCTACCAATACATTTAAAGAGTCCATTCGTGACCTCTACATCCTTCTCAATGTCTGGATTTCCGTAGTAAAACTTAGGATTCAAGTAGAAACCTGCTGCATGTAAAGGCCGATGAAGTTGATCCTCCCATCTTCGATCAATGATTTTATAATATTGCATATATTTCTCCTCAACGTTACCAAAATTCTTTGCTATTGTCTCCTTTGCTCTATCCATAGCCTCGTAGAGATATCCCATCGGAGCTTGCTTCTCACCATCAACAAGTCTTAGAACCTTGACAAGAGGACCGGCAACCTTCAAAGCATCATTTGTCCCCACCCAAAATCTGAAATCCATAACAATCCTCGATGCATTTCTACCTTTTTGCTCTTTCTCCCATTTGCTCTGTCTCCACTCATCTGATTGGAACATTGCCCTTAAACCTTTCTTCACTAATTTAATCCTTGATAGAGTGAGGAAGGCTGTGGCAAAACGAGTTGTTGCCGGTCTCACAAGCTCCATATTAGTGAATTTCCTCATCATATTCACTAACCCCGGGCGACTGTAGATATAGCTATTTAACTTGATAGCTCTTGTAAAGATTGACTTGATACTTGGTATCTCGAACAAATCTTCCAACATCAAGTCCAAACAATGTGCTGCACATGGTGTCCAAAATAGATGTGGATACTTTGCCTCCAACATCGTCCCTACGAAAGAACGGAAAGGAGAAAAAGATAGCAACTAAGCAAGAATAATCACTTCAATAAGAAAAAAAAGAAAGCAAAAAAGAATACTAGCAATTCTTACCCGCCAACTTCATATTCGAAGCATTATCCGTAATCACTTGAACCACATTCTTAGGCCCAACTTTCTCCACAAATTTACTAAGTAGCTCACAAATCTTCTCCCCCGTCTTGCTATAATCGGAAGCATCAACCGATTCCACAAACATACTTCCTTTGCGGCAATTGACAAGAAAATTCACTAACGTGCGTTCTCTCCTATCTTTCCACCCATCCGACATAATGGAACAACCATATTTCCTCCATTCCTCTCTGTGGTCTTCCATGGATTGATTAACCTTTTCTATCTCTTGCTTAAGTAAAGGAACTCTCACTTGATATGTACTTGGAGCTTTTATCCCCGGACCACGGTTTGCAACCGCATCAAGCATCTCTTGAAAACTAGGATAATTCAAGGTATTGAAAGCAATCCCTGAATCATATATCCATCTAGCAATAGCCGACCATGCTCGATTATCCAATTCTTTCAATGCCTCCTCATTTTGATCCTTTTGTTGTTTCATATTTTTGGCATTTGCTTTCCCGCTGCGATTTACAAACATATCCATCGGCCCCCTTTTGTTTTGCTTTGCCCTCATCGGGATTTCTTGGCTTTCACTATCAATTTCAACATCATCATCAAATTCACCACTTCTATAACTATCAATTCGAGATCGTTGAATTTGATCCATAACCATTTGCTCCTTCGTTCTCTTTTTCATGCCCAAAAAATTCTTAATTTCATCCACCACCTCAGCCGGCACTTTCTCACAAGCCTTCACGTTTCTATTTCCACCAACAATGTGTTGCTTGGCCCTAAAAACCCCTCCGGAGTACCGTTGGCCACAAAAAATACAAGTCGTATTGTTGGTGTTGTTTGGATCATCCAATGTCAAGTATTTCCAAGCCGGATCGTTTCGACTTCGACCACTGTTACTTGATGTCGGAATTGACATTTCTAATCATAAAAAATATAAGAATTGTGGAAAAAAAATTAGCAAACGCTACAAAGGACTACTGATTCGATAATAATTATTTTAAGAAACGTAAAGTGTGAAAGTGAAAATTAAAAAAACAGAAAGATAATACTTTTTTTAAAAAACATAAAGTCTAAAAAGTGAAAAAAAACTGAAGATAATATTTTTTTTAAGACACAGTACAGTTCAAAAAAAAATTAACATTCAGTATCCCAAAAAAAATTGGAAGATAATAATTTTTTTTAATAAAAGTGTAAACAGTGAGTTAACAGTGAACAGTGAATCAACAGTGAACAGTGAAAGTGAAAAACTGAAAACATATTATTAAATTATTATATTTTTTTAATCGTAAATTATTAAAGATAACTTTCTGGACACTAAGTCAGTAACTTGACTTCTGAACATCACAGTATATATTCGCAAAGTCACACAGAACCATGATATCATCACAACAGGACAGAACTGAAGAAGAACAAAAGAAGAAGAAATTGAAGAAGAAGAACAGAAGACTAAGACGAGGAAGAGGAAGTCGAACAGAGAGGAAGTCGAACAGAGAGGAAGTGACGAACAGAAGAAACCTGGAAGGAGTCGTGACTCGTCAGTCGTCGTCGTCAGCCGTCAGCAGTCGTCAGCCGTCAGCCGTCTTCGAGAGTTCGACTCTTTGTCGTACTCTAAATCGTATGCGTCTTCGTCAGGGTAGGCCCGTTCGGTCTTTTTATAACCCGTATCCTATGCTACTACGTCGTTTTGGTAAAAAAGCCCCAAACCCTGGTCAACTGTTCGACTGAGCGACTCCATCGCTTTTTGTCGACTTTTTCGAAGCCCAAAGACGCGACAGTCGCTGAAAATCGACGAAAGTCGATCGCCGCCTGGAATCGACCAAAAAAGTCGACGAACCCTCGCCCTCTTGCGCTTTGCGCCTCAGTCGCAAGAAGCGGTCGCTTTTTTCAACTGTGCTTAACAAAAGTCTCTTAATTTCCATAGTTAACTCTACTCTGCTTCTGTCTTCATCAGCCCCCAACCGCCTCACTCTCCAAAAGATCTAATCTGCTGGTTTCATCCATAACCGCTTTTATTCTCATCTCAATCTTCCCAAAAATCTTCCTGTTCAACACTCTGAGATCCGCCTTAAGCAACTTCAATTTTCTGGCAATTCTGAAACACGGTTTCCCTTCAACCTCGTACAAATCCCATTTTAGTTTCACCCACTCCATAAATCCAGGCTCTTCAAGCCACATATTTTCAAATCTAAACTGGGATTTCCTCCTATGGAACCCATCACTTTCCAACAGAATAGGGATATGATAAGAGGTTAACTTCTGAAGAGTACATTGGGAAAAGTCACCCATCTGATCTACCCATTCTCGAGATAGAAGGAACCTGTCGATTCTCGAACATTGCTGACTTTCCCCACCTCTAAACCAAGCGAAAGCATTCCCTTCTAAAGGTAAATCCATCAAATTCATCTCATTAATGTAATCATTAAAATTATCCATGGCTTGAGAGAAACTTTGAGTACCGAAGCGTTCATAGGGAAATTGAATCGAGTTAAAGTCCCCTTCCACACACCACGGAACACTCCATTTTTGACGAACTAACTTTAATTCGTTCAATAAAACTTCACGCTGACCCACAGAAAAAGGACCATAAACCCCTGACAAAACCCATAACTTTCCATCATCTTCATTTTTAAAAAGAATAGAGATAGAATGAGAGCCTAGAGTCAGGTCTACTTTGGAGACACCATCCTGCTGTCCCACACCAGCAGAATTCCTCCCGCCGTCCCATCTGCTTCGAGATGAGTCCAGTCGAAACTATGATTTCTCCACACACTTTCCACTACACAGTTATCAATGCTGCACAATTTTGTTTCCTGTAAACACGCGATGATAGGTTTCCAACGTCTAAGAGCTCCTTTCACTAACCGTCTCTTTCTAAATTCATTTAATCCCTGCACATTCCAGCTGAGAATTTTTATATCCATAAGAAAACTTACAGAGTCCTTTGAATCGTGGTTCCCTTGCCCTCCTTACTTGCTACCCCATCAAAGTTGATGGTGCAACACAGGTTTTTCAGTTCCCTACTGGATCTGCTCTTCGATTTGTTCTGGGAATGATCCGTCTTGCCCCTTTCCGATAAACGGCCCTTTTCAATATCCGATAAGGCCAAACTCTAATACAACCTCCTGATTCCCTCCACGTCCATGTGCATCAACACCACCCCAACCACCCCGACCTCCTCTACTGCCTCTGCGTCCGCCACCACCACGGCCACCATAATCATAACCTCTAGGCCCATGAAATGCTTGTGTGACAAGAGCAGAAGACTCACCCGCATCCCCTGAGATGTGCGTAAAACCCACGAGAAAGCCTCAGACAAAGAGCAAATATCGGCATCCGACAAAATCTACCATCGAGCAATAGCAAACTCAAGTTGCAAGCCAGCTAAAAAACCCATGACAAGGAGCTGCACGTTGTGCCTGCATCTGCTTAACATCTGCCGTAATTGGAAGCAAAGTGCACCATTCCTGAGACATTTTCTTAAAATCTATATAGTACTGAGTCACGGTTTGATCTTTCTGATTCTGTCTAAACACATCATTGGACAAGTCATACAGGCGATCCAGATTATCACAGCCCGAATACAACACCTCCAAATACTCCCAAAGATCTTTGACTGTTTTAGTATGTGAAACTAATTCTGCAACATTATCTGGCCAAAAAGTAATGCATCACCTCGAATCCAAACCTTCACACCTTCAGCAGTTTTAATATCCATGAGATGATCACCCTTCTCCATGCCAATATGACTCTTGCTATCAACCTTACGCCACATCATGTAGTTGGTGCCATCAAGCTTTTTATCTGTAAGCTTATTATGAGTGGTGATCATTGCGGAGACAGTCTCGGAAGTCGTGGGTGTCGACATAACAATGTAGGTACAGAGCCCCAACCACCGGTCCCAACAAAAAAAAGGTAGGTACCAAGGAACGAAACAAGCTGCAGAGTCTCAACACATGTCCAACTTAGAAAAAGAACCACACAGGTAGACTACTGGGACTTGGGCGAATTCCGGCTGACGCGCCGGCGCGTGGTCGGAGCACCAGCGACGGTGAAGTTTTCCGGCGACGGAAACTGGTCCTCCGGCGTCTCCTGGTCACGGCGAACTTCTCTGGGTGGCACGTGGGTCACTAAAGGAGGAGGTTGATGGCCAAAAGCCTGGTGCACTCAACCTGCTGGAAACCGAAGGGAAGTGTCTACCCCTATGTCAACCCTACGAAACCCTTCCTGCTGCACACAGACACAACTGCCACACCACAACCTGGGCTGGCCTATCGATCAAAGTCGCACACTCTGGCGACTCAACGCATCACACACCCCGGCGACGCAAGAAGAGAACGAGACGTCCCTACCGTTGCATTTACAGAAACGAAAAATAAAAAATAAAAGGGAAAGAAAGAAAATAAAGAATAAAAATTAAAGTGAATCAAACCAAGTTTGTTATGGAGATTCAAGCTCTAATTAACAGAGAAGAGAAGAAGAATAAAGTATGATTTGGAAGCCGTAACCCTAAAATGGTTAGGCTAGGGTATTTATATATACGTGCATTAATATTAGACAGTAATATTACACTTAACACCCTTTATAATACCCCTTATTCTCTAACATTTACAAATGGTTGTCACCCTTGATAGTTTTAAGACAGAATTTATTTTTCGAGTACCTATCTTCTTTTCTTCTTGCTCACTGTAATACATCATAACAAATTCTATGAAATGAACTGCACATACATATAACTGTCTTGACTCTTTAGTGGTTTATTTACTTGTAAAATTAACCTCATTTTTCTTCAATTTAAGATGCGTTTGTGTTAACACATTTACAGGCACCGGTTAATGTCCCTGTATCTTCCGATAAATTTTGGTTACTTACCAAGAACAGTGCAATTTCCCTTCCTAGCCCTTTTGATAACGAAGGAAACTATGTTATAA
The DNA here is from genome assembly GCA_013146195.2 of Codonopsis lanceolata. Lineage (NCBI taxonomy): Eukaryota > Viridiplantae > Streptophyta > Magnoliopsida > Asterales > Campanulaceae > Codonopsis > Codonopsis lanceolata. The sequence continues at coordinate 85,648,507 of CM028384.1, forward strand.
GGTACTTATATGCTTCCTCCATCCTGGTGCATGAATCCATTGTTTTGACATACTTTAAACCTTATAGAGGTTTTATTGAGCTTTCGTGAGTATCAACTCCATTTGAGTGTAGTCTTTTGGATTGTGAATCTATGATCCCGTGAGCCTTGAGCTCTTTAAAACTCGCTGCAGCAATATCTGCCATTTGTGACCTATTGATTATAGTAGTTACCTAGCGAAACCCTAGGTTATTCTTGATTTGGATTTAAGTCTGTATATGTCTATCATCTTTGTTGCCTAAAAGGTAGATAGTTTATTACTTGTACAAAAAAAGGTAGATAGTTTATAAACTAAAAATTATTAACTAATGCCACTCATGTTACTTAATAGTTGTGCTGTATGAGTCGGTGAATGGACCATTTTTATCTTCTGCCGGAGGAATGAGAAAAAAGATGACCAGACAGAAGGAGAACTGAGAAACACTCATAGATCAAAGCTTAATCTCAATTCAGTAATCAACTCATTCAATAACTTTGATGTATTAGATGCTTATTCATAGGCTAAGGCTATTCTTCTAATAATATTAGGTCCAGGGCTAGAATTAGAATAATACCACTAAGGGTACGAAAAACTACAATTATGAAATAACAAAATATTCCTAGCAAATAAAACAACTAAAAATAAAACTAGTGTTGTATACAACTAGTGTACACGGTTGCGCCTCCGTTTTGGCGCATTGATTTTTATATATTTATTACTTATAAAAAAAACAACTAAATAATAATACTTATCCCCCGAGACACTTTCCATTAGACCAAATGACCTCTGCTTCGCTGAGTCAGGAGCATAACCAAGAATGTCTTTCTCATTAGAAATACAATGAATAATCAGAGAGTTCTTCTTCAATTTCAGTGGTGGCGTGGGATATCTTTACATAAGTTGGAGTTTACTTGGTCCTGCCCTTAGCAAAGGAATGTGTATTGGCATGCCAGGAATGCTGTTCATTGCCACCCCAAATTTATCCGCTTTCCAAGTGTATGTAAAAGCTTCGGTGGCAAAACATCACAAAATACTGTCTCATTACGCTTGCCCAATGCCCACAGGAAGCTCCCGTGTGGCATCCTCAGAGATAAACCAGCAGAGTTACCAGCTTTGTTACCTGCATTTAGCCGTGTTACCTGAATTTGGGTGCAAGGAATGGATATAGGTGTGGATCTGTGTCCAACCTACCAAAATGTTATGATTTTAATCTAGGTGCTCAACTGCCATGTGTTGATATGGATACTTTGGCAAAAATGAAGAGTTGAAGTAACGTAGACTACGAGTAAAAAGGGGCACAAGTGACCTCCGCAAATTTGTTTTATTTAGAAGACTTTTCCTCTTTGTTTAGGTGTATAATTCATAAGATTACTATGAAGAAGTGGACGAATGACCCCGGCACAGTCATCTTGCAAATCAATAAGGAGCACCTTCTAAATCTAATTATCTATACTTATAGTACATTAAAGTTGGGAAGGTGCCTTATGCTTGCACAACATTACCTCCCTTTGGATGAATCTCAATTCTCCAGCGTCCATGTAAGCATGACTTTTGGATTTAGGCGACTTTTCATTTCTTGGTGATTGGCTAATCACTACATCTAATAATAATAGGTTGGACATAGAGTGTTTATACTTTATGAGGATCTTTAATATGGTTCATCCTATAGCTAATGTATAATGATATAGAAAACAATACACCCTAGACAATTCATCCATCACTCTTCTTCTACTAATTCTTCTATCAGAAGACTATGTTCAATGTACATTGACAATTTACTAAGGAAAATTCATCAATTACTCTCTCTACTTAATGTAAGCCATAGAGTAAGACCTGTATCAATTACACGTTAGTAAGTGTACATTGGTACTTTATACAATAAGATTCTTCCTTTAGTTAATGTATCATGATTTAACACAATAGGTGAGAAACTAATGACATACTACCAACTATATGGTTCTATAAGAAGACTACTATGTGAAATGTACATAGATAATTCACCCTAAACAATTAATACTCCGCCTCTACTAAACATTTGCTATGGAATGATAGCTAAATTAAGTTCATTAGAAATTAATCTCAGACTCTTCATTTACTATATTTAGGCCTGATAAATAGGTGAGTTGGAATGAGTAACGGTCAAAACCCGTTAGAATCCAAATATCAAACGGGTTGAAATGAGTTGAGCTGGTAACGGGTCGCCCTGTCTTAACTTGACTTTTCCCCCAAAAAAATTGAAGGTATAGTATAAAAAGTCACGGGCTGAAACGGGTAAGGGGCACGGCCCGTTTGACCCGAATGTTCGGCCCGACACAGACCGTTACCTGTTTTGACCCAAAATTGTTAACGGGTTGGGTTGGGTTGAGTGGGTTAATGGGTAATGAGTTGTAATTGCTAAGCCTAACTATATTACTAAAGTGTACCTTAGTAATTAAAATAATACTCTTTCTTTACTTCACGATTATCAAGTAATAGTACAGTAACACCTTATATATATTGTAAGTTTACTAACTCATCTTAAAGCTTAAACTGTGAACTCAACCCTCCCCCACACGTGCGTCCGTACGTGGAGATAAACAAATAGGCCTCACCAAGGCATCACAAACCAAATGGAGTGACGACATGCACTCACAATATTTTTGGGTAACAAATGCAAGCGAGACTTCTCGTACCCATAACCTTGCCAAACGAGAGCTGTGATACCATGTTAAGTTATCAACTCATCTAAAAGTTTAACCTGTTACATAGGGGCCCAACAATGTAAATCAAACTCAACAATATATATATATATATATATATATATATATATATATATATATATATCAACTTTGCTAGGTTTACCACTAGGATTACCACTATGGTGACAACTATGTCTTGAAGATGCACATGCACCTCACATGCACTTTGCCTTCAAGACAAAGTTGTCACTATAGTGGTAATCCTGGTGGTAAACTTAGTATTTTCCTATATATATGTATGATTATTGATGTAGGACGGGGTGGGAAGAAGTTAAGTTCGTTAACGTACGAACGGACGGGTAATTGATTTCGTTCAATTGGACGAGAAAATAACAGGAAAACAACAATTAAGTGATTGCTTTCTAAAGAAGAAGAAGATAATTTTTTATTTCATAAGTTGCTGCCTTAACACTTAAAAGACTCCCCTTTATATAGGCTGCCAAATGGGGGGTTTTGGGCATAGGAAAAGACAAGATACATGAACATGTGGAGAAGAAGGAAGATCAAAAGACCAAGGAAAATCAAAAGACAGGCTGAAAAAAAACTGAGGAAAATCAAAAGACGGGCTGAAAAAAGACCAAGTCTGGATGCACCTCATCAATAATGAGCTAAGAGAAGATATCCATCATTCATATGACTATATCAAAGAAACTTTAGATACTGAGCAAAGAAGAAAGGTCTAAGTAGTTCATGAATCTATGAAAGGTCTAAATGGTTCAATGAATCTGCCCAAAATAAAAATGTGTAAAAACTCCCCTTCCAAAACTCGTCATGTGTGAATGTGTAAAGTCTCACCTTCAAAGCTGCCCTTCAAATACTTTGCAAAGTAGATGATTTGGTGAAAATCATTACCTAGCTATGGCAAATCATCAGGGGCAAGCAGCGGTCTTTTTAAAATTGCTAACGAAAACGATGAAATGAAAAAAAAGTTTGTGCTAGTCGAAATGACAAAAACTAAACATTTTGTGTTAGTTGTATTTGAAATACTTTCTATTTTAAAAAAAATGGAGAGCCGATGAGCGTTGATTTCATTGCGATTGATGAAAAGCTCCTTGCTTCATATCCCTCGACTCTATTATTTCAATGGTTTAATTTTGTGTTGCCCTAATTTTCTTTATTTTCCGAATGCCATCTAGCATGATACAATGCTCTACAGTATAAAGATTAGGTACGCCCCTGACTTCACTGGATTCACAAGCATAGATATTTGTTAAAAATAACCCATGCAGAGCACGGGTAGAGAAACTAGTAGTCATTAGGATCACAAACGTGTTCTTTCTAGTCATATTTGTGAGGTTCGTTTGGGAGTTTCCTTTTCAACAAAGGGTACCGGTTTGGTAGACGTAACTTGCATTGGAGAGTATGGATAATTTAAAGCATGATTGCGAAATCAATTACAGTTGAATCACGGGAGACGGATTAGAACTTCCACATGAAGATGAAGCTGTAGAACTAGTGTAGGTGTGTATCTATTAAAATTAGAAGAACTGGTGCACCAATTGAAATTAGAAGAACTAGTTTGATACTTTCAGAAGATCTACCTCAGTTTGTATTCATGAAGGTTGTTGCACTCCTAGATAGTAGGCTCCAGTAATGCTTTAACCAGATTCTAATTGATAGGCCAATTAAGTTGCTTGTGACACGGTGAAGAAACTACCAATTGCTTGGCTTCATCACCTTCTTTTTCATCCCTGTGCACGAATTGATAGGAGGTCTTCGATCCTGGACCCAAGTAGTCTTTTTTCCTTCAAGTCTTTCATGAAAGTCTTTTGTAGATCTCATCCACCTCATGCTCTCCCAGTTTCCAATTTCATTTGAAATCCAAGGTCTAGTAAGGCTTTTGCCAAGTCTCCCTGCCAGTTAAACACTAATGATTGTCGTTGGAGGCGGAGGCCAAATAAGGCCATGTCTTGTGATATCTATTTGATGCATCTTTTTACTTGGTGTATGGCTTGTCCGCTGTTACGAACTTTCCTCCTCCTTTGATCTAATACTCCCTCCGTCCCGGATAAATGTTCCTGCTTTCTATTTTGGGATGTTCCAACTAATGTTCTTAAAGACCTTTGGTGTACAAATTTTCTATCATTCTTCCTAATATATCCCTTCATTTAATACTATCATTATTGCACATCCTAGAGAGAGAGAGTAAGTATATTAGGTACATAATTAATGAGAGAGAGTGTGTGTAATGGGTATTATTGTCACAACATATTTTACAACACATCATTAATTATATTTCTTAAACCTTGTGTTTTGCCCACCAGGAACATTTATCCGGGACGGAGGGAGTAATATTTTCTTCTTTTATCAAAAAAAAAAAAAGAAGAAGAACAGCCCTCCGGTCTATCCAAAGATCAGCAATAGTCACTCCTCGTATAGGGAAGGAAATTTTTATTTGAGACACTAAACCCACCTTGGGGACAATCAAGCCTAGCAAACAATTAATAAAGATCTTGGGGCCACACCTCTCACAAGCCAATCGGTTTTGAGATGGACCCCCAAACTTTAAGAAAATTTTCCTGTGTCATAAAAGCGGGGGAAGTAAGCTCCTTATCTCGAAAGACGCAAGAGTTCCTTTCACTGCATATACTCCATGGCGTACTGATCATTGCACACTGCCCATCAATTTGCGCATCCTTGCTCCCCTGAAACCAAAGTATCTACCCATAATGAACAATATATAAAACTTCACAATTTGGCTTCTGTACAGAACAACTCATTCGCCGCTCAAGTTATAGTAACGCTCAAGTTAAAGTAACGAAAAAACATCTCCAAATTATGTATCCGGTCAAGACAGATGGATACTTTTGGATAATTTCAGCTTGAAATTTTTAACTTCTAGTTTAGCACTTCTATCCAATACTCACACCGGTTGATTGAGGATCGACGGTCAAACTACAGCTAGTGCGAAGATTGGTGCAAGGGGAGTAGCAGACTCTACAGGACTGGGAAGATTAATACCGGAAGACAAAACAACAACAGAAGCAAGATCGTTTCCCTTTAAGTGTTCAAGAATCTTTTTAACGCCTTCAATTATCTCATATGTTACTTTCAACGACTTTCTGTCATTGCTCAAAGAGCATATGTCTTCAGTTACCTGTTTGTTTAGTTTCATCTTTTTATCCATGAAAGTTTCCAAGACTCAACAACAACAGAAGCAATGTCTTCTCTAATCTCATTTGTGTGGAGTCCTACATTTCGTAGAAATTTCCAAGATTGAGAAATTGAGTCTTTAATTGCAGCTCTTTGATAAGATATATTCCGAGCAGGTGGGTGGGTGGACACAGGGAGGATAAAGTGAGGTGGGTGAGTTCTAAAGACAGCAGTTTCTTAGTTAAATCTTCCTATCATTTGTTGTCTCATAAAGATTGTACCCTGTTTCCTGGAAGACAGTGTGGAAGTCTAAAGCTCCCAGTTGAGTAGTGTTTTTTGCGTGGAAGGCTTGCAATGAAGCCATTCTTACAGGCGATAATTCAAGGATTTGGCACAAAATTTATGTTAATGGGCGTTTCATGTGCAAAGACAGCGGGGAAAATGTTACCACTTTCTGATTCATTTTCCACTGGCAAGGGAGTTGTGGAACCTGATTTTTGGGGTGTTCAAGCTATCGTGGGTAATGCCCTACTCCATTTTTATTTATAAGTAAGATATTATATACCAAAGGCATCAAAACAGGTGACGCATCCTTGTACACCGGTAGTATACACAAAAAGGAATAATCTAAAGAAAAACTATTAACAAAATCAAGAAGAGAACAGTTATGAATATGTGAAGAATTAATATCTTTGGCACGCCAAAAGTGTAACGTGCGCAACCGTTCATCCTTCAACTTAACCACTGTCCTTCCCTCATTCTCAAACACCCTTCTATTTCTTTCCCTCCAAATGATCCAGCAAATACCCAGCGGGGCTGCGTGCCATATACAATTCCTCCTCCCTCGTTTATACACCATCCAACTCTAAAGAACATCTTTCACTATCGAGGCATCACCCGAGCAATTTTGAAAAATACTATAAATGAGACTCCATAATTCCTTTGCCATAGGGCAGTGAATGAGCAGGTGATTCGTAGACTCCTCATCCCCTTTACACATGAAGCACCAATTAACTTAAGTGACATTACGCTGTCTCAAGTTATCACTGGTTAGAATGGCCTCATGGCAGGCCTCCCACGCAAAAAAAGCACCCGGCTAGGGGATTTGGACTTCCATATCGATTTCCAAGGAAAGACTGTATAGTCTCTACAAGATAGGATATCAAAATAAGATTTTAACGGTGAAACATTTAGCTCTAGTACCCTTCCACCACACCTCATCTTCTCTAAATCTACCAACCTCCTGGGAGTGGATCAATTCAAAGAATTGCAAAAACTGCTCCAATTCCCAATCGTGGAAATTTCTCCGAAATAAAGGATTCCAGACCCCTTTGCCATCCTCCATTTGGAGCACCGAACTAACCAAACAATCATTATCCCCGGCTATGTTGAAAATTTTCGGAAACAATCTCCAAAGCTCCACATCGCCTCATCATTTGTCCTTCCAAAATCTTACTATGGCACCATCTCCTATGTCAAAACAAAATTACCTCACAAAAGGATCCCACCTTATTCTAATTCCTTTCCAAACTCCCACCCCATAGGGAATATTAATTACATTAAGAATCCACCTCATGTCTCCCCCACCATACTTACTGACCACTACTTTCCTCCACAGATTATCATTGTCATCCACATACAACCATAACTACTTACCCAGCAAAGCTTTATTAAAGACCTTTAGATTTTTGATCCCGAGGCCTCCTTCCTTCAAGTTAGAACATATCTTCTCCCATTTAACCAAATGATATTTACGAACCTCCCACAGAAAATCCCTTTCCAATTTCTCAAGTCTATTATGAACTGAGATGGGCAACACAAACAGTGATAAGAAATATGTGGGCAAATTGGATTGGGAACTTTTAATTAACGTGAGTCGCCCCCCTTTGGACAAAAGCTGTTTTTTCTACCCCGCCAAGTGACATTCAAATCTCTCAATAACCTAATTCCATATCTCTTTGTTTTTATACTGAACACCGATAGGTAACCCTAGATAGGAAGGACGTAATTTTGGCAACCTTACACCCGAAAAACGCGGCCAAATCCTCAACGTTCTCCACCCCTCCAACCGGGAGAATCTCACTTTTTGCAATATTAATCCGTAAACCTGAAACCATTTGGAAGAATAACAGCACCAAGCGCAAGTAACCCAGCTGCGAAACATCTGCATCACAAAAGATCAGCGTATCATCCGCAAAATGAAGGTGCGACTCTGAGATCTCCATCTCCCCATATTGCCCAATATCAAAACCTTGAATGTATTTACCCAACACTGCCTCTTAGTATCCACAAGTCTACTAAGCCCCTCCATGATGGTAATGAACAAAAACGGCGATAGCAGGTCTCCTTGACGTAATCCCCTCGAACTACCGAAAAATCCCGAAGGCTCCCATTCACCAAACCTGAGAATCGGACAGAAGAAATGCAGAAACGAATCCACTTCCTCCATCTCAGGCTATACCCCATTCTCTCCAGCATATAGAGCAAAAACTCCCAGTCAACATGGTCGTATGCCTTCTCAATGTCTAATTTACACAATAAGCCTGGGATTCCGCCTTTTAATCTAGAATCAACTGCTTCATTAGCAATAAGGGATGCATCAATAATCTGTCGATCTCCTACAAAAGCGTGTTGAGATTCTGAAATGACTTTGCCAATCACCCTCTTCATCCTCCGAGATAAAGCTTTTGCAACTAGATTGTAAATACTCCCAATCAAGCTAATGGGTCTGTAATCTTTTAAATCAGTCACTCCTTTTCTCTTCGGGATTAGAGCAATAAAGGTGGAGTTGAAGCTTTTTTCAAAACACTCATGCTCATGAAAATATTGAAAAACATTCATCACATCATCTCGAACCACGTCCCAGCAGTTCTGAAAGAAGCTCATAGAAAAGCCATCTGGACCCAGTGCTTTATCCCCCCCCCCCTATGCTACGCAGAGCTGCTAAAACTTCTTTTTCCTGGAACTCTGAATCCTCCCGATCTAAACTGTCGAAGTGTAAACCATCTGGGCTTCCACTCATTATTATCTGAATACATGTTTTTATAGAAACCCACGATGTCTTCTTTAATCTCATCTCTGTCCACCAGCGACACACCATCAATGCTGATCTTTCGAATTTGGTTCGCTGCTTTATGGGTGTTCGCCCTTCTATGGAAAAACTTTGTATTGTTATCCCCCTCCTCGAGCCATTGTACCCTTGACTTTTGTTTCCAGCAGATCTCTTCACTAATCAAGAGATGCCCAAGCATGCTCTTTAGTTCTACGTGTCGCTTCTCTTCCACTTCACTCAAACCTCCCAACCCAATTTTCCCATCTAAACTACTGATCTCCTCAATAACTTTTTTGATTTCAATGTCCAGTCTCCTAAAAACATCCCTGTTCCAAATCTTAAGATTCTCTTTTAACAATTTTAACTTCTTAGCCACCCCAACGCAAGGATTACCAGCAGGATTGTAAGAACCCCACTTTGCTCTTACCCACTCCACAAATCCAGGAGCCTTCAACCACATATTTTCAAATCTGAAAGGAGATTTACCCTTAGACAGACCCCCACAATCAAGAAAGATAGGCATATGATCAGATAAAGTTCTGGGAAGACAGGATTGATAAGTGTTACTAAAGCAGTCCATCCAATCCATAGAAATTAAAAATCTGTCAATTCTCGAATATTGGTATCGATAACCACTTCTAAACCAAGTAAACTCCCCTCCTGATAATTGAAGATCAGCTGCTCCTCATTAATGAATTCATTAAATTCCGTCATGGAGCGGGTAATTGAACGAGCCCCTGAAGGTTCACGAGGAAAACGAATGACATTAAAGTCCCCCCCCCCCCAATGCACCACAGGAATTTCCATTTGTTCCTAGTTAATTTCAGCTCTTCCCACAAGGATTTACGAAGACTATCAGAACAAGGTCCATATACTCCCGAAAAAGCTCGTCATTTTCCACCATCTTCATTAAACACGATATTGAAAACACCCCTTTATCCACCGCCATTTTCGTCACAAATCTTGTGACCTACATAATAAGGATACCTCCTGCTGAACCTTCCGCCCCTACAAAATCCCAATCCACCCATCTCCCCCCCCCTATATCATCGATCACTTTCCTATCAATTGATCCCATTTTCGTTTCTTGCAGGTAGACAATGTGAGGTTTCCATCTCTTAAGGGAACCTTTCAAAATACGTCTCTTATCTAAATCATTAAGACCCCACACATTCCATGAAATAATTCTCAACTCCATAGAAACACCGAAATCAGAACCTTATTAAATCCCACAACTCTTGCTTCTCCCCGAATCCCCCTGATTCCCCTTTCCATCGTACTTAACACTACAGTGCAAATTCGTCAGCTCCTGCAAAGCTCTGCCTCTATGCTTCTTTCTGATAGTGATTCCCCTTTCCATCGTCCCCACGCCATTAAAGAGTTATTTTTGAGTTGGTTGTATAAACGAAGGCAAAGGAAAATCATTTTGGAGGCTGTTCCTTTGGCTGCTTGGTTGGGGAGAGAAATAGGAGGGCTTTCGATAATGAAGAAAGGTCTTTGATTCAGATGAAAGACACCATGGTTCGCACCCCGTTCTTTTGGTGGTCTCAGCCAGAGAAGACTCTCTCCTTCTAGATATTCTTTTGTAGAATTTGTCAAAAGCTTTTCTATCGATTAGATTTTCTTATTTTGAGTATACCGCTAGTGTGTACAAAGGATGTATCACCTGTTTTGACGCTTTGGTAAATAATATAGTACTCGTCAAAAAAAAATAAAAAAATAAAAAATACTAATCTTAATCTACTGAAACACACTTTGTAATAGACTAAAAGGCTGCTTAATGTTACCCGACCCTTGGGTTTTGGCTTGGGCTTTGCAAATCGATCATATGTGTCCGTGTAGCTGTTGTGTTCTACATCATCTTCTTTTTCTTCAGCATCAAAGAACATAGACTTCTACTCTTATCCGTAGTTGATTTTAAAGTTTATTACGAGTTTGTGAACTTTGGAGGTTAATCATTTTTCTGATCTCCTTGGATGTTCCGTTATTATTTATGTTACACAATTGAGAACTGCCTTTCTTTAAACATGATATATATGGTTGAGTCATTGTAAATAGATGACTAATGGTGACATGCTAATTCAGTTTGGGTCAGTTAGTGCGTTGGTTGGGGCTAAAGGCTGAAGAATTAGGAGTTGAAATATACCCAGGGTTTGCTGCTAGCAAGGTACCTTATCTTGGCCTTGCATGCATTTGTATATTTCAATTTTTTCACATAAGAAAATTTCATTTTCTTTTCAGATTATATACGATCAAAGTGACAAGGTTATCGGCATTGCGACTAATGACATGGGAATTGGCAAGGATGGTTCAAGGAAAGATAATTTTCAGCCTGGTGTTGAATTGAAAGGTAGCAACTCTTTTTGTTCTTTGTCATCCTTGCTCCCTCACTTAACAATCTCTAAGTGGGGCATTTACACCATAGACTATACCGTTTTTGGTTGGACCACCCATCATGTTGGTGGTTTAATACGATAAATTATAGTTCTTGTTAGAAGATGTTGTAAGTCATGTATAATGTAAATAGTGTAGGGGTTGAAATTGTATATATCTTTATGTGTTTAGGAGTATAAATACTTTACCCTAACCAGATTCTAGGTTATGGCATCTCAATATATTGTGCTCTCTTCTCTACTCTATTAAGTAACAGGTATGAGAGCAAAAGGGCTCGATCCATTGAATTAAAGTGTCAACCCAAGTAGAGTTGACTGCCTTAGGGATCCTCCTTGTCGAAGGGACTGTTTTGAGTATTGAAGATCAACATTTTGAGGCTTATTGTAGACGTGAACAATGTCGTGAACAGTGACCATGAACAGTGATTCCGTGAAAATTACCCAAAGAAAAATAAATAAATCCAATTCTATTTCTCCTGTCTTCTTTGACATGTTTTTTTGATTGCTGAATCTATGAATGAGAAGAAATCTCGTCACAGAGATTGTTCTGGTGTCTATGAAGATTACAAATGAGAAATTGAATGGGACTAACTATTTGGAGTGGAGTAAGACCGTGCGAATATTTCTTCGTAGTATTGAGAAGAATGATCGTCTAATGATGATCCACCTTCGGATCCCAAGTCAGTAGAAGGCAAGGTTTGGTTATGGGAGGATGCATAACTATTTTTTCCCATCAAGAAATTTATTTCGCTCGAGATCACTTTCTCAGTGAACCATTGCGAGTTTCTTAAGTAACTTTTGGAGTACCTTGATTCCTTATTTTCTGGCCAAGGTAACATGAATCTATTTAGGATGTGTTTATAGCTTTTTATTGCCCAGAAAAGCAGGAGAAATCACTTATGGAATATTTTACAGATTTTAAGCAAGTGTATGCGGAACTTAATACACTTCTTCCATTTAGTTCGGATGTGAATGTTCAACATGGTCAACGGGAGCAAATGACTGTTATGAGTTTTTTTTGGAAAGATTACCACAAGAGTTAGCAACTGCAAGAACACAAATACTTGCAGCCCTGAGATTATTTTGTTCGTGATGCTTATACTAGAGTCGTACATGCTGCTAGTGAAGTGCCATATTCCACTATTCCGAGTGAGTCAAGTGCTCTTGTGACTCAAAGCTTATAGAATGATGGCAGGCGAGGTGGTCAAAGTACACATGGTGGTAGAGATGATGGAAATTTAAGGAGAGGTAGAGCTCATAGTCGAGGTGGTCGTAGTCAGGGTGAGAGTGAGTCCATAGTCAAGTTGATCATTGACAGTGTCACTATTGTGGGAATCAGGTCATTTGCAGCGTGAAGTTGGAAGCTACGTGGCAAGCCTCAACAGCAGCCGCAGTTTGCCAATGTAGCTACTCTTGATAGTGCTAGTGGATCTTCAGCTGTGTGTCATGTTGTTATCTGTGGAGATGAGTATGCTAAGTTCACTCAGTATCAAACTCTACAACAATCATCAAATCGTCCTAAGGGTACTATGGTCTAGTCAGGTAAACCCACCACATGGCTTGCTCTTCCTCTCTTATATGGGTCATTGATTCCGGTGCCACAGACCACATGATAGGTCATATTGATGCCTTGTCATCGTTTACTTCATTATCCTCACATCCTAGTGTTACTTTAGCACTTTAGTATATGGTGCGACACCATCTGTCACTCTGAAGTGTAGGGTCTTACTTTCCCCCGATCATTGTGCCTTTATGTTCTTGACTGTGGTTCTGGGGTGCCGAAGCCACTTGCATGTTCCGGTGTTAGTTCTGCCATCAGATTCTTTGTTGGTTGGGGCATCCATCTTTATCGAGTCTGAAGAAAATGTGTCCTAGTCTATATTCATTGTCTAGCTTTGAGCGTGAGTCTTCTCAATTCACGAAACATTATCAAGTGTCTTATTTACTTAGGGTCTGTAAAAGGTCTACGTCCCCCTTTGAGTTAGTTATTCAATTTTTTTTCGATAAGAGTAATATTAATACTCGCCAAAACAGGTGATGCAGCCTATGTACACCGTAAGTATACAACCAAAAACCTAGCTAATCAAAAATCTGTCCAAAAAATTACAAAAGAGCTGTCGGAACCCGGATCCGACTCAATTCACCAAAGGAACAAAGTCTGGATGATCTGCCCCTTAAACTTATCTACGCTAAGCTCCTCATTCTCGAAGACTCTGCAGTTCCCCCCACAGAGTCCAGCAAACTGCCAAAGGAGTAGAGTCCCATATGCTGCTCCTCCCCCTCTAGTAGAGAGACCAGCCCAGAAGAAGATCTTTAATCGATCAAGGCATAGCCCAAGATAAGCAAAACAGATTCAGAATGTAGTGTTCAATCAGATAATGGAACTGAATTCACCAATAATGGAGTAGCAAAGTATTGTGATGATCACGGTATCGGTCACAACTTCTCAGCTATCAGAACTCCACAACAGAATGGTGTAGCAGAAAGGAAAAACAGTCCCAGATTTCCTTCGCTACAGGACAGTGAATGAATGTGTGATTTACACTTTGTCCATCTCCTTTACACAAGTAACACGAGTTAACATAAATCTTTTTTTTTTGATAAGTAAAGTTAGATTTATAAATTACGGCTTCAAAGAAGGTGAAGCGTCCTATGTACACAGGGAATATACATCCAGACCCTTACTAACTACCAAAAATATTATCCACAAAATCAACAAAGGGGTTAGACCCCTGTGATTTCATCTCCGCACACCAAAAGAACAGCATCTGGATAATCTGATCGTTGATCTCTTCCAAGTTCTTCTCCTTGTTCTCGAAGGCTCTACGATTTCTTTCAAATGGACCAACAAACTGCCAGCGGAGCAGCATGCCAAAACTATTTTTTATTCTACGTTTATACAGGGTCCAGCACAAAAGAAGCTCCTTAATTGAGTTTGGCATCACCCAAGTAACCTGAAAAAGACTCAACACATAGCTCCAAATTTCCCTTGCGAAAGGGCAGTGAATCAGAAGGTGATTCACGCTTTCTTCATCCCTCTTGCACATATAACACCAGTTAGTGTAGATCTTCTTCCGCCTCCTCAGATTATCTCCAGTTAAGATGGCTTCAAGCGCAGCTTTCCACATAAAAAACCCCACTCTAGAAGGTGCCCTTGTCTTCCACACACTCTTCTACGGAAAGAGCCTCACTAGTCACCAGAAGATGGTACAGGGACTTGACTGAAAAGGACTTATCTTTCTTCCCATTCCACAAGACGGTATCTACAGAATTCTTGTCTACCTTTTGCTTGTACAGCAACTCAAGGAAGGCCCCAAGAGTGTCAACCTCCCAGTCCTGCATGTTCCTCCTGAAAGTAGGATTCCAAGTAACTGATCCACCGTCAAGTAACACAACAGAGCTAACAAACTCCTCCTAATCAACAGTTAGCTGGAACAGAGACGGGAAGGCCTGCTGCAACTCCAAATGCCCGCACCACTTATCACGCCAAAATTTGACCGAGTCCCCTTCACCCACCTTGAAAGAGATGAAACGTTTTACCATATCCCATCTTTTTCTAATGTTTTTCCAAACCCCCCCACCCCTACACCATACAGAACCTTGCTGGGTTCTCATGGGAAGGCCCGCTGCAACTCCAAACGTTTTAACATAAATCTTTTTCCTAGCCCTTAGATTATCCCCCATAAGGATGGCTTCATTGGCAACTTCCCACATAAAAAAATGCCACTCTAGTCAGAGCCTTAGGTTTCCACACGGATTTCCATGGAAATGAATTCTCGTCATCCGTCAAACTCTGGTAAAACGACTTGACTGAGAACACGTCACTCGCTGCCCCCTCCCAAACCACTCTGTCCTCCCTACCTCCTAAACCCTCCTGGGAATACAGCAATGCAAAAAACTGCCCCAGCACATTCAACTCCCAATCTTGGAAATTTCTACGACAAGGGATTCCACACCATGGTACCCTCTGCCAACTGAAGGACTGTGCTCACGTACTCATCTTTATTTACAGCGATATTGAACAGGTCGGGGAACATACTCCACAGCTCCCTATCACCACATCACTTATCCCTCCAAAATCTAACCGTAGATCCAGTACCAACGCTAAAAGTGATAAAATGCTTAAAAGGCTCTCACCTCTTCATGTTACCCTTCCACACTCTCACCCCGTAAGACGAATGAGCCTCCTTGGGGAACCATAGGACAAATAAATAAAATTCCATAATTCATACTCATAATTAAAAAAACAAGGAGCCAATTATTATTTACCGGGTGTTAAGGAGTACAATTGCTGTAACATTTTGATTTGCTTGATCACATTACTTGGTCTAATGTAGATAACATTTACACTACAATAGAGGCATGGTTCGTTTTTTTAATAAGTATAATAGAGTCATGGATCCTCTCTTAGTAAGCTAAGATTTTTATTTTTATTTTTATTTTTATTATTTTTGATAACAAAGAGTATTGATTACGATCAAGAATTATAAAAATGGACGAGGACTCCATCTCAGGAAATGAGAAAATACAAAAGAAAAACACCAAAAAAGATGTGAAAAAAACATACAGATCACTCTTTCGTACCTGAATATGTTGAATTCTCGAATAAGTTCATTTCTAAACCTTCCCCAAAGTAGTTTCCCAGTATGAATATGTGATGAATTGGTTTTCTTGTAACTCAGAATGATCATTGGATGAATGCTGAACTTAAGTCGCACGATATGTTAAGTTATGGCCACATCTTAAATTTATGTGTTTATTTAACTTGTGCCTCAATTTAAGAGGACATGTCATTGCGCCTAACTTGTGAGGCTTTAGGAGATGTTTGTGCCTTTCATTATAAATAATGATGCCTTTTCTTACTTCCTTACCTTCACATTTGATGAGCAGGGCGTTTAAATATCTTCGCTGAAGGATGTCGAGGGTCATTATCTGAGGTTTGCTGAAACGGAGGCTAACTGTTAGCCAGAGTTTTTATATGAATCGTTCAGTTTTAGTTCTATGCTTTTAAGCAATTAGAAAATCTTCATGTTTCTATGTACAGAAAATTATCAAAAAGTACAACTTGAGAGAGAAGGGGCAGGGGCAACACCAAACTTATGCTTTGGGAATTAAAGAGGTAACCTACAATTTTGGGTGGGAGCTGAATCTCAGAAAGATTGCTTTTAATTGCAAAATTTGAATATTTGTATGTTCAGAAGCTTTGTTGCATTAAAGAGCTGCCTTTTTTTTTTGGTTTTAAAGCTTAATTAATTGTATGTTCATTTGACAACTTTAAGGCTTGCTTGGTTTAACACTTCATAGGAGGTTCTTCGTTTTTATTTATTGTAAACAGAGACACCTTCATTCTGACAAAAAATGGAACTCAGACTAATTCATCAAGTATTAAACTACATGTTATTACTTATATGTTCTTCACAATAAAAAGAGGTGTTAATGCTTAAAAAAGAAAAAAAGAAGAAAAGAAGGAGATTTGCTGATGCAGTTGGTCATCAGGTCTCTTCATAGTCAGTTTAATTCACTTACTATCTTGACGTTCCAAATTGAGTATCGTCTTTCCGTTGAACAAAATTAATGATCTTGGACTCTACAACTATAATCATAAAAGTTGTTTCTTGGACCTTTTGCCTGATTCTAGAAACTGTTTACTGATTTCTGTCGTTGTTTCCTATGTAGGTATGGGAAATTGATGCCAGCAAGCATAAACCTGGCTCTGTGGTTCACACATTAGGTTGGCCCTTGGATCAGAAAACGTATGGCGGGTCCTTTTTGTACCACATGAATGATCGACAGGTATGGAGCATGGAGGTTCTTTCTTCAACTTATGCCTTTGTATGGTAAATTAATTTGAAATGATTTTTTTTTTAATTTTAAAATCATGGACATTAAGTTGCGGCAGAATTTACACTGTGATGCTGCACATTTCTCTTATTGATGTGAATTCTAAAACCCTAATACTTAAGTTGGCGGAAACAACTTGAATGGTCAGATTCACAACGACGAACAACCCAAAATAGCCCACGAAACCCTTGTATAACCCACGGCTATGACAAGGAATACGAAGGACGGATAGACGGACTCACCGGTTGAGTTTCACTCGCTCAACGTAAAGAGAACCGACGATGCAACTAATCTAGGCTTCACTCACCTTGATTGAATTGAACCGATTTGGAAGAAAGAACAAAACTAGTTCCACCCTACGCATGTCATCACCACAATCTGACCATGCATACAAACTAAAATTGCAAGGTAATAAACCTCCAAGGCTGAGTTCAACGTCCTCGCTACCCTCGGATTTGTAACATCCAAATCATACGGATCGCTGTACACATGCAACAGCTTCACTTCTTTCCGAACTGCCTCCTGTTCGTTCGACTCCAATTCTGATTTTTGTGGAGCTTGATCATCTAACCCTTCCTCGCTAGCTATCAAATAGGATTCCCGCTTTTCCACTTTCTTCGGTTCTTTGACAGTTTGCAACGTAACCGATCTGCCATCAACTTTCTCCAGTTCGCTAGCCTTCATATGTTGTTCATGCTTCTGCTCCATCTCGGATTCTGCCTTTTCTTCCTTCTCGATGGTGGTAGAAGGTTTTAGTCTGAACTTCCTTCCATCCTTTGTAGCGATGAAGGTATTCTGTCTCCCGTCGTGTACCACAAATCTGTCAAACTGCCACGGCCTACCCAAGAGTATGTGACACGAGTCGATGGGAAGAACGTCACAGACCACTTCTTCTTCAAAGCCCCCTACTGAAAACGCGATCACCACCTGCTCGGTTACCCTAACTCCCGCTGCTTTCTGAAGTCCATAAAGCTCATATGGACAAGGATGAGTTGTTGTGGACAGCCCTAGCTTTTCCACCAAAACGGTAGAGGCTCCGTTGACACAGCTTCCTCCGTCGATGGCTATCACGCAGACCCTTCCAAGAACTAACCCGCGTGTCCTAAAAATTCTTTCTCTATGTGCAGTCCCCTCCATGATCGATTACGAATAAGGATTCGTAATGAACCGTGCTCTGATACCACTTGATGTGAATTCTAAAACCCTAATACTCAAGTTGGTGGAAACAACTTGAATGGTCAGATTCACAACGACGAACAACCCAAAACAGCCCACGAAACCCTTGTATAACCCACGGCTATGACAAGGAATACGAAGGACGAATAGACGGACTCACCGGTTGAGTTTCACTCGCTCAACATAAAGAGAACCGACGATGCAACTAATCTAGGCTTCAATCACCTTGATTGAATTGAACCGATTTGGAAGAAAGAACAAAACTAGTTCTTTACACGTTTTTCACAAAACTCAAAATCTGCTCTTATTGAAGAAAGATATGCCTTTAAATAGGCTACAAAATAACCCTAATCTTGGAGAGAAAGTAATCCTAATTCTACCTACCATAAATAAGACTTCCTAATCAACTAAAACATTAAAAGTAAACCAACTTTTAAGGAAACAAAATAACAACTAAATAAATAAAAGATTTAATTAAAACCCTAGTCTAATTGGACTTCACGGAGGTCGGCCTCCTTTCCATAAACCCGTGTTGTCTCCAACTTGCCAGCCATGCCACTCGAGTCCCAACCAACTCGCGACCTCCTTCCACCAGCCAACTCGCCCCAGCACAGACCTCTTAACCGTGCTCCCCTTGTGAACCTTGCTTTCTTCCACAATCCACACTCCACCCTTTCGTGTGCTTGCCTTGTCTTGCTCGCATGGACCCTCATGTGCTCGTGTGTCCCTTGTCGAGCTTATCTCCCATGCGCTGCCCGACTTGGTTGCTCTACTCGCATCCCAAGTTCTTCCTTTCCACGAGCCCACTCTGTTCGGCCCTTCATCCTCGCACCAAATACCCAAGTCTGCTTTAGTTGCCCTCGGCCTTTTAGTGCTCAGCCGAACACCTTTGTGAACCTCAGCAGTCCATGACCATTTCTCTAGCTCATCCTCGGCGTTCCTCGTCCCGTTCACTTCACTTATGTAAGTTGAGTTGGAGAGAGTCCATTGTTTCCTAGCATAAAAATTTCGGTAACTTGGGGCAAAATTACAGTGGCGTTACGGTTTTGACACTTTCCGGTCAGCGATTTAAAGCAGCTATCTCTGATACTTGTAAAATGGTCGATTCATGGAGATTTTGCGAAATTTCAGTGTCTTGCTTTCTTGCTATGCCCGATACTTAGGTAAATGGGGGAATTTCGGTGATTCATGGAGAATGAAACTCGGACAACCCAACAGAAAAAGCGCCAAAACTGATGTTGGAAGTCTAATGCGTCATCTTCTATCTTCTTGGCCTATGTTTTGTGGTATGCAGTCTCTTCCTTCGAATGCTACCTGTTTTCATCGTGTCAAAGTGTTGGTAAGGTTCGATTTTGGGCTATACCCTACATCTTTGGAGTCTTGCTCTTTTCTTGATCAGAAAATAATCAAATAGATTTGGGAGAAAGCTCACTAAAGGACTCATGATTTACCTCACATGCCTGGGTCAAAGTTACTGAGTCGGGGATGCGGGTATGGGATCCTAGTAGGACATGGCATTTTTGAAATGTATGCGGCAATTTTCATTGACCGAAGAAAATGAAGAAAAAGAGATTGTAAAGATGAAGAGTAAGATTCTTAAAAGGCGAGAAATCAATTTTTTGCTCAAAGATGGTTGAATTGTCCAAATCCATGGCAGAATCTAAGGTTGATAGGGAAGATGGAAAAGTTTTCTTCGCTTACCTTATCTCTAGAAACTGTGCGTGTTGGGTTGCATAAAATATAGACCTATGAGTTATGTTTACATGGTCCACATCATTACCAAATACTAAGAGCGAATGCACTGAATTTAATGTTTTTGTTGGAACGAAAGGTAATAAATGATTGCATCAGCAGCTATTAAGTAGACCTTATTTTGACCACGGAATGCTACTCACAACCTCTTATCCTTTCCCACTTCGACCTTACCAATTAAATTACAATACACAATAACATTTTCTCTTACAAGTATGTAAATAGAAGTATATGTGCAGTGTCCAAATTTGGACACTTGCCAGGTCGAGGGATCCTAGGATTTATGGCTTTGACGCATCCAACTCTTGGACACATACCTGCACCAACACCCCTACCCGAATCCATGTAACATAGGGAGAAAGTACAAGAAGGCGAACGAGAAGTCTATCAAAACAAAAACAAACGAAACCAAGAATAAAATAAAATAAAATAAAAGATACACCAGAAAACTAGAAAATCAAAGGGAATTTGTGAAAAGGGAATCCCTTGGATGGCTCTCTTTTCTGAAGCTCGTAGAGAAGCCAAAAAAAGGCTTCAATAGCGATTTGATCGCCATATTCGACAAGTTCACTCTACTATTTTTTTCCCGTCTATTTAATCACTATCATAGTTGTTAAATTGAGATACGTATTGTTTATCAAAATTTTATTTTTATGATAATACGTTATGTGTATTGTAGGATACACTATGTATATAAAAATACAGTTTTTTATATATATTCCATCTGAAATTTTGATTTATATATTTATGGAGAGGAACTATTAGTAGATGTAACTGTATTCAGTAAATGTTTGATAAAATTATAATGATTAAAACATTATATTGTAAATTAAGACTCAAAGCTTGTGTTTTCACCGATTTGCACTGAATTATTATTCGATATGATACTTTTTATATCCTAAATTTGTCAAAAAAATGACTTTTGAAAAAAGTATAATATTGTTTTATTGTGCAAGTCTAATTACAAAACAACAACGTATCGCAAGATACACTATTGTATCATAAGGTATGAATAATGTATGATGTATCGTAGAATACATTGTCATATGAAATACGCACATAAGAGACGTATGGATAATCTAATTTTTGACACGTACCGTAGGATAGTGATAACTATGATCGCTATACTTTATTCTTGTAGACACTTTAGGTACTTAAATCACATCTCCAAATTTTTTGGATGGAAAGTTACCAAAAGACTTGGATGTCTTCAAAAAGTTATAAAATGGACAGATATACCCTTCTAATTCAACATGTCATATGCATGTGATTTCTGAAATGAATCTCTTCTTTTTTTTATAAATATTCTTTTTGTTTGTCAATATTGAATATACATACAACTCTACCCATGGGAAGCCTTTGCCCCATTGCAAGCTTGACGAGAAGGATGAATATGCCTTCAAGCTTATTTGGTCATGCATTTTGCCCAAAGGGCAGGCCAAAAATGCAGTTTTTTAAAATTACAATCCGTTTCAATGCAGCATTTAGATAAGTTGCATTATCAAAACGGGCTCTTCGTTTTCACCGCTACAAATTGGACACTTTTCAAAAAAGCTGCTTTTTGAAAAAGTTGTGTTTTAAAAAATATGCGTTTTAATAAAGCTGCACCAAACAGGCCCTTCATGAGGTATGTCTACAAGGCATCCCAAAAAATAAAGCAAAGTTAGAATCATGCACAAGTACCCATGCACACAATCTTCCCACCCTTTTCCCTCTGATTCATGAAAGTTGAAACACTTCGTTGTCATCCTTATAGCTATATGAGAACCGCATCTACCTTCGCAAATCGTTCTTGCAACCCGAACTAGCCCTTCCATATTCTTTGGTGCTTTTAAAGCAAAAAAGGGGGCTTTTGGGTCTATCTGGCTGTAGGCCCTTTATCTGGACAACGGATGAGCTCATTTGCCAAATTTTCCTCGGACCGCGAAACCCACTTGTACTTGTAGCATGTACACGGAAACGTCCTCAAGTGTAATGGTATATGTACTTACTTGAAGCCGCTACAATGGTATGATTACCAAGGTCCGACCGGAAATGCAACACCCAGATATGCTCTACTGGGCATTGAATAACAAGCTCTCGACGGGCTTTCACAACCTTATGCATATGACATTTTTTAAGAGTCCGCATTCATTTTCAAAGCATCATTTGCTCCATGCGGCCCGCATGTCAACATTGGTGTCCTGACAAACAAAATAGCAGCAAAGAATCCCCTCTCAACATTTAGGTGCACCATATAAATAAACCACAAGTACTTGGCCTTCCAAATCGGCCTCACTATGCACCTGTCATGCTGTCACCTTTTCACGAGACATGTTGATGGTAGTCCACAATATGGCATCATGCCTAAAAAATGGTCTTGTTTGCCAAAAATTGACGCACAATTAAATTTTGAGGCAGGAGGCCCTGCTGGTGCAATCTTCATTTACGGATCCACATGGTGGCAGTGGCCTCCTTAAGGTAGATTTGGTTCTATTTGCACGAGGGTTTCCTTGCTATCGTCACCACCCCCTTTGATTAACACTTGACCTCATGCAACAATGCTAGCCTTCGCCCTAACTGACCCTTTTTTGTAACGTTCTGTGGATGCATTTGGGCAATGTGGGTTTGCACAAAAGGTTGCACATGTGGTGCAACATGACATAACCTTTCTGTATTCGAGATCGCTAAAAGGGTCATGGATTAAAGGATAGAATGTAGGATTTCCGTGTGGACCAACCGCCGGGTCACATGTGGCCAGGCTAAGTTCATAAGGAGAAATTGTGGATGGTCCCCCATAAGGATATGTGATTGTCATTTGTGCAGTACCACACTATGCGGACCGCACGTGGCCCATCAAGTGAGGCCTCTCTTACCCAAAAATAGGTTGTCCTCTCATTTATGGTACATGAGATGAGGAGACCAGGGTCATTCGTAGTTTGTCTATCCTCTTCTAACTTCTAAGGATCTAGCTTGTCGTCATTCTCCCCAACCCGCTCTCTTAGCGGTCCTTGTGTGTAATGTGAGTTGCTGCCCGGTACCATTACCTCTTTGCCTTTCCCGCATGACTGAGATTTCATTAGAACCTCATTTCCTTTGACATGGAGTCATGATGAGTAAATTTGGAGTTCAAAGGATTGAATGGGATACTTTATTGGGCCTCCGCAATCTTTGCAAGCCCATGGAACTTCATCCATCAATTTATATTCACATACTTTCCTGTTGAGACTCGCTTGTGGGTGCCTTTTTGAGAGGCTCTGTGCATTTTAAAGAGCCTGACATCTTTATCTTTGTTTTATAGAAGCATCTTTTCATAAAGTACCTGTTTCCAATTTCCTTGTGAGGGAGGGTGGCACTAGCTCTTGTGATATGCACCTCCCCAGGAGACTCTTGAAGAGACACGAAACCACGCAGCGGAATAGCTAGGAACGCTAAGGAAATCGATGGATTGATGACACCGCAACCCGATGTATTAGTCCAATCACAAACCTTGGTATAAGACCTCAACCTAATGTATGAGACGACTCTGAACTTTGGTACTAGTAATTACGCCACAATTGGTATGGATGTCCAATTGATAAATTTAAAGGGTTTGAATGCCACTGACAAGTATGATAACTTTAAGAAGTTCACAAAGAACTAAGAAGTTTGGGAAAATTCACAAATTCAATATCAATAATAGGGTTGTCTTTTACAATGACTAGAAGGAATTATTTAAAGTGTTTAGAAAACCAACACAAACCTTTAAGGACTACGAAATACGAAATGTAATAACGAAAGAAAATACTAATGAATCATCTAAACTATGTAGGAAACAAATAAGTATGTTACCTAAGCTAATTAGGAAACTAAGGCTTCGTTTATTTCACGGAACATGATTTCCAGAAAATGATTTTTGTAAAATAACTTCTGAAAAATGAAAAGATTTCATTTTCAAGTGTTTGGTAAATCATTTGAAAATATGCCGGAAAACATTTTCGGGTGTTTGAGAAACACACGGAAAACAAGTTATGAATAATTAGAAAAAGTAAATTGTAATAGTAGTATTAATGCTCCTATTGAATATACGTTGACTACATTTCTAAGGGTTACCAAACACTAGAAAATGAGGAAAATGTTTTCCGGAAGTCATTTTCCGTAAAACAAACGGAGCCTAAATCCAACCAAAATAAGGAAAACTCTATCAATCCCTTTTTTCTAAAGGCCCAAATTTTAAAATTTCATTTTGGCCCCCTAAATTCATCCATTAATTATTATAAAGTTTCTAAACAAACCCTTGAACTTGTGGTCTCACTTTTTAAGGCTTTTGCTCCAAAAAAATTATCGTTTAAGCCCTCAAACTTTCCCTCCAAGCCTTGTATCATATTGTCAAGTTTTCCATGAGTCTTCAAGGCTTTTCCTTCGTGTTCCAAAGCTTCACGAACCTCCAAAGTATCATCCGCATCACACAACCTTGCATTGTAGAATATCCATCGTAGTAGCTTGAATTTCCAATGAATCCACGAATCATGTTTATATAATATCCTTGAATCTTCCAATCATAAGCAACACATTCCACGATCCTTCGATTGATGCCTTTGACGCTTGAACCCTTGAGCAATCATGAACGTAACATGCTTGATCATCCTTGCTTTAGCTATCGAACCATAGAGCACATATCTCGAACATGGATTAGAGCTAGCTAGTATCGCATCATCTTGGAATCTAATATTCTTGATTATCTATAATTTGGAAATGGAGGAGTTTGTCACTTGCTTAGACATCCTTCAATCCTCTCCCGATCATCCATATTTGTTATTTTTTCGGTCATAGACCGAATCGGCACAACTTACTAACTTTGATTTCAACCTGGCCCTAGATACTTTATTCCTGGTTTAATGGGTTTTTGTTCATCAGCTTAACGATTTCCTTCCAAATTTTTGCTTATGCTGCTCACATAACCCAATTTGAATGGTAAAAATGGTAAAATAATAATCATATTTTTCTACTTGATTATTTTTTAGAAAATAATTTGGTTTGGGGGTTTATTATGCAAATAACAATAATGCCACATTAGAAAATTCTCATCTGTAGTAAATGGTGTTATTGTAAATTTTGAATGTCACACTAAAAAAGGCTCACAATATTAATGAATTGCAAGCTCGACTGCTCGACATAGAGAAGGCTTATAATCATTTTAGATGGGATTTTTTTATTTACCTTTTGGAGAGAATGGGTTTTGGGGAAAAATGGAGGAGATGGGTTTTGTTTTGCATCTCAACAGTAAGGTTTTCAGTTTTGATTAACGGAGAATCTGCAGGCTTTTTCTCGAATTCGAGAGGGTTGCGCCAGGGGGATCCTCTCTCTCCCCTCTCCTTTTTATTGTGTTCATGGAAACGCTTAGTCGTCTCATTGATAAAGCTGTGGCAGGAGGATTCATTCGGGGATTTGAGGTGGGAAGAGATATAAATAAAAAGTTACCATTTCACATTTACTTTTTGCAGATGATACCTTGATTTGTTGTGAAGCTAGTAGGTCTCACTTGGGTTACCTCCGTATAATATTATTATTCTTCCAAGGGATGTCAGGCCTGAGGATTGACATCGCGAAGAGGGAGATTATTCCAGTAGGTAGGGTGGATAATGTGAAGAGATTGGCTTCTCTTTTTGGGTATAGAATTTCCGGACTTCCTACGATATATTTGGCCCTTCCATTAAGGGCATCATTCAAGAATATTAATATGTGGAATTCGGTAGTGGAAAGGTTTAAAAGATGATTAGCAGGTTGGAAAAGGCAGTATTTATGAAAGGGAGGTAGGGTTGACATTGATAATTAGACCCCTGTCTAATTTACCCACTTACTTTTTGTTTCTCTTCATGATTCCGATTTCAGTTGTTAAGTGGATTGAGAAGTTGGAAAGAGACTTCCTTTGTTGGGAAGCTAGTTAAGTGAATTCAGAGTGCAGTAAGGGGGTGATGCGGGAGCACGGGGGCAAGACAATGTTGACCTAGGGGACTATGAGGGGTTACATTCGCGTTATGGAAAAGAGATGGGGCAGCCGTGATTTGAAAGGATTCAAGGTGGACCAAAGGAAGAAAGGGACCAAGAGGCCGTGAACCTCTCACATGGGAGTTCAAGCCGTGGGCATGGGGTTTGAAGGTTGAACACGGGTCAAGGGAGGAAACAAGGGAAGTGCACGGTTACACTTGGAAGGGTGGCACGGTTGGTGGAAGGTTAGCATGGGTTTGCATTCAAGGTGGCCAAGGAATTGCTTGGAAAGTGGGGCGGCCTCCATAATGTAATGTGAACACACTGGATAAAATTAGGAAACAAATCTGCTAGTAGGATAAGATTTACTTGCTTTCTAGGAAAGAGATAAATTAGGTAACATTGTTTAATTAGAGTTTCTTTTAAGAATAAAAGTAGGATTCCTTTTAAAGTTAAGATTAGGACTTTTCTTGTAAGCCTTTATAAGGCACCTTCAATTCAATAATAAAGCAGATTATTTTTGGTGTGAAAACGCATGCAAAGAACGAGTTCGTTCTTCTTTCGATTTCTCTTTCCAAGGTGAGTGAAGCCTAGAGAGATTAATCAAACGGATTTCTTTACGACAAGTGAGTGAAGCTTGTCCGGTGAAGCCGATCTATCCTCTCCTATTTCTTCTTCTTTTTTTATTTTTGGTCGTGGCAGCCTTAGGAAATTCGGGCGTGGACTGTTTGTAAGTCCTTGGTGGGTCGGCCAAGGATAAGTTTTTGGTGTGGATTTTAAAGCAAGTTGGGCAGCTTTGAACAATAAAACGTGGGCTGTTTTAAGGGCAGTTTGGGCGTGTCCTAAGGAGGAAACAGTTGGCAGTTTGTGTGCTACAAAGGCGTGGGGCTGTTTGATATTTCTTGGGGGTATTCAGCCAAGGTAAGGTTGGATAGGCTAGGGAGTGTTTGAGTGGTTTGTTTGGGCAGATAGTAGTGGGCTGGAAGTACCAAACAAAGGTTAGGGTTTGGGAGAAAATTTGTAAAGGAATTTCTATTATTTTCGGGCAGATTTTTAGAGGGTTTTGGCGTGTACTTGGAGCTGTTTTTGTGGCTGTTTGTGGAGATTTTTCAGGCTGTTTTGGGACTGTTGGTTCAGCCATAGTGCTGTCGGAAATAGCTTGGACAGATTTGTGGATTCAAGCCTCTGTATACGCATCAGGGGGTAGGCGGATTGGGTATCAAGAATCTCAGAAAATTCAATAATGCTCAGTTAGACAAATGGTTGTGGAGATTTTTAGTGGATTATGGAGGAGAAAAGTGGTGGGCAAGTTTGGTACCGGTGATCATTTGTGGTTCCACAATGATACGATCTTCTCGGAAGGCTTCGTTGAAGAACGATTTACACACGCGGCGGAAGCTTAGGATCGAAGGATGTTTGCGGGGGTGACACCTCGACCCAACAATTAGCACGAATAGAACCTTGGCATGTACAGCCGCAACCCGCACTCGTAGCAATTGAAGAACCTAAGTATTGTGAATAACGACACAATAGGGATGGAATTCCTATTGATAAGTTAGGATTCGAACACAACGGAATCACACCGAAGTATTCACAAGTTCATGAACAACAAGGAGGTTTCGAAGAAAACACTCAAAACTATATTGATGAATAATCAGAAAAGATAAACTAAAATTGTTTTACAATGAAAGGAAGAGGTCTATTTATATGCTAACAAGTAAACCCTAATACTTGGAGAAAAAGAAACCCTAAAAATAACTAAACTAATGAAAACCCTAATAATCCCGTTTTTCTACATGGGCCTATTTTTCAAAATTGCATTTTGGCCCCAAAAGTCTTCCAATAGTTATTAAAAGCTCCCTAAGTCATATCTGAATATATGGGGACTCTTTTAAAGGCTTCCTTTTCCGTAATAAACTGTTTAATAGCTGATTCGGCACAGCTGAGCACCTTGCGGTCGCAAGCCCCTCGGCACCTTGCGATCGCAAGCTCGGCAGAACATCACTCCGTAAAATAACAGGCCTTGCGGTCGCAAGCCTTATGTGACCTTGCGTCCGCAAGGTCTCCAGAATGTCAGCATCGATCTCTTCTTATTCTGATTCGCGCTCACCAGCCTCTTTTGATTCGTCGAGTATCCATTATAGTAGCCCGAATCTCCAATGAACCCACGGATCAAGTTGGTGTAGAATTCTTGAATCTTCCAATCGTATTCCACGCCTCTTAAAGAGTTAATTTTATTTCTTGGGCACTTGGTTTCTTGATCAATCACGAACTCTCCATGCATGATCAGCATTTGACTTTGAAATGGACTTAGGCTTGACAGGATCTCATCATTCCCTCCCTCTTCAAAAAGATTTGTCCTCAAATCTGTACCTACATCAAATGGACGAGAATTAGCAACCGAAAAGTATAAACTCACACTAATCTTACCATGTAAATCCACTTTAGAGGTCATAGTGTCGTCATGCACAAAATCCTTTCGTTCTCGAACGAGCTTTCCATCGAAGCCCACATAAACCACGTTTCCTGGATCATGAATTAATCGAACTTTATTGGCATCATATCCATGCTTATGTTTCACATTGATCCTTGCCCAAACCTGTAGGAGAATCATAACAACACTACGCGATGCAAGATGATCAAAGTGGTTAGCACGACAATTCATACTCATCAAGTAATCACATATCATCATGTTCAATTTTGCACAACCGAAGTCTCTTTCAGTATTATGCTTCACCCAAACCCCATCTCCGGGTTCAAATATCAACCTAACATATTTCATCTTTTGCATTACTTGGTAATTTTCCATGAATGACAACATCAAATATGCAAGATTAAACACAATGAGATCATCATAAGGAATGTCAATGAAAGATATTAATAAGTATAAGAAGATAATATGCAATATGGCATACCAACTCATGTATCCAAATCTTTCATGACATGTAAATCCATCAATGTTTATATTCTCACTCATCAAGTTATCACAACCCGATGTCCTCTCATGAAAATCCTTTATACTACCAAATTCACCTTCCTCTTTGAGCAACTTATCACAAGTCAATGTTTCTTCACTACAAACAATTTTACCATACTCTATGGTCTCTTTCTTCCATTTACAAAAATTTGAAGTCTTCTCATTTATTCCTTTGACTTGAAACAAATAAAACCCAAATTCGCTAGGTTTGAAGATTAATCTAACAAATATTATCTTTTGCATATCCATATTTAGCAATAATGAATCATGCAACAATAAGAAATTACAACTAGAGTGCAATCTCAAGGATAAACATCCTTTAGGCTCAACAATCAGACTATAAGTCAAGACATGCTTATATCCTCTAATAAAATGAAACTCATAACCTTTCCAAGGTTTAACATGCTTAACACAATTTATATCCCTCAATAAAACTATATGCAATCCATAAATCTTATGAAACATCATCGCATCATGTGGAACTTCAACAATCTTATGACATGCAACAAAATAATTCATCATAGAAATATCATGCATAATCTCATGTTTGGAACTCACATCTTGATGAAACTTAGAATTCCCTAATGCAAAATTCAGAATTTTATTTCTAACTTGTCATGCACCATGCACTCCTACCAATTTATCAACCAATGTACTATCCATGAATGGATCCACATACGAATGATTAGGCATATGCAATGTCAATTTTAAATCTTCACCAATGTATTCACCACATTTCATCCAATCACTTAGACCATGGTGACTTACCAAATTTTGTAATTGAAACTTTCTAGCATGGTCAAGTGGCTTAACAATCTTTTTCATGAATAAGGCATTCACAAAATTAATCAAAATTTTCAAAGTAACACCTTTCACAATTCTGAATTTATCACCAAAGTTATGGTGTACATCATGTAATAAATTAATTGGTCTAATAATCTCACCCATGACTGAAGTGTCTACAAGACTACTTAACTTTCCAAACTCAACAACTACACTATTAAGCTTATGATCAATATTATGGTGACTATCATGCAACAATTCACCACATATCTTATTTTTCCAAGAAAGAGTAAGATCATACCTTTGAGAAAGTGTAGGTTCTACAACAATCTCCTTACCTTGTTGATATTCAACCTTGAGTCTCACAATTTCTTTAGACGGCGTAGGATTCAACTCATGAACAATCTGTGAATGAGAAATAATGAAACTAGGCAAAAACAATTCAAATTTATTAGTATGAAAATTTGCCTCACTTTCTTTCTTTTTCTCACACTCTTTCTTTTCCTCTCTCTCTCTATCTTTCCTCTTCTTTTGCCCGGTTATCTCACATCTTTCACTACTTTCTAAAACCGGTCTCTCACTCTTGTTTTCACACAAACTCTCATTTTTCTTGGCTATCTCACAAAGCTCGCTATTCTCTTTAGCCAAACTCTCTTTATTTTCACTCAATCTTTCCTTTTGTGAAGGCTTCTCTCTATTCTTTTCCTCACTAGCCTTTCTCTCTTCTCTCAAACTCTCCTTTTGTGAAGGCTTCTCTATTTTCTTTTCCTCTCTAGCCTTTCTCTCATTTAATTTATTTTCATCTTCAAGAACTTGATTTGTTGTAGGTGGAACGTATTGTGAAGTTTCGAATGCAAGCTCCATTAGTTCTCGAAACTCTTTCAACCTTTGTTCGTCTTTCTTTTCTCTTTCTAATCTTTCCCTCTCAAACTTCTCTCTCTTTATTCTTTCAAGATTTTCTTTCTCAATCTTTTTCTCCTCAATTCTTTTCTTTGCATCCTTCTCTTTTTTTCTACAAGCATAATCCCATGGAAGACCCAATAAGAGATGTCATCCTTTCATTGGTACCACATCACACAAGACACACTCTTTGTTCTCCCCAAGACTAAATGTGACCTTCACTTGTTTATCCACCGTTATCACCTCATTAGAACATAATTGCAATTTATAAGGTCGTCGGTGTTTAACAACGGGAAGTCCTAATTTCTCAACCAAAACAGTGCTAGCAACATTAGCACCACTATCCTTAGCAATAATTAGTCTACACACTTTGTCGAACACAAGACATCTTCTATAAATTATGTTTGAAAACACATCTTCTTTTCTTTTGCCTTGTGTACTTAGGGTCACCAATAAATCACCTAGCATGCTTTTCTCCATAGATAACTCATTATAACTTTCGTGATCTCTAAGTCTAGAAATTTCCATATTGTCACTTCTACTTTTAAACATTATGAAACCTGCAGAAAATATGTTAGAAATAAACAAGTTTATATCTCACACACTCCCTTACGTGTTTCACTCAAGCAATGATCACACCTCTCGTGTTTACCTACTACTCTCCCTCACCTTCAATTTCTCCAAGTTCTAAAAGAACTAATAAATAAATCGGTGAATTCAGAAGTAGACAAACCAAACTAAATCAATAGAATTCGACGTATAAAAATAACGAATTAAGAATAGAATTCCAAGGATGAAGGGCTCAAAGATCAATTGTATAAGAAGATTCGATATTAATTTTCGAACCTAGATGATGACAATACTTCAAGCTATTCAATTCGCACAACTAACAATTTCAAACTCCAAGCAATCACAATTTTCGGTAACTAGCAATTCCTTTTTTTTTTCAGATTTCAGATTTTTTTTTTTAATCTGAATTTTCTGTATTTTTTTTTCTATTTTCGGACCTGTTTTCTTTTTTTTTTTGTCCGAATATCCTTTTCTTTCTGTTTTTTTTTGTAACTAAAGCTGTCCAAAATAAATTTAAAAAAACAGCAGAATTTTTTTTTTCTTATATGAACAGTGTACGATGAACAGTAGCACGGGTGAACAGTAACAGGGTGAACAGTAATTCCGGCAAACAGTAACTCGTGAACAGTGATCAGTGAACAGTAAATTCGACTAAACAGTACTTTTTTTTTTTTTTTTTTAAATAATTTATAACCCTAGCAGATTTAGGGTTTGAAATAACAAAAACAAAGAAATCGAAAAAGAACAAATTAGGATTGAAGACCCTAATTCGAAGTAGGAAGAGAAACAAATTGATAATCAAAATAAAGAACAATTTAAAGTAAGATAGATTGTGGAAACGAACCTTTGCTCTGATACAAAAAATGATACGATCTTCTCGGAAGGCTTCGTTGAAGAATGATTTACACACGCGGCGGAAGCTTAGGATCGAAGGATATTTGCGGGGGTGACACCTCGACCCAACAATTAGCACGAATAGAACCTTGGCATGTACAGCCGCAACCCGCACGAATAGCAATTGAAGAACCTAAGTATTGTGAATAACGACACAATAGAGATGGAATTCCTATTGATAAGTTAGGATTCGAACACAACGGAATCACACCGAAGTATTCACAAGTTCATGAAGAACAAGGAGGTTTCGAAAAAAACACTCAAAACTATATTGATGAATAATCAGAAAAGATAAACTAAAACTGTTTTACAATGAAAGGAAGAGGTCTATTTATATGCTAACAAGTAAACCCTAATACTTGGAGAAAAAGAAATCCTAAAAATAACTAAACTAATGAAAACCCTAATAATCCCGTTTTTCTACATGGGCCTATTTTCCAAAATTGCATTTTGGCCCCAAAAGTCTTCCAATAGTTATTAAAAGCTCCCTAAGTCATATCTGAATATATGGGGACTCTTTTAAAGGCTTCCTTTTCCGTAATGAACTGTTTAATAGCTGATTCGGCACAACTGAGCACCTTGCGGTCGCAAGCCCCTCGGCACCTTGCAATCGCAAGCTCGGCAGAACATCACTCCGTAAAATAACAGGCCTTGCGGTCGCAAGCCTTATGTGACCTTGCGTCCGCAAGGTCTCCAGAATGTCAGCATCGATCTCTTCTTATTCTGAATCGCGCTCACCAGCCTCTTTTGATTCGTCGAGTATCCATTATAGTAGCCCGAATCTCCAATGAACCCACAGATCAAGTTGGTGTAGAATTCTTGAATCTTCCAATCGTATTCCACGCCTCTTAAAGAGTTAATTTTATTTCTTGGGCACTTGGTTCCTTGATCAATCACGAACTCTCCATGCATGATCAGCATTTGACTTTGAAATGGACTTAGGCTTGACAGGATCTCATCACACAAGAAAATTCATAGTAGCCATGGTTCTAGTGTTTGGAAAGGTATCATGAGAGGGTGGGAAGCTTTCAGTCGATTCATCTTTTTCGACATAGGAATCGGTAATTCAGTTAGGTTGTGGAAGGATAAGTGGTGCAGGGACACTGTTACAATTCAGATTCCCTAATTTGTGTAACATTTTGGTTAACAAGGATGAAAGGGTGAGTTTGCTTCTAGAATCATGGAACTATGTTTTTTACAGAAATCTCCAGGATTGGGAGATTGGGGAATTGGTCTAAATAATGGCTATGCTTCACGGAGTGAAGATGCAAGATTCTGGTGAAGATAGAATTGCTTTGGAGGGGGTTAAGGATAGAAAATTCTCGGTCAAGTTTTTCTACTCCACATTGAATGTCAGCGACAGAATTCTGTTCCCTTGTAAAGATATTTGGAGAGCTAAGGTGCCCAGCTGGGTGAGTTTTTTTGGGGGGAGGCAACCCAGGAAGCTAGTTTGACGGGTGAGAACTTGAGAGCTCGTGGTAAGATTTGTGTTAATTGGTTCTTGGGTAAAAAGGAGGGGGAAAATGTGAATCATTTGCTGTTTCTTTGCCCCATAATGCAAGAATTGTGGGATTTGGTCTTGAATTTGGTTGGGGTTTCTTGGGTCATGCCTAGCTCTGATATTGAGCTTCTTTGTGGGTGGTCTCTATACAAAAGAAGAAAAAGGAATACTTTCTGGAACTCTGCTCCTTTAGTGATATGGTGGACCATTTGGAAAGAAAGGAACCGAAAGATCTTTGAGAACATTGAGGCTTGATATAGGAGGAATCAAGAAAGATTTTCTCTAGACCCTTCGATTTTGGTGCTTAGACTAGATCAGGGGATTCATTCTTCCGTATATACTATGGATAGGTCTTTTGTTTTAGATAATTCATTCGTCTTGTATACCCCATGTGTACAAGGTCGTGTCACCTTTTTGGCGCCTGATATATAATACTTTGTACTTATAAAAAAAATAGTAATGAATTGTATAATGGTAAATTTGCTAACTTCTTTCTCCACTCATAGTTGACTGAAGCCCTAACTTCACTAATAGCAGTGGAATTGTTTTCTCCTTCCACTTAACAATAGTATTGCTGAACTAGAATTGAATTTCCAGCTGATTTTAAGTAAACTGTAGGATAGACATTTTGAATTAAAAAAAGAAACATTTTATTTTGTTATTAGATTAGGATGCTATTTTTATTTACTTAATTGGATTCTATGAACTCTGAATATTCTTTGATTAGATTAGGATAAGGAATTTATTGTATTATTCGATTAAGATAAAAATTCATTCTTTACTATAATTAGGTTAAATACTTTTAAAATAATATTAGAGTAACATCGTAACTTTATAAGTATATCAATTTAATTATTTTAACTAAATTAAAGACTACACTAAGGTAAATTTACTATATATATATTTGGATTAGTATTCAATAAAATTGTGTTACAGCAACTGGATTGACTTTTGAGATTCTGAAGTTAACCCAATAACAAGGGTGATAGTGCCTGTGTTTCATTCAAAATTGATGTGGTTACATTCTTGTTATCTGGGCTAATCTTCATGTTGATACTTTGGTTGGGGGTACAGGTTTCTATTGGCCTTGTGGTTGCTTTAAATTATCACAATCCCTTCTTGAATCCTTATGAAGAATTCCAGGTAATTATCTTCATTTACCTTGGTTTTTTATATTTCTACTCATTTTGTTTTTTGTTTATTTAGTCCATTTACAAGCAGAAAAATGAATTTATGGTTATATCTCATTATTTAGGGTGCATTGTTTCTCTCATATTTTAACGATATCTTGTGGGAGGTATGTTGTACTGAATAAACTTTTATTTGGACTTATGTTTTAATAACAAAGACCTCATGGGTTTTAAGTTTTATCTACCAATCAAACATTGGCCATTAAGATTCATCTATATCTTTATCATAATATCAGCGAATCAAATTGTAGAACATGTATTTTCTCTAATACTTAGATGTATAAAGTCTGTTCAGAATTTGTACAGAGTAAATTACAAGAGCTGCAATATCGAGTATCGACTGAACAAGAATATTTCCTTGGATTGGTGTTGGATGTGTAGGAGCCATTCTGAATCTCATGATCATTTGTTTCTTCATTGTGGACTGGAGGTGCCCATTTCCTTTGGCCCAATTTATTTGGGATAGTTTAGGAGGCTTGGGCCAGTCCTTCTATTGCTTCTTTTCTGCACATGACGTTCGGAGGTTTGGGGGGTCCTTTTCGGAGATCAAGTGTGATAAGAGTGCTTTGCTTTTGTAGTTTTTTTTTTGTTTTTTCTCCTTAATCTATAAAATCCTTCTTTTATCCCAAAAAGAAAATGATGCTGAAGTCACTATTATAAGATGAGAAATGTTTTCGCTTAATGCCATCAAACCGTTAATTTTGAATCTTAAGAAATCATCTCATGTCTATAGTCCCTGTTTCATACGTTATTATTTTGGTGTAAGGAAATGGTTCCTGTGTCGGCTTATTCTTTTGTAGAGTTTGTGGACAGTTTTGTCATTGGTTAGGCCTTTCTGATTGGTTTACCCTTAGTGTTCTCAGGATGAGTCGCCAGTTTTGGCACCTTAATTTGTTATATACTTCTTATTTATCTAAAAAAATCATCTCATGTCTATACAACAGTTTAGGACTGTGTTTTTACTTGGATAATGATAGATTGGGTGATTGGGTGAGTGGTCAAGGATGGGTTGATGAACGTGGAGGTGGGGGATATCTTTGATGAGTTTGAGTTGGGACTTTATTGATGATCAGGAGCTTGGATTCACCAGTGTTGCCATTGCCATCAGTGAAGATATGTAGCTGCTACAGATGGTCGAGGATTGGGTCGTTATGAGTTGGTAAAACAGAGATATGAAATATTTTCTTTTCTTTGTTTTCCTTTTGTCTTTGTTCTGATGGAATTCTTGTCCTTGGTCTTGCGTTTTCTTCCATTCTTAATCTATTTGATTTATTTTTGATAAAAGAGAAAATTAAACTCATTCTTTTCTCAAACATTGTTTTGGGGATATGGCATATGAGTTAACCTTCGAGGAAAAATAGAAAAAGAAGTTGAAGTAGCACTCGAATTGGGTGATTCGAGTTGGTCCATTTATGAAACTTGGCTGATTGTTATTTCCCTTCACCTTCTTACAGACTTATTTCAAATCGTGCTATTTCTTTGGGCTACTGTTTATGGTTGATTTTTCTCGTAGAAATTACATCAAAATAAAACTTGGCCTTTCATATACATACTGCCTCATCGCTCTTGTTTTGTTATCAATATGTTGGGGTGTGTGTGTGTGTGTGTGTGTATATATATATATATATATATGGGGAAGGTTTCAATGGTTAATTTATCTCACTAACATTTGATGGTTATTATTATATAATCCATTGGATAAAAAATAAAAGACTGAGATTAAATTGGGTAGTTGGAAAATGTAATTAATTCATCTCGACCTTTTATTTCTTATCCAATGGATGATATTAATTATAACCAGCAATGGTTAGTGGTTAGTGAGAAAAGTAACAATTGAAAACTCCTTCATACACACACACACACACATATATATATGTGTGTGTGTAGTGTGACAGACTAAAAATATTGGAGATTTGGTCTGATTGGAAATCTTTATTTTCTTTTAGTTTTCATGCGTATTTTTCTCTTTTATTGGTTTTGTTTTGTTTTGTTTTGTTTTGATTGACTTCTCGTTTACCTTCTTGTACTTCATTCTATTTTAATCTATTTGATTCTTTTATGTTTAAAAAAAATGTCATTCTTTTCTCAAGCATTTGATATTTGGAATAGAGTAATGCTATGGGTACCTAAAGGGTACCAAATATTTTACACCAAATGAGATGTCACTTGATGTGGCAGTTGATGTGGTCTAAAAAACAAAATAGAAAATCAAAATTAATGCACCACATCTAGTGACACCTCATTTGGTGCAAGAATTTTGGTACTTTTTAGGTTCCCATGGCATTACTCGTTGGAATGTCACATAGCCTTCGTGGAAAAATATAAAAAGTTGAAGTAGCACTCTAGTTGGTTATTTTGAGTTCGTCCATTGGTTGATTGTTAAATATATATATTCGACCAGGTGTGACAAGTCAAAATATAAGAGATACGGTGTGATTGGAAAGCTTTGTTTTTATTTTTTGGTTTTCTTGTCTATTTCCCCCTTTTCTTTGTTGTTTGTTTGTTTGTTTTTTTTTCCGATGGACTTGTCATCCATCTTCTCCTTTTTTATTTATTTATATATTTGATTCATTTCTAATCATTCTTTTCTCAGGTGTTGTTGTTGGAATATGGCATATGAATTAACCTTCGAGGAAAAATCAAAAAATATGTTGAAGTATTGCTCGAAAAATCAAAAAAGAAGTTGAAGTAGTGCTCTAGTTGGTTGTTTCGAGTTGGTCCATTGGTTGCTTGTTATATATATCCCTTCACCTATTCAGACCGTTTTCAATTGAGCTATATCTTCGTGTTACGGTTTATGGTTTACTACTTCTACATCAAATTGAACTTGATCTTTACATGTGCGTGTTTCCTCATTGGTCTTGTTCATTATCATAATGGTTGATGAATTTAGTATAGGTAAATGAGCTTGTCCAGAAGGCCTTCCCTCCCTTTCTGTCAGTGTAATGCATTCCACATCAGGTAGATGTGGGGTTTGAATGTGCTTTATAAAGTGGTCACCGACTACCACTAAGCAAGCACAAACATAGGACTTTTGGGTGGGCATGTGGTGGGCCCAATTGACCCAAGGTGTTAGGTGCTTAGTGGGCCAGTGTCTAGGCTCTGCGTAGCGGACCAGGCTTTCGGGCTTGCGGCGTTACAGTTTACGCAAGAGTAAAGTTGAGATGCCATTGATAATTTCAATTACAAAAGATGTTATGTGGCTATTTTTTCCCAAGAACATGGTGTATATCTCGGTCACATTTGTGTCATAATTTTCATGTACAATTGTTTGGAATCTCATTTGTGACATTTTCTTCCTGTAGAAACTTAAATGTCATCCTGCCATCAGACCTATACTTGAAAGCGGAACAGTTCTCCAGTATGGTGCGCGCACGTTGAATGAAGGCGGCTTTCAGGTACATCAGAAACTCATTCTCAAGAATATGGAGAAATGTATACATTAAGAAATATAATTCACTTCTGCCTCCGGATCTCCATTATACATTCTTACATCATGATTTAGACTTATTAGGTTCAGCTTAGAGATCTGAAACAACTATAGTTAGTCATGTTTAGTGGTTGTTTCCAAACAAATATAAAAAGAGCGGTCAGTGCATAAGGTGGAACCTACAAAGTTGTGATCGTATGCAGGCTTACCTAAACAGGTGGAGACTTCGATTTAGTATCTCATGGCACCCAGGTCAAAATTGGATAATGTTACCATCATGCCAAGGCTTCCATTTATAGATTTTTTCAGAAACCATCTTTCCATGTATTGACTGGTAATATTTTAGAGAGTGGAGCCTATGACATTTGCAGCTTATTAAATGAACATAGAGAAGGCATAATTTCTTCTTCGATTTAGGGTAGATGATATTGATATATTTGATTGGTTATATATCCTATGCAAATGCAAATATGGTGCTAGTTAATTTTCAGTCTATTCCATATCCAGTTTTCCCTGGGGGAGCAATCGTTGGATGTTCAGCTGGCTTCCTAAATGTACCAAAAATAAAGGGTACACATACTGCCATGAAATCAGGTAAAATTGCCGTATCATGTATCTTCTATCTGAGAGACTTAAAAGCTCAAATGCTATGTCAAATATTGTCCAATACAATTATCTTAATTTTTTCAACTTTCACAAACAAAACCATGGCAAAGAATGAGGAATGAAATTCATAAATGTTGATGAAGTCTCATGCATCTTCTTATTTGCTGATGATGTGTTGTTGGAAAGCCTACATTCACTATTACGCCAAACTGCAATTGAACTAGCTACCATCTTTTGCAAAAACTTGAAATGTAGACAGTAAGGGAGATCGGTTGCCAAAGACACTTGTTGTAATGATTATACGACCCTACTACATTGTCTTGAGATCTATTCCGTCCTTTTCTCGTCATGTATGAATCAACCATGTAAAACTGTTGGTCCTTAGTTTGTAGTATGAAAGGCTGGGGGAGGGTTAGTAGCCTTCTCAAACTCTTTTTCAAAAACAATCAGAGTGAACAAAAATAAACTCTAGCTAACCTAATAACTCAAGGTATAGGAGTAAGTTGTAGCGCAATTAGCCACAAAACCTTTCAAATCAATCCTCAAAATGTAATGGCTAAAACAGAAAACTCCTCGAAGTAAAAATCACTACCTTTATGAAGGTATGTTAGCAGGATAGATCTCAATCACTATGAACATTTAAAACAAGTAATGCATTTATTTAAAGTGGTTCAGAGGCTTTATCATCAAGCTCTCCTTCATCCAGTTTCTTCCTTCAAACCAGAAGGTGTTCCCTGATCAAGCCAACGAAGACTCCACTCTGTTGTAGTATTGACCAAACTCAGTTTAAGAGTTTCATCAATTTTATAGGGTCGCTACAAACTTTGACTGAAATCCAGAGTCTAGAGAGTTTTACAAGTTCTCTTGCAAACTTCACAGGTGCTAGATTCACTAGCTATCTCAGTGCGTTATATTCGGTTCTCTAGTGAAATAAGTTAATACACATGTACTATTAAGCTTCTAAGTGTATCTCTACACTTCCTTAATTATGTTTTTTTACAGATTATTTAGTGTAAGTATACTTTTTCTTTCTTTTTGTACTTTTGTTGGTAGAGATGTGTGTATCCATATGTGAGTCACTGCTGTCATCCAAGCAAGTTACCCACTTACTCAGTCAATTTGGCTGTTGTCTTGTAGCCGTTGGGACGAACCCAAGATCTTCCTACATAGGTTACACGGTGAATGACACCTCGATCCAACGCTTTCAATTAGACGTGAACCTCGGTATTGTGATTGACACCACAATTGGGATGAAATACCAATTGATAAGTCTAGGGTTTGAAGCAATCATGACACATGAATGATTGAATCAAAAATCACTCAAGAACAACACACACACTTTGAGAGAAAAAACACACTTTAATTCAATTATCAAACTCAATTCCTATTTTTACAATGATAAAGCAACCCTTTTATAGGTTGAAAAGAAAACCCTAAACATATAGGAAAAGAAACCTAAATACTCCACTGGCCCAAAATTATTATCTTGCTTTCCTTTTCGTCCGTCCCATTGTTTGAAATTTTTTCTTTTAGGACAACACTTTTACCACTTTCCTCTTAATTTTTTCAC
>CM028384.1:85689036-85723015 GCA_013146195.2 Codonopsis lanceolata
ATTCAGAATTTTATTTTTTTCTAACTTGTCATGCACCATGCACTCCTACCAATTTATCAACCAATGTACTATCCATGAATGGATCCACATACGAATGATTAGGCATATGCAATGTCAATTTTAAATCTTCACCAATGTATTCACCACATTTCATCCAATCACTTAGACCATGGTGACTTACCAAATTTTGTAATTGAAACTTTCTAGCATGGTCAAGTGGCTTAACAATCTTTTTCATGAATAAGGCATTCACAAAATTAATCAAAATTTTCAAAGTAACACCTTTCACAATTCTGAATTTATCACCAAAGTTATGGTGTACATCATGTAATAAATTAATTGGTCTAATAATCTCACCCATGACTGAAGTGTCTACAAGACTACTTAACTTTCCAAACTCAACAACTACACTATTAAACATGATCAATATTATGGTGACTATCATGCAACAATTCACCACATATCTTATTTTTCAAGAAAGAGTAAGATCATACCTTTGAGAAAGTGTAGGTTCTACAACAATCTCCTTACCTTGTTGATATTCAACCTTGAGTCTCACAATTTCTTTAGGCGGTAGGATTCAACTCATGAACAATCTGTGAATGAGAAATAATGAAACTAGGCAAAAACAATTCAAATTTATTAGTATGAAAATTTGCCTCACTTTCTTTCTTTTTCTCACACTCTTTCTTTTCCTCTCTCTCTCTCTATCTTTCCTCTTCTTTTGCCCGGTTATCTCACATCTTTCACTACTTTCTAAAACCGGTCTCTCACTCTTGTTTTCACACAAACTCTCATTTTTCTTGGCTATCTCACAAAGCTCGCTATTCTCTTTAGCCAAACTCTCTTTATTTTCACTCAATCTTTCCTTTTGTGCTTCTCTCTATTCTTTTCCTCACTAGCCTTTCTTCTCTCAAACTCTCCTTTTGTGAAGGCTTCTCTATTTTCTTTTCCTCTCTAGCCTTTCTCTCATTTAATTTATTTTCATCTTCAAGAACTTGATTTGTTGTAGGTGGAACGTATTGTGAAGTTTCGAATGCAAGCTCCATTAGTTCTCGAAACTCTTTCAACCTTTGTTCGTCTTTCTTTTCTCTTTCTAATCTTTCCCTCTCAAACTTCTCTCTCTTTATTCTTTCAAGATTTTCTTTCTCAATCTTTTTCTCCTCAATTCTTTTCTTTGCATCCTTCTCTTTTTTTCTACAAGCATAATCCCATGGAAGACCCAATAAGAGATGTCATCCTTTCATTGGTACTACATCACACAAGACACACTCTTTGTTCTCCCCAAGACTAAATGTGACCTTCACTTGTTTATCCACCGTTATCACCTCATTAGAACATAATTGCAATTTATAAGGTCGCGGTGTTTAACAACGGAAGTCCTAATTTCTCAACCAAAGCAGTGCTAGCAACATTAGCACCACTATCCTTAGCAATAATTAGTCTACACACTTTGTCGAACACAAGACATCTTCTATAAATTATGTTTGAAAACACATCTTCTTTTCTTTTGCCTTGCATACTTAGGGTCACCAATAAGTCACCTAGCATGCTTTTCTCCATAGATAACTCATTATAACTTTTGTGATCTCTAAGTTTAGAAATTTCTATATTGTCACTTCTACTTTTAAACATTATGAAACCTGCAGAAAATATGTTAGAAATAAACAAGTTTATATCTCACACATTCCCTTACGTGTTTCACTCAAGCAATGATCACACCTCTCGTGTTTACTACTACTCTCTCCCTCACCTTCAATTTCTCCAAGTTCTAAAAGAACTAATAAATAAATCGGTGAATTCAGAAGTAGACAAACCAAACTAAATCAATAGAATTCGACGTATAAAATAACGAATTAAGAATAGAATTCCAAGGATGAAGGGCTCAAAGATCAATTGTATAAGAAGATTCGATATTAATTTTCGAACCTAGATGATGACAATACTTCAAGCTATTCAATTCGCACAACTAACAATTTCAAACTCCAAGCAATCACAATTTTCGGTAACTAGCAATTCCTTTTTTTTTTCAGATTTCAGATTTTTTTTTTTAATCTGAATTTTCTGTATTTTTTTTTCTATTTTCGGACCTGTTTTCTTTTTTTTTTGTCGAATATCCTTTTCTTTCTGTTTTTTTGTAACTAAAGCTGTCCAAAATAAATTTAAAAAACAGCAGAATTTTTTTTCTTATATGAACAGTGTACGATGAACAGTAGCACGGGTGAACAGTAACAGGATGATCAGTAATTCCGAACAGTAACTCGTGAACAGTGATCAGTGAACAGTAAATTCGACTAAACAGTACTTTTTTTTTTTTAAATAATTTATAACCCTAGCAGATTTAGGGTTTGAAATAACAAAAACAAAGAAATCGAAAAAGAACAAATTAGGATTGAAGACCCTAATTCGAAGTAGGAAGAGAAACAAATTGATAATCAAAATAAAGAACAATTTAAAGTAAGATAGATTGTGGAAACGAACCTTTGCTCGATACAAAAATGATCGATCTTCTCGGAGGCTTCGTTGAAGAATGATTTACACACGCGGAAGCTTAGGATCGAAGGATATTTTGGGGGTGACACTCGACCCAACAATTAGCACGAATAGAACCTTGGCATGTACAGCCGCAACCATACGAATAGCAATTGAAGAACCTAAGTATTGTGAATATGATAAAGTTAGGATTCGAACACAACGGAATCACACCGAAGTATTCACAAGTTCATGAAGAACAAGGAGGTTTGAAAAAACACTCAAAACTATATTGATGAATAATCAGAAAAGATAGACTAAAACTGTTTTACAATGAAAGGAAGAGGTCTATTTATATGCTAACAAGTAAACCCTAATACTTGGAGAAAAAGAAATCCTAAAAATAACTAAACTAATGAAAACCCTAATAATCCCGTTTTTCTACATGGGCCTATTTTCCAAAATTGCATTTTGGCCCCAAAGTCTTCAATAGTTATTAAAAGCTCCCTAAGTCATATCTGAATATATGGGGACTCTTTTAAAGGCTTCCTTTTCCGTAATGAACTGTTTAATAGCTGATTCGGCACATGGCAGGCACCTTGCGGTCGCAAGCCCCTCGGCACCTTGCAATCGCAAGCTCGGCGAAACATCACTCAGAGTAAAATAACAGGCCTTGCGGTCGCAAGCCTTATGTGACCTTGCGTCCGCAAGGTCTCGAGTCTCGACATCGATCTCTTCTTATTCTGAATCGCGCTCACCAGCCTCTTTTGATTCGTCGAGTATCCATTATAGTAGCCCGAATCTCCAATGAACCCACAGATCAAGTTGGTGTAGAATTCTTGAATCTTCCAATCGTATTCCACGCCTCTTAAAGAGTTAATTTTATTTCTTGGGCACTTGGTTCCTTGATCAATCACGAACTCTCCATGCATGATCAGCATTTGACTTTGAAATGGACTTAGGCTTGACAGGATCTCATCACACAAGAAAATTCATAGTAGCCATGGTTCTAGTGTTTGGAAAGGTATCATGAGAGGGTGGGAAGCTTTCAGTCGATTCATCTTTTTCGACATAGGAATCGGTAATTCAGTTAGGTTGTGGAAGGATAAGTGGTGCAGGGACACTGTTACAATTCAGATTCCCTAATTTGTGTAACATTTTGGTTAACAAGGATGAAAGGGTGAGTTTGCTTCTAGAATCATGGAACTATGTTTTTTACAGAAATCTCCAGGATTGGGAGATTGGGGAATTGGTCTAAATAATGGCTATGCTTCACGGAGTGAAGATGCAAGATTCTGGTGAAGATAGAATTGCTTTGGAGGGGGTTAAGGATAGAAAATTCTCGGTCAAGTTTTTCTACTCCACATTGAATGTCAGCGACAGAATTCTGTTCCCTTGTAAAGATATTTGGAGAGCTAAGGTGCCCAGCTGGGTGAGTTTTTTTGGGGGGAGGCAACCCAGGAAGCTAGTTTGTGGTGAGAACTTGAGAGCTCGTGGTAAGATTTGTGTTAATTGGTTCTTGGGTAAAAGGAGGGAAAATGTGAATCATTTGTTTCTGTTTTTTGCCCCATAATGCAAGAATTGTGGGATTTGGTCTTGAATTTGGTTGGGGTTTCTTGGGTCATGCCTAGCTCTGATATTGAGCTTCTTTGTGGGTGGTCTCTATACAAAAGAAGAAAAAG
Source organism: Codonopsis lanceolata (assembly GCA_013146195.2). NCBI lineage: Eukaryota > Viridiplantae > Streptophyta > Magnoliopsida > Asterales > Campanulaceae > Codonopsis > Codonopsis lanceolata. Next base: position 85,693,191 of record CM028384.1, read on the forward strand.
GAATACTTTCTGGAACTCTGCTCCTTTAGTGATATGGTGGACCATTTGGAAAGAAAGGAACCGAAAGATCTTTGAGAACATTGAGGCTTGATATAGGAGGAATCAAGAAAGATTTTCTCTAGACCCTTCGATTTTGGTGCTTAGACTAGATCAGGGGATTCATTCTTCCGTATATACTATGGATAGGTCTTTTGTTTTAGATAATTCATTCGTCTTGTATACCCCATGTGTACAAGGTCGTGTCACCTTTTTGGCGCCTGATATATAATACTTTGTACTTATAAAAAAAAGTAATGAATTGTATAATGGTAAATTTGCTAACTTCTTTCTCCACTCATAGTTGACTGAAGCCCTAACTTCACTAATAGCAGTGGAATTGTTTTCTCCTTCCACTTAACAATAGTATTGCTGAACTAGAATTGAATTTCCAGCTGATTTTAAGTAAACTGTAGGATAGACATTTTGAATTAAAAAAAGAAACATTTTATTTTGTTATTAGATTAGGATGCTATTTTTATTTACTTAATTGGATTCTATGAACTCTGAATATTCTTTGATTAGATTAGGATAAGGAATTTATTGTATTATTCGATTAAGATAAAAATTCATTCTTTACTATAATTAGGTTAAATACTTTTAAATAATATTAGAGTAACATCGTAACTTTATAAGTATATCAATTTAATTATTTTAACTAAATTAAAGACTACACTAAGGTAAATTTACTATATATATATTTGGATTAGTATTCAATAAAATTGTGTTACAGCAACTGGATTGACTTTTGAGATTCTGAAGTTAACCCAATAACAAGGGTGATAGTGCCTGTGTTTCATTCAAAATTGATGTGGTTACATTCTTGTTATCTGGGCTAATCTTCATGTTGATACTTTGGTTGGGGGTACAGGTTTCTATTGGCCTTGTGGTTGCTTTAAATTATCACAATCCCTTCTTGAATCCTTATGAAGAATTCCAGGTAATTATCTTCATTTACCTTGGTTTTTATATTTCTACTCATTTTGTTTTTTGTTTATTTAGTCCATTTACAAGCAGAAAAATGAATTTATGGTTATATCTCATTATTTAGGGTGCATTGTTTCTCTCATATTTTAACGATATCTTGTGGGAGGTATGTTGTACTGAATAAACTTTTATTTGGACTTATGTTTTAATAACAAAGACCTCATGGGTTTTAAGTTTTATCTACCAAATCAAACATTGGCCATTAAGATTCATCTATATCTTTATCATAATATCAGCGAATCAAATTGTAGAACATGTATTTTCTCTAATAACTTAGATGTATAAAGTCTGTTCAGAATTTGTACAGAGTAAATTACAAGAGCTGCAATATGAGTATCGACTGAACAAGAATATTTCCTTGGATTGGTGTTGGATGTGTAGGAGCCATTCTGAATCTCATGATCATTTGTTTCTTCATTGTGGACTGGAGGTGCCCATTTCCTTTGGCCCAATTTATTTGGGATAGTTTAGGAGGCTTGGGCCAGTCCTTCTATTGCTTCTTTTCTGCACATGACGTTCGGAGGTTTGGGGGGTCCTTTTCGGAGATCAAGTGTGATAAGAGTGCTTTGCTTTTGTAGTTTTTTTTTTGTTTTTTCTCCTTAATCTATAAAATCCTTCTTTTATCCCAAAAGAAAATGATGCTGAAGTCACTATTATAAGATGAGAAATGTTTTCGCTTAATGCCATCAAACCATTAATTTTGAATCTTAAGAAATCATCTCATGTCTATAGTCCCTGTTTCATACGTTATTATTTTGGTGTAAGGAAATGGTTCCTTTGTCGGCTTATTCTTTTGTAGAGTTTGTGGACAGTTTTGTCATTGGTTAGGCCTTTCTGATTTGTTTACCCTTAGTGTTCTCAGGATGAGTCGCCAGTTTTGGCACCTTAATTTGTTATATACTTCTTATTTATCTAAAAAAATCATCTCATGTCTATACAACAGTTTAGGACTGTGTTTTTACTTGGATAATGATAGATTGGGTGATTGGGTGAGTGGTCAAGGATGGGTTGATGAACGTGGAGGTGGGGGATATCTTTGATGAGTTTGAGTTGGGACTTTATTGATGATCAGGAGCTTGGATTCACCAGTGTTGCCATTGCCATCAGTGAAGATATGTAGCTGCTACAGATGGTCGAGGATTGGGTCGTTATGAGTTGGTAAAACAGAGATATGAAATATTTTCTTTTCTTTGTTTTCCTTTTGTCTTTGTTCTGATGGAATTCTTGTCCTTGGTCTTGCGTTTTCTTCCATTCTTAATCTATTTGATTTATTTTTGATAAAAGAGAAAATTAAACTCATTCTTTTCTCAAACATTGTTTTGGGGATATGGCATATGAGTTAACCTTCGAGGAAAAATAGAAAAAGAAGTTGAAGTAGCACTCGAATTGGGTGATTCGAGTTGGTCCATTTATGAAACTTGGCTGATTGTTATTTCCCTTCACCTTCTTACAGACTTATTTCAAATCGTGCTATTTCTTTGGGCTACTGTTTATGGTTGATTTTTCTCGTAGAAATTACATCAAAATAAAACTTGGCCTTTCATATACATACTGCCTCATCGCTCTTGTTTTGTTATCAATATGTTGGGGTGTGTGTGTGTGTGTGTGTGTATATATATATATATATATATGGGGAAGGTTTCAATGGTTAATTTATCTCACTAACATTTGATGGTTATTATTATATAATCCATTGGATAAAAAATAAAAGACTGAGATTAAATTGGGTAGTTGGAAAATGTAATTAATTCATCTCGACCTTTTATTTCTTATCCAATGGATGATATTAATTATAACCAGCAATGGTTAGTGGTTAGTGAGAAAAAGTAACAATTGAAAACTCCTTCATACACACACACACACACATATATATATATGTGTGTGTGTAGTGTGACAGGACTAAAAATATTGGAGATTTGGTCTGATTGGAAATCTTTATTTTCTTTTAGTTTTCATGCGTATTTTTCTCTTTTATTGGTTTTTGTTTTGTTTTTGTTTTGATTGACTTCTCGTTTACCTTCTTGTACTTCATTCTATTTTAATCTATTTGATTCTTTTATGATTAAAAAAAATGTCATTCTTTTCTCAAGCATTTGATATTTGGAATAGAGTAATGCTATGGGTACCTAAAGGGTACCAAATATTTTACACCAAATGAGATGTCACTTGATGTGGCAGTTGATGTGGTCTAAAAAACAAAATAGAAAATCAAAATTAATGCACCACATCTAGTGACACCTCATTTGGTGCAAGAATTTTGGTACTTTTTAGGTTCCCATGGCATTACTCGTTGGAATGTCACATAGCCTTCGTGGAAAAATATAAAAAGTTGAAGTAGCACTCTAGTTGGTTATTTTGAGTTCGTCCATTGGTTGATTGTTAAATATATATATTCGACCAGGTGTGACAAGTCAAAATATAAGAGATACGGTGTGATTGGAAAGCTTTGTTTTTATTTTTTGGTTTTCTTGTCTATTTCCCCCTTTTCTTTGTTGTTTGTTTGTTTGTTTTTTTTTTCCGATGGACTTGTCATCCATCTTCTCCTTTTTTATTTATTTATATATTTGATTCATTTCTAATCATTCTTTTCTCAAGTGTTGTTGTTGGAATATGGCATATGAATTAACCTTCGAGGAAAAATCAAAAAATATGTTGAAGTATTGCTCGAAAAATCAAAAAAGAAGTTGAAGTAGTGCTCTAGTTGGTTGTTTCGAGTTGGTCCATTGGTTGCTTGTTATATATATCCCTTCACCTATTCAGACCGTTTTCAATTGAGCTATATCTTCGTGTTACGGTTTATGGTTTACTACTTCTACATCAAATTGAACTTGATCTTTACATGTGCGTGTTTCCTCATTGGTCTTGTTCTGTTATCATAATGGTTGATGAATTTAGTATAGGTAAATGAGCTTGTCCAGAAGGCCTTCCCTCCCTTTCTGTCAGTGTAATGCATTCCACATCAGGTAGATGTGGGGTTTGAATGTGCTTTATAAAGTGGTCACCGACTACCACTAAGCAAGCACAAACATAGGACTTTTGGGTGGGCATGTGGTGGGCCCAATTGACCCAAGGTGTTAGGTGCTTAGTGGGCCAGTGTCTAGGCTCTGCGTAGCGGACCAGGCTTTCGGGCTTGCGGCGTTACAGTTTACGCAAGAGTAAAGTTGAGATGCCATTGATAATTTCAATTACAAAAGATGTTATGTGGCTATTTTTTCCCAAGAACATGGTGTATATCTCGGTCACATTTGTGTCATAATTTTCATGTACAATTGTTTGGAATCTCATTTGTGACATTTTCTTCCTGTAGAAACTTAAATGTCATCCTGCCATCAGACCTATACTTGAAAGCGGAACAGTTCTCCAGTATGGTGCGCGCACGTTGAATGAAGGCGGCTTTCAGGTACATCAGAAACTCATTCTCAAGAATATGGAGAAATGTATACATTAAGAAATATAATTCACTTCTGCCTCCGGATCTCCATTATACATTCTTACATCATGATTTAGACTTATTAGGTTCAGCTTAGAGATCTGAAACAACTATAGTTAGTCATGTTTAGTGGTTGTTTCCAAACAAATATAAAAAGACGGTCAGTGCATAAGGTGGAACCTACAAAGTTGTGATCGTATGCAGGCTTACCTAAACAGGTGGAGACTTCGATTTAGTATCTCATGGCACCCAGGTCAAAATTGGATAATGTTACCATCATGCCAAGGCTTCCATTTATAGATTTTTTCAGAAACCATCTTTCCATGTATTGACTGGTAATATTTTAGAGAGTGGAGCCTATGACATTTGCAGCTTATTAAATGAACATAGAGAAGGCATAATTTCTTCTTCGATTTAGGGTAGATGATATTGATATATTTGATTGGTTATATATCCTATGCAAATGCAAATATGGTGCTAGTTAATTTTCAGTCTATTCCATATCCAGTTTTCCCTGGGGGAGCAATCGTTGGATGTTCAGCTGGCTTCCTAAATGTACCAAAAATAAAGGGTACACATACTGCCATGAAATCAGGTAAAATTGCCGTATCATGTATCTTCTATCTGAGAGACTTAAAAGCTCAAATGCTATGTCAAATATTGTCCAATACAATTATCTTAATTTTTTCAACTTTCACAAACAAAACCATGGCAAAGAAATGAGGAATGAAATTCATAAATGTTGATGAAGTCTCATGCATCTTCTTATTTGCTGATGATGTGTTGTTGGAAAGCCTACATTCACTATTACGCCAAACTGCAATTGAACTAGCTACCATCTTTTGCAAAAACTTGAAATGTAGACAGTAAGGGGAGATCGGTTGCCAAAGACACTTGTTGTAATGATTATACGACCCTACTACATTGTCTTGAGATCTATTCCGTCCCTTTTCTCGTCATGTATGAATCAACCATGTAAAACTGTTGGTCCTTAGTTTGTAGTATGAAAGGCTGGGGGGGGGGAGGGTTAGTAGCCTTCTCAAACTCTTTTTCAAAAACAATCAGAGTGAACAAAAATAAACTCTAGCTAACCTAATAACTCAAGGTATAGGAGTAAGTTGTAGCGCAATTAGCCACAAAACCTTTCAAATCAATCCCTCAAAATGTAATGGCTAAAACAGAAAACTCCTCGAAGTAAAAATCACTACCTTTATGAAGGTATGTTAGCAGGATAGATCTCAATCACTATGAACATTTAAAACAAGTAATGCATTTATTTAAAGTGGTTCAGAGGCTTTATCATCAAGCTCTCCTTCATCCAGTTTCTTCCTTCAAACCAGAAGGTGTTCCCTGATCAAGCCAACGAAGACTCCACTCTGTTGTAGTATTGACCAAACTCAGTTTAAGAGTTTCATCAATTTTATAGGGTTGCTACAAACTTTGACTGAAATCCAGAGTCTAGAGAGTTTTACAAGTTCTCTTGCAAACTTCACAGGTGCTAGATTCACTAGCTATCTCAGTGCGTTATATTCGGTTCTCTAGTGAAATAAGTTAATACACATGTACTATTAAGCTTCTAAGTGTATCTCTACACTTCCTTAATTATGTGTATTTTTTACAGATTATTTAGTGTAAGTATACTCTTTTCTTTCTTTTGTACTTTTGTTGTGTAGAGATGTGTGTATCCATATGTGAGTCACTGCTGTCATCCAAGCAAGTTACCCACTTACTCAGTCAATTTGGCTGTTGTCTTATAGCCGTTGGGACGAGAACCCAAGATCTTCCTACATAGGTTACACGGTGAATGACACCTCGATCCAACGCTTTCAATTAGACGTGAACCTCGGTATTGTGATTGACACCACAATTGGGATGAAATACCAATTGATAAGTCTAGGGTTTGAAGCAATCACTGACACATGAATGATTGAATCAAAAAATCACTCAAGAACAACACACACACTTTGAGAGAAAAAAACACACTTTAATTCAATTATCAAACTCAATTCCTATTTTTACAATGATAAAGCAACCCTTTTATAGGTTGAAAAGAAAACCCTAAAACGTATAGGAAAAGAAACCTAAATACTCCACTGGCCCAAAATTATTATCTTGCTTTCCTTTTTCGTCCGTCCCATTGTTTGAAATTTTTTCTTTTAGGACAACACTTTTACCACTTTCCTCTTAATTTTTCATCTTACTTTAATTATGGACCACAAGGGAACCTACACATCAAACCAATATTAATAATTAAGTCAATTGTTTTTTCTTGATCCATGTGCTGGGTCATGACAATAATTTTGGGACGGAGGGAGTAAAAGGAAACAAAAACCCTACATATAAAAGTTGCCAAAACAGTAAAACCCTAAAAACCCAAATAATAAAATACCGCAGAAAATGACAGACGCGTTCGCGTAGATCCCTCAAAGTGTGCACATCATTTTGGCAATGTTAATGGAATCCTGTGCTCATGTTTTGAAAACTTTGCAGAAGTTACAATTTGCAACCTCCAACTTCCAAAAGTTCTTTTTCAAGCCTTCTAACTTGCCCTTATGGCATTTGAATCCCTCTAATTGAAGAATACAAGTCTTGGACCTTAAGATCACATCACATTGGTCAGTAAGATAACCATTTGCCGCCATCTAGATTGGATAACATTCTTTTCTAGACTTGTCAGAACAAGTATAAAATATTCTTCATTCTTGTCTACTTTCTGTCCATGGTTGACTGCAGCTAAGTGCTTGTCTTGCCTCTAAAATCCAATTAAGTGTTTGTCTCTTTGAGTGGTCCGGCTAAGCATTTATTGAAGTTCGGCTAAGCACTTTGTTTGTTGTTTATGAAACTTGGCTAAGCAATCCTTGTCTTCGGTTAAGTTCCATCACTTCAAGTGATATGCTTCATGTAAATTCTTTGATTGCTTCCATAGGCATGGTTACCTGAGGTTGGCTTCCTTTGGCTAAGCATTCAAACTGCAGCTAAGTGTGAAGCTAAGTGACTGTCTGCCTGTGCTATAATCTTACTTGTTTGTTTGCCCTGAGAAATTCTTCTTCGTGAGATTACATCTTGGGTAAACTAACATATACATGTGTTCTATATCATCAACATAGCCTATATGGTTAAGTTATCAAAATCCCTAATCTTTGCTAAATCCTAACACTAGGTCTTAACGTTTCTAAATTCTAAACCATTTCTTTAAATCTGAAAGAAAGTATTGTTTGTTTGCGCTTTCTTCGTTATGTGATTCCTAAATATGTTAACATGCCAAGAAATAAAGAAAACCTTTTATTTCCTTTGGATTAAACTCAAATATTTTGATTTAATAATGTGATCTTATATTGGACTGAACAGAATGGCAACCGGCAAGAGAGGATTCAAGTAGCCAAACCAAGTAGGACTTAGGCTGAGTCGTGTTTATTTTGGGCTAGTGATTCTTAGAAATGGGAAATATATATAATATTGACCCCTACCTCTTGGTATTAGGAAATCGCCTGGAAAGCAAGGTTCATTTCTGTTTAAAATATGTTCATCGAGGACAAGATGGGGAAGGTTGCAATCGGATTCTGACACCAGTGATATTTGTTTTGCACTCACTAGTTAACAATACTACAGGATTATAACTTACATTCTTGGTGATGCGACTGTTCTCGCCCATGGTAAGACGTTCAAAAGAATAGAATGTAGGGTTCATTAGTAGTTTTGGTTCATTACAGGTATGTTAGCAGCAGAATCTGCCTTTGGGGTACTTCATGAAGGACAAGATATGAAAACGTATTGGGAAGGCCTAAAGAATTCATGGATATGGAAAGAACTTTATGCCGCTCGGAATTATCGCCCAGTAAGTATTTGCTTTTGACATGCCCTCTCTTCTTTCTTTTTCTTTTTGAAGTTTTGAATAAACATACTTTTTGGAAACTTGGACCTTTAATGAGACTATTGTTTGCCTCACCTCATTTAATGTTATTAATTACATTTTCCTGCATGGTCAATTCAATGAATCGTGAACATGCTTCAGTCTTTAGGGGTCATAGTAGCGTGTCAATCGCAGACAAACATGGACGCTTTTAAAAATGTATTTGTCGACTCAAAAGGATGTCGGTTCCCTCTCTCATCTCTGAGTACTCCTGGATATATTTTGACCTGAAAATTTATCTCTCTAAGAAAGTCATTTTAAGCTAGTAACTCTTGTAATAGTCGGCCCTTGAATATCGAATTGAGAAAAAAGAAGGTACAACGGCAGGCTGCTGCCTAGAAAAACGAAAAGAAAAATTGAAAGGAAGACAAAAGTGGAAAGACTCCTGGAAAAGTTGCTTGGAACAATTTGTGCAAGCCGAATTAGTCTCTCCCAGACCCAACACCTTGCAAAACCAGAGTTATGTTGACTGGCCTAAAAGCTTAAGCTAGAAAAAGGCTCTACACATATCACATTTTAAATCGCCCTCTCCTTTGCAAATCCGAACAGATCAACGAGGAAGAGGCCCTAATAATATATATCATCTTTCCGTCTCCCACCAACAGAGTTTCCTTACAGTGCACGAAAATACTCAAAACGAAGAGTACAAACTAGACTATTGTACTTGATGATAAAATGGAAGAAGGAAAATCTCTACCCAATCCGACTAGAGCTTTGATATTATGTTGATCGCCAATTGCTTTAAAAATTTGGTCTATTTGACAGATGCCAGCAGTCTCTATTATGATTCACATGGTGAATGCTGCAATGTGTAAGTCTTGTTTCTCTCAAGTCTTTGATCTTTAGCATCCAAACTAAAGCTCTTGTGAGCTTTCTTTGACTAAGTAAAAGATCGACAATACTTAAGGCATTGCATGTGTTGAATGCTTGGTGAAGATTTCTTGTGATTATATTTCCGTTATTGGAAAACCTACACACTCCTCCCCCGAGCCCAGGTTTATCAGATTGAAATGTTAGGTTTAGGGCGTTTGAAATCAATTAGGGTGGAAAATAATAAAAATATCACTAAAATTGATTTGCATATAGTTTGCTGAAGTTGATGGATGTTTCATATCATCCCATTTGCATTACTAGAAACATTATATCCAAAGTGTGATCAAACATAAAACTTCTTTCTTTTTCATTCTTTCTTATTATATCTTTGGAAACATCAACTATTGGATTTTCCACCAGCATGCAGCACAGACTTCTTTGAAACTCTGCATAAGTATCTCCATGATCTGACATTTCAGTTGTCACGTGTATGTGTCCATGCTTATTAGATCTAAGACATTGCTTCACATTGCTGCTACTTGCCGATTGTCTAGGATATCAAGCACATATAGTTTTTTTGTATACATTTTTTTAATTAAAGAGGATCAATAGTGGTTCACCACTTACCCTGATGGTGACTCGAAGCCACACCCTATTAGGTGTAGGTGAAGCGTCTTTACCACTCAAGCTGTGCTTCGTTGTCTATCAAGCACCTATACTTAATGCAAAAGATGACCAAAATTGCATAACAGCCCTGAAATTTGAGGCAGATGCCATTCTTGATAAAAATATGTTCTCTTGTGAACTTTATTAATAATTTGTTTTGAGTTTCTATTCAAGCCTCTCCTTTCATCCTGCGGGGTACTTTATTCTGCAGGCATTTGAGTACGGGCTTATTCCTGGATTGGCTCTAAGTGGTTTAGAACAGTAAGATCTCTCCTTTCTGACTTTATCACGTGAGTAAAAAAATTAACTTTGTGGTGACAATTCTAACTTGGAATCCTCTGGATTGTAGCTACATACTGAAAGGAAGATCCCCATTCACGCTAAAACATGGAAAACCTGATCACGAGGCAACAAAGGTAAGAAGTCATGGACCACACGATGAAGGCACTAAAAGTTGGATCGATTTATTCTTGTTTACTGTCTTTGTTTATGGGTTTAAATAACTGCTGGTAGTAAGTCGGGGATGATGAAAGCCTAATTATGGTAAGTGTATTGGGAAATGGATGTTAACTCTATTTTTATATCTATGGAAGAAGTCAAGAAACCTTTTTTTTTGATAAGTAAAGAGTATATAAATATGAGCGTCAAAAAAGGTGACGCGTCCTTAGTACACTAGAAGTATACAAAGCTCAAGAGCTTCTACCCACTAAATATGTTATTTACAAACACTACAAAAGACATTTTCGAAGCCAGAGGATAGTTCGCAGCCTCTACACACCAAGAGAATAGAGTGCGAAGCAAAGAATTATTCAGAACCGGAATAGACTTTTCATCATTGTCGAAAACCCGTTGATTTCTCTACCTCCAGATCACCCAACAAACTGCCAAAGGGGTAGCCTCCCAAATCCCGATGCACCTATTTTTGCGCTGCACAGACCAACACCTCAACAGCTGAGAAACTGATCTCGGCATCACCCAAGGCACTTTAAAAAGATTCAACAACAAACTCTACAGATCTGAAGCGACAGAACTCCCTTTCTCTCTCCACACCATCTATCTTCCCAAAACTTAACTGTCTCTCCACTTCCCACCTCAAAGGCAAGAAACCTCTCAAAAGAACTCCACCCTTTTCTTATGCCCTTCCACACCCCCACCCCAAAAGGCGAAACAACCTCTGCAGGAAACCACGCATGACCCCCCAAACCATGCTTACTCACCACCAATCTCCTCCACAATGCCTCCCTTTCCGTGAGATACCTCCACAGCCACAACCACTTTCTCAGCAATGCCTCATTAAAAACTTTAAGATTCCTAACCCCCAACCCTCCCTCTTGCATTCTAGCACAAACCTTATCCCATTTGACTAAATGGAATTTCCGCTCCTCCGACCGACCTTCCCATAAAAAATCTCTTTCCAAATTTTCAAGTCTATTCCGGATAGAGGCAGGCATCACAAACAGAGAGAGGAAATAGGTCGGTAAATTAGAAAGAGTGTTCTTGACTAGCACCAACCTGCCACCCTTGGAAAGCAATTGTTTCTTTTCGTCGGGGGGTGGTTGGGGGTTAAGTAAATGCCATGGCACAATATTCTCTAAACAACGCCATAACTAACATAATTGGCTGTCATATACAGCTATCTTAGGAGTTATCTGATATTTTGGGAGGGCACATTTAGATACTTTATGAATTTTTGACACGTGAACAATTGATTTATATTGGATCATGATCGTAGTTCGGAGCGACTTACCTACTTTGTTATACAGTATATTTTATTTTTTTTGATAAATAAGTGTGACCCCTTGTTGTATACATTAGATTTTTCTATTGCTTTTACTTTTTGAGGAGAAATAAAACATAGGGTGAATCACATGGGTCTACCCCAGTTTTTCAAATTGAGGTCAAAAATAAAAATTCGTCAAATGCTATCCAAGCTTTTTCATATTAAAAAGGAGTCGACCAAGTTGGTTACACTAGGAAAGAAATATGTGTGTGTTTCTAATTGTTACTAATAAACATTGATAATCATGAAGAAGGAAAAGAGAGAAGAATGGGAGGAGAAGAGAGAAATTGAGAAGAGAGAAGGAAGAGAAAACAGGAGAAGAAGCCACAGTCGTGGTGCTCTGTGTCGTGTTCTTTTATTGCTGCATAACACATATATGTATCCTTCTATACCCTACCAATACAATTACAATATTACCCTTATTGTCTAACACTAATAATAGCTAGTTAGATAAGAATTAAAGATCTATGTAACTTTACCTATGCATGTATATAGAGATTGTAATATATGTCCTTTCATCTCATCTGGTCACGTTCAATTTCTTTTGTCCTTGACACATCCTGACGTAAACGGAAGAAAGCTAGAAAATGGAAATTTGAATCCCATTTGACTAAATTTTGGGAATTTAGAACTTAAATTGCCATATTTTTTTGTTTCCCAAGGTATCCCCGGACGTGAAGGCTCAAAGTTAATCCCGAGCCAGGTCTGACCACAAGGGCAGTAAAGCTTTTCATACCAAATTTTAACACAGATGCGCTCACATGGTTCAAATCCAAATCCTATGGTTAACCTAGAACAACCTTCTACCAGGTGATGTACATGATTAGTGGTGAAAGTTAGGCAGAAAAGCCTAATCTTCCGAACCGGGTTGAACCACAAGGATGGAAAGCTCTCTTACTAATTTCTAATGCAGCCGTACTCCCATGACTTGAACCTGAGACCAGTGGTCAAGCTAAAGCAACTTCCTGAGTTGCTCTACACGCTTGGTGGTCAATAATCATAAATTGCCAAAACAAGGTTAATTTCCAACAAAAATACAAATAACCCTAAATAATAATATATTATTTAGAAACCATAGTACATTAACAGAGCTTCCCTTCCGGCTTTTGCACCAAACATTACCTATTTTACATGTTGCTTACTATCTTTAACTAAAACTAGATCATGCTATGTTGCTCATGTTTTCATGTCCACTAAAATATTAAACATGTCTCGGTCCCAGGCTTTCTACTTAAACCAAGCAGTTCATTCCCACTAATTTTTGGGAGGCCTTTTGAGATTGGCAATGAATACACAGCAAGATTGCTTGAGCTTCTGGTTGAAGCAATGAAATAGTATTTGTTGATCATGATATATTCTTGGACCTATTTTGTTGATAATAGTTAACATGCCATGGCATTAACATTACCATTGCATCAAAGTTTATATTGGTAATGACAATGAAGGTTAAATTAACATCGTTTTGCCGCGTTAATACACTGATGTTTTCAATCTCCTTTACTAATCGAAAAAATATACACCAAAAATCAACTAATGGATGTACAGTCATGGAATGATCAATAATTAGTCGAAGGATCTTATGGTTTGACTGCATACATGTTAGTTTAAAAACTTCTATTTACCCATCTTGCCGACTACTCTTTAGTATGTACTAATAGGTTAGGATCTCAAACACTTCTATTTGAGATTGACAATGAATACACAGCAAGATTGCTTGAGCTTCTGGTTGAAGCAATGAAATAGTATTTGTTGATCATGATATATTCTTGGACCTATTTTGTTGATAATAGTTAACATGCCATGGCATTAACATTACCATTGCATCAAAGTTTATATTGGTAATGACAATGAAGGTTAAATTAACATCGTTTTGCCGCGTAAATTCACTGATGATTTCAATCTCCTATACTAATCGAAAAAATATAAACCAAAAATCAACTAATGGATGTACAGTCATGGAATGATCAATAATTAGTTGAAGGATCTTATGGTTTGACTGCCTACATGTTAGTTTAAACACTTCTATTTACCCATCTTGCCAACTACTCTTTAGTATGTACTAATAGGTTAGGATCTCAAACACTTCTATTTGAGATTGGCAATGAATACACAGCAAGATTGCTTGAGCTTCTGGTTGAAGCAATGAAATAGCATTTGTTGATCATGATATATTCTTGGACCTATTTTGTTGATAATAGTTAACATGCCATGGCATTAACATTACCATTGCATTAAAGTTTATATTGGTAATGACAATGAAGGTTAAATTAACATCGTTTTGCCGCGTAAATACACTGATGTTTTCAATCTCCTTTACTAATCGAAAAAATATAAACCAAAAATCAACTAATGGATGTACAGTCATGGAATGATTAATAATTAGTTGAAGGATCTTATGGTTTGACTGCATACATGTTAGTTTAAACACTTCTATTTACCCATGTTGCCGACTACTCTTTAGTATGTACTAATAGGTTAGGATCCGGCACCTGAAACTGTATAACAACCATTGTGTTCTTGTGTATGCAGGAGGCAAGAGTATGCTCGCGTATTGAATACCCAAAGCCTGATGGTGTCATAGCTTTTGATGTACCAACCTCCCTGCATAGGTAAAACTATCACCCTATTCGGGAGGGAAGAAATTTCCTTCCATTTCATCTCATCCTCGAATGTCATATGGTGATAATCGAACTTCGACAAGCATAAATTTTGTGCTAGGGTAAAAGTCAAAATGAAGAGCACGGCTTTTCACTAAACAAGGTGCCCAACATTCTATTGTTCCTATGAATAGAGATTTACTTGGTAAACGAGTAATTTGTGTGGACCAATATATGTAAACTGTAGCAGGAACATTAGGCGCAAAAGTAGAACAAAACTAGACTTGTTGATGAACTAGAGGTTTTTTTTTTTTTTTTGAAATGTTTGAAATTTGTAGAGAGCATATTTTATCATGATTGACAGTGATGGCCGGAATGGAATGCCAATTCCCTTTGTGACCATATTCTATAGTCATGTATGGTTGCTCTTTTGGAGGAAATGTCATGCCATAGGATTATAGGAATGATGAAATTCCCTACATGCAGGAATCTCAGAACCCCATGGTGGAGGTGGGATTTCGAAATCTTACAAAAATCATCCCTTTCGAATGTATTTTTTAAACCAAATACCGTCACCCATTTTAGATTAACCCTAAACTGCTCTTGTACTTTCACCCTTCCTCCCTCCATCACTAATGCCACCACTGCTGCCATTGCCACCCCACTACAGAGAGAGAGAGAGAAAGAGAGAGAGAGAGAGAGAGAGAATCTGCAAGGGAAACAAAACAGATTTGGATTTTGTGAGAAATATATATCATCCATCCTTTTCCTATTATCATTATTATTATTAATAACAAATGTACCAAGAGCATTATGGACTTTATTAGGCATTCTAATTTCATTATCATTGTTTTTTTCACATACCAAAGATGAAATTACAAATCCATTCCGAGCGAACCAAACGTGTGCTTGACCGGTTTCATTCCCATTCCAAATCCCATGAAATTGAAATACGATTGACCACATTCCATTCCGTCCATTTCATTCCTGCATACCAAATGCAGTCTTGATTCTTAGTAATGCATTCTTAACCTTCTGAATTATTCCATTCTTGGCTTGTGTTTTAAAAACTGAATGATAAATGAGATGAGTAGTATGAAGCCACAGATGGAAAGTACGCTTTTATCATGTTCTTGTGCTTATACATCTCCTTAACACTGATTTTTATTCATCTATAGGAGTAACACAAATCATGACCATGACCAACCAGCTCACCTTCGGTTGAGGGACCCGAGAATTCCTGAACTCGTAAATTTTCCAAACTATGGTGGACCAGAATCACGCTATTGCCCTGCTCGGGTTTATGAGTAAGATGCTAATCTGAAGACTCCTTTTCATTTCCCTCGTACACTTTTGGTTGATTTATCTATAATGTTTGCTTGTGACTTTTGCCTTGAAAATCAGGTATGTTCCTGACGAAAACGGTCAACCAAAGCTGCAGATAAATGCTCAAAATTGCCTACACTGCAAGGTTATATTCAAATACCTCTTTAGAACTAGTAAGCACCAAAACTAAGAACAAAAATCTACATGAAAATATATACAAAGCGCAGAAGCATTTAACGTGTTCAATTCCCTCTTAGGAGGCATATGGTTTATGCATTCAATGTATTTTTATCACAAGTACAGATGTGCCACCCTTTGAAGGACAACTTTTTTTTCTTTTTTCTTGAATCGGTAAAGAAACAAGTTCTATTATGTGGTGTCTATCTGGATCATATATTTTATGTCATCGTCTTCTCTTACCTCAAAGTTGTTCGTTTCCTTCTCCCATCCGTAGGCTTGTGATATCAAAGATCCAGAGCAAAATATAGAGTGGACAGTACCAGAAGGTGGAGGTGGCCCTGGCTACTCAGTAATGTAAACAGGTTGCTTCTCCTCTCATCTCTTATAACACAAAGTATCTGATGGTTTCAAAATGGCGCAACTAACGTAACTGTTTTCCTATCTTCTAGCCCGTCGGATGCAAATTGCTGATGTTTTGCTCAAAGGCATGGTGATGAAGGAGCAACTCTTGATATTAAAATCTGGTTTATTATTTTTGGTTATTTATATGTATATATATATATATATATATATATATATATATATATATATATATAGTAATTGTAATTTTTGGAATCATAATTTATAGGGTAGTATTTAGATGATGGTTTTGACCAATCAAGGAGATGTAAAGTAACTGTTTCGGTAAAAGTCCAATGTGCATCAACCATTTTTTGTTTCGAATAAGAGAAGGATATAAGACCAAAACTAGCAAAAAAAATAGAAACAAAATCCCTAAACGTAACACCAAAATCTCTAAACGTAATGTCATTTAAGAGGTAAATTACTTCACTACCCCTCTCATTTAAACTATACTACCCCCCTCCCTTCACGTAATTTTGATTACGTGTCATTATTGATTCGGTTTCTATTGTTAAGACATGATATCTAATGTGAATTTGATTGGTTTTGATTCGGTTTATTTTTTCTTTTCAATTAAGAACAAAAAAAACCATTGATTAGTATTTTTTTTTCGATTTTATACAAAACATCTTTTGCACACTAGCTACACACTTGTGGATGTTTTATAAAGCATCCGCAAGTGTGTAGCGGATGTTTTATAAAACATCTGCTAGTGTGTACCGAAAGTGAGTATCTATTAACTGTTAAAAGGGGTATTTAGGTTATTTTATGTATTAAATGATGTTACGTTTAGGGATTTGAGTGTTACGTTTAGGGTTTCTTAGATTGAAATGGACGTTTTTGTCACACCACCTACGAGAGACAAGCTCCAGGGCGAGTTGTGGGTAGGGTTGACAATTGAGTGGGTTGCATTGGGTTGAGATGAGCAACATGTTGAAACGGGTTAAAACCCATTATAACCCAATTATCAAATGGATCATATTGAATTGGGTTGGGTTAAAACGTTAACTTGAATTTTGAGCAAATTTCAAGTTGGTATAATTTTAAAAATATGTTTTCATCTAGGTCTATTAATTTTTTAGACATTTCATATAACTACAAATTGGTTGCCAAATGATCAAAATGCCATTAATAAAGACAAGGCAAAACACCTTTGGGCCACTGTACTTTTCAAAAGGTTGCAATTAGGCCACTGAGACGTCAAAATTTTCGTGATGGCCACTGTACCAGACTTATCTTGCACGTTAACCCCTTTTTTGGATGGACATTAAGTTTGGACGTTAAGTTAGGTTAAATGTCTATTTTTCCCTCGTCTTCATCATCATCAATGTCTTCTAACCCAGATCTGGGTTTTGACGTAGATCTGAGGGCTAAATTGACGCATAAGATGAAGTTGGTCACTCGTCCCAAATGCGGATGGTACGATCGTCGGAGGCGGAGCAGATGTAGTGAGAGTCGGAGGACCAGGCGAGGTTGGGGACGGCGTCGGAGTGGCCGATTAGGTGAGAGATTAGGGTTAGGGTTTCGTTGGACCAGACGATTAGGGATTTTTCGAGGGAGGAAGAGGCAAGGAGCTTGCCGTTGTTGGAGAATTTGACGCAGGAGATGGCTCGTTGGCGGAGGTTCAAGGTTTTGGTGAGGCGGTAGGGGCTGTACTGTGGCGGCGGTTGGATGTTGATGTTATTGCTGTTACTGCCCATCCATGCTAATTTCTTCATTTTTCCTTGGCCATGCCTCTTAAGAGTACAAGGAAAAGCGTTTGCGAGGTCGAAGACACCTTCGGAGTGGCCGATTAGGTGAGAGATTCGGGTTAGGGTTTCGGTGGACCAGACGATTAGGGATTTGTCAAATCTCCATCGCCATCGTTATCCTTCAAGCTCTGCCTTATACATCCATAACCCCCAACCGCCATCAGTGTCCATCGCCGCCGCCTCCATCCCAGATCTGTTCCATCTTCGTCTCCCTTGTTACGTCTTCATCTCCAAGATTTCGACATGGCTAACTCAGCCCCGCCAAATCCTTCCTCTCACAGTCCAAAGAAATGACATTTAAGTGATGAAGGCGAGGGCAAAAAGGGTATTTCACTCGAAGATAACGTCAAAAGGTAACGTCTGTTAAAAAATGGGTTAACGTGCAAGATAAGTCTGGTACAGTGGCCATCCCGAAAATTTTGACGTCTCAGTGGCCTAATTGCAACCTTTTGAAAAGTAAAGTGGCCCAAAGGTGTGTTTTGCCTAAAGACAAATCTCATCCAATAATGCTGAAGCCAAATTCAGACATAAGAACTGTTTAGACAGTTTTTTCAAGACAAAAAAAATTCAAAAATGCTAATGCAAAAGTCAGGCTTCAGAACTGTGTAGACAAAAAAAAATCCAAAAATAGTGATGCCAAATTCATGCAACAGACTTGTTTAGACCAAAAAAATTTCAATAATGCTGATTCCAGATACTGGTATCAGAACTGTTTAGATAATTTTTTCAAGACAAAAAATAATCCAAAAATGCTGATGCTTACAATTTTTTCAACCAGGCATCAGGTTCCTGATGCCAAAAGTGCTGGTGCCTACGATCTGGGGCGGCTAGTTCATTAACAAACAAACTTCCTGTACAGCTTCCCCGATCAAGACACTAAGATCTTGGGCAAACCAGAATGAGATCATGATGAAGAAGCTTGGGTGATCCTTTGTTAAACATGTTCTTAGAAATGTTCAAATCATTAATGACATAACTAGCTTGCCGTAGCGGCCTAGGAGGTAGCCATGGACCACTGTGTGTGTGAGAGAGAAGTATGAATATTGAAGAAACTGTTGCAAAACAGCCACAACACAATAGGCACAATGATATGTATTGCTTTGACAGTTGAGAGGTCAACATAATATATTAATATCAAGAAACAGATTTGATGAGCTCTTTTGCAGATGGTACCCCATATGCAGCACAAACAAGTAACAACCTGCACGAGCACGACGAATGATGACCGATGATGAAATCATGTACGGAGTTTCCGTTTCCGAAACAAGACGAACAAACTCTTAAACGCATACTAGACACTAGATGAGAGAGATGGTGAGCGGGAGAGGGATGAAGATGGTGAGCGGGAGAGGGATGAAGATGGTTGAACTTGAAAGTGATTTGTCACTGTCACTTGTCATTGTCACTGAGCGCATAATCCAACATTGGATGACATCGGGACTCTGCGAATGGAGAAAGTTGAGTCCTATTCACGCCTTTTCTTCTTGTACGACACAAAGGGACAGTAATGTTCTTTCACCCCAAAATTGTATCTAAAAAATATGTTTAAAAAATGACTGGATTGATTTAAAACATGTTTTAAAAAATGTACTGACTTGTAATTTTTTCTTGAATTTTTCCTCAAAAATTCACATTTATTGGTCAAAATTGGTAGCATGTTGAACCTGCTTTAGCCCGACCCATGTTGTTAATATTTTTTTGGTTGAAACGGGTTTGTCACACCACGTACGAGAAACAAGCTTCAGGACAGGTTGTGGATATGTCTGACAATTGGGTGGGTTGAGTGGAGTATGAGTTGGGTTGTGACGAGTAATGATCGAAATTCATTAGAACTCAAATATCAAACAGATCAAAATGGGTTGTGTTGAATTGGGTTGTGTTAAAATGGGTCGTCCGGTCTTAACTTGGATTTCCCTCCAAAAATCCATGCATTTATTGAGTAATAAAAACTACCCGGTCAAAAAGGGTAACAAGTTCGACCTCTTTTTTCTTGACCCTACCTGTTTCAACTAAAAAATGTTAACGAATTGGATTAGGTTGGCTCATTTTTAGGTTAGGTTGGTGGGTTAACGAGTTTTGAGTTATACTTGTCGGGCTAGTTGTGGGTGTACATGAACTGGCTGGCAGTGTAGTACCACCTGCTGTAGTGCATGTTGCTGGTTACTGGAGAGGTGGTGGACATACATTTGTAATACTGGGGCAAGAAGAAGGTGATGATGCGAAAGACCCAGGTGAACGTCGAGCTTGTTGCTTGAACAATAAAGCTTGCCGATAGGCGTCGGAGATGGAAACCGGTGAAAACATATTAAGGGTGTGTTGGAAATTGAGATGGGGGCTTCCGACATAACGGGAAATGAGTTGCTCATACCAGCTGAAAGAATTCTTCAGATTAGTCATCAATAGTACGTGAACTCTGAAGCTGCTGCCACCAGGAACTCGCATGACCACGAAACCGTGCAGTGACAAGAGCAACACGTTGGTCTGCCCGCTGCCGGGGCGGCTTTAAAGTCCAGAATTTCTTCGGTGACTGTCGCAAGCCAATCCAAGCAAGCATCTGGACCCAAGCTGCTGCAAAATTCAGGTAACTATATTTTGAAACTTTGTTCCCAGCGCCGAGTTTCTTCCACGCTTGGTGCATTGCACGGATTGTTAAAAGAGACCGGAAGGTGAGGCGGTGGATTTCGTTCCTCAACACGAACTCTGCGGCCTTGACCACTGTGGTCGTTGCGTATCTAGGCGAACTGATTGATGATGGTAAGTCAACATGAAGGTCTGTTGGGTGGTGAGGATGGTGATAACTTGTGTCAACAAGTCAGCCTGTTGACGGTTCTCTGCGACATCGTTTTGGCGTTGCGGGTCATGTCTTGGCCGCATGATTCGAACACAAGCAGGTATAAGAACTACACCGAGAAAGTATAAGGCATTTTATAAGTATACATAATAACCAAATATAATAGATGGAATTAATTACTAAGTTTACATAATAACCAAATATAATAGGGTAAATTACAAAGGGAGAGACTAATTACACTACATTTTTTACTTATCCACTACATAATTAGTTATTCCAATAATTAATGATATGCTTAAACAAATCTACCCATAAAGTTACTTTTCTAATTAATTACCTTCTAATATTATTTTTTAATGGATAACATAGTTAGAATATTTTTATTTTTACTTTTTATTTTTATTAAATTATTGATCAATTAATTTTATGACTAAAGTTATCTTGCATAAACAATAAATTAATATCTTAAGAACATCATTTGTTTACCAAACTTTGAGAAAATGTGTACTATTTGGTTATTAAAAGAAAATTTAAAAAGGAGATTTAAGGGATATATAATAGTAAAATATTTTTGTCCAATAGTAAAATAATAGTGTGAAATAGTATCGTGAAGTGAAATTTTAAAACCTTTTGTCTACCAATAAAAATGATTTGACAGTTTAATTATTGAGTTGAGTGAAGCTAATATTCAATATAATACTTAGTATATTGCTTTTATTGAATTGATTTTTTAGAGTAATACTTTTTTCATTAGATTAAATTATTTTATTTTGATGATAAATATTCAATTAATATTCTATATAGTTTTGGTAGATAAATGTCTTGATAATATTATTTTCATGATAATGGAGTATAAGACATGACATAAACAAAATTGATTGAACATAATTATTACAAAAAAAATTACCTTGTTTGTGGAGACTTAAAAATATTTTGGAAAAACTAAAAAATAGAAAAAGAACAACTATCTTGTTTGTTGAGAATTAAAAATTAATTTAGATGTAAAACATATATATGCGTACTTCACTTCAAATGACAAGCATAGAAAGGACAATTATGTCCAAAGATGTAAGTATTTAATGTAATAACTCATGATGTAGTGAATAAGAAAAAAATGTAGTAGAAATAGCCCCTCCCAATTACAAATAACCTCATCAATTATGAGTTTGGTTCAAATGGCCACTTCAATCATAGCATTTTATAAATCAGTTTTGTGTAGGCATTATAATTTGAGTTGACGTAAAATGACAACCGGGGAGACTAATTAATGTGACCATTTTTTGTTACCATGGTGATTTTTTAATGTTTTAATTAACTATTTTACCCTTATTGATCTAAGACTCTCTTTAGTGGGCGGGCCCTAGACCTAGGACCCTACATTTTCGGGACCTTTTATTCTAATACCACCTAATGTATACTATATAGATAAAGGGCCTTTTTGAAAATTGAAGGGTAAAGGAAATTAACGTAAATTTGGAGATGTGATTGCGGCTTCGCGACAATCAAGCATTGAAGAAGGCACCCCCCAATTGTAGTAAAGGAAAGAAGGTGGAATTCTGGAATCAAAACAAAACTTACAAAATTGTTGGGATAATTTCACATTTGGTACACCAAGGAAGACCCAATTTCACATTTGATATCCCTGTTATCTTGCTCATCAAAGTTCATCACAAATGTTTTTAATAATCAAATCTGGTACTTTCCATCTATTTTTTGTTAACTATTAGTGTGTGACCTGCTAACCCAGGTGATTACTAATGGATCAATGTAAAACAAAGACCGGTGTTTATAGAGTATGATTGAGAATCAATCATGCTCGTGGGGTACAGTCGATGATTCTTCAATTACTAGAGTTGGGAGGAATTTCTAGGCAATGATTGAGAAACAAGTTTTTTTTTTTTTTTTTGTATGAAACAGGGACGACACCTTGCAAGATTTTATTAATAGAAGAGAAAATAAAAAAC
Source organism: Codonopsis lanceolata (assembly GCA_013146195.2). Classification (NCBI taxonomy): domain Eukaryota; kingdom Viridiplantae; phylum Streptophyta; class Magnoliopsida; order Asterales; family Campanulaceae; genus Codonopsis; species Codonopsis lanceolata. Next base: position 85,715,824 of record CM028384.1, read on the forward strand.
TTGAAGAGGACGACCAGCCTTGCCCTTATAATTGGGAGGACGGAGGACCTTTACCTTTAAAATGAAATGATTTACAAGCAACAAGCAAAAAAACTGATAATAAAAAATAAACCTAACATAGCAACTCAAGAAAGGCTAATATAGGAAGTCTTCGACTTGTCGAGAAGCAACAAACCGCGAACATGACTGGGAAGAGAGGACAAGGAGCAAAATATAATATCATCACCTTGGTCACAACCAATATTAACAAGTGCGTCCGCCACCAAGTTAACTTCACGAAAGCAATGCGTGAAAGAGGGTCTCAACATGATCTAGCATCTGGATCTCCTGAATAGCCTGAATGAGGTAACCACAAGCCCACGGGGGGTGAGCTTTTCCCGTAACACAGTCGAACAAGCATTTAGAATCAATTTCCATAATAACGTCCAATATATCATGATCTTTAAGCCACTTAAGCCCGTGGAAGAGAGTCGTGCATTCAGCCATAAAACTAGAGGAGTCGCCATAAAACTTCGAGAAAGCAATAATCAATACCCCTTTGTTATTGTGAAGGACCCCGCCTCTAACACTAGTGCCAGGGTTTCCACGACAAGCACTGTCTGTGTTCAGTTTGAGACACTCAGTAGGAGAATGGAGCCAATACACTGTCTGAATTTGACGAATTTTAATTCACTTAAGGCTAGGAAGGGACTGTCAGCTATCTGGATTAGGCAGAGAGTGTAACGACCCGAGCCCAAGAGCCCGGTCCACTACGTGTAACCCACACACTGGCCCACTGAGCACGCAGCACCTTGGGTCATCAGGTCCACCACAAGCCGACCCAAAAGTCCATGGATGATGTTGGTGCCCAGTAGTAGCACATGACTACCTTATAAATCAAACACAAGTCTCACATCTACCCGATGTGGGATTGGGGTATTACATTCTCCCTTACTCAAATCCTTGACGTCCTCGTCAAGGTCGAATCGTACCCCGGGCGATGCAGAAGGCTCGTACGGGGATCAAGAGGTAGCTCCCACCTTTTGCGGTGTAGCACTTTGGCCCGCACAGTACTTTGTTGCCACATTTTTGGTCGGGACCAGCTCTGATACCATTTGTAACGACCAGAGCCCGAGAGCCCGGTCCGCTACGTGTAGCCCACACACTGGCCTACTGAGCACGCAGCACCTTGGGTCATCAGGTCCACCACAAGCCGACCCAAAAGTCCATGGATGATGTTGGTGCCCAGTAGTAACACATGACTACCTTATAAACCAAACACAAGTCTCACATCTACCCGATGTGGGATTGGGGTATTACAGAGAGAAACTAGCTCTGGAAAGGATGTTGAACGCAAACTTTTTAATACAGAGAATCAACGAATGAGGGGAGCAGTGCACACCATCAAAAAGAGCATTGTTACGAGATTCCTCAATTCCCAACAAATAATAGAGGGCATGAGAATTTTGAGAGAGGAATAATTGGAGTTAAGCCACCACTCGAAACAAACTTCAGAAATAGAGCAGCCGGACCTAGAAATTCCTCCCAACTGAGAGAAAATTCACCAAGTTTGCTTAGCCACGGGGCTGTCCAAGAAAACATGTTGAAAGTCCTCACTAGCGGGGAAGCACAACAAGAACATCTAGTAGCAATTTGAATCCTTTTTTTTTCATAATACTTTCATCTAAAGGAAGCTTGGACTGCCACAATTGCCACATGAAAATGCTGATTTTGGAGGACAAAAGAATGGCACGTTGAAGACGCATGTAATTCCAGGCAAAAGAGAGAGTGAATTGTCCACCAGACGTAATGCTCCAACAAGCTTGGTCAGCCCTATCCGTAATATGAATACCATAAGAATCAATTAAGGTAGCCGTCTGCAAATCAATAAGGGTTCGAGTAGCGGAGGAAATCTGATTATGGTGATCAAATAGGTCCTTAACAAAAGAAATATTACAATCAGGAGGTTTAGCCAAACAACCCAAAAGAAGCCAATCATCAAACCAAGCAGAACAAGAGCCACGACCAATAAGCCCTTTGATATTACTCTCAGCTCTATCACAAATGGCACACATACGAATATACGATGCCAGATATGGGAACCCTTTGAAGTAGCCACAGTCGGGTGAGAATTGTAGCAAAACTTTCGCATCATGAATTGGGACCACAAACTATTAGTGGTACGAGAACGCCACCATAGCTGGGTAGAGAAGGCTTGAACAATGATACCAACGCCACCTTCATAGATGGGACGACAACACTTACTCCAAGAGATCCAATGAGCTTTAGGTTTTGAATCTATAGATCCCCAAAAAAAGTTGGACAAAATCTTGTTTATTAATTTAATCATTGATCTTGGAGGGTTGATCGATGTAATTTATACGTCGATTTCATATACTTCTATGACTTAAATTGAGCGATTTCACGAGGCTTTTGGCTACTGATATGCGTTTTTCAGTGATTTTGTGAGTTTCAGGGTTTTAGGTGAAAGTATACAAATTATAAGGCTTTTTGGTGAAAATTCCAAAAAGGGGCCAGAGTGTAAAATTGAAGAAGAAAAGAAGAAGACCAGACTGGGCACCTTGCGGTCGCAAGGTGCAATCTACCTTGCCTCCGCAAGGTAGGCAGAAACATCAGAAATCAAGCCCCGGAGAAATCAAGGACCTTGCGGTCGCAAGGTGCCTTATACCTTGCGACCGCAAGGTGGTGAGAATGCCCAAAATTGCGTTTTCACGTCAGGTCAAGAGATCTAATTTCCCTACAACTCCATGATATAAATAGAGTCTCGTAGCCAAGGCATTAGAACGGCTGGAGACGGCTAGAAAACAGTTTTCTATAGCTTTAGAATATATTTTAGGTTGTATAACATAATTAGTTGTTGTAATTACAAGGATTGAAGATCGATTCATGTATTCAATCATCTCCATGTGTTGTTCATCTTCAAGGATGAACTAAATCTTCATTAATCTAGGAGGTGGGAGGTAACTTGTATCGAATCTATACTTTAATCTATATTTTTATTCATTCAATTCTTCTTGATTGTGGTGTTTATCAATCCCTCTATTATTTCACTTTGAACAAATGAATGTAATCGTGAATAATAAAGGCCTAGAGGTGCGGATAACTGCATGATCAATGTGCATATGTCGTACACTGGCTCACCATCACAATAAATTGAACCTATCGATGCACAAGAGTGATAAGTTAGGGTCAAGTTCCATATATGACCTAAGTGATAGTTAAATCATATGTTCTTGTGCCTAGGATATAGAATGGATGGATTATTTGAAGATGGAGACTGAACGGTAATTCAACAGGCTATATCTATATTTTGTGAACGAACCCAAGAGATTGAATGATAATTTATTAAAATAAGCATAGAGGAGATATAAGTGAAACCTGAATCCTAGATTTCCATCCACCATAAGATCTTCATAAATTGTAATTGCTGCTAATTAGTTAAACAAGAATAATAATTAGGTTAGAATAGAATTAATATAAAAAAAACCACATTTGATTAATAATTTGCTATCAATAAATCGTGCTATCTGTGATCTTCTTGTCTCTATGGTTCGACCCTTGCTTCCCAAAACTATTCTCCAATAGTCTTGTCCACTTGCAAGGAAAATAATTGAAATAAGACATCGATCAAGTTTTTGGCGTCGTTGCCGGGGACAAGCTAGTTTACATAGTTAGTTTGTTGGTAGCGTAATTTTTAATTTAATTTCACTTTTCAGTTTTTATAAAAATAAAAATACAAAAAGATTTTATTTGTTTTTAATAGTTAGTTGTTTTAAAATTGCTTTATTTATTTTATGCACGGTCGTAGATCTTTGAATCCTCAACTGGTAGAACTAAATCAAGATATAAATAATATTATAAGGAATCAAGAAGATCTTGAAAATCTAGCAACCCAGCCTGATAATCAAGAACAATTGAATCAAGAGGATCCTCTAGTTGATCCTCCAATGGATAATATTAATCAAAATCCTGAAAATCCGGTTCGCCCGGTTAATGTGAATCAAAGAGAAGAAGAGCCTGCTAGAAGAAATATGGAAGTAGTCATAAATCAAAAAACTATTAATGATTTCAGTAGACCTTCACTAAATGTAGTTACATCATGTCTAGTCTTACCGGAAGCAGTAAGGAATTTCGAATTAAAAGGCCATTATTTTAATGATATACCTTCTTTTCATGGAATGCCTACTGAAGATCCTGTAAGTTTCCTAAGAGATTATGAATATATGATGAGTATTTTTCCTTTAGGAGGGTTGACTGAAGACCAAGTAAAAATGAAATACGTTCCAAGTGCGTTAAAAGATTTGGCAAAGAGATGGTTTATGAATCTAACACCTAGTAGTGTTTATACTTGGGCTCAACTTTATGATTTGTTTATGAGTAAATACTATAAGCTTGCATCTCTTACTCAATATAGAAAACAAATTATGTCATTCCAAAATGAACCAGGTGAAACATTCCATGAATCTTGGGATAGATTTAAAAAATTGCTTATTATGTGCCCTCATCATAATCTGGCTCAACATGTGTTAGTACTTCAATTTTATCATGGTCTTTCGCCGGGTCTACAAACTATGGTTGATAGTGCAGCTGGTGGTTCTATCAATAGAATGACACCAGATGCATTAGAGGAATTATTTGAGATGTTAAGTATAAATTCTCAACAGAAAAGTGCAAGAGGTAAAAGTAGAAGTTTATACCAAGTTCAAGAAAAATCAGATACACAAGCACAATTTGAAAATTGGCCAATTCAAGAAGCATGTGCTCTATGTGGATTATATTCTCGTGCTACTAATTTTTGTCCATCAAGTGCTATGTATGCTGAACAGGCTAATGCCATGAATGTATACCCTCAAAGACCAAGGAATGATCCCTACTCAAACACATATAATCCTGGTTGGAGGAATCATCCTAATTTCTCTTGGGGAGGAAATAAACCTTTACAACCTCAACAATTCCAACCTCAACAACCACAACCTCAATAATTCCCAAATCAAGGTCAACTAAGAATTGAAGAAGTTCCAAAATCAGATGGAACAAGCAAAGGTCAAGCTGTCCTTATAAAATATTTGCTTGAAGAAGTTGAAAATTTGAAGAATCAAATTGCAAAGTCTGATTCCGAGAAAAGAGAAGAAGGGAAGTTCCCTAGCCAAACCGAGCAAGCAAAATCTATCACTACTCTGCGAAGCGGTAGAGTAATAGGAGAAGAGGTAAGTGATCCTGTTCAATCTTCTAATGTGCCTGATGAAGTAGATAATTCTGAAAAAGAAGTTGAAAATGATAATAATGATAATAATCAAACATCTAATCAAGAAGTAGAAGTAGAAGTCCAAAATAAAGAAAGTCAAGTAGAAGCAGAAAAAGAAATAGAACAAGAAGAAGAGGAACCTTATGTGGCTCCACCACCATATGTTCCTCCAATTCCGTTCCCAAGAAGACTTATGAAAAACCGAATGGACAAACAATTTTCGGAAATTTATAATATGTTATCCAAAGTGAATGTTAACCTTCCTTTGTTTAATGTTATTAAAAATATTCCAGCATATGCCAAGTTTTTCAAAGATCTTCACTCTAAGAAACACAAATTTGAAAACAATGAGAAAATTATTGTTTCGAAAACGAAGTCCTGCTTACAACCGCAATCCCTAAGTTAAAAGATCCTGGTAGCTTTAATATCCAAGTCTCTTTGGATAGCTCTAAAAAAATGAAAGCCATGCTAGATTTAGGAGCAAGTATTAACTTGATGCCTTTTGCGGTCTATAAACAATTGGGGTTAGGAGAACTAAAACCCACTAATATGTCTTTACAATTAGCTGATCGCTCAGTTAAACATCCTTTAGGCATAGTAGAGGACATCTTAGTTCAGGTTGATAAACTAATCATTCCTGTCGATTTTGTGGTCTTAGAGATGGAAAGGAAAATTTGCACAAATAATGAAGTTCCTATCTTGTTAGGCAGACCTTTTATGGCCACTGCCAATACAATGATAAATGTGAAAAATGGTAAACTTACAATGTCAGTCCTAGGTGAAACTGTCGAAATATCTGTTTTTAATGCCATGAATAGACCTAGTGACATGAATGCATGCTTCTCCATAGATGAAATTGAAAAATTAACAACTCAAACTTTTGAAGAAAGTTGTGAAGATGACGACTATGAGAAAGATGTATTTATAGTTTATTATGATAGACCTATCCCTCTCATAAAAATTGACATTGATGAGATAGAGAGAGAAATAGAAGAAGAAGAAAGACAAGAAAGAGAGAAATTAGAAGCTCTTAAAAATAAGAATAAAAACAATTCGGAAAAAGAATTAGAATCAGAAATTGATCCTAATAAAATAGAAAAAGTAGAGGAAGAAACTGAAGAAGAAGAAGAGAGATTTTAAAAATTTAAAGAAATTGAAGTAGGGGATGAAAGAGTAGAATAATGAAGATGTTAAAGAAGAAAATATTGAGGAGGTTAAAAAGAAGAAAATAATTAAACCGGAAAATTCTGAATTTATTCAATGCAATTAAATCTCCTCTGTAGAAGAATTAAAATCATTATCACCCCACTTAAAATATGCATTTTAGGGAAGGTTAAACTTTGTTATAATAGCGGCCGTTAGCGAAGAAGAACAAGAAGCAAGCTTGTTAAAAGTTTTATGGTCACATAAAGAAGCCATAGGATGGTCCTTAGCAGATTTAAAAGGTATCAGTCCGTCTATGTGCATGCATAAAATACACTTAGAAAAAGGTAGTAAACCTTCTAGGGAAAGACAAAGACTTATCACATGGAAGGGTCGTGAGAAAAGAAGTCCTTAAGCTTCTAGATCAGGGTATAATTTACCGATTTCGATAGTAAATGGGTTAGTCCACTTTAGGTAGTACCTAAGAAATCGGGAATTACAGTATTTAAAAATGAAAAAGATGAATTAGTCCTACAAGAACTATTCTTGGTTATAGAATGTGCATTGATTTGAAAACTAAATGTGGCAACTAGGAAAGACCACTTTCCTTTGCCATTTATTGATCAAATTCTTGAAAGACTAGTCGGTCATGATTACTATTGCTTTCTTGATGTTTTTACAGTTACAACCAAATTCTCAGCACCCGAGACCAAGAGAAAACAACCTTTACATGTCCTTTTGGTACTTTTGCTTTAGGAGAATGCCCTTTGGATTATGTAATGCACCGAGCTACCTTTCAAGAGA
>CM028384.1:85723115-85801268 GCA_013146195.2 Codonopsis lanceolata
CGAGCCGGCAAGCTAGAGCTTCCACCCTTGTTTCATTGTTTATAGACCTACTCTACCCTCCCTTCCCTATCACGGGCTTCCTCTTCGCGAGCTGCCACCTGCTTTGACTCATATTGGTGCTGACAACTCCTCCCCGGTCTTTTGGCCCTCAAGCTCCACCATGTCCATCGGGCTTACGCACTTCCTACCGAAAGGAGAAACGCCCCCACACCACAAAGTGGCGATAGCTTTCCTTCACCCAAACTTTTTCTGATCCATCGTGGCAAAAGATTGCCCGGCCCCTAAGGGGGGGAGGGAGCCACTCTGAGCCCCGAAATCGAAAATCCCGCATCCTGATCTCGATCCATCTCTGCCCTCATCCAAGGGAACCAACGGAGACCCCTAAGACCTGCATCGCAGAGGCAAGACCGCCATCTCACACCTCCCAGGCGCACCAACCGCTACCACCGCCTCGAAGGTTTGAATCCGGCCGTCTCCATGTAGTTCGCGCCTCCGTAGCCGCTGAGCCCCGATACTTCGCCGTAACATCCTCCTCATCGCTCGGCAGCCTAAGCCCGCAGCATCCGTTGTCACGACAGTATTCTCTTCAACTTGGCTCAAGGCCGCCACCTTGCGATCCTCTCGCCGGCCTCTATCCAAGAAGATCTTCTCCCGCGCGCCCAAAGCGGTTCAAAGACTAAGCCGGGAGAGCCCATCATTCTTCTCAGCCAAAGAAGTCTCCTCCAAGGACGCCATCTTCCTACCAAGATGAGATCTCCCCTCGCTCTCCAACAAGGCTCCGCCTCCAGCTCTTTCACTGACTCCTCGGCAGCCTTACCTAGCTTGGCGTGGTAAGTCGCGAGACCGATGCCGAGCTGCAGGAGCAAAAAACAGGAAATGAGAAAACGAACCAAATTAAGAAGTAAAGAATAAAAGAACAAGATCCACCTACCTCGCCTCACGGCCGCCAAGCACGCATCGTTTTCAATTGAAACTCCCTGGTAGGGAGTAGTGTCTCCACGGACTCCTGGCCTGACACTTGCCCATTAATCTCTGCCCATAGCCAGCGAAGGAGGCATGAAAGTTGTTGACCGTCTTACAAATGTGACCAATAATATAGTCATTATCTCACCTCCGCCGCGAGTAGGGCCTGGCCGGGGCCGAGGCCGCTTGAAACTCGACAGAATCGGCAGGCGGGAGCCGACTCAGTAGGCCCACCGCCGCCTGGGCCTTGGGACGCCGAGACGGGGCTCTCGCCTCGCCTTAGGAGCCGGGGCAGTGGAAGCGGGGACCACCTTCGGCGATCTTCCAACGCCGACCATACGCAAAGAACCCAAAGACTTCCATCAAGAACCTCAGAACGAGCCTTCCCCGCCCGCCTCCCTCCGGCCTCCCGCCTTCGCTAGAATGGCATCCCGAGTCAAAACCATATCTACAAATCAGAAAGCTCGCATCAGAAACCAAGAGACAAATACAACAAAAATGACCGAGAAATAAAGCAGAAGTAACAGTATTAACCTAGTGTCGAGCACTCGGACCCATCTATACCCTTACTCTCCCGACATTCCGAGCCAAACACCCATCCCTGGGTGGCCCATTGCCTCTACCACATACTCAAAATCCAGTAAACCCTCTCCACCTCGACATTGGCCGAGACCAAACTTGACAAAGAAGCCCCGATCCCCGACTATACCTCTTCCAGCTATAAGAGCGAACCTCGCACTCTTCATCGCCGAACGCGGGGCCTCAATAGCGCTCTTCACTCGCCTCATCGGCAAAGACTCCAAACCCTTTGTCTTCAACAGACCATGGGGTTTTCCCTCAAGAGCCTCGAAATTCCACCCCCGGCTAGACTCCACCAAGAGGACCTTCTCCGACCACCGATGATATTTATTGCCGAAGCTGGCCAGCAGGGGAAATCCTTGCGAATGCCTCAAGACAGTCAGCCGATTCATTGAGATACTGACTTTGTAGTAATAGCAGAAGAGTGAGAGTGTCAGCTCAAACCCCTTCGATCGGGTACGTATGATTTAAGCCGACCAACGCCGGTAAGGTCAGTGTGAGGTCCAAAGGGACGTAGCTTGTCCGGGTCGAAACCACGATAAAGGGGGTAAGAGGCAGACGCTCCCGACTTAATCAAAAGACTCGAGTAAAAGCCCACGTAGTCCGAAGACCGCGTTGTTTCGGAAATACCCAAGCTCGACCTGGGGACCAAATCTCTAAAAGTTGGAGCAAAGATGCCCGAGACCATTCTTCTACATCCGACGAACTTATCTTATTCTCAAAAGGCCTTGAGTAGCGAGGCACCTTCTCGCCATCATTGCCAGCTCGCCCAGAAACAGAGGCCTTAGCTCCACTCGCCATTCTCCCAAATTACCGACGTTGCAGGTTTCTTTCGATCTGACGGAAGTCCAGGACCCTCTCCCTGGTGAAAAATTGAGCAATAAGACTTAACGCAATACGGTCTCTGCTCAAGAACACCCTCATAGGGGTGCTAGATGGATAATCCGGAGCAGAAAAAACTTCATCACCGAACTTCCAATGCGAGCTAACCTTCACTCCAAAGCTCGCAAGGAGAAACCTCGCTTGCCGAGGAGTAACCGCTACCCATCTACCCCGACATTGCCTGTACATAGGACCCCAACGCAGAGACTTCCCGAAAATTGACTCAATAAACGGGCCCTCGTCATCAGAGTCTACAGACGAAATCGAGCACGATGAAGAGGTACCCGAGCTCAGAGGGCCCACGGTCGTCTCCACATGAATAGTGGTGTCTACCATTCTCTCCTCGGCCAAACAAACGCTCACCTCAATACCCCTCCAGACGGGGCCGCGAGGGACAGACTCGGCCTCATCATCACTTAGTTCATCACCCCTAGACTCGGCTAAATTAGGGTCCTCGGCGTCAAGATTAGCCGAAACCTCGGAAGGAACCTCGACAAGAGGGATGTTCACACTATGATAGGGTACTAGGGCACGAGAAAGATCCTCGGCTCGAGGAGACACACTCGGAATATCCTCGGCCAAAGCCGAAGCCTCGGCCACGTTACTAGGAAGGGGAAGAAGAGGACTCCTAACTGACACGGGTATACGAATTACCCTATTCCAGTAATCTATCAGCTCCATGGAGGAGCTACTAGAAGAAGAAGAAGAAAAAATAGGAAAAGGGATTCTACGAGACATACTCTAAAAAGAAAATGAAGAGACAGTGCTCTCGTACATGACCCGCTTTAAAGAAGTCCTGGACCAAATCCTTGACATCCATGACACCTCCGTAAGAATGTGCTTTGAAGCAGGCCTATTACGAGGAAACTGCAGAACCGAGCTCCTCATGAGACCTCGGGATACGTTCGGAGAAATGCTCCTAACGGCCCAAAGAGTGGCTCTACTGGATGGCGAGCAGCCCCCTACCCTAACAAATTCATGAGCAGTCACGTCCCCTCCAAGCATAGCTAATGTTGCCGACCAGACGATCGCCACAGACAAAGGCTACAAAGGAAAAGACCAAGGAAGGGCTCGGCAAGACGAGGTCCACCCAGCAAAAAGGAGAGAGGAAGAAAGGGGTGCAAAATTTACTGGTGAAATCAGGGGCCCAAGGCGAGACAATGAGCTAGAGGACTTCACCCCTCTCAATGCATCAAGGGAGCACATCATGGATGTCTTCTTGACGGAAAACAAGATACGACCTCCCTTCCCTATGAAGTCACCCCTCGATACCCAAAATCCAAGGAAAAGATGCAATTTTGCACAATGAGATCGGCCACGTCACGGAAGAATGCATACAGCTCAAAAGAGCTATACAACGAGTTATAAACGAGGGTGATCGTGAGGTTCGTGGGCGAGAGCCAATCATCGCGCCCTAACCGAGGGCCCGGGGCAACAAATGCATACCATATAACGTGTATCAGTTGGTCAACACCATCCGAGAAGAGGCTCAGAGTATCACATAATTGAAAAATGCAATCAATTGCTTGAGCAACTCGGTCGACAGCGTTATGGAAGGAATGGTCGAACATGAAATGGTTTTTAGAGACACCGAGCTAGCCGTTAACACATATGCTCAGCAAAACCCATTTGACTCTACAAGTCGGTATACACAACAGCCTCGTCAAATGAGTACTGATAGATACAGGCCCTGGGAGGGACGTGATGTACTACAAATGCTTTCTAGCATTAGGGCTTGGCGACTCCCACCTCACTCCAAGTCGAGTCCAGCTGGAAGGGTTCACGGGCCATAAAGTAACGGCAAAGGGAACCGTGGCCCTCAAAGTCGACCTCAGAGAAGGAGACACTGCCAGAAGCGAGGAGGTCACTTTCCTAGTCCTCGATCTCCCATCTCCATATAATGCCATCCTCGGCGCACCATCTCAGGCAAAATTCTGAATGGTCGCCTCAATGGCACATCAGAGGGTCAAGTACATGACCTCATGCAGGGTAGGAGTCCTCAAAAATGACGCTCGCACTACCCTAGAGTACCTCATAAATGAAAGGAGAGAGGCGGATAAAAGACTGAAAAGGCCAAAGGGAGCCGAGGAAAAAGAAGACGGGCAGGTGGCCAAACGAGCCCGAGGGCTCGAAGGAGAAAACCCTATCCCATAGCAATCAAGACGGGCCGAAGAAGCTAGCCCGCATCAAAGTGAAGGGACGTCGAGTGATGAGACAGGGAAGACTGAGATCGACAGCCTCGACGTACGAGACCACCCAGTATTACAGCCCAGGGAGGACGTAGAAGAAGTCATCATCAACTCCAACTACCCCGATCAAAAAATCAAGGTAGGAATGGAAATAGCCGACGAAGAAAGAAGAGCCATCATCGAGTTCTTGAGAAGCAACACAGACGTCTTCGCGTGGAAAGCCGAGGATATGGAAGGCATAACTTAAGAGGTCGCGGTCCACCGGCTGATCATTGTTCCAGCATTTTCACCCATCCAGCAAAAGCCGAGATATTTCTCCCCTGAAAAACAAAAAGTAATTAAAGAGGAGATAGCCAAGCTGCTACAGGCCGAAATCATTAAAGAAATCCACTACCCCACGTGGATCGCAAATGTTGTGATGGTGAAAAAGAACAATGGAAAGTGGAGAATGTGCGTCCATTTTACCAATTTGAATGAAACATGCTCGAAAGATTGGTACTCATTGCCGAGGATAGATCAACTGGTCGACTCTATCTCGGGCTACAAAATTTTAAGCTTCGTAGACGCCTATTCAGGGTACCACCAGATCAGGATGTGGAAGGAGGATCAAAAGAACACAAACTTTCGAGCAGCGGGTGCAATTTACTGCTACAACATGATGTCATTATGTTGCTTCTCTCTCAGTTGTCGTCCAGCGGTTAGGATATCTAGCTTTCACCTAGGAGACCCGGGTTCAATTCCCGGCAACGGAACCAAATTGATCACGCGATTTTGGTGGTGATCTTGTCTTATTGTCCACGTGTGAAACAATAATGGTACGGTCTTTGCGCGGTCGTCCTTGTCACGTCTCCCAGCTACCTGCACGAGATAAATATTGAATGCCATTAAAGCGTCGGGGTAGTCCGACTGGAACTCTCCGGCGTGAGAATCAGATTTCTGGTGGAAATGAGTAATAAATATGTTGTAGTAATAAATGGTCCGATAAGGGGTTGTGATAAGAGAGTTTTGATATCTCAAATTGTACCTACCTTTCCAATTAATGAATGTCCCCTATTTATACCTGATTCTCCTGATGACGTGGCGGCTTCTTGTTGGGGAACAGGTTGCGGCGGATATTAAATGCACTGGTTGCTTTGTCAGAAATAAGTGGGCTGACCGCTGTCAGGGGTTGGTGGTTGCGTGTAGCGGCTTTACCGAGTCTGGGGAAGCTTCTTTGTCAGACCTGGTGATCATTGACCTAACGCCGAGGCCGAATGGTCTAAGGATAGTGGGCTATTGCTGCCGAGGTCGAGGGCACTGGAAGCTACTCGGGTTGCCGAGGTCGAGGACGTTGGAAACCACTCTAGTTGCCGAGGCCAAGGTGGAAGCTACTCGGGTTTTGCTTGCCCCTCATCTCGGCGGTTTTAGCTCGGCGGCTTTGTTGAATCTGTTAGTGGTTTTCGTAGTGGGGCCCGTAATTACGCCGATGATGATTTCCTCGGTTTCATCCTTTCACCATCAAAAGTAGAAACACGTACTCAGCTCTTACGAGTTAAACTCCATAACAATCTATTGCAAGGTTTAATATCTCAACTTTGCTCGATCCACCAAACACTTTCATAATTCAAGGTCATTCGATGCATTATTGAATCTCATTGAACAAACAAACGCAAATTCAAATGGTTACAGTTAATATACCATATCTTAATTTACAGGGACTCAAAACTCGCAAGTCTTCTGGTATCTTACACTTATAATCCTTTAAGTAAAAGGGTTAAGTCATCTTGCTCAACACATTTGTCAGTTCCAGTCATGTTCTGATTTTAATTCCATCAATACAAGATTCACACTTAGGCATCGCAAATAAGTTGAAATTAATTCAAGTCATCAATAAGTTGACTATATTCATACAAATGACAACTTCCTCGAGATATTAATATATCACCCTCAAGCTTTCTTTGGATACAATACTGTAGACAACAAAAATTATCATTTCCACTAAATGACACAATGGCCGTAGTCATTCATTCCTGAGATTCATTTCACATTCTTCGTTTCATACACGTAACATTCTCTACTATGTCAAGTGACTCATGAATATAACTATTTTGGAAAATCCTTCGATAACTTTCAATAATAATCAGTCAATCTCAACAATCTCCATTTCATACAATGTCAAGTCTCAACAAATCAACTGTAATTCCGGTGTTCGAAACCATATGTCACAAAATTATATTTTCTCTAAGCAAGGAATACATTTACCAAACTGATAACCATTGTTATTTCATAGAGTCCATAACTTGTGGATGTTATTCAAATTCATCCCCCCAACTCAAAATCAACAGGGATATCTTCCATAAGGAATACAATGCAACAATCAAGGTATGACCTAGACACCCAGGTCATCTTTCCATCATTTGTTCAAACACACGGTGTTGAAGGAGATCATCTCTCAATCAAAACTCATAAATTAGAACAAATCGATGTAGCTAATCAATCAAACCATCAATGAGTAATAATATATATATATTCATTCTTATTCATTACCCGGTGAAAGTCAATCATCATCTTTCAACCCTAACAAGATGTCTCTTTTCTAGATGAACAACATCAAACACCTTGTGGTCATCCACTAGGCTGTCAAATCATCAATCAAACATTCAGTAAAGTTAATTTTCAATTCTTTCTACTGCACCAACACCATTATATAAGATAGTTTAAACATAGATGCTATCCTTGATAACAACTCAATACATGATCGGTGATAAAGAGCATCCAACAGAAATATATCTGAATCTGTAGACATAACAAGGACATCCTCTATTTTGGTGTATCATTACTTAGAACCCAAACAAAATCTCAGATAGTCAGCAATATTCAGCTAGAATAGTATACTAGTTCTTTTAAGAAAAATAACATACGTGAACTCATTATTTATTACTCATGAATGCTACTCCAGTATACTCAACACATAACAAATAACCATCGAATTATGGTAATTAACTAGAGCTGTCAAAACGGGCAAACGGGCAAAATTAGGGGCGGGCTTGGGCTAGTGTTCGTTACGGGCGGGTTTTGGCGCATTTTGGCCGGGCATGCGGGCGCATTTTATGGGCGGGCTTACGCATTTTATGGGCTCTTAATTATGATTTACTGATTTAGTGAAATATGGGCTCTAAGTAATTGGTTATAATGTTTATTTTTTAAGTGGCCCAGCACTGGCAGGCCCACTAATGGCAAGCGATCGGTTAGGTTAAACACTTATACCGAAATGAAATCTAAATCGTGATCTCATTCTCAGTCTTCTCACTCGGCTTCGACTTCGGCAGGCGGCAGCACTTCCAGAAGTTCGTCTTCCCCAGTTCATCACTTCTTCCTCAGTTCGTCTTCCTCACTCTACTCTCTGTCTCTCGGTCTCAACTCTCACTAGTCACTGAGCGAGTAGGATGAGACGGCAACGATCGAGACGAGGCGGCGTCTCTCTCACGGATCAACGGTCTCACCTCCTGTTTGTCATCGGTCATCACGGCCGGCCACTCCTTCAGGCCCTTCACGGTCACGGACTCACGGACGGCCGGGCTTCCCGCTTCAGTTAGTTTCTCCAGCCTTCACTCGTGACTCGCGAGTCGTGATCTCGCCACTCGCCTCACTCACTCCGTCTCCGCCTCACCTCACCGATATTGTGTCTCTCTCATCTGCCCTTATGCGTGAACTTCAAAGTCAGCCACGCCCTTCAAGCCAGTTCAGGAATCGTGGCCTCAAAGTCTTCGGCGAGGCAGTACCGATTTCTATTGATCTGCAGATCTGGGTTCAACTTCAATTTCCCTCCCCCAACCCCAATTTCAATCATGTCGCTGTTTCAAACAGCCTGTTTGTGTCATTGTGTGATTCCATTTTCAACATATTAGTACAGTTCTCTCTATTGATAATTTGAATATTTGATTGACAATGTGCTTCAAGCCTTCAACTGAACTTAGTTCATATACAAGAATCGAACTTATTTCATTACAAAGAACTAGTCTGAACTTAGTTCATTAACAGTATTTCCTTGTTTAATTTCATTAACAGTGATTTATCTATTAAATCTTGTAATCCTAAGAGATTTCATTAACAGTGATTTATCTATTAATGCATTATCTCCTATTCTCCTTAGAAGTTGTATGTCATTAAAAAAAGCTTATCTTGCCGTTTCAAATTTTCTTTTTCTTAATTTTCCTACAATTATCTTACTATTTGCAGATTAAGAATTAAGTGGAAGAAATCAAGAATCATGGAATCTAGTACGAATCAATGCATTGATTTAGATGGAGATCAAATGGAAACTAATAAGAGTAATACTAATGAGGAATCCAGTCGATCTATTAAAGTTAAAAGGCCAAAAGAAACATCTGATGTTTGGAGGTCCTATAATAAGATAAGCGTGGACGATGAAGGGGTAGTCTTAGCAGAATGTAAGGGATGTAAGAAACAGTTTAAATGTGGGGGTAGAAAATATGGGACTTCGACAATAAGGCGTCATAAGGATAATTGCAAAATGTTAAAGTTTCATGATGTGGAACAAATGCTTGTTGATCATGATGGGAAGTTAAGGTCTAGGAAGGTAGACCCAAAGATGTCACGTAACTTCTTAGCTGCTGCTGTTGTTAAACATGATTTGCCATTTTCATTTATTGAATATGATGGCATTAGAAGTTGGGTGAAGTACTTAAATCCTGATGTTCCTTGCATTTCTAGAAATACTCTTGTTTCTGATATTAGAAGAATGTATGCGAGGGAGAAAGCGAAACTTAAGGTCATTCTTGGTAATATTCAAAACAGAGTTTGTTTAACTTCAGATTTGTGGACTGCATGCACTAGTGAGGGTTACATTTGCTTGACTGGTCATTTTGTGGATGAGAATTGGAAATTGAACAGTAAAATTCTTAGCTTTGCTCATATGCCTCCTCCCCACTCGGGAGTTGAATTGGCTGCTAAGTTATATGAATTTTTGAAGGATTGGGGATTGAGAAAAAATATTTTCTTTGACATTGGATAATGCATCAAACAATGGTAATATGCAAGAACTTTTGAAACAAAGTTCTCTTTGAATGATGACTTGTTGTGTGATGGTGAATTTTTTCACATTCGTTGTTGTGCTCACATATTAAATATCATTGTACAAGAAGGTTTGAAAAAGGCGGTTGTTGCTTTGGATAAAATTAGAGATTCCGTCAAGTATGTGAAAGGTTCGGAGGGTAGAAAGAAAAAATTTGAAGAATGTGTGAGTGCGGTTGGTAATATTAACACTAATATTGGTTTGCGGTTAGATGTGTCTACTCGTTGGAATTCAACTTATTTGATGTTGAGCAGTGCAATTATCTATAAAAGGCTTTTTTCTCAACTTCAATTAAATGATCAAAATTATAAGTATTGTCCATCAATTGAAGAGTGGAAAAGAGGGGAGTTAATTTGTGCATTTCTAGAGCCATTTTATCAAGTTACCAATCTTATCTCGGCTCTTCTTATCCTACATCAAATTTGTACTTTTTCAAGTGTGGAAGATTGAAGTTTTATTGAAAGGAAATTTGTCAAATGAAGATGAAGTGTTGAGTGATATGTGTAAGAAGATGAAAGAGAAGTTTGATAAATATTGGAGTGAATATAGCGTTGTGCTTGCATTTGGGGCTGTTCTTGATCCTCGAGTAAAGTTGGTAATGTTGGAGTATTTTTATGGAAAAGTCGAGAATGATCCAAATAAATGCAAAGAAAAGGTGTCACTAGTAAGGACAAAGTTGTATAAGCTTTTTGAGCATTATTCGAAAGCTAAGATTTCAAATCCTTCACAGTCACAGCCCCAATCATCTTTTGTTGTTACTCCATCTACATCCTTCACAGTCCCAATCAATGTCAGTGCGGAAAAAAACATATTTGATGTAAGTATTCAATATTTGAGCACTTTCTTTCTTTTTCGTTAAGTTATATATATTTCATTTGATTACATTTATTTTTGTATTCTTTCATACTTTATTTAATATAGGAAATTAAAGCATTTGAGCACCAAACAATTTCCAATGCCGAAAATCTCGGTTGATCTTTACTTGGAGGAGCCGAAGCACTAATTTTCTTTTTATGATGATTTTGATGTCTTGAATTATTGAGGGATAATAGGCATCGGTACCCAATCCTTGCATCAATGGCATGTGATATTTTGGCCATCCCGATAACTACCGTTGCCTCGTAATCGCTTTTTCTATAGGTGGTCGTGTGCTCACCAAATTTAGAAGTTCTACCCTATCGAAAAATGTTCAAGCTCAAATTTGCCTTCGTAATTGGTTGCATGGTTACGTTGATTATGGTATGTTAGTTTACCAATTTTTTAAATTATATTCATTATCAACTTATGTTTTACTTTGATATAAATATTTTATTATATGTAGGTAAAGGTGATGATGAAGATGCAAATGTCCAAAAGTCTCTCTCGGAAGCATCCGCGTCAAATGTGGTAGAAATTATTGATGAAGGCAATGTAGATGATTTTGATGATGACATGGTGATTTCCTAATCGGTGATTTGGTATTTTGGTGGATGAAATTTGAAACTTGTTATTTATATTTAGTATTTGAAGTATTTTGAATTTAATGGATATGTAATTTAATTTGGTTATTTAGTATTTTAAGCATTTTGAATTTAATGGTTAATTGGTTATGTAATTTTGTTATTTAGTTTTAGTAGTTTGAATTTAATGGATTATGAATATGTAGTTTATAAGTTTACTAATTTTGTTATTTTGTTATTTACTTATTTAGTATTTTTAAAGTATTTTGAATATATTAATGAATATGTAATTTAACTAATTTTGTTATTTGAAATATTATGAATTTAATGGTTTATTTGTTGGAAATTTAAATCTATCAATTATCATTTACCATGATTCTTGAATTTAAATTATTAAAAATAAATAAATAAAAATTTAAATACACTTATTTTTTTGCCTAATTAGTGAATATTGATAAATAAACACAAAAGCCCGTGGGCTTGCCCGTTTTGCCCGCGGCCCTACGCGGGGCGGTTTGGGCTGGGGGTTTTCATGCCCGTTATGTTCGCGGGCTTTCCCGCCCCGCCCCGTCCAACAGCGGGCTTTTTCGGCCCGCGGGCTTCCCCGCCCCGCAAGCCCGTTTTGACACCTCTATAATTAACACATGCAAAACACGTTTCTGCCAAATTTGGCATTTAAAACCACATATAGGCTACACAGCCAAGTCAACATATAAGGTGTGATTACTTACTAGCATATCATGTGTTCTATACACATAGAATCAAATCAAGTTGAGTATCTTGTGAAATTCACATTTAATCATAACAACTAAAGCATGTAGTGTGTGATTACCCACTAGTATGTCACATGCTAAATACACCGATGGCCCATCAATAGCCATCACATACTCCCTCTACTGGGGTAATCATCTCAAATACACAAGCCAAACCGGGGATGATGCATAAGTTTCCCCACAACAATGAAATGCAATATATGAATGCAATAATCTTGGGTCGAAAAGAACACACGCTCTTGTACTCAAAGTAGAGTTCTTCCTACTAATCAAGAGCGAATACTCGAACCTACACTTAAGACTTACCACTTCTAACCTTCTTAGTACTGGTACTCTATAACACAGAACCATTCGATAGACTATTCTAAACTCTCGGGAAAATCTCTTCCAATGTGATCTATACCACCAAATTCATAACACAAATTTTGTTGAGCACTATTCATTCACTGTGTGACCTGTCTTCGGACACTAGCTGTAAATCAAACTCGAACTCTGATCATTAGCTTATTCTTCGATCTATACTCCTCATCTGGAACCGAGTAGGTACAATATCTAGCCAATTATGTGAACTTGGCCAAATATTGCACTACTGCCATGTTGTCTTGCTCCGATGCTTTAAGCTGAGATTCATGTTTACCTCGAATTGACTTCAATATGTAGTGTACTTTGAACTCATGTAAAAGATCCACCCAAGTCTGCAGTACTCTATTCTGCTCCCTGTTAACAACAATACCTGTCTCATGTGCTTGGTTGCTTTTCTTACTCAAACACAGTAAATATGACTTTGTCTTCATCGGTACATCCCAAAGCTTTAGCTGTGGTATAATAATTTCTAATTGTGTGTATGAACCTCTAGTATCCGTACATTCCATTCATTATCCTGTTGGAACATCTCTTCAAACAACTAAAATTTTCTCATCAAATCAACCGAAAAATTATTTTGTACCTGTTCACAACACCAATTATGCTCATGGTCATAACTCTAGGCTCCATCAGTACTACCTGATGCACTCCGAATACCCATTCTTAAGCCTACACACAAACACTCGGTGTAATAACTTGAGAATCACACCAAACCTATACTAAACCCAACTAGGCCGAGGAACTTATCCTGGCTGATAGCTAACCTATAACTCTGATACCAACTGACACGACCCGACCCCAAATCTCCATACGAAATCTGGGTCAAGAGTGTAACATAAAAACAAAACACACTAGTCCCAAATAAAACACGTGCAAAGCCCCTATTAAAAGTGGGCTAAATAAAAAAACTGATTAACAAATTATTAATCACTAATAAGATAATTAAAAAACACCACGGCACCAAAGGCCGAGAAACAGAATGACAAAGTCAACGAGCCAATGCCCGGACTACACCAGGCTCTAAAGACAACCAACACTACAGTATCATATACAAGCACGACGTTACACGTCAGAAACAAATGAATAATACCGTATGAAACACAAACCCAAGGAAGAGTTTACATAACCCTCCTATAACCCATGTCCTCATAAAACACAATACAGCCTCCTGAAGTGCTGCATACCAAAGATTGTCGACGTCTAATAAATCTCGCCGACCTCACCGCGTACTTTCTGCCTAGCTAGGATCTAAGGAAAACAAAAAGAACGGGGTGAGTGATAAACTCAGTAAGTTACTACGTGATGTATATGGCATGTTGTTATGCACATGTAACCAATACATAATGCACAATACACGATACAACAAGTATAACAATTCATATACTTGCACACAATTCACGTTGATCATGTTATAATGCACATTGACTCAGCGTAATATAAACACATAGTCAGGATATAAATCAGTATCTCAATCTGATCTGTATCTGAGCTGAATATGCAAGAGAGCTTTTGACTTGTCTTGCTATAAACACTGTAGATGTGCTGCTGAAGTAATACACATATATAACTGCGCCAGAAATCCAAAAGAACACTGTAGATGTGTTGTTGTCGCGATACACATAATATACTGTCTGAGTCTGATAGTATCCAGAACTGAAAACCAAAGCCATGTCTGAACCCAATAGTATCTAGAAAACAACGACCTTGGGACTTAACCAGGAGTCTCATTACCCCGAGTTTTACCCAAGAGTTGTAGTTGCGTTGCTGTTGCAGTACACATACTGAAATCATGTCTAAACCCAATAGTATCCAGAACCAATGATCTTGGGACTTAACCAGGAGTCTCATTACCCCGAGTTTTACCCAAGAGTCCAGCCTTCTATTTGTCATGCGAATTGCTCTGACAAGGCTACATCCTTGTCACGGCCAATAACAAAGGAGAGGCACATGCAACGACCCGTAGCGATCACGAGATTTAACTCTCGTAAAGACTACTATCGTCTCATTGTCGACACAACCACATATGCCAGCTGGACTCAATGCGATGCACATGTAGTTGTTTACTCGTAATTAAACACAATCATCGAGTCCCAAGTACAGGGGCTCGACGCACATACAAGCATGCTTATTTGCTTGAATTAAAACATGTAAGCATATATTTGCTTAAAATACACACGGAAGCATTTTTTACTTAAATAAAATTAACACATATATGATATTTCATATTAAATATCTAACCCAAAATATTCCCCAATATCGTAGGAACTCAATACAACACTTTTTATATTTTATTGAGCCTAAATCGACTCCGTTGAGTCATTTATTTATTATTTATAAATTCGGGACATCACTGCGATTTGCAGAATTCGTCCCAACACAATCTCACCGATAATTAATTCGGCCCAAGTAATAATCTCAAACATTTAAGTATACATATCAGTTCAAATATTCAATAATTAATAACGAGAGTATTTTTACTCTAAATTCAAAACAAATCACATGGGAGTAGCCCACAGTTCATGTATGCAATTATTACATACAAAGGGAAGGGGATAGTAACTTACCTCTACCGAAAAATATCGATGAAAACACAAAATATTCGGGTGTAAATGTAGCCCTCAACACATGGAACACCCCTACGAAGTCGTAATTAAAAACGAATAATATTTCGTTAACAAATCAAGCTTAAAATCCAAACACTCAGTAAAAGACGGTAAAGGCGCTCGACTAAAGAAAGCATGGAGAAATGAAGTCTCTCACCTCCAATTCATATAAAAAAGCGAACCGGTGGAGGGTCACCACCGACCACTATTCAAACCAAAATAGATAAGGAATCCAAAACTAATTGTTGACTGTGCAAGTCTCAGCTGAAATCCAACTAGGAGTCACATGGACAATTCGACCAAAATATGGTTAAACATTAAAATAACCCATAAATGGTTTAGACAATTTAAGATTTAAATTTCATTGGTAGGTCAAAAGTCAAACTAATTCAATCACCAATTACATCCAATTAAACATTAATTAATAATTATTAATTAGTCAAGTTTAAATAAAAAATATTTTAAATTATAAAAAGAAACACGTAACGTACAATAAACTTTGGGTCAATCTAGCCGAAAATATATTTTTTCTAACTCTAACATGTCATTTATATTTCGATGTCATAAATTATAACTAACATAACCAAAGTCCAATACAAACTTTAAACACGACACACATTAAGCCCAACATATCTTGAGCTCAAATGGACTCTCGTAGGGCAATTACTCAAGTCCACAACCCAAAACACATAAATAATGCAAAACACATAATTAACACAATCGGACTTCAAACGTGCTATTGCACAAGTCCAACTCACGTTATAACCAAATTCCCATTAGAACTCGAAACCCAAGTCAAAATACTATTTGACTAACTTGCTAGCACTGCAAGTTTAACACTAATTAACTTGTGATTAAAAAAATAAATATCACAATAAATGCAAGAAAATTCTTGGGCGCTATAGCTTTGGACCTCTGTAAACCTTCATCGGTTGGAATACATGGTCGGGAATCATTTGGATATATCCAAACTGTCTTAAGCAACGATTCGGCAAGTATTGCTCAGTAATTTTACAGCAATGAATTATGCCCGAGAACAAACTGATCGGTACCTCCTGTGATGGCCTACGTGTAAAATGAGTCCAAATAACCTGACAAACAAATATTAATATAAATATCCAAACTTTTATTTGATACATTATTTATAAATAATAAATACTTACGACATCAACAGTCATCCGATCGAGGACAGTACGATACTCCAACAGAGTCTCGGGATCATTTTTTCTTCCATCGAGAGAAGAGATACATCTCTTAGCATATGGATCTTGAGGGGTCCATATCGCTGAACAACTTGGTCTGAATTGAGGAAAGTATTCATAGATCCAAACCTACAATAAAATAGCGTCAAATAAAATAATTTAAATTTTACAGTATCCAAAGTATTCGTTTTTATACTTGTAATAGAGACAAGCACCCAGCCATCTGTCTACAACCAATCATCGATGCTATACCGAGCTAACGATATAGAAAGGATAAAGTCACTTCATCCCAAGCGTGATTGGGCATATCATGGATATCCATCATATACGGTAGAAAGTGAACATTTACCCAATTTGATGACTTGTCCATGAACAACATCATCCCCATCAACCATAACAAATAACCGATCGTCATCGGTTGAGCTGAAAGTCTCGCCACCCAAATATTCTTGCAATGTCAAAATTATAATACCACTTCCCCTCATCTCACTGTCCACCTTGCTAGTAGCCATGCGTAGGAGAATGGCTAGAGACGACTTGATCTGAGCTAACTTGGTACTTGCCAAAATGGGTTTCCCGACCACTGAGATCTGTAAAATGTAATGCACATCATGCAACATCAGCATCATCTCCCGAAACGGTAAATGGAAACTGTTAGTTTCTGGCTGGCATCTTTCCACAAAGGCTAATATCAACGGCATGTTCAAGTGCTGTAACATACACTCCTCTAGTGTCTCAGGTTACTCCGAGTGATTCACTGAATAGTCTCCATATCATCAATAGTCCAAGGCAATGTTGTTCGGCGATCCACGGAGCTATGAACACTCAATACTGGCCTCTCTTATTGAACATAATGAAATAATCCCTCATTAATATTAAAACAATACTACATAGTCAATTTAATAAATTTGAGTCATCGTCAGTGATCATGTCTTATTTTAATACCTTGCAAGTGCACAAGACTATTGTAGAATAGTTTGGGAAGCAAGGGTCGAAGCACAGAGACAAGAATTCAAGTAGCAAGTATAGCGATAGCAATTAAACTAAGGGTTTTTTTTGTTTTATTTAATCTAATTTTACTCTATTAAAACAGGAAATCTAATTAACAAACTAAGTAGCAATCACAGTTTATAAAGATTTTATGGAGGAGGGAAATCTAGGATTAGGGATTCACTTGTATCTACTATATTGCATTTTAACTATAGTATCAATCAATACCTTGGGTTCATTCACAAAAGATAGATATAGATTGTCAAATTATAATTCAGTCTCCATCCTAAATAATTCATCCAATCTATATCCTAAGAGCAAGAACATATGAATTTCCTATCTATCACCTAGGAACATATATATGAACTTGACCCTAACTTATCACTCTCGTGCATCGATAAGGTCAATTTATCACGATGGTGAGCCAGTGTACGACACATGCATTTGGCCGTGCAACTATCCACACCTCTAGGTCTATTACCTGCGATTCCATTCATTTGGTCAAAGCTAGACAGTAAAGAGGTTGATAAACATCATGATCAACAAGAATTGAATGAATAAAAATATATTAACCAATAGGTTCGATACAAGTTACCTCCCAATTCCTAGATTAATGGATGATTAGTTCATCCTTGAAGATGAACCGAATAGCAGGATGAAGGAATACATGAATCGATCTTCAAAACTATAATTACAACTATCAAACTATGTATTAGAAACTAATATCGGTGTTAGAACCGTCTACTAATTGATTATGGACGTTCTTTTGCTTTGGCTACCGTCTTCTATATATATCAAGGTGTTTTAGGGGAAGGAGGAGGTTCAATCCAAGTGAAACTCCCGTAAGTCGGTTTCTGGGTACCTTGCGGCTGCAAGGTGTGCATACCTTGCGTCCGCAAGGGTCTTGATCTGGCTGGGGTTGCACGCTGGATACCTTGCGGGGGAAAGGTCTTGGAGGAATGCGGTCGCAAGATGTCCAGATGTCTTTTCTGACTTCTTTTTAATTGTTGCACTTTGCACCCTTCCTCGAAATCTTCATTAAAAGCTTTATAAATCCCATAATTTCACCTAAAACCCCGAAACTCACAATATAGCTCAAAAATACATATTAGTAACCAAAAGCCTCGTGGAATTGCTACTTCTAAGTCATAAAAGTACCTGATAAAGATGTATAAAATACGTCTATCAAATACCCCAAAACTTAGACTTTGCTCGTACACGAGTACACAATACTTATAAATACAAAAGCAATTAAAATACAAAAATTAAGAAAATCTTTTTGAAGGGTGACACTATTTACACTCTTCTAGAAACCCACAAACTCAAGGAGACTCTCACGAGTGACTTGACAATGCAGATAAATATAAAAACCAATAAATACAAAAGCAAGTAAAAATTACTCTAAAAGCAATAAATACAAAGCAAAAATCTTTTTGGTTTCAATCTCAAGTCACAAAGGCATGACATATCATAGTTGTCTCAGAAAGATGCTCACCACATATGTGCAGACTTATCTACAAAACAATTTGACTTATACTCTAAATGCTACCAGTCTTAATTTCTCTCTGTGTGTATGATAACTAGTCATAAAGAATATCTTAACTTAAACAATTTTACTTAGCAAAGCACATCAGTCATTCTAAAATCAAGATTTTCAATAAAACTAATGCAACACCGAGTATGTGATCTACCATCCGAACCCGGTCTATTACAGGAAGAGAGAACACCAAGGATTTCAAATACTTATACATCTATCCCATGCACTTCCTATGTATGACATACAATGCTTTCATGCCCTAATTACTTGCAATAACTATGATTATGCTAAAATAGAGAGCTTGCGAATAATGTGAATATATGAAGTGGGGATCAATTCACATGTAATGCAATCAAATCAACCAACACAAACATTGGTAAGAAGATCAATAGGTCTTTAATAAGCTTGTAATGTAAGGCCTTGGTGTTGGGGGATATGATGGAAAGGAAATAGAATACAAAGTGAGAGAGCAAGACTACCCTTAATCCCAAATACTTCCAAACAAAAGGAAGTTTTTCGTAATCAGGCTAGGACTTGCAAAGATCACAGGTGGGGACTTTCCCCCCAAACTTGTTTTGTACAATATATCAAGCTAAAAATAACTAGTGTTCTATTTTCAGAAGAACTTTTCTATCATATTTTTTTCTTGAAAGCTATACTTTCATTTGAATCTTCTTGCACTCTTCTTCTTCTTCTTCAGTTTTATTTTCCGTCGAATTTTTTTTTTTTATTATGACGGGGAAGAAGAAGCCTTCGGAAAACTTTTCTAACTGAAAAATAGTCCCATAAAATTAATTCTCCACCCACATCCTACTCTCTCAAAGGGTAGGCTAAAGTGTATAGACTTTAGGGTTAAGTTAACGTGGGTTAAAGAAATGAAGTCGAATGGGGGTTCAATGTGTGCTTAGCACACTCCACTCTTTTAATAAAGCTCAAAGGGGACACTATGAATATTTTTAGTATGGTCGGGAAATATTTAGGCTCAAACGATCCAAAGATGGCATATATCATATCTTAATGCCAAAATACTCATGCAGTTTTTAAGAACGCAAAACACTAAAAATATCATATCCATAATGAAGGTTGTGGGGGCAAATAACTCTTGTCTTGGAGAAGAAACCGGAAAAAACCCTAAACATCTCGCTCACGCCTCTCTGCATGGCGGCGACTTCAGCCGGTCCTGATCCGGCGCCGTCTTCACCCTCTCTCAAGAAATCCTTTGCCGATGTTGTGTCCCCAGCCACGTCTACCTTATTCCACCATCTATTCACAAAGGAGAACCTTGTCTGCGGCTCTCCCCAGATCTAATAACTCTCCTATCAAAACCTTTTTCCCTTACCCTTGTTGGAAAATTTTCCCATGGTCGCCCATCCATGGAAGTGCTTCGGAAAAATTTTCTCACCTTTGGTCTAAAGGCTGATGTTACCATTGGACATTTGGATGCTAAGCATATTTTAATCCAGGTTCATCACGAGGCGGATTACCAGAGACTATGGATTAAGGATCAATGGTTCCTTGGTTCATATCCAATTTGTGTTTTCAAATGGACTCTTGAATTTCGTCCAGATATAGAGAGCCCTATTGTTCCGGTATGGTTCGAGCTTCCAGGTCTTCCAATCTTTCTCTTCAATAAACAAGCTCTATTCTCCCTTGCTGGTCTTATTGGTAAGCCGCTAATTATGGATTCTCCTACTGCTAACCTGTCTCGTCCAAGTATGGCACGTGTTTGTATAGAGGTTGATCTCACTAAGCCTCTTCCTAATAGAATATGGATCGATTGTGGATCTGCCATGGAGGGTTTTTGGCAGCCGATTCACGCTGAGAAACTTCCTCTCTACTGTTCATTATGTCAGCGTCAAGGCCACGATCATGTAAACTGTAAAATACATGGTCCCTCTAACCAATCTCCTGAACAAAACCCCAACAAGAACACTACTCCGCAGCCTCCTAAGGCACCTCAATCTGTCTGGATTCCAAAAGCCACTACCATTGTCTTGCCGTGTAAGCCACCCATGCCTAGCCCGGCTGATCCTGTTGATCATTCAAGCCCTACAAATTCTGTTGATCCTCCTAAAAGCCAAACCCATACCAATGTTGCACCACAAGAGCAGCCCACTCAACAACACGTTCCCCCTCCAAATAACACTGAAATACCGAAACATCCAGATTCTGGTTACAGCCCTCATGATCAGCAGCCCCAAGATAATATGGTTAGCTCGAAGCAGATGGAACATCAAAATCCCCAAAATACCAATCAGGATAAGGAAAATATGGACACTGCTGCTAAAAAAGATCCCATAATAGTGGAGAAAAATCAAACAGATCTTCCTGATGATAATCCTCATTTGACAGAAAAGGATGGAATCCGCACTGCTAATACATTCGCAGTCCTGGAAACTCTTGATGAAGAGGACGAAATTAATTCTTCTAATCTTGATGCTCTTAATCTGGACTCCACTTTCGATTTGAAAAAGAATAACAAAGTTTCTTCAGTTGCTTCGGGTCGTCTAACCCGTTCAAAGGCCAAAGGTGGTTCCTCTTCTACTTCCTTTTAATGGATATTACGACCCTATTTTGGAACGCTCGTGGTGTAGGAAATGACCATACCATTGCCCGTATTAAACTGCTCTCTCGTCTTCACAATTTATCTTTTATTGCTATATTTGAACCTATGATTGATAAGGATCGTATTGGTATTCTTGCTCGTAGACTCAAGTTCCGGTACTACTTCTCCAATATGGCTGGAAGCATTTGGGTTTTGGCTAAATCCTACTTTAAATGTGGTATTCTGTGGGATTCCTCTCAGCATCTTACTTTAAATATCCAGCATTATTCTTGGGCCTCCCCGGCTATATTCACTTGTGTATATGCTAAGTGCGATTCTTATGATTGTCAAGTCCTTTGGTCTGAGTTAATTGATATTAGTACTCGTCATACTGGTTTCCCTTGGATTGTAGGAGGTGATTTCAACATTATTCTTTCCCCTTCTGAAAAATCTGGTGGCAGATCTTGGGATAGACAAGGGGCAATGGAATTTCATGCTTGTAATGCGGCTGCCGGCTTGTCTGATCTGGGCTTTTCTGGCTCCCCTTATACTTGGTGGAATAAACAGGATGGCAATCCCACTATTAAACAGCGCATTGACCGGATTTTGGGCAATTCGGAATGGCTTCGTGTTTTTCCCTCTACTTTGGTGCACCATCTGAATAGAACGTGTTCAGACCATAGTCCTCTTCTTCTTAGAATCTCTCCGACCGCTGCTGCTTCTCCCAAGGCTTTCAGATTTCTCAATATATGGACCAGCCATGACTCTTTTTTGGATGTTGTAAGAACAGCTTGGGCCGAACCTGTCCACGGTCGTCCCATGAATTGCTTCTCACAAAAGCTTCGTGCTACAAAAAAGGCCCTGTGTATTTGGAACAAAACAGTGTTTGGTAACATATTTTCGGCTGTTAAGGAGGCTGAGGAAAATGTCCTTGAAAAGGAGCTTCTTTTTTATCTTAATAATTCCGGGGAAAATCGTAGCAATTTGATGGAGGCCCAAGCCACTCTCAAACAGGCCCTTTGCAAGGAGGAGGCTTTTTGGCGCCAAAAATCTCGAGTTAAATGGTTTAAAGAGGGTGATGGCAACTCTAAGATATTCCATGCATCTGTTCGTCAAGATCAAAGACGATTGCATATTCATTCCATTCAGTCTGAAGATGGTAATATTCTTAGCAGTGCTGAAGACATTAAAAATGGGGCTGTTAATTATTTCCGAAACCAACTCCAATCTGCTTTTCCGTCCTTGTCTACTGAGCTTTCTATGATTCCTAATTTGGTGACTGAGGAATGGAATGAAAATCTTATAGCTCAGCCGTCTATTGAAGAAATCCTAGCCTCCATTTCAAGCCTGAATGGCGAAAGTGCGGCTGGCCCTGATGGCTTCTCTGGCCATTTCTTTCTTATTTGCTGGGATATTATAAAAGCAGACCTTCATACTGCCATTTTAGACTTCTTTGTTGGGTTTTCTCTCCCACGTTCGTGGTCTAGTACGCTTCTTGCTACAATTCCTAAGATTGATCAACCTCAAAGTTTTAAGGATCTACGCCCTATCAGTCTCTGCAATTTTTGCAATAAGATTATCTCTAAACTTTTGGCTATGAGACTTGCCAAAGTTCTCCCCTTTCTGATTTCTCCCAATCAGAGTGCCTTCACCAAAGGGAGAATTATTCAGGATAATATCTTATTGGCTCAGGAATTGGTCTCATTTCTTGGCAAGAAAGTCTCTGGATCCAACATTGTGATTAAATTAGATATGGCTAAAGCGTTTGATCGTATCTCTTGGATTTTTCTAATTCAAGTTTTAAGACGCTTCGGGTTCTCTGAAGTATTTATTGATCTTATTTGGCGTCTCATATCAGGAAATTGGCTCTCAGTGCTGATTAATGGTAGCCCCTCGGGTTTCTTTCCATCTTTTTGTGGCCTTCGCCAAGGAGACCCTCTTTCTCCTAGTTTATTTATTTTGGCCTCGGAAGTGCTTAGTAGAAGCCTGAATGATCTTCACATCGCAACTCCCAATGTTCGCTTCTCGTCTCTAAGCGGCTGCCCTATAATTCCGCATCTCGCTTTTGCCGATGACGTGATAATTTTCTGTAATGGCTCTATGCGATCTCTCCAACATCATGCTTCCCTTCTACATAATTATGAAGCTCTTTCTGGTCAGTTAGTAAATGCTGCTAAAAGTTGTGTTTATGTTGCCCCTTCGACTTCCTCGTCGAGTGCTTCAGCCATCACTTCTATGTTGGGTTATCAACTGGGCTCTCTCCCTATAGTGTATCTCGGTTGCCCCATTTATTATGGCAGAAAAATCAAAAGCATATTTGATCCGTTGATGCTCAGATTACAATCTAAAATTGATTCTTGGATGGGAAGTTTTCTTAATCCAGTCGGTAAGATCACTTTAATTAAGCATGTATTGCAATCCACCTCAGCCTACCTTTTTGCTGCTTTGGAGCCTCCAGTTGCTGTCATAAATTCTTTGGAGAAACTCTTTGCTAATTTCTTTTGGGGTAAGTTAGATGGAAAACTCAAAGCTCACTGGGTAAACTGGAAGAAATGTTGCTCCCCTCGGACTAACGGTGGTCTAGGCATCCCTTCTTTATTCCAGTTAATTCGAGCATACTCAGTTAAACTATGGTGGCGTTTCCGCACCCAGCGTAACATATGGTCCGATTTCCTCCAAGCTCGATATTGCTCTAATCTTCATGCTGTGCAATCTATGCGTTGCGGGTCTCATATTTGGAATCGGCTTCAGCGCATCAAAAATCTTGTTGAGCACAAGATTATATGGATAATTGGAAATGGCAACTGCTCTATTTGGTGGGATCGTTGGATTCCTAACCAACTTTTGTCCAAACCTTCAAGTTGCTCCTTTGAAAAGGTTAAAGAGCTGTTTGATAATAATGGGCATCTATTGGCTACTGCTCGTGCCATTCTCCCTGCTTCAGCCATCAAATATATTGAGGACAATCTCATTCAGCCTTCTACTGAAGCCGATCATCCTTATTGGTCTTGCACTTCCAACGGCTCCTTCTCTCTTTCTTCAGCCGGTGAATTGTTGTCAGATGGGGGCCCATCTCTATTATCCTCTAAATTTATTTGGCACAAAATCCTTCCCACCCATATTGGCATTTTTATATGGAAATTGTTCCTTCGGAAAATCCCGATTGATGAGGCCCTGAGCAAGAAAGGTATTCATATAGTATCCAAGTGTGTTTGCTGCAACGTGCCGAGTATTGAAACTTTTTCCCATCTTTTTATTCAGAGTGAGGCTGCCACGTATCTTTGGTCTGCTTACAATTCCTCTCATGATCTCTCAATAGCCGGGCATTCTATCCAACAGCGTTGTATGGCTGGGTGGCTTTCTTCAAACTCCATAGCCCATATCATTCTCCCTTCTCTTATCCTCTGGAACATCTGGAAATTCAGGAACTCAGCCGTGTTAGATGGTTCCTCCCAGTCCTTTTACTCCCTCAAAGTCAAGGTGGATCAAGACTTCTCTTTTATTTTGATGGCAGCAAACTATGCTTGTATCCGTAATTCTAGAGGGCTTTCCTATGGTCATAGGAAAAACATTTCAATTCGGATTATATCTTGGTCTAAGCCTCCTGAAGGTATTCTTAAACTCAACTCTGATGGCGCTTGTAGAGGTAATCCGGGTCTTAGTAGTGGTGGTGGTATTGTTCGTGACCTCCAAGGTAATCTCATTTTTGCTTACTCTATCTCTATGGGCTCTTCCTCCAATGTTGAATCTGAGACTCATGCTCTGTTCTATGGGGTTTCATGGCTTTACACACATAATCATCTTAATGCTATTATTGAAATGGACTCCAAGATTTTATGTGACTGTCTGAATCTGGGCCACCATTCCCCTTGGAAGTTGTCGTATTTTATTCGTGCTTTACGGGAGATGAAGCAAAATTCTAATTTCATTTTTCGACACTGCTTCCGTGAAGCTAACTCTGTGGCTGATGGGTTGGCTAATTTAGCCTTGGATCTGGGCTCGGACTCTATGTTTCATTCTTTAGCGGATCTCCCTCCTTTGATCAAAGGGAATGTCATTCTGGATGCCAATGGGACTGCTAGAATTAGAATTTCTTAATTCTCTGTCTTTGTTTGTTTCTTTTTTAGCTTTGTATTTCCTTTCAGAGGTTAGGCTCCTTTGTCCTCCCATTTATAAGGGTCAGGCTGGTTGTCCCCTTCAAGTTTGTACCCTTTTCTTTTTCAATAAAATCTAGCAGGGTGCCGCCCCTGTTTTCCAAAAAAAAAAATAATAATAATAATGAAGGTTGTGGAATTGAAGATTTAGCATTACTGGATTTCACATAAGCATTCGCTAGAAAAGATGTAGGGGCAATCAAGACTAACATGCAGACACGGTCCAAAAGTGTGCTTGAGATATATTAGCAAGAAAAATCCAAGGGATCTAACTATCATGTAATTGACCCTAAGTTACAATTAAATGCAACAATCTTTCAGGACAGCTATTCATCATATTCTTGTGCATATCTTGTGGCTAAAATGAAATGTGTGCTATAAACTTAGTAAAAATATTCAAATCAATCCATAATCATGACTGGTATAAGTGCACAAAGATTTGGAGAAAATCAAGAATTTTGCAGAATCAAGTAAATTCCAGAATGATCTATGGAAAAGATATGTGGTTCATTGCATTAACTCATCATCGACTGAAGTGACCACACCAGGACTCGAGAATGAAAATTTTGAATTAAAATAATTTTTTATTTTTTTAGTTTTTTGAAATAAAATTGGAGATTAGTTGATGACCCAATTGATGATGGGTCCCCATAATGGGTACCCGAAAGAACCAAATATTATAGTATTCTGGTCAGGGCAACATCTTCTAAAATAAGAAAATATAAAAAGCAAGAAAATAGAGTGAAGAAAAGAGACGATACATGGGAAAAAATCCCCCTCGCCCTTAAAAACGTGGCCCAACTCCACTCTTCCTTAGGCTGGGATCTGCAAAGGCCCTGGGCTTAGAATTCCCCCCAAACTTAAAATTTATTTTGCCCTCAAAGTTGAGGAATATCCTATGAGAGGGCTGATGGAGGAGAAATATCAAAAGAAAATAAGCGGCCCGCCTAACGAAAGAGGAAGAAACTTGAGCTTTGACTCATGATGAGTCGGGAGGAAATAACAAAGGAGGACGAAACTCGGGGATCGTGACAGGTGGCATCCCATAATATGTGGAGACATCGTGCCCCACCTGGTTAATCCAACCAAAGAAACCAGTCTAGTTAGCGCGCATTTGCACTAATTGATGATGAATCATCTAGTTATCTAACAAGATCTCCTCCTGCCTATTGGAGATAGACTCTAAGGGATCTTTTTCCTCAATATGAGCCTCTTCTTGAGGCTTATGACGTGGTCCCCTCTCACGTGGCTGGCGCGGGTGATCAAAAAGAAGCATCGCAGTAATGTCGGGGACTGCTCGAACACTTTTAGAATCTGGAGTCCAAACAACTCCGGCCTCACTACGCAGTCCTGTAATCAAACTTGGGAAAACGAATCCCAAGTTTGTTTTACCCCTAATGAGGGTCTGAATCTAGGTGTTGATTAGATGCCCCACATCAACAGACCCACCGGTCAGGAGAGTGTAAATCAAAACGACCTTATGCCAAGACAATGTGTGCTAGTGGCTGGAAGGCATAAGACGTGCACAGATAAATTTGAACACGGCCTTGGCTGTGTTCGTCAAATGGGACTCGTCCATGGTGCGAGGGCCAAACGATGGACCTTGATGAAAGGTCCAAACCGTGTCAGGTGTTGCGATAGCCGCATTTAACAGGAGAGGGACATAATTAGTGATATGGATACTGTACTGGTCAGTACCCATTGCAAAATTAGGGGTGCCGGAATAACGGTTAATATTATAAGGCAAAAATTCAACATCCCTACCCCTAACAGAACTGATGTCATGCACCTCGCCAGAAATAGAAATA
Source organism: Codonopsis lanceolata (assembly GCA_013146195.2). Lineage (NCBI taxonomy): Eukaryota > Viridiplantae > Streptophyta > Magnoliopsida > Asterales > Campanulaceae > Codonopsis > Codonopsis lanceolata. The sequence continues at coordinate 85,750,217 of CM028384.1, forward strand.
TGCCCGTTGGCGTAGAATTCGTGGACTATGGCCACGATGGCCATGCCAGGAGTTGCACAAAGAGAGCCCCACCTTCGCTGGACGAAGTGGGTGGGGAGAGCAAAGTCTTTAGCCTTAAATCCCCTCTCAGGGATTATACTTTTGGACAACTTCCTAGTGTAGCTCTCTGATGCCTCAAACGACACAAACCTAGTGGGGTCATACTCTTGCTCCTCCTCTTGGAGTAGGACGAAGAAGGTCCAGTGTTTCTACGCTTGCAGGGGGCCATTTTAGGGACAAAAATAATTAAATCTACTCTCTAAAAATTAAAATCAAATAACCTAACTAAAACAAGTAAAGCATGCACGTAAACTATTAACACTGTTTCTATCACCCTAGCATGCAAAAGTTTGACGGATTAAAAATTTAAATGGAGAAGGGATAGAAGATACGTGGATTGCAATGCTTTAGCTGTAGTAGAGGGTTGGTCGGAATTCCGAAGCTTCAACGTCGGCTACAATGGCAGCAACTATCCTTCACAGCTTTGAATGGAGTAAGATGAAAGGTGGAGATGATGAAGGTAGCTTGAAGAAGAGAGGCGACTGTCACTTGGTCGAAATTTGAAAGAGCTTTGCCGAAACTTTTTGGGAGAGAGATTGATTGCCGGAGGTTTTGGGGAAGGTTGGAAGGCTGAAATGCTGTGAATTTTGGAACTGCCTTGATTTGGCTTATAAAGAAGGCCTTGCGGCCGCAAGGTGAGTATACCTTGCGTCCACAAGGTACCCAGTCAAAGGGCACGGAATATGATGCAAGGCTTCCGGGGGCAAGGTTCATGGGCTTGCAGCCGCAAGGTTCACGCGTTTTCTGCCATTAATAGGGCCTTGCGGCCGCAAGGGTCACAGAATGTGTGCCTTGGGAAGATTGTTCATAATTTTGAGCAGACATCATTTAAGTCTTTCCGTTACGTTTCGTTAAGGTCGTTTCTTTCATGCATTCTGAAAAATTCTACAAAGCTTCTATACTAAAATATTAGAAACATATAAATACAACACTAAAATGTTTTTCTCCCCCAGACTTGAATTATGCCAATATTAGAAAACATTTAATTTAAATACCTATAATCAAATAAGATGGAGAACAACATATTTAAATTACGCTACGAAAACAATTAAAATTTCATCAAAGTGGGTTGCCTCCCATTTAGTATACTTGTTTAACATCTTTGGCTCGACCTAACTGCAAATCTATTCTCTCGGAGGCTCAGTGTGAGAGAGACGAATGCGTTCTATTGTTATCTCTACTGCCATGGGTTCAAAATAAGGTTTGAGTCGGTGACCATTAACTTTAAATATCTCATCAGTCTTTGGGTTTTTGATATCAACTGCTCCATGCGGGTAAATTTGTACTATAGTGAAAGGACCAGACCATTTTGATTTCAATTTTCCTGGGAATAATCTAAGTCTAGAATTAAAGAGAAGCACTTTTAAACCAGGACGAAACAATTTTTGAGAGATTCTTATATCATGGCATCCTTTGGTCTTTTCATTATAAATTTTCGCATTCTCAAACGAGTTTAACCTATGCTCTTCTAACTCGTTTAACTGATAAAGTCGTTCTTCACCGGCTAAAGCTAGATCAAAGTTAAGGGTTTTAAAGGCCCAATATGCCTTATGTTCAATTTCTACTGGTAAATGGCATGCTTTGTCGTACACCATCTGGTAAGGACTCATGCCTATTGGGATTTTATATGCAATTTGATATGCCCAAAGAGCAACTTTAAGTTTTGGTTCCCAATCTTTACGATTTGGTCTAATAGTCTTTTCAAGGACCGCCTTTATCTGTCTATTGCTTACTTCTACTTAGCCAAAAGTTTGAGGATGATATGGTGTAGCTAACTTGTGTGTCACACCATGTTTTCTAAGGCACGTATTCAACAAACGATTAGTGAATTGAAGTGAATACCTTGATCACTAATTACTGCTTTCGGTACTCCATACCGAGAAAGTATATCATCCAAAAACTTGCAAACTGTTTGGCCATCATTATTTCGGGTAGCAATAGCTTCTATCCATTTTTATTTTTGACACATAATCAACAGCAACTAAAATATATTCACATCAATTTGAGACTGGAAAAGGACCCATAAAGTGAATACTCCATACATCAAAGATTTGTACAACTAAATTGTTATGCTAGGGCATCTCATTTCTTTTACTAATCCCACCAGTCCTTTGACATTTATCACATGTTTTGCAAAATATTTCAGCATCTCTAAAAACGGTAAGCCAATATAAACCAGATTGCATGATTTTCCTAGCAGTTTTATTGCCGCTAAAATGACCACCACAAGAGTACTCATGACAGAATGCCAAAATACTTTGTTGTTCTTGGTCTTGAATACATTGTTGGAAAGCTTATAATTCTTCTCATGATCTTCCTATCACTGGGAATTCTATCCAGCAACGCTGTATGGCTGGGTGGCTTTCTTCGAAATCCATCTCCCATATCATCCATCCCTTCTCTTATCCTCTGGCATATTTGGAAGTATAGAAATTCAGCCACTTATGATGGTACTGCCCAGACTCTATATTCTATCAAGGTTAAGGTGGATCAAGACCTCTTTTTAATTATGATGGCGGGAAATTATGCGTGTATTCGTAATTCTAGAGGCTTTTCCTATGGTCATAGGAAGAAAATCTCTATTCGTGCAATCTCTTGGTCTAGGCCTCCTGAAGGTGTCCTTAAACTTAACTCAGATGGGGCTTGTAGAGGTAATCCCGGCTCTAGCAGTGGCGGGGGTATTGTTCATGATTCCCAAGGTAACCCCATCTACGCTTACTCGGTTCCTTTTGGTACTTCCTCCAATGTTGAAGCTGAGACTCGAGCTCTTTTCTATGGGGTTACATGGCTTTACACTCATAATCATCTTAATGCTATTATTGAAATGGACTCCAAGACTTTATGCGATTATCTGAACTTGGGCCATCATTCCCCTTGGAAATTGTCTTATTATATTCATACTTTGCTGGAGATGAAGCGGAATTCTAATTTCATTTTTCGTCACTGCTTCTGTGAAGCTAATTTTGTTGCTGATGGGCTGGCTAATTTAGCCTTGGATCTGGGCTCTGACTCGGTGTTTTATTCTTTAGCGGATCTCCCTTCTCTGATCAAAGGGAACGTCATTCTGGATGCCAATGGGACAGCTAGAGTTAGAATTTCTTAATTTTTTCCATTTGTTAATTTCTTTTTTGCTCTGTATTTCCTTTCCGAGGTTAGGCCCCTTTGTCCTCCCATTTATAAGGGCCAAGCTGGTTGTCCCCCTCAAGTTTGTTCTTTTTCTTTATTTTATAGAATCTAGCAGGGTGCCGCCCCTGTTTCCCTAAAAAAACATCTTTTAATTATGGAGTCTGAACATATTTTGAATAAATAAGGCTCTTCCCAAAAATAATATTTAGCATCTGCTAAAAATTCTTTCTTTGATAAAAATCAAAATCAGGATTAATAATATCTGCAACATTGTAATTAACAAAATCAACATACCATTGTTCAAAATTTTTAACTTCTAATAGTTGTTCATCAGGGAAATCTTCATTGATAGGAATTTTATTATCAAGAAGTTGACGTTCAAGTAAAGGTAAAAATTCCAACCTAGATAAATGGTCGGCAACAACGTTTTCTATTCCCTTTTTATCTTTAATAGCAATGTCAAATTCTTACAAAAATAACATCCATCTAATGAGTCTAGGCTTGGCCTCTTTCTTACTTAAAAGATATTTCAGGGCTGCACGATCAGAGAATATAATAACTTTTGAACCTAGCAAGTAAGATCATAATTTTTCTAGTGCAAACACAACTACTAAAAATTCTTTTTTAGTGGTTGTATAATTGAGTTGTGCATCATTCAATGTCAAACTCGCATAATAAATCACATGGGGTTTCTTGTCTACCCTTTGTCCTAACACAGCTCCAACTGCAAAATCTGATGCATCACACATGATCTCGAAAGGTAAAGACCAATCAGGGCTGGTTAAAATAGGAGCTATTGTTAATTATTCTTTTAACGAATTAAATGCATTCAAGCATTCTTGGTCAAAAATAAATTAAGTATGTTTTGCTAAAAGATTACATAAAGGTTTATATATTTTTGAAAAGTCTTTTATAAATCTTCTGTAAAAACCTGCATGTCCTAAAAAACTTCTAGCACCTTTCACTGTAGTTGGGGGAGGTAATTGTGATATAACTTCAATTTTAGCTTTATCAGTCTCAATTCCTTTGTTAGATACAACATGACCTAAAACTATCCCATGTTTAACCATGAAATGGCTTTTCTCCCAACTTAGGGTCAAATTAGTTTCGCAACATCTTTTTAGAACCAATGTTAGATTTTCTAGACAATAATTGAAAGAATTTACGAACACTGAGAAATCATCCATAAACACTTCCGCACATCTTTCAACTAAATTGGAAAATATAGAAATCATGCATCTTTGAAAAGTAGCTGGGGCATTACATAATCCAAAAGACATCCTTCTAAAAGCAAAGGTATCAAAGGGACAAGTAAAAGTGGATTCTCTTTATCTTTCGGTGCAAGTGGAATCTGATTATAATCGGAAAAACCATCAAGAAAACAATAATAATCATGGCCAGCTAATCTTTCAAGGATTTGATCAATGGAGGGAAAAGGGAAGTGATCTTTCTTTGTTGCCGAATTTAGTTTCCTCAAATCAATGCACATTCTATAACCAGTTATAGTTATAGTGGGAACTAACTCATCTTTCTCATTTTTAACAACAATAATTCCTGATTTCTTTGGAACTACTTGAACTGGGCTAACCCATTTACTATAAGATATCGGATAAATTATACCCGCATCAAGAAGCTTAACCACTTCCTTTCTATCTGCTTCTTCCATATGGGGGTTAAGTCTTCTTTGACGTTTTCTAGAAGGTCTGCTACCTTCTTCCAAATGAATTCTATGCATACACATAGAGGGATTAATACCTTTCAAATCTTCTAAGGACCAACCTATAGCTTCTCTATGTGTCTATAATACTCTTAACAAGCTTGACTCCTGTTCTTCCGTTAAATCTGCAGCAAATTATAACGGGCAAAGTTTTGCCTTCCCCAGAAATGCATATTTCAAATGAGATGGCAAAGGCTTTAATTCAACTTCAGGAGGGGATTTAATAGATGGGATAAACTTAGGAATTTCCAGTTTACCTTTTTCTTTTTCATCCTCCTTAGGAATTTCTGCTTTTACTTTATCTTCATCAAGTTCTATTTTATTCATATCTGGTTTAGGGATTTCTACTTCTTCTTTATTTTCACAATCATTTTTAAGAGCTTCTAATCTCTCCTTCTCTTTTATAGGTGTTGATACTCATTATATTTAGATTTATATATGCTCATACATTACATTAGTTTTATACATTAGTGGCTAATTGGGCTGCGTATTGATTAGCGTGGCAACTGTGTATAGAACTTTGCCAAGATAGTTTTTATAGGACTTCACAGGTTCAGCGGAAGACCTCCTTTAAAGCTTCACTTGAAGACCTGCTACAACATACAACGACAGACCTTGTCTACACTCGGTCAATCATGACGTGTCCAGTCAAGCAATTCTTAATGGATCAATTTAAATTTATCCTTATCAGTTTGAATTTAAATTGAGACATTCCACGACATCTCGACTCCGAAAGCGTTTTCCGAAAGCGGGAAGACTTTCACGAGACTAACAAAAGAGTGAAGCTGTCATCGTAACAACTCTCACAGATCTGACATCCAGATTGCCCAACTTCCAGTCTCTGCAAAAGATCTCTGTACCCATCCCCTGCTCGATATCTGTGAAGACGAAATTCTCGAAAGATAGCTCCATGCATTTAATACATTCAACCTAATAGAGATGTTAGTCTTCGTCTTCTCCAACGGATCTCCAGAATGCTCCTGCTATAAATGCTGCCATTAAAGACTGAAGATATACACTTGATCAAATGCTCTGAAAATCTACAACAACTCTAAGTCTTTATACTCAGTGCATTCAAGAGATCCTAACCAGATCAAGAAGTCCTCGTCAACAACAAGAAGCTGTGCATCAACATTTATTTTTGTACTTCTTTTTGTTTTCATTCAAAGTTGTTCTTCTGCACGAATTAAATATCATGTTTATACAGATATTTAATTCCTTAACCCCCCAAACACAAGTCAATATTTTGTATACGATCCATTGAGAATATTCTTTGTAATAGATCTAGTGGAAAACATAATGCACTATTTAAATCCAAGGTTGACTGCCTTGGTGGTGGACGTAGCACTCTATATAGTGTGAACCATCCCAAAATACTTGTGTTAATTCCTTTACTGTTTGTCTACTTATTGAACTATTTATTACTTCATTTATCTGTATCCCTAACAGCAAACTTAAGTAACCAGTTAAGATCTACCGGTAGTCCTTATCGGCAGATTTGAACTAGTTTCTTAGCAAGTCTTCCGCTACTTCAATCTTACTTATAGATTGTAAGTGCTTGTCAAAGAACTTACTTGGAAAGTTTTTAAGTGTATAATAAGCTATTCAACCCCCCTTCTAGCTTATTATTGTGCCCGTTGGGACTCACAATTGGTATCAGAGCTTGACTCTTTGAAAACTAGTTTTTCCGAGATTAAACTCTTGAGAGATTCGATCGAATGGCACAAACACACTACATGCTGCCTACATCAAATGCGAACCACGTCCCAATATTGGATGAATGTCATTTCGATGTTTGGAAGGATAAGGTAATGCGTTTTATGAACTCCATTGACAACAGGTTATGGAAGTGTGTACTTACAGGACAACATGTACCAATGAAGGCCAACCTTCTAGCCTCATTCTTTGGGAATCTAGAAGTACCCAAAGAAGAATCAGAATGGACAGAGGACAACAGAAAACTAGTAGAGCTAGATAGTAAAGCAATCAATATCATTACCAGCTCACTAGACACAAGCACGTACCAGCAAGTGATCCGATGTACTACTGCAAAAGAGATGTGGGAAGCTCTTGTGGAATACTTGGAAGGAGACCAAGACACAAGAGATAACAGAAAATACACTTACATCCAGCGGTTTGACTCCTTCAAAAGGATCGAAAGAAACCACAGACAAGCATCACGATCGCTTGGTGGAGGTAATTAATAGTCATTTTCTCTTGGTAAAACCTATGACAAAAAGGAAATGAACATGAGATTTCTAGGATCTCTAGGTAGCTTATTGCATGTTAAGACCACGCCATGAAAGAATCCAAAAACCGGCGGCATCGGAAAAGGGTTAGGCGGCGGTTGCATTGCGAGGAAGGAATATGTATGTAAAAAAGGGAATGCACGGAAGAAGGTCGAAGAGGATGGAGCATACTCCTCGAAGTCTAACTCCATCGCATAAGCACGATCCACGGCATCTCGGTACTCGTGAGTGTAAAGGAATAAGGCTACGATACTTCATCTTTAGGCCTTTACAAACCGGTGGGTCTTCTTAGCCTCATCGGTACTAAGTAACCACGATGAACTTGAGCTAACTCTGTGAACTTCAGCGAATATTGAGCCACGATCATATCTCCTTGTTCTAGAGCAATAAATTCCATTTCTCTTCTCTTCTTTCAGAACTATTGCCGAATAAAGCGTACCCTAAACTCCATTATGAAATTTTCCCACACTTGGGGCACTCCAAGGTGTCTCCATTATCTCGTAACACATGCCACCAATGGTCGATCGCACCACTCAATGTAAACACTTTGCTAGGGTCACCATTTCTTCGACGCATTACAACCCATAACTTCAAAGATCTTTTCCATGCTTTCTAACCAATGTTCGGCTTTAGAAGCATCGGGCCCTCCATCGAAGCCTCCTCGGGTTCCAACCCAAGAATCTCTCAGTATAGTGGAATCATTCTCCCTCTAAACATTTGTTGAGGAGTCACACGAGGATCATTAACGTTTTCTCCTCTCTCGCTAACCACGAGCGGCACCGAGCAGTGCCGCTAAAACTAGCTCCACGCCAAGCTCGACATAATATACCTCTGAGGAACGCTCGGCGTTAAAAAATCTCAACAATAAACCCAACCCAACTAGGCCAAGGAACCTATCTGGCGAAATAGCTAACCAATAGCTCTCGATACCAAGCTGTGACGACGACCGACCCGGATCTCAATACGAGATCCCAAGGTCGTGCCATCATGACAAACTAAGAGACAGACAAGCACCTGCTAAGCATAATGGTTCGAGTCAAAAGATGAGCCAACAAGCTCAAGACGGAAAGACAAAGCCATAACGACGATACAGGAAAATAAAAACTGAAACCTGCGGAAGCTAAACCAAAATGGGACCCGAGCTAACAAGCTCCTAAATATAAACAACCAAAGAGATGGTAAATCTCTCGGCCCAAAAATTCGACGCGCGTGACGCAACATTAGACACGCACAACAAACCATCGGCAACGGCAAGGCCGGCAATGAGACAAAATCCCAACGATAAACATCACTCAACGGCTATAACATGTCGGAGGAACAATTTAACCATAACAATATAATCAATGCTAGTATACCATCATGAAACATGGCATAAATGCACAATCACATAAAATCATGGTATCATGCTAGTATACCATCATGAAACATGTACTTAATTTTTAAAGCACATAAACTCACATAAACCAAGTAGCATATTATTTTTCATATAAATGCTCATAAATAAACATGTGTAACAGTAAACATATTTCAAACCGTTACAATCAAATCCGGGTTCAAAACCCAACCACTTACCATGAGATCAAATCTCAAACCAAGATACGGGTTCAATACCCAATCAATCATACCCTGGGGTTTCCTCCCCAAATAATCATAACTCATCAGTTTCCCTTAATGAGTACTCGTTACATTCATCCAGTCTCCGGATGAGAAATGGGAGCTCGAAAGTAGGCTAGATGGCTCTCTCTCGAGACCACATCCCACTATTGGCCAAATAGTAAGGAGAAAAAAGACCCAATGCAACGATTCATAGCGATTGTTCCCAAAGACTATGAATCGTCCCATTGCCGACACAACAACCAAACCCGCCAGCTGGACTTTAAACCAAATGATCAAGTAGATATTTACTTGTATAAACCAATGAGACCAAGTTCATAATTATCGGATTCATTAAACCATGTAGGACATAATGCTCTACAACAATCTCATAAACCATGCACATAATTGCATATAAACAAGTAGGGAATAATGCTCCACAAAATCCCAAAATCCATGCACATATTTGCATATAACCACGTAGGACATAATGCTCTACGAAATCTCACAACTCATGCATATAATTGCATAAAATCAAGTAGGACATATTGCTCTACCAAACATCATGAACAATGCATATATTTGCATATAACCATTGTTTTCAACTAACTTACAAGTTTAGTTCAAGAACTACTTATTGAGGGATTCATTATTCCTCAAGTCATCAACCCATTCAAGTATAGCTTACAAGCTTAACAAAATATAATGTGAGGTCTTCCTTAATCCTCAACTCAAATCAAACCAAAGACTACTACGCTAGTCTCAAAATATCCACAATCCAAGACTTATTATCTTAGTCTTTATTTTAAGTACACCAGACTCAATCATAGTCCTAATCGTCATACATGAACGATAACACCAACACCATACTTAAAACATCATGACTAGTCCGTAGTCACTATCTCACAAATCTTTTCATATACACGCAACAAAAATCCTTGAGAAGAGGATTCTCTCTTAATCTTCTCTTAATTAATCTCGTGACCTTATGTGGGTCTCTATTGTCCCATGCTCTAACAAGCATGCTTAAAATATATTTCTAGTTAGTCTCCATAACATAAGTGTCGCCATAGGACACAACCAAAAACCCGGTGTGCACAAACATAACTCAAACAAACCCAAACATTGTAGGGTTTCAACCCAAGGCTCTTTATCATTTTATTGGCCTTATTACGACTCCGTTGAGTCTTACTAACACATTTCATTCTTTATGTGTTTTATAAATTCACACCGTAATAATTTCTTAAAGTTTACAACCAAATCTCAATAGTCATTCGGGCTTAATTCCCAAGACTAAAAATCCACAAAACACATCACAATCAACAACCATTTAAAGTTTGGAAGTTATGCTTTTCCTTCCATTAACCAAACGAAATCCAATCGTCGTAGGATTTCAACCCAAGTTTGCTTAGCATATTATCGAACTTATAATGACTCCGTTGAGTCTAATCTACCCTTTCTAAAAGTTTAGGGCATAGAAGCCATGGTTCTCAATATCCTCTATATTCGCAACTAACATCAATAATCATCTTCCCAAGTTCGTTTAACTCACATAAACCCGACCAAAACCTTCACTAATACAACATAGAATAAATTCATCATTTTGAGCACAACTTCATTTAGCTCACCTTACCAATCATAATTCCCAATTCATGATTAAATCATACAACCTGGTTTAATATACTCTATTAAGCATATAAAACATAGTAATCAAGCTCACATCAATAATTTTGTAAGCTAAAACAAAATTTGGGCAAAACACCCTCCAAGTATCTCTACCAAATCCACTTCAATACTCATGGATAACCAACATAATCAAGTTCAATAGACTATTTAGAACATGAATTTCACATAAATCATGGTCTCACATAGGTTCAATCAACTCTATCATCAATTTGAAAACCTAGGGTTCATGGCATCTTCTACAAACCCTAACAATGGCTTCCATTGACCTCACATAGCACAAATGATTGTTTCCCTAGGGTCAATGGAGCCTAAAAGAAAGAGAAATAGGGTAGAAACTTACCTTATTGCAGACCCTAACAAGCTGCCATACCCGAATTCAAGAGGTGGGATTGCTCTCCTCCATTCTCTCTTCAAGCTCTCGGTGTGGAATGGGGGAAGAAGAACCCTAGCCTTGGCCTCCAAAGATCAAACCCTTCACGAGCCCTAGAAGTCGTCTCTCCCAGCTCCCTCACGTTTTTGTTGAGCGCTCACAGAAGACGGGCAGAAAAGAGGTCGACCAATGCGGCTGTTATGTTAGAGAATAGATTGGGTTTGGTTTATATAGGTGGGATTATCTCACCTTAATTAACCCACTAATCAACCTCCAAAACTTTAATAAGTGGTTAGGACAAGTCTTAGGTTAAGTAGGAGGGTTTAGATTAAGTTTAAGTTGGGTTTAGGTGGGTAGAAATTGGTCAACAATTCAATTTTTCACAAAAACCCGTAACAGGGCTGCCAGGGACCCTTGCGGTCGCATCCCTTCCAAGTGATGCGAGCGCATCACTCAATTTTACACTATACACTCCTTTGTTGATTCCTTGTTCGGTCCCGGCCTCTCCCGCATGCATCCTCGAGCCTTAAAGCTTCGAAATGGCTCACAATTGAATCCTTAAAGTCCTCAAACATTAAACTAATCCATCTAAGTCTCAAACCAATTTTAAAGTAGGTCTAGACTCCCAAAAACAACGCCCGAAACAACCCGGGGCAAAACTGACGCAAGACGTAACAACTAGCTATCTAAACGTCGAACGAAACCGCAAACGGACAGGTAATAACCCATGATTGTAAACACCTATTAGGGCTACAAAATAGGCCTGAATGCCTCCCAGATGAAGAACAACAGATAGGGAAAATAGGCTCCCGAAAGACGAGACGTTCGCCCGGCTCAATCTCAAACTACGCAATAAGGAGAATTGCTATTCTCGAGGCGTCAAAACTTCACGAGACTTATGGAATGCATCCAATTAGAAGTCTAACACATCTAAACATGTTATTTAATCATCATGTAAAGATCTGGGACCGAATCGAGGTCCAGAACACAAAACCCGAATAAACTCTCAATCGCGTCGCATTTCGACTATCGTCGGGTTACGACTTTTGACTTTAGAAAGTCAATAACTTTATGACATCTCTTAACAGTGTTTTAGTCTTAATGTGGTCTCTCATACACATTTAGACTCTCTCACAACCAAACGAGCAATCAACCAAAGAAGAAATGCGAGCATTGCACGCAATTCAAGCTAACCGGGAATCGGGATCTTACAATCGTAGTTTTTAAGCAGATATGCAAGTTAAGTGCTCTGATGGTCGGACCTACCGAAATAGGCTGCCTACGTATCCCTTAATAAAAGGAATCAGACCAAACGTAGTTCGGCCCGATGCGAACAATCAACAGTTATATTTCTTCAAACATCGTATCCTCAGGGTGAGGCACCCTTCGCCGGATACGATAATCTTTTCCCTAAGTGACCCGGGGTATGCACCCCTTGCGGAAAAGATTTACCTACAACCGATGGAATACATCATAAGACATTGCATCCTCAGGTATAGGCACCCTTCGTCGAATGCAATGGTGGGACCAATCTTTTCCCTAAGTGACCAGGGGTATGTACCCTTTGTGGAAAAGATCCAACAACCAGGTGGAATACATCATAAGACACTGCATCCTCAGGGATAGGCACCCTTCGTCGAATGCAATGGTGGGACCAATCTTTTCACTAAGCGACCCGGGGTATGCACCATTTGCGGAAAAGATCCAACAAACCAGGTGATGAGATGCATGCAGGTAAAATATTAATACTTTACCTTTCCTTGCCTTTCCTTGCTTTTGTTTTGTTGCTGCATTTGCTGATTTTGCTGCTTTTGTTGCCTTTGCTGCTTTTGCTTTTGATTTTTCTCGATGAGTTTTCTTCTTCTTTGCATTCGATTCTTCTTTCGGAGATTTTCTTTTCTTCTTTGCATTTCGACTTCTTTGGAGATTTTCTTTTGTTGCTGCATTTCTTTCCTTGCATTTTTTTCTGTTGCACTTCTCTTTTTTCCTTTGCATTGCATTTTGCTTCTTTGCATTTTTTTCTTTCTTTGCTTTTCTTTTATTTCTTTCTTTGCATTTCTTTTCTTTCTTTGTTTGTTTTTCTTATTTGTTTCTTTGCATTTCTTCTTTGTATTGAGGATTTTACATTTGCCGCTGTTTTTTTTCTTTCGCTTTTACCAGTGCATTTTCCTGTGTTGATGCTGCTGCTGGTATCTTGCTGAGGATTTGAAAGGTATAATTTCTGCTTCTCTGACTATCTTGCAGCTGACCTGTTGGGGATATGAGCTTTCTTTTGATTTTTTATGGATGGCCGTCACTTCTCGTTAACAAAGCTAATTAATCTTCTGTTAAGCTTTCAGGGCCATTTTGCAATTTGGGAAACTTGAGGACTTTAGTGCCGAACTTTGAACTTTGGACGGGGGGAAATGAAACTTCCCAATTCTTTCTTCAATATGTGTCGGTAGAGAGTGAGCAGTAGCTCACTTTCACTTTCTTCTTCGTCGTCATTTCTCTCGGCATTTCCTTTGCCTTTATTGTTGCCGGTGCTCATTTTTTTTCTTCATTTCTTCTCCTTTTCTCGATTTTCTTCCGCCAAATTGTTTGTTTTGCTTAATAGATGGCTTCTTCCTCAAGATCTCGGAAGGGAGAGGCACCGATATATCCGGATTCGGGCGAGGAAAGAAAGGAGCTTCCTCCCTTGGTCCGAAATCACGTCAGATATATTTTTTCAAAGGATGACTGGGGCAACATCCTTCGTGATCGGCGTACGCACGTATCAAATCTTTCGATTCCCACTGTAAGTTTCTTTTTCACAAACCCATTTGGTTGATTTTTCAGATCTGTCGGATTTCTTTGCTGTTTTGGACTTTTAGAGCATACATGTTCTTGATTTTGATACTTATGCATGCAATTTATGTGTTAAAATGATGCAATTTGGCAATTATTCATGGCAAAAATGTGAAATTCATGCTATTTATTATTGCGATGCATACTTGAACAATTGACATTATTTGACTCTGCGATGCATATTTCACGTAACTGATGTAATTTGACTATATGATGCATGCTTGAGTTTCAAAATATTTTTTTATGATGCATGCTTATGCAATAGACTTTTCGGATACATGATGCATTTTTTTTCGGATATATTTTCGAATGCATTTTTGGATGCATGCATGCACTGTAGAGATTTATTGTATGCCAAATGCAATAAAAACATTTTTTCTTTAAAGGCTTGCAACATTTTTATTTGAGTGAATGCACCATGCAATTATTTGGAAAGTAAACGCATACAATGGATTGGATATATCATTTATCATATTTATGCATGAAATTCGAATGCAACATGGAAAAATTTAGATGCCTACCAGAATGCTGCATGGATATATATTTTTTTATGTTTTTTTTATGCAATGTGTGCAAAGATGCAACATGCGTTTTTTTTTTTTTTTACCATACAAAAATGTAATATTATTTTCTTTGAATATAAGAATGCAGAATATATTTTTGAATGCAAGGATGCAATATTTTATTTTATGTGTGCAAAATGCAAATTTTTTATTTAAATGCAGGAATGCAATATATATATTTTTTGTATATGTTTTTCGAACATGCAAGAATGCAATGTATTATTTTTTTACATGCCATAATTTTAATGGCATGCATGAGGGCTTTTATAAAAGATAGGAATTTACCTTTCTTCCATTTTTTATGATGCTGCTATTTTTTTTTTCTTTTCTTTTTTTTATAGACGCACAGGGCTTTGACCAGGATCCGGGCAAGCTGTGACAAAGTTTCCATCATTTATAATTCAACGTATACTTATAAAATGCCTTATACTTTCTCGGTGTAGTTCTTATACCTACTTGTGTTCGAATCATGCGGCCAAGACAGGACCCGCAACGCCAAAACGATGTCGCAGAGAACTGTCAACAGGCTGACTTGTTGACACAAGTTACCACCATCCTCACCACCCAACAGACCTTCATGTTGACTTACCATCATCAATCAGTTCGCCTAGATACGTAACGACCACAGTGGTCAAGGCCGCAGAGTTCGTGTTGAGGAACAAAATCCACCGCCTCACCTTCCGGTCTCTTTTAACAATCCGTGCAATGCACCAAGCGTGGATGAAACTCGGCGCTGGGAACAAAGTTTCAAAATATAGTTACTTGAATTTTGTAGCAGCTTGGGTCCAGATGCATGCTTGGATTGGCTCGCGACAGTCACCGAAGAAATTCTGGACTTTAAAGCCGTCCCGGTAGCGGGCAGACCAACGTGTTGCTCTTGTCACTGCACGGTTTCGTGGTCATTCGAGTTCCTGGTGGCAGCAGCTTCAGAGTTCACGTACTGTTGATGACTATTCTGAAGAATTCTTTCAGCTAGTATGAGCAACTCATTTCCCGTTATGTCAGAGGCCCCCGTCTCAATTTCCAACACACCCCTAATATGTTTTCACCGGTTTCCATCTCCGACGCCTATCGGCAAGCTTTATTGTTCAAGCAACAAGCTCGACGTTCACCTGGGTCTTTCGCATCATCACCTTCTTCTTGCACCAGTATCACAGATGTATGTCCACCACCTCTCCAGTAACCAGCAACATGCACTACAGCAGGTGGTACTACATTGCCAGCCAGTTCATGTACACCCACAACTAGCCCGGCAAGTATAACTCAAAACTCGTTAACGTGGAACCTAACCTAAAAATGAGCCAACCTAATCCAATTCGTTAACATTTTTTAGTTGAAACAGGTAGGGTCAAGAAAAAGGAGGTCGAACTTGTTACCCTTTTTGACCGGGTAGTTTTTATTACTCAATAAATGCATGGATTTTTGGAGGGAAATCCAAGTTAAGACTGGACGACCCATTTTAACACAGCCCAATTCAACACAACCCATTTTGACCTGTTTGATATTTGGGTTCTAATGAATTTCGATCATTACTCGTCATAACCCAACTCATACTCGACTCAACCCACCCAATTGTCAGACATATCCACAACCTGTCCTGAAGCTTGTTTCTCGTACGTGGTGTGACAAACTCGTTTCGACCAAAAAAATATTAACAACATGGGTCGGGCTAAAGCAGGTTCAACATGCTACCAATTTTGACCAATAAATGTGAATTTTTGAGGAAAAATTCAAGAAAAAATTACAAGTCAGGACATTTTTTAAAACATGTTTTCAAATCAATCCAGTCATTTTTAAAACATATTTTTTAGATACAATTTTAGGGTGAAAGTACATCACTGTCCCTTTGTGTCGTACAAGAAGAAAAGGCGTGGATAGGACTCAACTTTCTCCATTCGCAGAGTCCCGATGTCATCCAATGTTGGATTATGCGTTCAATGACAGTGACAAATCACTTTCAAGTTCAACCATCTTCATTCCCTCTCCCGCTCACCATCTCTCTCATCTAGTGTCTAGTATGCGTTTAAGAGTTTGTTCGTCTTGTTTCGGAAACGGAAACTCCGTACATGATTTCATCATCGGTCATCATTCGTCGTGCTCGTGCAGGTTGTTACTTGTTAGTGTTGCTTATCATCTGCAAAAGAGCTCATCAAATCTGTTTCTTGATATTAATATATTATGTTGACCTCCCTCAACTATCAAAGAAATACATATCATTGTGCCTATTGTGTTGTGGCTGCTTTGCAACAGTTTCTTCAATATTCATACTTCTCTCTCACACACACAGTGGTCCATGGCTACCTCCCAGGCCGCTACGGCAAGCTAGTTATGTCATTAATGATTTGAACATTTCTAAGACCATGTTTAACAAAGGATCACCCAAGCTTCTTCATCATGATCTCATTCCAGTTTGCCCAAGATCATAGTGTTTTGATCGGGGAAACTGTACAGGAAGTTTGTTTTTTAATGAACTAGCCACCCTAGATCGTAGGCACCAGCATTTTTGGCATCAGGAACCTGATGTCTGGTTGAAAAAAATGTAAGCATCAGCATTTTTGGATTATTTTTTGTCTTGAAAAAATTATCTAAACAGTTTTGATGCCTGTATCTGGAATCAACATTATTGGAATATTTTTGGTCTAAACAGGTCTGATGCATGGATTTGGCATCAATATTTTTGGATTTTTTTTGTCTACACAGTTCTGATGCCTGACTTTTACATTAGCATTTTTGGATTTTTTTTTGTCTTGAAAAAACTGTCTAAACAGTTCTTATGCCTGAATTTGGCATCAGTATTATTGAATGAGATTTGTCTTTATTAATGGCATTTTGATCATTTGACAACCAATTTGTAGTTATATGAAATGTCTAAAAAATTAATGGACCTAGATGAAAACATGTTTTTAAAATTATACCCACTTGAAATTTGCTCAAAATTCAAATAAACGTTTTAACCCAACCCAATTCAACTTGATCCATTTGATAATTGGGTTATAATGGGTTCTAACCCGTTTCAACATGTCAACCCTATCCACAACCCGCCCTGGAGCTTGTTTCTGGTAGGTGGTGGAGCTAACATACCTGTAATGAACCAAAACTACTAATGAACCCTACATTCTATTCTTTTGAACGTCTTACTGTGGGCGAGAACAGTCGCATCACCAAGAATGTAAGTTATAATCCTGTAGTATTGTTAACTAGTGAGTGCAAAACAAATATCACTGGTGTCAGAATCTGATTGCAACCTTCCCCATCTTGTCCTCGATGAACATATTTTAAACAGAAATGAACCTTGCTTTCCAGGCGATTTCCTAATACCAAGAGGTAGGGGTCAATATCATATATATTTCTCATTTCTAAGAATCACTAGCCCAAAATAAACACGACTCAGCCTAAGTCCTACTTGGTTTGGCTACTTGAATCCTCTCTTGCCGGTTGCCATTCTGTTCAGTCCAATATAAGATCACATTATTAAATCAAAATATTTGAATTTAATCCAAAGGAAATAAAAGGTTTTCTTTATTTCTTGGCATGTTAACATATTTAGGAATCACATAACGAAGAGAGCGCAAACAAACAATACTTTCTTTCAGATTTAAAGAAATGGTTTAGAATTTAGAAACGTTAAGACCTAGTGTTAGGATTTAGCAAAGATTAGGGATTTTGATAACTTAACCATATAGGCTATGTTGATGATATAGAACACATGTATATGTTAGTTTACCCAAGATGTAATCTCACGAAGAAGAATTTCTCAGGGCAAACAAACAAGTAAGATTATAGCACAGGCAGACAGTCACTTAGCTTCACACTTAGCCGTAGTTTGAATGCTTAGCCAAAGGAAGCCAACCTCAGGTAACCATGCCTATGGAAGCAATCAAAGAATTTACATGAAGCATATCACTTGAAGTGATGGAGCTTAACCGAAGACAAGGATTGCTTAGCCAAGTTTCATAAACAACAAACAAAGTGCTTAGCCGAACTTCAATAAATGCTTAGCCGGACTACTCAAAGAGACAAACACTTAATTGGATTTTAGAGGCAAGACAAGCACTTAGCTGCAGTCAACCATGGACAGAAAGTAGACAAGAATGAAGAATATTTTATACTTGTTCTGACAAGTCTAGAAAAGAATGTTATCCAATCTAGATGGCGGCAAATGGTTATCTTACTGACCAATGTGATGTGATCCTAAGGTCCAAGACTTGTATTCTACAATTAGAGGGATTCAAATGCCATGGAAGTTTAAGGGCAGGTTAGAAGGCTTGAAAAAGAACTTTTGGAAGTTGGAGGCTGCAAATTGTAACTTCTGCAAAGTTTTCAAAACATGAGCACAGGATTCCATTAACATTGCCAAAATGATGTGCACACTTTGAGGGATCTACGCGAATGCGTCTGTCATTTTCTGCGGTATTTTATTTTTTGGGTTTTTAGGGTTTTACTGTTTTGGCAACTTTTATATGTAGGGTTTTTGTTTCCTTTTACTCCCTCCGTCCCAAAATTATTGTCATGACCCAACACATGGATCAAGAAAAAACAATTGACTTAATTATTAATATTGGTTTGATGTGTAGGTTCCCTTGTGGTCCATAATTAAAGTAAGATGAAAAATTAACGGTAAAGTGGTAAAAGTGTTGTCCTAAAAGAAAAAATTTCAAACAATGGCAAGATCATAATTTTGGGCCAGTGGAATATTTAGGTTTCTTTTCCTATATGTTTTAGGGTTTTCTTTTCAACCTATAAAAGGGTTGCTTTATCATTGTAAAAATAGGAATTGAGTTTGATAATTGAATTAAAGTGTGTTTTTTTTTCTCTCAAAGTGTGTGTGTTGTTCTTGAGTGATTTTTTGATTCAATCATTCATGTGTCAGTGATTGCTTCAAACCCTAGACTTATCAATTGGTATTTCATCCCAATTGTGGTGTCAATCACAATACCGAGGTTCACGTCTAATTGAAAGCGTTGGATCGAGGTGTCATTCACCGTGTAACCTATGTAGGAAGATCTTGGGTTCTCGTCCCAACGGCTACAAGACAACAGCCAAATTGACTGAGTAAGTGGGTAACTTGCTTGGATGACAGCAGTGACTCACATATGGATACACACATCTCTACACAACAAAAGTACAAAAGAAAGAAAAGAGTATACTTACACTAAATAATCTGTAAAAAATACACATAATTAAGGAAGTGTAGAGATACACTTAGAAGCTTAATAGTACATGTGAATTAACTTATTTCACTAGAGAACCGAATATAACGCACTGAGATAGCTAGTGAATCTAGCACCTGTGAAGTTTGCAAGAGAACTTGTAAAACTCTCTAGACTCTGGATTTCAGTCAAAGTTTGTAGCGACCCTATAAAATTGATGAAACTCTTAAACTGAGTTTGGTCAATACTACAACAGAGTGGAGTCTTCGTTGGCTTGATCAGGGAACACCTTCTGGTTTGAAGGAAGAAACTGGATGAAGGAGAGCTTGACGATAAAGCCTCTGAACCACTTTAAATAAATGCATTACTTGTTTTAAATGTTCATAGTGATTGAGATCTATCCTGCTAACATACCTTCATAAAGGTAGTGATTTTTACTTCGAGGAGTTTTCTGTTTTAGCCATTACATTTTGAGGGATTGATTAGAAAGGTTTTGTGGCTAATTGCGCTACAACTTACTCCTATACCTTGAGTTATTAGGTTAGCTAGAGTTTATTTTTGTTCACTCTGATTGTTTTTGAAAAAGAGTTTGAGAAGGCTACTAACCCTCCCCCCCCAGCCTTCCTTACTACAAACTAAGGACCAACAGTTTTACATGGTTGATTCATACATGACGAGAAAAGGGACGGAATAGATCTCAAGACAATGTAGTAAGGTCGTATAATCATTACAACGAGTGTCTTTGGCAACCGATCTCCCCTTACTGTCTACATTTCAAGTTTTTGCAAAAGATGGTAGCTAGTTCAATTGCAGTTTGGCGTAATAGTGAATGTATGCTTTCCAACTACACATCATCAGCAAATAAGAAGATGCATGAGACTTCATCAACATTTATGAATTTCATTCCTCATTTCTTTGCCATGGTTTTGTTTGTGAAAGTTGAAAAAATTAAGATAATTGTATTGGACAATATTTGACATAGCATTTGAGCTTTTAAGGCTCTCAGATAGAAGATACATGATACGGCAATTTTACCTGATTTCATGGCAGTATGTGTACCCTTTATTTTTGGTACATTTAGGAAGCCAGCTGAACATCCAATGATTGCTCCCCCAGGGAAAACTGGATATGGAATAGACTGAAAATTAACTAGCACCATATTTGCATTTGCATAGGATATATAACCAATCAAATATATCAATATCATCTACCCTAAATCGAAGAAGAAATGATGCCTTCTCTATGTTCATTTGATAAGCTGCAAATGTCATAGGCTCCACTCTCTAAAATATTACCAGTCAATACATGGAAAGATGGTTTCTGAAAAAATCTATAAATGGAAGCCTTGGCATGATGGTAACGTTATCCAATTTTGACCTGGGTGCCATGAGATACTAAATCGAAGTCTCCACCTGTTTAGGTAAGCCTGCATACGATCACAACTTTGTAGGTTCCACCTTATGCACTGACCGTCTTTTTATATTTGTTTGGAAACAACCACTAAACATGACTAACTATAGTTGTTTCAGATCTCTAAGCTGAACCTAATAAGTCTAAATCATGATGTAAGAATGTATAATGGAGATCCGGAGGCAGGAGTGAATTATATTTCTTAATGTATACATTCCTCCATATTCTTGAGAATGAGTTTCTGATGTACCTGAAAGCCGCCTTCATTCAACGTGCGTGCACCATACTGGAGAACTGTTCCGCTTTCAAGTATAGGTCTGATGGCAGGATGACATTTAAGTTTCTACAGGAAGAAAATGTCACAAATGAGATTCCAAACAATTGTACATGAAAATTATGACACAAATGTGATATACACCATGTTCTTGGGAAAAAATAGCCACATAACATCTTTTGTAATTGAAATTATCAATGGCATCTCAACTTTACTCTTGCGTAAACTGTAACACCGCAAGCCCGAAAGCCTAGTCCGCTACGCAGAGCCTAGACACTGGCCCACTAAGCACCTAACACCTTGGGTCAATTGGGCCCACCACATGCCCACCCAAAAGTCATATGTTTGTGCTTGCTTAGTGGTAGTTGGTGACCACTTTATAAAGCACATTCAAACCCCACATCTACCTAATGTGGAATGCATTACACTGACAGAAAGGGAGGGAAGGCCTTCTGGACAAGCTCATTTACCTATACTAAATTCATCAGCCATTATGATAACAGAAAAAGACCAATGAGGAAACACGCACATGTAAAGATCAAGTTCAATTTGATGTAGAAGTAGTAAACCATAAACCGTAACACGAAGATATAGCTCAATTGAAAACGGTCTGAATAGGTGAAGGGATATATATAACAAGCAACCAATGGACCAACTCGAAACAACCAACTAGAGCACTACTTCAACTTCTTTTTTGATTTTTCGAGCAATACTTCAACATATTTTTTGATTTTTCCTCAAAGGTTAATTCATATGCCATATTCCAACAACAACACTTGAGAAAAGAATGATTAGAAATGAATCAAATATATAAATAAATAAAAAAGGAGAAGATGGATGACAAGTCCATCGGAACAAAAAAAACAAACAAACAAACAACAAAGAAAAGGGGGAAATAGACAAGAAAACCAAAAAATAAAAACAAAGCTTTCCAATCACACCGTATCTCTTATATTTTGACTTGTCACACCTGGTCGAATATATATATTTAACAATCAACCAATGGACGAACTCAAAATAACCAACTAGAGTGCTACTTCAACTTTTTATATTTTTCCACGAAGGCTATGTGACATTCCAACGAGTAATGCCATGGGAACCTAAAAAGTACCAAAATTCTTGCACCAAATGAGGTGTCACTAGATGTGGTGCATTAATTTTGATTTTCTATTTTGTTTTTTAGACCACATCAACTGCCACATCAAGTGACATCTCATTTGGTGTAAAATATTTGGTACCCTTTAGGTACCCATAGCATTACTCTATTCCAAATATCAAATGCTTGAGAAAAGAATGACATTTTTTTTAATCATAAAAGAATCAAATAGATTAAAATAGAATGAAGTACAAGAAGGTAAACGAGAAGTCAATCAAAACAAAAACCAATAAAAGAGAAAAATACGCATGAAAACTAAAAGAAAATAAAGATTTCCAATCAGACCAAATCTCCAATATTTTTAGTCCTGTCACACTACACACACATATATATATATGTGTGTGTGTGTGTGTGAAGGAGTTTTCAATTGTTACTTTTTCTCACTAACCACTAACCATTGCTGGTTATAATTAATATCATCCATTGGATAAGAAATAAAAGGTCGAGATGAATTAATTACATTTTCCAACTACCCAATTTAATCTCAGTCTTTTATTTTTTATCCAATGGATTATATAATAATAACCATCAAATGTTAGTGAGATAAATTAACCATTGAAACCTTCCCCATATATATATATATATATATACACACACACACACACACACACCCCAACATATTGATAACAAAACAAGAGCGATGAGGCAGTATGTATATGAAAGGCCAAGTTTTATTTTGATGTAATTTCTACGAGAAAAATCAACCATAAACAGTAGCCCAAAGAAATAGCACGATTTGAAATAGGTCTGTAAGAAGGTGAAGGGAAATAACAATCAGCCAAGTTTCATAAATGGACCAACTCGAATCACCCAATTTCGAGTGCTACTTCAACTTCTTTTTCTATTTTTCCTCGAAGGTTAACTCATATGCCATATCCCCAAAACAATGTTTGAGAAAAGAATGAGTTTTATTTTCTCTTTTATCAAAAATAAATCAAATAGATTAAGAATGGAAGAAAACGCAAGACCAAGGACAAGAATTCCATCAGAACAAAGACAAAAGGAAAACAAAGAAAAGAAAATATTTCATATCTCTGTTTTACCAACTCATAACGACCCAATCCTCGACCATCTGTAGCAGCTACATATCTTCACTGATGGCAATGGCAACACTGGTGAATCCAAGCTCCTGATCATCAATAAAGTCCCAACTCAAACTCATCAAAGATATCCCCCACCTCCACGTTCATCAACCCATCCTTGACCACTCACCCAATCACCCAATCTATCATTATCCAAGTAAAAACACAGTCCTAAACTGTTGTATAGACATGAGATGATTTTTTTAGATAAATAAGAAGTATATAACAAATTAAGGTGCCAAAACTGGCGACTCATCCTGAGAACACTAAGGGTAAACCAATCAGAAAGGCCTAACCAATGACAAAACTGTCCACAAACTCTACAAAAGAATAAATAAGCCGACATAGGAACCATTTCCTTGCACCAAAATAATAACGTATGAAACAGGGACTATAGACATGAGATGATTTCTTAAGATTCAAAATTAATGGTTTGATGGCATTAAGCGAAAACATTTCTCATCTTATAATAGTGACTTCAGCATCATTTTCTTTTTTGGATAAAAGAAGGATTTTATAGATTCAAGGAGAAAAAACAAAAAAAAGCTACAAAAGCAAAGCACTCTTATCACACTTGATCTCCGAAAAGGACCGCCCAAGTAAAGCGACTCTAGCTGGAGAGAAGCCAAGAAAACAACCCTATACTATAACAAAGTCAACAAAACAGCCACATCCCTGCAAATTCGGGAATTACATTCTGTCCAAATGCACCACACTATATTGAAACACAAATAAATCTATCTATGCCTAGGCCCAAAACCTCCGAACGTCATGTGCAGAAAAGAAGCAATAGAAGGACTGGCCCAAGCCTCCTAAACTATCCCAAATAAATTGGGCCAAAGGAAATGGGCACCTCCAGTCCACAATGAAGAAACAAATGATCATGAGATTCAGAATGGCTCCTACACATCCAACACCAATCCAAGGAAATATTCTTGTTCAGTCGATACTCAATATTGCAGCTCTTGTAATTTACTCTGTACAAATTCTGAACAGACTTTATACATCTAATTATTAGGGAAAATACATGTTCTACAATTTGATTCGCTGATATTATGATAAAGATATAGAAGAATTTTATCTCATCTTAATGGCCAATGTTTGTTTGGTAGATAAAACTTAAAACCCATGAGGTCTTTGTTATTAAAACATAAGTCCAAATAAAAGTTTATTCAGTACAACATACCTCCCACAAGATATCGTTAAAATATGAGAGAAACAATGCACCCTAAATAATGAGATATAACCATAAATTCATTTTTCTGCTTGTAAATGGACTAAATAAACAAAAAACAAAATGAGTAGAAATATAAAAAACCAAGGTAAATGAAGATAATTACCTGGAATTCTTCATAAGGATTTTAGAAGGGATTGTGATAATTTAAAGCAACCACAAGGCCAATAGAAACCTGTACCCCCAACCAAAGTATCAACATGAAGATTAGCCCAGATAACAAGAATGTAACCACATCAATTTTGAATGAAACACAGGCACTATCACCCTTGTTATTGGGTTAACTTCAGAATCTCAAAAGTCAATCCAGTTGCTGTAACACAATTTTATTGAATACTAATCCAAATATATATATATATATATAGTAAATTTACCTTACTGTAGTCTTTAATTTAGTTAAAATAATTAAATTGATATACTTATAAAGTTACGATTTTACTCTGATATTATTTTAAAAGTATTTAACCTAATTATAGTAAAGAATGAATTTTTATCTTAATCGAATAATACAATAAATTCCTTATCCTAATCTAATCAAAGAATATTCAGAGTTCATAGAATCCAATTAAGTAAATAAAAATAGCATCCTAATCTAATAACAAAATAAAATGTTTCTTTTTTTAATTCAAAATGTCTATCCTACAGTTTACTTAAAATCAGATGGAAATTCAATTCTAGTTCAGCAATACTATTGTTAAGTGGAAGGAGAAAACAATTCCACTGCTATTAGTGAAGTTAGGGCTTCAGTCAACTATGAGTGGAGAAAGAAGTTAGCAAATTTACCATTATACAATTCATTACTATTTTTTTTATAAGTACAAAGTATTATATATCAGGCGCCAAAAAGGTGACGCGACCTTGTACACATAGGGTATACAAGACGAATGAATTATATAAAACAAAAGACCTATCCATAGTATATACAGAAGAATGAATCCCCTGATCTAGTCTAAGCACCAAAATCGAAGGGTCTAGAGAAAATCTTTCTTGATTCCTCCTATATCAAGCCTCAATGTTCTCAAAGGTCTTTCGGTTCCTTTCTTTCCAAATGGTCCACCATATCACTAAAGGAGCAGAGTTCCAGAAAGTATTCCTTTTTCTTCTTTTGTATAGAGACCACCCACGAAGAAGCTCAATATCAGAGCTAGGCATGACCCAAGAAACCCCAACCAAATTCAAGACCAAATCCCACAATTCTTGCATTATGGGGCAAAGAAAGAGCAAATGATTCACATTTTCCCCCTCCTTTTTACACAAGAACCAATTAACACAAATCTTACCACGAGCTCTCAAGTTCTCACCCGTCAAACTAGCTTCCCGGGTTGCCTCCCCCCAAAAAAACTCACCCAGCTGGGCACCTTAGCTCTCCAAATATCTTTACAAGGGAACGGAATTCTGTCGCTGACATTCAATGTGGAGTAGAAAAACTTGACCGAGAATTTTCTATCCTTAACCCCCTCCAAAGCAATTCTATCTTCACCAGAATCTTGCATCTTCACTCCGTGAAGCATAGCCATTATTTAGACCGCTTCCCCAATC
Organism: Codonopsis lanceolata; assembly: GCA_013146195.2. NCBI lineage: Eukaryota > Viridiplantae > Streptophyta > Magnoliopsida > Asterales > Campanulaceae > Codonopsis > Codonopsis lanceolata. Next base: position 85,776,291 of record CM028384.1, read on the forward strand.
TCCCAATCCTGGAGATTTCTGTAAAAAACATAGTTCCATGATTCTAGAAGCAAACTCACCCTTTCATCCTTGTTAACCAAAATGTTATACAAATTAGGGAATCTGAATTGTAACAGTGTCCCTGCACCACTTATCCTTCCACAACCTAACTGAATTACCGATTCCTATGTCGAAAAAGATGAATCGACTGAAAGCTTCCCACCCTCTCATGATACCTTTCCAAACACTAGAACCATGGCTACTATGAACTTTCTTGTGGAACCACAAATGATCACCCGTACCAAACTTGCCCACCACTTTTCTCCTCCATAATCCACTAAAAATCTCCACAACCATTTGTCTAACTGAGCATTATTGAATTTTCTGAGATTCTTGATACCCAATCCGCCTACCCCCTGATGCCTATACGGAGGTTTGAATCCACAAATCTGTCCAAGCTATTTCGGACAGCACTATGGCTGAACCAACAGTCCCAAAATTCGAATCTAAATCACAAAAAACAAAAACAAAGAAATTCATATCAAGGGTGTACCTCAGTTTTAGAAACAGTTGTGGTTACTTTATGCTTTGAATCAACAACTTGGTTAATCGAGTTCCAAGTACTTTCTTCTTGTTGATGGATGAATCAAAATTGCTCTTTGATGAAGACCCATCTTGATATCCACTGGGTTTGACTTTGACCGCATTAGATTTGGTGTCTGTTGCCATATCTCTATCCCCTCGTTGTCAATTCGGCTGCTATCACTTGTTTTGATCTTGAACAATTGATTTTTTTTTCTTTCTTTCAGATTTCCTATTCAAAAACTATCACGGCAAAAACAAATTATCAAAAACTACCACAGCCCAACATTTTCGAAATTGTTCAAAAAAACAAAATGTGAAAACGCTATCAAATAAAACATCAACGGTTCGAAAATAAAGTGATACCTCAAGGGCAGACTTGTTACGCCAACCCATGGCCCTCTTTCTCCCATTCTTCCAACACCCCAGTGGGACTCATTTCTGGGTTCTCCAGGCTTGATATTATGGTCAAGAATGAGAGAGAGGAGAGCGAGAGAAAGGAGAGAGAGAAGAGGGTTTCGTCGAAGTGAATGGTCGTCGAAGAGGGTTTTTTATTTCTCCTTCAATTGGAAAAGTCGACCGTTACGCCCAAACTGGGGACTCATTTCTGGGTTCTCCAGGCTTGATATTTTGGTCAAGAATGAGAGAGAGAGGAGAGCGATAGAAAGGAGAGAGAGAAGAGGGTTTCGTCGAAGTGAATGGTCGTCGAAGAGGGTTTTTTATTTCTCCTTCAACTGGAAAAGTCGACCGTTACGCCCAAACTGGGAGACTCTTTTCTGGGTTCTCCAGGCTTGATATTTTGGTCAAGAATGAGTGAGAGAGCGCGAGAGTGAGAGCGAGAGAAAGGAGAGAGAAGACTGAACAACAGGCAATTTCTTTAACTGTGAGCACGTGGGAGGAACTTGCCGGAGAGTTTATTTGAAAAACATTATCTGGGCTAAAGTTTGCTAATGAAGCTGAAATGTATTAAAATCTCTGATATGTCTATAGCTCATTAAGCATTAAGGACCGATGCTACGTGAGACATAAAAAATAGGGTTATGAAGACATGTTTTTTTATAGCGAAACTAGGGTCAGCAAAAGTCCTGTTTTTCCTGACCCATCTTGACGCCCGACCCGATTTCATCCCGATATTTCTCGATCCTGATATATCCCGATCCTGATTTTGTTGAGATTTTTCCTGTCCCGACTTATTTCGAAACGGTATTCGGGATAATTATTAATCCCGTTAGGATTCTCGACCCGTCCCGACTATCAATCCCGTCGGGATTCCCGTCCCGACTATTTTTTTTATTTTTTTTATTTTTTTTATAAATATTGTGAGTATTAAACAATGTCTATTTTGTATTTGCTAAATTACTTAATGATGTTTTTTAAATTTATTTTCATAATTAATGTTGTGGTTTTTTTTTGTCTATCACGTTTCTGCACTTAGTGTAGCTCTTCTCCTGCGAGTGAGGGGTACATTTTGTTCATAATGACAGATTCATCAATATCTATCATTAAGTAAATATTTAAGTATATTTGTAAATATACAGTATGATATAAACATTTTAAAAATATTTTAGTGTCAGAAAATATTGTTCATAAATATTATAGTCGGGATTACTGAATTTTTATCTCCCGAACTCTCGGGATCCCGATTCGTCGGGTCCCGACACTTATCGGGAACGGGATCGAGAAAGAAATTGAAATCCTAAATTCTATCGGGAGGGGATCGGGATGAGGGGTATCGGGACGGGATTCCATCCCCCAAGTGAGACCATTATTATCATTTAAATTTTCAAAATTGATCAAATAGTATTCCCTCCATTCCAAACAAATAGTTTATTATTTTATTTAGAGATGTTTCATTTAAATAGTCAACTTTCAAAAATTAAAGTATAAAAATATCATTTTACTATTGGGCTATTAAAGTGTATTTTTTAAAAAAGTTTTACTTTCAAATGGGGACTATTTGTCTAGAACGAAGGTAGTATCATTCAATACTAAATCATGTTGCTAATAGAAGTTTTTCTTCCGGACAGCTCATGAAGGGGCGTTGTCCAAAACCTCTACTTTATGGCCAATCTGTACAACCGTTGTCGTTCTTTTGAGTGTTATGTCAGACATCGTCATAAGAAATTAGAGTCCATATTTATCTAACTTAAGAAATCAATGTCCATGTTTACCTAACTATAATACCAACTCCTACAATTCAATTATCTTCTTCTCTAATGCAATTGTCCATATCATGCTTTCATCTCATCAAGTAATCTACATCCCTCAAAATATGTAGTCACATGGACCATGTTTAATTTTACTACTCATTTGCCTCAATTAAGGAAATAAGCTAGCTAGCAATAGAAGTTGTATTACTCTTCCAATGCTCATATTGGTACCAAATTGTCTGGAATTACCATGGATTTATATTTCCTTTGAAATTTGTCCTTGATAATCCAAAAGTTTTTCGTAGTGATCATTTTACCTTTATTAGATTTTCACTTTAATTGATAAACATCATTATCACATATGTATCCTTAAAAAAATACACACTCTTAAATATTCTAATAAAGTTGATCAATTATAGTACTCCCTCCGTTTTAAAATTATCATCCTTCTTTTATTTTCCGTCCATTCTAAAATAATTGTCTTCTTTCAAAACTTTCCATTTTAGGAAAACACTTTTACCATTTTATCCTTAGTTTTTCTACATACTTTGATTATAATCACATGCTCAAAGCATTAAAGAAAATCACACATTTCACCAATATTTATAATACAGTCAATTATTTTTTCTTAAACGATGTGTCGGGACAAAGAGAACGATACTTTGAAAACTGATGAAGTATATGGTTTCTTAATTTTTTCCCCGATTGAGGTAAACATGACACTCTTTTGGGAATGAAGGAAGCAATTGTTAGAAAATAGTACAGAGAAATTAATAAATAAATTACAATACATAATTGATAATCAATCGAAAATGTTACTGCTTTGAATTTCAAGTCTACAGGTATATTTCAAGTGTGCTGGTGAACTTCAAGTCTTCTGATGGACTTCAAGTCTACTGGTGGACTTCAAGTCTGCAGGTGGATGCCAAGTCTACTGGTAGCTTAGGAATATTGCAGTGCAGAACGAAGTCTGTTGGTCCGAGGCTTGTGTTGTACATAATTTCCTTAAAACAAATTCGCCTCTTCCCGTACGTGCTTGGAAGCTTACTGGATGTCTATCTCCCAGGATACAACGGAGACACCGGAGTGACCTTTAGCACATAGGTTTCAATTGAAATATAGGAGGCCAAAGGAAACGCTAGCAAAATGCGAAACAAGAGTGTCTGTAGTGATTGTTCTCAATCGTGTCTTTCAATTGTGGATGTAATCTCCTTTTATAGGAGAAGAAACGAGACTGATTAAATAACCACATTGACGATGAAATAAATTCATCATCAATAGGTAAATAATAACTCTCATTAAAGCTGGTAATGACAGCCCATAAAGTCTGTTATAAATATTAGAGTTACAAAAACCAAAAGAATAATTAACAAAACGTGAGTTGGTCTGAACATACAAATTTGGTTTGACATTCGTGTCCGCGGGACGCGCCGCGCCCGCAGATGAGTACGGTATTTCGAAGGCTAAACTGGACCATGATTTGCACCCCCTGCACAAGCGTGCGCGATAGAGAGTCTCTATTCTATACAAGCTTACTCTTACCACATAAGACACTTGTATATAAACCACTCAAGTTTTTGTTAATTACTCAATGTGGGATAAACTCACTTCCAACAACCACACTTTAATCAATCATAATTTATACATCTAAACACCAAATTAGACAAATACATATATGATTTCGATATTCTCAAGGAGTAGAACACGATTACACAATTATCTTTATCATTACACAAATGACTCGTGAAGAAATATGTGCCACAACATTGCACAATTTCATTCTTTAAACACAATTTTTCCAACAGCAATTAATTTTGTAATAAATAATTAGTAATTTTGCATCAACCACTACACAATCATTAGATGCATTTGCAATTTTTTATATTTTAAAAATAAACTTTATGTTGAATTATTTATAGTCTGAGGTGATGGCACTAGCGATTTGTAAAGCAATCACATAAACATAACGCAGAAACAACGATGAAAAAAGTAATTGCTAAAAAGAAGATTAAGCGACAGTTTCAAAAGTCATCGCAACCAATTCAAAGGCGATGGCACTAGCGACTGTAAAGCAATCGCATAAACATAAAGCAGTTGAAGAAAAAGCAATTGGAAAAGTAATCGAAAAAAAGAAGATTAAGTGATGGCTTCTGAAGCCGTCACAACCAACAATCACAAAAAAACAATTTTCTATTTTTATTTATTATTTATAAATGCGATGGCAAAACCATCGCTCGACATTAGTCAAATTTTGCGACTACAAATGCAATCGCATATTTACGAAAACCATCACATTATCTTTCTATTTTCTGCGGGGCCTATTTTGTTTGGCAAATTCCCCTCAAATATTCAAATGTGATGGCACTAGCAATTGTTAAGCAATCGCATATACATAAGGCGATTGTAGAAAAGTGAGGGAAAAAAGCAATCGCGAAAAAGAAGATTATGTGATGATTTCAAAAGCCATTACAACCAACAATCACGTTTAAAAAAATTATATGTCACATGCATTTTATGATTTCATTTCTTCCAAAGTCTTTGATTTTTATCATGTTTTTTTCACAAAGGGTATACAACCATGCGTCTAAAAATGATACACACAAAAAAAAAAAACAAAAAACATCTTTCTCTCTGCTTTTGATCCTTCCTCGCAAGGGGTGCAAACTCGGGTCCTGGGAATGGTCCACACATATCATGGTTTTTACAAAGTTTTTTCTTTATTTCTGATTTTAGTCATTCTCGCAAGGGGTGTGAATCATGGATCTTGAAAATTGACCACACACACATCATCACTCACTTTGTTCAGTTGAATCCGAACTACGTTTGGTCTGATTCCTGAAAGTGATACGTAAGCAACATATTCTGGTAGACACGACCATCATAGCGCATTTATGTGCATCATAATATGTTTGCATGTTCCCATATTAAATGTTTGCATGTTTCAATATCACATATTCCCATCATCTACATTTGCATCGTTTGACTTTTAGCCGAACTACGATCGGTCTGATTCCTTTTATAAGGATACGTACGCAGCCTACTTCGGTAGGCACGACCATCACCACACAATTATTTGCAATTGCAATATGCTTACATGCTTCCATGCTCCCATGCCAAAATAATTGCATGTTCTACGCAATATGCTTACATGCTTCCATGCTCCCATGTCAAAATGATTGCATGTTCCTATGAAATCTGCTTACATGCTTCCATGCTCTCATACCACTATGATCGCATGTTCCTACGCAATATGCTTACATGCTTCTCCTATTTTTTTTAATCCTTTTTCGTAAAGGGTGCGAACCCTCTTAGGAATTGTTTTCATGTAGCTTGGTTTTTATAAGTCTATTTTTGAATATTTCTTACAAGGGGTGCGAACCCCACGTCTTGGGAATTGTCCACACGTACATCTACACTTGCATTGTACGGCTTTGGCCAAACTACGATCGGTTTGATTGATTTTATAAGGATACGTAGGCAGCCTACTTCGATAGGCACGACCATCACCACGTAATTATTTACATTTGCAAAATGCTTCCATGCTCCCATGCCAAAATGATTGCCCGTTCCTACGCAATATGCTTCCATGCTCCTCCCATGCCAAAATGATTGTATGTTCCTACGCAATATGCTTACATGTTTGTATGCTTCTCCTGTCTTTTGACCCTTTTCCGCAAGGGTTGTGGTCTTGGGAATTGTTTTCATGTAGCTTGGTTTTTATAAGTCTATTTTTGGACATTTCTCGTAAGGGGTGCAAACCCCAGGTCTTGGGAATTGTCCACATGTACATTTAAACTTACATTGTTCGGCTTTGACCGAACTACGATCTGTTTGATTCCTTTTATAAGGATACGTATGCAACCTACTTCGGTAGGCACGACCATCACAGTATAAAAGCATAACATCACACAAGCACACCACATGATTGTCATGACATGAACTATGACATCGTAAAATGTTACGTTTAAATTATTCATAGTTATGATTTTCTCAAAATTAGAAAGTCTATTCTTATCAATGTTCTAAATATCGGCCTAGGTGCCACCCTGGCGCTTAAAAATTTAGCAAATCTGTGAAAAAATCGGCTAGGCAGACTAGGCGCTCTAGACGGCCAATTGCTGATTTTTCCTAATTTTTTTTAGTTTTTTTTTTAAAAAATTGGCCCTAAATAATTTCATTTTGGGTTTTTTAAATAATAATAATAATAAATATCAATTTCAAATTATTAAATTATTTTTGTAAATTTGTAATTGTCAACGAACCTATGGATAATTGAACTGTTGACTATTTTTGTAATATTTTGAACCTTATATATATAATATTGAATTTCTTGTTTTACTTTTAAAATTTAACATCATAATGTAATTATTATTTTTAAATTATTAGGTGATATTTAGTATTAGTATATTTTAAAAATTTATGTTTAATAATTAGGTTATAATAAAAAAAAATATTAAAAATCAGATATTATGTCTTATTTCTAGGCCCCGCCTATTTCTCGCCTAGGCGCGGTCTGGTGCCTAGCGATTTTTAGAACCTTGATTTTTATCAACGATATTCGTTTATTGGTAAATTCCCGTTTACCCATAAACTCCATCGTTGAGGGGCTCTGTAAACACCCTAATTTTGTACCCCTATTTGTAACATTCTATAAAATGTTAAATTCAGTCAAAATGACTAACGAACATTAACTTTCAGGGGGTTCAAAGTGTCAAAGGAAGAATCAAATAAGGAAAAGGACAAACAATGAACTGTATGGGGGGAAGTGAAAAATCTCCAAGGCACAGAATAAAGTTGGCCTTCCCCCCCCCCCACAACAGATTTGGGCACTGCCAACTACACATTTGGGGGCTGCCCACATTTTTGTATAAGGCGGCGCCCATTTCTGCTTTAAACCATACTGTTTTCCTTTTAATGTACAATCTTTTTAGCACATGGTACAACCATTTTAAGCACATATGTAAAATATATATTGCTTCCTTTGTGGTTAAGACTCCCTCTTCTCAGCCTAAAAATAGGAGGCTCCTCTCAGTGCACAAAAGGAGGAGATCAATCAAAATTTTACGGAGGGAAATATACAAAGTAGAGCGTTGTTAAGCTGCTGAATCATTATCCCCTTTAGACTGAGTGATCATCCCTATACACTTATACCCACCGTCCAAATGAAAACCTAGTTAACCGATTAAGTTCGTGCCCTAAACATCGGCTCCACAAAGCCATCAACACAGTCGTTGCGCCACCGAAATTCAAACACGACATCAGCAAAAATCAACAAAAACAAGCAGTTACGCCGCTAAAATTCAGACATGACAATCAACAAATACAACAGTCACGCCGCCCAAATGTCAGTGTAATAAGGAACAAATACAAGTAGTTACGCTGTCTAAATTTCAACAGCAACAACAACAAACAAAAAGACTTCCTTTGTCGAAAGGACAAAGGAAACGCACTCCCAGGTATAAACCCTCACGCTTCAAGAGGTAGGTACCAAAGTTACTTTAATTTTTAGTTTAAATGATATGAAATAAGTCGTTACGCTGGTTAAATTTTCCTTTTAAATAGCTATAAAATAAGTTGTTATTATAGTCTAATTTATATACGCTTTTATTGCAACTTTAAAATGTAGCTGTTGCTAGATATTTACAGTCTAAATATTACATTTATATATCTGTGCACGTGTGATCTGAAAATCTTGCAGCAGCTTCATTTTGGTACCGATGTAATTCGAACAAGAAAAGAATAAATAGAAAGCGGGAGTAATTTTATTTTCATTTATTATTATGTTTGTTGAAAATGTAAATATTCTTTCATTCTATCATTTTTATTTTGGGGATTAGGACCAAATGTAATTAATAGGAACAAATAGTTTTCCCATTTTTATTTCTATTTATTGATCTAAATGGTTGTCTCGTGCGCTCGCTCTGTCCCACACGAGATTCAAACTAATCACCTGAGATAATCAACAAAAGAACAAAAAGACAAGTCAAAATTTACTATTTTATGTTATTGATATCGTGCCCGTGCACGCTATGCTCGAGCCACAGCCCGAGCCTCATGATCATTATTCTCGTGCCCGTGCACACCATGCTCGCGCCATAGCCCGAGCTTCATGTTCTCATTATCGTGCCCGTGCACGCTACGCTCATGCTACACCCGAGCTCCAGATCATTACTATCGTGTCCGTGCACGCTATGCTCGCGCCACAGCCCGAGCCTCATGTTATCATTATCGTGCCCGTGCACGCTATGCACGCGCCACAGCACGAGCCTCATATTATTACTATCGTGTCCGTGTACTCTATGCTCGCGCCACAGCCCGAGCCTCATATTATTACTATCGTGTCCGTGCACGCTATGCTCGCGCCACAGCCTGAGCCTCATGTCACCATTATCGTGCCCATGCTCGCGCTGCAGCCCGAGCCTCATGTTGTTATCTCATGCCCGAGCACGCCACGTTCGCGCTACAGCCCGAGCCTCATTTTATTATTATTGTGCCCATGCACGCCATGCTCGCGCTGCAGCCCGAGCCTCATGTTATTACTATCGTGCACGCTATGCTCGCGCCACATCCCGAGCCTCATGTTATTATTCTCGTACCCGTGCATGCCATGCTCGCGTCGCAGCTCGAGCCTCATGTTATTACTATCGTGCCCGTGCACGCTATGCTCACGCCACAGCCCGAGCTCCATGTTGTTATCTCGTGCCCGTGCACGCCATGCTCGAGCCATAGCCCGAGCCTCATGTTATCATTAGCGTGCCCGTGCACGCTACGCTCGTGCTACAGCATGAGCTTCAGATTATTATTATCGTGCCCGTGCACGCTATGCTCAAGCCACAGCCCGAGCCTCATGTCATTATTATCGTGCCCGTGCACGTTATGCTCGCGGCACAGCCCGAGCTTCAGATTATAATTATCGTGCCTGTGCACGCCATGCTCGCGCCACAGCCCGAGCTTTATGTTATTGTTATCGTGCCCGTGCACGCTATGCTCGAGCCACAGCCCGAGCCTCATGATCATTATTCTCGTGCCCGTGCACGCCATGCTCGCGCCACAGCCCAAGCCTCATGCTATCATTATCGTGCCCGTGCACTCTACGCTCGTGCTACACCCGAGCTCTAGATCATTACTATCGTGCCCGTGCATGCTATGCTCGCGCCACAGCCCGAGCCTCATGTCATTATTATCGTGCCCGTGCACGCTGTGCTCGCGGCACAGCCCGAGCTTCAGATTATCATTATCGTGCTCGTGCACGCCATGCTCGCGCCACAGCCCGAGCTTCATGTTATTGTTATTGTGCTCGTGCACGCTATGCTCAAGCCACAGCCCGAGCCTCATGATCATTATTCTCGTGCCCGTGCACACCATGCCCGAGCCTCATGTTATCATTATCGTGCCCCGTGCACTCTACGCTCGTGCTACAGCCCAAGCTTTCATGTCATTATTCTCGTGCCCGTGGACGCCATGCTCGAGCCACAACCCGAGCTCCATGTTGTTATCTCGTGACCGTGCACGTCATGCTCGAGCCACAGCCCGAGCCTCATGTTATCATTATCATGCCCGTGCACGCTACACTCGTGCTACACCCGAGCTCCATATCATTACTATCGTGCCCGTGCATGCTATGCTCGCTCCACAGCCCGAGCTTCATGTTATTGTTATCGTGCCCATGCACGCTATGCTCATGCCACAACCCGAGCTTCAGATTGTTATTCTCGTGCCTGTGCACGTCATGCTTACGCAACAGCCTGAGTCTGAGATCATCATTGCTACGTGCTCATGCACGTCTTGCTCATGCCGTAATCTGAGCTTCACGTCTTTATTCTGTGCCCGTGCACCATATGCTTGTACCACAGCCCGAGTTTCATATTACACTCGTGCCACAACTCGAGCTTCAAATTACACTCGCGCCAGAGCCCGAGTTTCTTATTATCACTCCGAAGACCCTCACCATGGTAAGGCTGCTCGAATTGTTGAAGACACTTACCACGATGAGGCTTTTGGATTTCCTTTACGCGCTTACGCTCCCCGTTTGGGTATCCCACGGTTGAGCTTCTCGATTGAGCATATGGATTTCTAGAGGACTCTCACCACGGTAAGGCTGCTCGGATTGTTGAAGACTCTTACCACGGTGAGGCTTTTGGATTTCCTTTACGCGCTTACGCTCCCCGTTTGGGCATCCCACGGTTGAGCTTCTAGATTGAGCATATGGATTTCTAGAGGACTCTCACCACGGTAAGGCTGCTCGGATTTTTGAAAACCCTCACCATGTTGAGGCTACTGGATTGTTCGAAGACCCTCACCATGGTGAGGCTTCTGGATTTCCTTTATGCGCTTACGCTCCCCGTTTGGGCATCCATGGTTGAGCTTCTCGCTTAAGCATATGGATTTCTAGACAGCTCTCACCTTGGTGAGGTTGCTCGGATTTTTGAAGACCCTGACCATGTTGAGGCTGCTGGATTGCTCGAAGACCCTCACCATGGTGAGGCTTCTGGATTTCCTTTATGCGCTTACGCTCCCCGTTTGGCCATCCCATGGTTGAGCTTCTCGCTTGAGCATACGGATTTCCAGACGACTCTCACCATGGTGAGGTTGCTCGAATTCTTGAAGACCCTCACTACGTTGAGGTACATTACCCTCCCGCTCGAGCATCTTGCAGTCGAGCTTTATCTTACGCTCCCCGCTCGAGTCTACTCGCTGTTGAGCTTTACATTGTCCTCCCGCTTGAGTGTTACTCGGTGTTGAGCAGCACACTGCGCTTACGCTCTCTGTTTGGGCATCCCACGGCTGAGCTTTACATTGGCCTCCCGCTCGAGTGTTACTCGTGGTTGAGTAGTACACCACGCCTACCTGCGCTTACGCTCCCCATTTGGGCATCCCACGGCTGAGCTTTACATTGTCCTCCCGCTCGAGTGTTACTCGTGGTTGAGTAGTACACCGCGCCTACCTGCGCTTACGCTCCCTGCTCGAGTCTACTCGCGGCTGAGCTTTACATTGTCCTCCCGCTCGAGTGTTACTCGCGGTTGAGTAGTACATCGCGCCTACCTGCGCTTACGCTCCTCGCTCGAGTTTACTCGCGGCTGAGCTTTATTTTGTCTTCCCGCTCGAGTACCTCGCGGTTGAGTAGATGTCAGGCTTGACAAAAAATAATACTCCTTACCCTTGAGATAAATCCCAAGGAATAAGGACCAGGGGGCTACTGAAGTGCCTATATTTAATTTGCCTAAAAAGGCCTTTGGGCCTGGCTTGGGCGAGGGGGCTTTCCACTACACTAGCCCACTATTCTTTACAGGACTATTGAACATCATGGTCCTGGCCCATGCATGACAAGTAAACCCTAATCCCTCAGGTATAAATAAACCCTACTATCTCATAGTAGGGCAGACTCTCATACGCTCTCTCCTTTACAGTTCTCACTCCACACACGGGGGCTATGAGCCCTCCTACATTTTTGATACTGTACTGATTCTCATGCCGGAGGGTTTTGGGGGACATCCCCCACCACTCACGGTGTTTGTTTTGCAGAGATACCTACATACAGCCAGATATCCGACCCAGACGACGATTTCATCAACAATTTGGTCAACGAACGACTCACGGATTTCGACGACTTTCGACACCCCCGGTATGACTGATATTTATGCCACATCAGTTATGTTTTTTTTGGAGGAAGCAGGGCGGCACCTGCGGAAGTTTTATTAAAAATTAAAAATATAGAACAAACTTGAGGGGGACAACCAGCCTTACCCAAAAAGGGGGGACAAAGGGGTTTGACCTCGAAAAGAAATACAAAGCAAACTAAAGTCAACGACGAAAGTTGAAGAAGCCAAACAGATCGCTTTTATAAGCAAAAAGAACATCTCTAGGTAAATCCTGAATGACGTAGAAGAACTGTCTCGTGTGATGATGGTGAGCCTCCGCAGCCAGACGATTTGCAACAAAATTCTGTTCCCGGAACACGTTTGTCAGACTATAGGACGAGAGCACCCTACGACATTCCCGTAACTCATACTCATAAAGCCACAAAGTAAGATGACGACCTTCGATAAAATTAACCGCAGTCAAAGAGTCAGATTCTACCAAGACATGATCCAAAGCTAGATCTCGACAAAGACGAAGACCATCTTGAAGGGCCATGATTTCAGCATACATATTCGAGCCGTTACCATAAAAGTTTGAAAACTCAGCCACCAATTCCCCCTGAGAGTTCTGAATGACACCTCCCCCAGAGCAATTACCTGCCACACAAGAACCATCAGTATTGAGTTTCAAGTAATTGACACCTGGAGGACACCATTTCAGCCAGCGGCCTACCCGAACCCGCACCACCTGGATAGGGATATGCAACTATTGGAACGCTACAACTCCTCCAAACCAACAAGCTGACCGAGGGCAGAAGAGCCTAGCAGAATCCTGAAGTGTGAAAGAATTTTACGAAAAATCGACATCGTGTGCATGGGCACATTCTCAAAGACGGATGCACATCTCGCTTCCATATCTCCCAACAACCAAACACAAATACACCCAAGTAACATGCCCCTAGTTGTTGACGGATTGAGGTCCCAGACCAAGAACTAAACATGTGAAAAATATCACTATAATGACTGATTTTACGAAACGGACGGGCCAACCGAGACCAATTATCCTTAGCCACTGCAGAATACAGAAAAAGGTGCTCCACAGATTCACAAGCAGACTGGGAAAAGCAACAGACGCATTTCGAAGCCAAATGAATGAAACGGCCTTGAAGACGATTATCCACCGGCAGAGCTCCTTGCATCAGTCTCCAAACAAAGATACTAACTGTTGTCGGAATCCAAGGCTGCCAGATCTTGACAGCCCAAGAGATAATAGGACTAGGAGGGCGGATATAATTCCAAAACGCCGAGGACTGGAATTTACCCGAAGTGGATAAGGTAAAAACACGTCGATCTTTGGTATACTCGTTGCAGCGAATTTTCCTAATCTGCTCATGCAACCCAACTGGGACAAGATGACAAAGCTCATGAAAAATAGGAAGCACATCCTTGATAGAAAGACTAATGTCCAGAGGAAGGGGACCTTGGAGCCGCATACCACACCAATTATCATTCCAAAAAGAAAGATTTCCCTCCCCAACGATCCACCGACTGCACGTTTGAACAATGCCAAGCTGGGAGAGAACTTCCTTCCAAGCCATAGACGAAGACACAGGCCCATGCAGTCCATCCACACTTCCGTATTTGAGATTACAAAACCGAGCCCATAGACTTTCACCCATAAGCACACTCCACGCCAATTTAGCATGAGCCGAAGCCATCACATGTTAGAGCGAACGAATGCCGAGAACAAAATGTCCTAACATGTTTAATTAGTTTAAGTGTGATTTAGAAGGGCTAATGAGAGAGAGGAGAGCGAGAGAAAGAAGAGAGAGAGAAAAGAGGGTTTTCTTTCGTCGAAGTGAATAGGAGCGAATTGGGTTTTTTTTTCCTTCCAATTGGAATATTCGTCCATCCAACTGGAAAAGTCGACCGTTGCTAGTACAACTAGATTGAGGATATTTTTATTTATAACATTTTCAAACATACAAAATACAAAACTAAACTAATTCTCAAAAAAATGTTTTTTCATAGTGTCTTTTGTGATGAATTATCTATAATACCCTTTTGGCTCTCAAAATTTATATAGTGAGATTTATGTTGATTAACTCGACCTTTGGGTCGATAAAAGGTCTATCAATGGTCGATCAAAGGCCTATCAAAGGTCGAGTTAATAGACCTTTCATCGACCTTATTAACTAAAGGGTATAATTGTTCCAAAATCTTAAGTGGTCAAAGGCTATGAAAGAACATTGCACGGATCAAATGCTCATACTTGATAATTTCCTCATTGTTGCTTATAGCATACATGTCGCTGGTACTCTAGCCTAGCCCGACAAGCCCACACCTTCCTTTCCCCGGGCATTATGTTGGGTTTTTGGTCCAATAGCAAAACCCAAACCTTCTATGTAGCGGTTCTCTAGAGTGAGCTTATAAGAGCATGTACAATGGTGGAGCAAACGTTTTTCCCCCAAGCTACCCAAATCATTAAAAATAAATAAAAAATATCTTTAAGCTATCCAACACAAAAACTTCTTCCAGCAGTGGCATAAACTCCAATAACTTTACATACACACCATATTTATCGCAAGGGTGACACTAAACGTCGCACCCCATTTACTAAACGTCGCACCATTTTAAATGAGCATATTACAATTACACCCTTACTCCCCTTAAAACAAAATCACCCTCTATTTTTCAAGTGTATTCCAAACACCCCCTCTCACACCATCGTTCCTCTCAAGTCACGCCTTCATTCCTCTCTCACGTCTCAAGACAGCAAGAAGCGACCGCAATTTTTCTCCCACCGGCGACGAGTGACGCCGATTCTCCAAGGCCGAACAAGGTACGCAGTTTATTGTTTCAAGTCGCTAGGATATTTGGACTTGTACTCGTGTAAGTCTCAAACCCTAGTCGACTCCAACTTCGATTTCTCTCTCAGCCGGCAATAAAGTTGGGTTGAGGATTTTTTGTTCAAGTCGCTAGGGTATTTGGACTTGCAACAGTCTAAGTCCCAAACCCCAGTCGACTCTATACATGTTTACTCCATTCATCCTAGCGACTTAGTTGTTTTTTTGAAGAATGAGTTGTTGAGCTGCAATTTAGGTTCTTCGATTGGAATACTAGATGTCACCATACATACAAATTCAATTGAATTCTTCGGGATTCCATGCAATAGAATTTCGGTTTAATAGCTTGAGTGTAGTGCATTATGATGTGGTTTTCCTTCGAAATGTGCTTCTCTTTGATGTTGTGTTGATTTTTTGTATTTTGTCCATTGCCATAACTCAGATTGGATGATTTTTTTGAGTGTGTAGCTCCTATTTCAAGCTTGGTAAACTCCACTTACCCATTATAAATCACCAGTACCACCAAACAAGAATTAGAATTTTTAAATCTCTCTAATAAAAAAAACATTGAAGCTTAAGAAGTTATTTGATGTCAAATAAGGTTCTACTAACCATCCGTAGCCAAAGATCTTGAAATTAATATACTCATCCGTAGCAAAACTTTGTGCTGGAACCAAAAATTCTTCTAGAATTTTGATCGGGTAATGAAAAAGATCTTGAAATTAATATACTCAATTCATCACTTAAACTGACTTTGAATTAGTGTCTCTTATCTGCTTTTTTTCCTTGATTCCATGTTGTGCTCTTTTGTTTCCCTCGTTGAACCAAACTTCTTGATGTCAATGTCTTTGACAACCTCTCCAGCGACGGTACCTTCATGTAATTCAACCATGATATTTTTATTTAAGTTAACCTTGGTCTGCTCTAAAAGAACTTCAGAATCTGGCTCTGTCTTTTCATGCTTAGTTGGCTGTAAAGAAGGTGCACTAGGGGTAGACATGATGTTGTTCATAGTCTGCAACATTAACAATAACCTCCATTGGTGAAGGATCGGAGAATGGCATTTTCGGCACCATGTTTGTCAATGTGGGAAGTAATGTCGATTTAAATGGGTGCCTAAATTCAAAAGTAACAGCTGAATCAGTAAACTTCCAGGCTTTGTAGTTGTAGTCACAACCTTCTGATCCTCACTTGTTGTACTGATAGATGATTTAATCTCTTCAGGCACTGCTGATGGGATAAAATTGAGATTGGCACTCTCTATTTTAGCAGTTGGATTAGGATTTAGAATTGGTGGTGACGGCTATGATACCTTAGGCTAATGAATGTAAGTTGATTCAGAACTATAGATATGTTCAGCCAGTCCATCAGAAGGTTGTTGCTGCACTTCGTTCAATTGTGAATGAGAATGTGCATGTTTTTGCATTTTTGATATGTTGGAAAAAGAAACCAGTGATGTGATCATTTAGTTAATGAGGTGCAGTCGTGCAGAGATGCAGGTGGACGGTGATTTGCAACGTTGCATCATAGTTGTAAAGTCGACCCCAAGTGATTGGGACAAAGGTTGAATTGAGCTCCCTCAAAATGCTGCTAAATTCAAATAGTTATATCCAAAGGCGTGTGATTATGTTAAATTTAGTCATTGAAGATGTATAAAATAAAAATAAAAAATGAAACATCTCAGAGAAATTGTTTTATTTGTTCCTAATACAACTTATTTCTTCAGAATCTCATATGACAACACAACTTAACAAGGAAAGGTTACAATTTATATGTATCCTCTTATCAAGAAGCTTTCCCTTGAAGTGTTTGCATTAACATTAGGAATTAGGATGTCGAGGGGACATGAGTGTCCAAATGAGCTCCCCATTCTGTCCATGACCAAACCATAGTCCAAAACGTGGGACAGCCATAGTCCAAAACGTGGGCAAGTTTTCTGAGCAGGTTCTAGGCGTGTGTGTGCTGGAATTAATAGGTTGTTGGGCAGTCCAAGGCCTGCTTTAATTAGGCGTGTAAGGGTTTGTTAGGGTTTGTTAGGGGAGGGGAGTTTGGTTGGTAATTAGTTCAAAACAAACCGTTGGCGGGTTAGCAGTTCTTAAGGTATAAAAGCGATCAAATTGAGCTAGGGGTTTGGGTAGTAAGTAATTTGAACTTTGAGCGGTGTAGGAGGGTTTGTGGCGGGTTTGAGGCTGTTTTGGAGAGTTTTGAATTCACATATTCCAAGTATTGAATTCAGTTGGTCAGATCGATCTACATCGTCAAGAACAACAAGAACTCTTCTATAGCTCATGGTATCTTTAATCTTTACAATTCCTTCATCAACATTTCGTATCTTTTTCGGTTTCCTTTTTAGAATATCCAACATCAGTTGCATTTGCAAATTAGTTAAACCATTTGACTTATGTGAGGTTTCTCTTACATTTGAAAGAAAGCTAAAACCTTGAAACCTTTGGAAGTTTAGATTATAAACAAATTTTGGTTATAGTTGACTTTCCCATACCACCACCCCCATAAATTAGAATTATACTAACATCAGTTGACCCATCCTACAACCAGCGTTGATGCTTTTGGCTCGAGTGTATTCAGGTTGGGTGTAATACTACTGTGCTTTTAGCGTCAATTTCTTCAACAACTTTCGAATAAATTTTGACTCATATCTACAAATTTTGTAGAACAAAGCATAATTAAATGTTTGTTATAAATGTTTCTTCAAACTCATTAATGTATTTTAATTAGTTATAAATGTTTGTTTTATCAGTTTATCTTATTTATCAGTTACTAATTATTTTTGTTTGAATGCTAGATGTCAGGCGCAGGCAGAGGCAATGGTGATGGTCGAATACGTGTACGGTTAGGAAAACGATTGGTTGTTCAAGAAGATCGTCCTAGCAGAGTAGCCGATAGACGCGTGACAGCATCGTCACGACGGAGAGTTCTGAGCAACATGTCACCTCCACGTCTCGGTCGGCCGATCATGTGGAGACTCCATTTGCGCCCAAGATTCATACTCCACCTGTTCAGTCAGGTCCTTCGCCAATGTCAGAAGATGATGCGGCGGTAGAGGATGAACTGATGATGGGGGGCCTATGTTTCAGTCGGGTGCCTCGGGTGTTAGCGAGATGGTTGGTTCCAGCACGATGACTGGGCATGGGAAGGGTCTTATGAGTGCTCTTATATTTAGGTCACTGCAGTAGCAATTTGATCAGCAGACACCCGAGCATGAGGAGGGACGAGGAGGAGGAAGAGAGGGAACTGAGCCCGAGTTGGATATCGGTAGAGGTCGAGCACAGGGAGGTCGAGCACGAAGTAGGGTAGGAGGTCGAGGTAGAGTAGGAGGTCTGGTTGTGGTAGGCGAGGTGGGGAGGGTGGTGTTGGTGGCGATGATGGTTGGAGGTTGACCCATTCACTTCCGGGAGGGCCTACTATCACGATGTGTTGGCCGGATTTCTTGGCCATGTTGCACAGCGATATGGAATGGCGAGGTAATAATTAATTATTTTCTTTAGATGATAACATTTTATTAAGTTCATTTCTTTTCATGTTGTTAATAGTGTTGTAGGATTGATGATATTTTGTTATGTTCAACAGGAGAGGGATGTGCTGGCTTGTCATGGCTCCGTCGATCGCCTATCATCTTGGGTCATATCGGATCCCCTTACTCCTGAGCTCATAGGTAAAACGGGTTTATGTCATTTGAAGGACTGCATGTTTCATCACCTGAACATGCCACTCATATCTGCATTTGTTGAGCGATGGCAACCGAAACGACTTCCATTTACCATTTGGAGAGATGACACTCACACTACATGATGTGCACTACATACTAGATCTCCCTGTGCAAGGGAGACCTGTTATCTCTGATACCAATATAACGTCCGTCAAGAATACACTTGGGAACATCCTACGGATGGCTTCGTGTGAGATTGAAGCCGAGGTGAAGTCGGGGTTAAATTCAAGGTCGTGTATGAGCGTCTTTCTCCCCGGAGATACGTCTTGTCGAGAGCGATTGGGTATTTATTTTGGTTATTGGGGGCGACCATCTTCATGGACAAGACATCCAATAGAATTAATGTGCACACGATCATGTTCTTGACGCATTTAGCTAATGTGCCCAATTATGCTTGGGGTGCAGCTACACTAGCTTATTTATACCGTCAGCTCGGTGTAGCATCCAGAGCTGATACAGCACAAATTGCCGGGTGCATGACTCTGTTACAGGTATTTATATTTCCTTATATATCTATTTCTGCATTTTATGATTATTTTATTTTAGGGATTGAAGATTACTTTTTCATTAAGCTTCAGATTTTGAGTTGCGTTTCAAATTGAAATTCACTTAAATTGATGCATATCTGTAATTTACAAGTTTATCTTTTGAGGTTTTATTATATTGAACTAAATCTTTTGTGATATAGTCTATAAGTCTTGTTGGAGGCTGACATAATTCATATTTGAGAATTTTGATGTACTGATTTATCATTCATAAATAATAAAGTAAAACCTAACTATTATTATTTGTATAAGATTGTCATCTAATTATTATTTGTTATAATTACATTTTATTTACATTATATTATGTAGGCTTGGATTTATGAATATTTTCCAGACTTCAGACCAAGTAGAAAACAGTCATGGGCCCCAGGCCAGCCGTATGCGTTAAGATGGTCCCCTACTTTGATTCATAGACATAATCCCCGAGCTCAGCAGGATTATCGAATTGCGCTTGATCGCATGTCTGCTGACATGGTAATTTAATTTTATTTTTCATATATGATTTAAGCTAACATTTGTTCTTATTATATTAAATGCATGTTAATGTGATATGAGCAGGTTCACTGGACTCCATTTGGGAGGACTCCTGCCACGGACTGCCCTATTTCTCTTTTCTCGGGTATCATTCATTGCAGGAGTATTACCGAGCCGTATATGCCTGATCGCTGCTTGAGACAGTTTGGATTTATGCAGTCGATTCCTATTCAGGTATATATTCCGAGAAAGGTGTACAGAGGTCGGAAGCCTATGAAGTACATCTGCGACCACGATATGATGCTTCGCAATTTTGACGGTTGGCAGCAATATGTGATTAACCCAGTCAATATTGGTTCATCGATAGCCACGACCCCATCTCAAGCCGTACATGGATACCTGCCTTGGTTTAGGGAGCGCTCACATATTCGGGTGTCGCTCCGTACCCGTGCTCCCGAGGACGATGACACTCATGCGAATGATCATGTTCTTCCGCATCAGATGACTTCTGACGCTGTGAGTGTTTACTCTCTTAAAATTTTGTAATAATTTAATTTGATTGATAAAAAAATTTAACATAAAAATTGCAATTGCAGCGACTACAATACCTAGCTCCCCGGATGAAGTTATTGCATCCTGATAGACGACAGGACGTCGATGAGGCTAACTTTTGGGAGACGTTGGACGAAGTGACTCGACATTTTGAGGACTTATTTTGATGTTGTAACTTTTATTTTGAGCATGTAATTTTTTATTATGTCAATACTCTTATGTTTCTTGTGTTGGATCTAGAATGTCGATGAACCATAACTAGTAGTAGTTGAAGATTGGGAATTTTTCATATAGTTCTCAGTGCAACGTGATCCCTTAGATACTATTCATCTGTTTGTTGTTGCTAATTTACGTGTGTTATTCACTATTCCACCAATGGTGTGTTTTATTATACCTGATCTGAAGCTATAGCTAATTATTCTGGTCAAGTAAGCCATCAACTATTTGGAAGCAGGGTGCAAAGATTGGAAGCACTAGGAAAACATTAAATTTTAGATTGCTTAGATAATTTTTCTTCAGGTGATATTATGCATATCACATTAGGTTGTTGCCCTACCAATGTGAAATAAGGTATCAGTCCTGCTGTTTGCTTGCTCAATGATTCTTTGTTTCTTTTCCACACTAGGAATGTCATTTGTTGCTGCTATCAACATTTCTCATTTAGTATTAGCATTTTTCTCATTTAGTATCAGCATCAACATTTCTCAGTTCATTTTCCATTGAATGTTGTTTCAGTTTAAAATTATTGTTGCGTTCTTAATTTTCAGATTGTAAGTCATTATCCATCTAGGTTGACTAACAGTTGGAATAGCTCATTGAAAACAAGCTGTTGAAGGAATGAGAGATTTTGCAGGGGAACCTAAAAAGATTTTAGATACTTTGTTGAATGGAAGATTTTAAATTTAAGGGAAGACAACCTACCAGAATGGCTGCATTTTATGCTGGTTTTCCTGGTATGTTTTGCATTACGAATGCTGTAGTTCTTGTTTAGCTCTGAAATTCTTAACATTTGGCTCATTTGTTCGCAGAAACTGTGCCAATTAGAACTGTCAACAGGCAATGTTCTTCTGGTCTCCAAGCAGTTGCTGATGCTATTAAGCTATTAAAGTGGATTTTACAACATTGGTGAGGATGCTTGGTTCATTTTAATTTCTTTCTACTGAATATACAAACATAATGCATCAACCTCATTTGTGATTCTTCTAATAATGAACTTCGTATGTACAGAATTGGTGCCTTTGGTTTGGAATCTATTGTGAATCCAATGGCTTGGGAAGGATCCATCAATCCTGTGGTATAATCTCTCCCCCTATATGCTACTTGTTTAGTTACATTGGGTTTTTGAAATTATCTGTGCATTGAGATTTTTGCATGCAACTATATCAGGTGAAGACAATGGCTCTAGCCCAAGATTGTCTTCTTCCCATGGGGGTGACATCAGAAAATGTTGCAGAACGTTTTAGTGTTACAAGGCAAGAACAAGATCAGGCTGCAGTAAGTTGAATGGGTCTGTCATTTCGTGATTATGCCTTTGTATTATTAATTCTCTTGAATTGTATTGGTAGATTGATTCACATAGAAAGGCTGCGGCAAGCAACCGCATCCGTAAATTTAAGGATGAGATAATAACTGTGAAGACTAAGGTGAGTACAATTGTTTTTGGCCTACAATGCGATGCAAGAATCGTTGTTTTATATTTTATCTTGGGTACAATTCTAAAGCGTGTTTCTTTGTGAAAGATCTTTGACCCAAAAACTGGAGATGAAACTCCTGTCACAATATCAGTTGATGATGGGATTCGGCCAGGGACCTAAAAACTTGGATAAATTGATATGAGATCGAGATCTTGCACTAGCAAGCACCATTTGTATTTCTAAAAGAACTTGGGGATCATCGATTAGCACTACATAAGAGGTGTGGGTTGGAGCACTTGGAGCTCTAGCCTATTGTTATCTCTTTGAGTAAATTGTCTTTGTTTACTAACTCAGAACTTCTAGCCTAGCTGTACTCCTCATGAAGAGAAGTGTCAATGCGAGAAAGGATTGCCAATTCTTGGTGTATTTAGGTATGTAACTTTCTGGTTATGTCTTAGTTTCACCGGTGCTCTTCTTATTAGAAATTTGTTCACTGTTGTAGTATGTTGTGGCTCTGAAGTTCCCATTTCTTTTGAATATCATATACTTGGATGCTTCATTCAAATGCTTGCAAATAGTCCTCCACGTTTGTCAAGGACTATGCCAAGTGGCTTGACAACTATCTATGCATTCATGTGTTTCATAGTTATCGCTTTATAGCGTAAGTTTGTGGTAATGTAGCATATAAGAACCCAAAACTATACTCATTTTCCTTTTGCTCACCAAGTATTTATGTATATGAACTCATTTGTTTTTCTGGGAAGTTGCATCAAAATTAGGCTCATTAAACAATCGTGCCTAGATCCTCAAAGAGTAAGATTAAAGGGAGTTGAGAAATTTTATCCGATTTTGATGGAACAATTGCGGGACATTTGTGCGGTTGGAGTGGACCCCGCCATTATGGGTGTTGGTCCCGCTTTTCTAGCCAAGTCTGGCTGGTCTTGAACTTGAGGATATTGATCTCTTTGAGATAAATGAGGTAATGATGGAATAGCAAGTTTTTGTGTTCGGTGAATATTCGTAATTTTGAGATTTTCTCTTGCTTGACTAAAACCGAGCTTTTTTTCTCCGATTCGTCTAGGCCTTTGCATCACAATATATATATCGCCAAAAGAAGCTAGAGCTTGACCCACAAAAGATAAACGTAAATGGAGGTGCAATGGCCATTGGGCATCCTTTGGGAACAACAGGTATTGTCAAGAATTCTAGTTTTTGACTTTTTGCAATATTGTCTAGAAAATGACATTAGGCATTGTTTAAACCTAAAATAGATTGGTAGTCATTTGAATCCATTTTTTCATGTTTCATCGCAATCAACATTTGCTATTCATGGTTTCCATTGAAGTTGTTCAGCTTAAATTCAAATATTTATGAATCTATTGTAGCGTTCTAATTTTCAGATTGTAAGATCATTGATCTTCTATTGGAGGCAGTTTATTCATTGAATCTAGTCGTTGAAGGAATGGGATTTTGATCATTGAGATTTTGATTCAATTGTTTGTGTTTGTCGGCAGGGGCTTAACGGTGGGTGGTGTTCAAGTACTGCTGCTATTTTTGGTTTTTGAAGTGGTATAGCTTGGAAACTACTTGAAGTATTTATGTACTTGTAGGAGATTGAAGATGGGAAGTAGGTGAGGACAGAAGGCTAGATAATTGAAAATAAAAGCTTATTTCTCTGTCACATGGAAGGACAAGAAAGGATACTAAGATGTATGTTTATGCAAATCTGTTGTAAGACGGGAAATGCTATTATAGTTGTTTGTGCCATTGTATTGAATTGTAGTAATAGAAAGGTTTCTATGGTGAGAATCCGAGGAAGCATAGTAAAGCATACTTTTTTTGTTATTTGTTAGGCAATCAATCCAGTATAAAGAGAGTGAGAAAGCATACTAATTTGAAGCTTTTAACTTGCCTATTGACCCATTTTTTGCGCAAAACTCAATCGGTGCAAGATATAACCAAACCAACTATTCTAGCATGTTTATATTACTTCTAAGTCACTTTGTTTCAAATTTTATAGTAATCGGAAGCCGTTTACTCATTTTTGACACTTAGAACGCAAAACTACTAATTTGAAGCTTTTAACTTGCCTATTGACCCATTTTTTGCGCATAACTCAATCGGTGCAAGATATAACCAAACCAACTGTTCTATCATGTTTATATTACTTCTAAGTCACTTTGTTTCAAATTTTATAGTAATCGGAAGCCGTTTACTCATTTTTGACACTTAGAACGCAAAACTACTAATTTGAAGCTTTTAACTTGCCTATTGACCCATTTTTGCGCAAAACTCAATCGGTGCAAGATATAACCAAACCAACTGTTCTAGAATGTTTATAATACTTCTAAGTCACTTTGTTTCAAATTTTATAGTAATCGGAATAGTTTACTCATTTTGACACTTAGAGCATAAAACTACTAATTTGAAGCTTTTAACTTGCCTATTGACCCATTTTTTGCGCAAAACTCAATCGGTGCAAGATATAACCAAACCAACTATTCTAGCATGTTTATAATACATCTAAGTCACTTTCTTTCAGATTTTATAGTAATCGGAAGCCGTTTACTCATTTTTGACACTTAGACATAAAACTGCTAATTTGAAGCTTTTAACTTGCCTATTGACCCATTTTTGCGCCAAAACTCAATCGGTGCAAGATATAACCAAACCAACTATTCTAGAATGTTTATAATACATCTAAGTCACTTTGTTTCAAATTTTATAGTAATCGGAAGCCGTTTACTCATTTTTGACACTTAGAATGAAAAACTACTAATTTGAAGCTTTTAACTTGCCTATTGACCTATTTTTTACGTAAAACTCAATCGGTGGAAGATATAACCAAACCAACTGTTCTAGCATGTTTATAATACGTCTAAGTCACTTTGTTCCAAATTTTATAGTAATT
>CM028384.1:85801368-85928190 GCA_013146195.2 Codonopsis lanceolata
AGAAGAAGAATAGAGAGAGAAAAGAAAGAGAGAAATTAGAAGCTCTTAAAAATAAGAATAAAAACAATTCGGAAAAAGAATTAGAATCAGAAATTGATCCTAATAAAATAGAAAAAGTAGAGGAAGAAACTAATGAAGAAGAAGAAGTAGAGATTTTAAAATCTCTTTTTAAAGAAATTGAAGTAGGGGATGAAAGAGTAGAAAATAATGAAGATGTTAAAGAAGAAAATATTGAGGAGGTTAAAGAAGAAGAAATAATTAAACCGGAAAATTCTGAATTTATTCAATCTGTTAAATCTCCTCCTGTAGAAGAATTAAAATCATTATCACCCCACTTAAAATATGCATTTTTAGGGGAAGGTAAAACTTTACCTGTTATAATAGCAGCCGATTTAACTGAAGAACAAGAAGCAAGCTTGTTAAAAGTTTTATGGTCACATAAAGAAGCCATAGGATGGTCCTTAGCAGATTTAAAAGGTATCAGTCCGTCTATGTGCATGCATAAAATACACTTAGAAAAAGGTAGTAAACCTTCTAGGGAAAGACAAAGAAGACTTATCCCTCACATGGAAGAGTCGTGAGAAAAGAAGTCCTTAAGCTTCTAGATGCGGGTATAATTTACCCGATTTCTGATAGTAAATGGGTTAGTCCACTTTAGGTAGTACCTAAGAAATCAGGAATTACAGTAGTTAAAAATGAAAAAGATGAATTAGTCCCTACAAGAACTATTACTGGTTATAGAATGTGCATTGATTTGAGAAAACTAAATGTGGCAACTAGGAAAGACCACTTTCCTTTGCCATTTATTGATCAAATTCTTGAAAGACTAGTCGGTCATGATTACTATTGCTTTCTTGATGGTTTTTCTGGTTACAACCAAATTCCTGTAGCACCCGAAGACCAAGAGAAAACAACCTTTACATGTCCTTTTGGTACTTTTGCTTTTAGGAGAATGCCCTTTGGATTATGTAATGCACCAGCTACCTTTCAAAGATGCATGATATTTATATTCTCAGATTTAGTAGAAAGGTGTGTTGAAGTTTTCATGGATGATTTTTCAGTTTTTGGAAACTCTTTTGATCATTGCCTAGAAAATCTTACATTAGTCTTAAAAAGATGCTAGGAAACAAATTTAACTTTAAGTTGGGAGAAAAGCCACTTCATGGTCAAACATAGAATTGTCTTAGGTCATGTTGTGTCTAATAAAGGAATAGAAGTCGACAAGGAAAAAATTGAAGTCATATCACAACTACCTCCTCTAACTTCTGTTAAAGGTGTTAGAAGTTTTCTAGGGCATGCAGGCTTTTATAGAAGATTTATAAAAGATTTTTCAAAAATCTATAAACCTCTATGTAACTTGCTGGCAAAAGACACAGAGTTTGTTTTTTATCAAGAATGCTTAAATGCATTTAATTTATTAAAAGAAAGATTAACCACTGCCCCTATTTTATCCGGCCCCGATTGGTCTCTCCCTTTTGAGATCATGTGTGATGCCTCAGATTTCGCAATCGGATCCGTGTTAGGACAAAGGGTAGATAGGAAACTGCATGTGATCCATTATTAAATGATGCACAACTAAATTACACAACAACCGAAAAAGAATTTTTAGCAATTGTGTATGCATTGGAAAATTTTAGACCATATTTGTTAGGATCAAAAGTAATAATATTTTCTGATCATGCTGCCTTGAAATATTTATTGAGTAAGAAAGATGCTAAGCCTAGACTAATTAGGTGGATGCTATTATTACACGAAATTTGACATTACAATCAAGGATAAAAAGGGAACCGAAAATGTCGTAGCCGACCACTTGTCTAGATTAGAATTTTCACCCTTACTTGAACGTCAATTTCTTGATAATACAATTCCTGTAAATGAAGATTTTCCCGATGAACAACTCTTGGCAGTCAAAGATTCAGACCCTTGGTATGCTGATTTTGTCAATTATTATGTTTCTGATATTATAAATCCTGATTTTGATCACTATCAAAAGAAGAAATTTTTGACTGAAGCAAAGAAATATTTTTGGGAGGAGCCACATTTATATAAAATGTGTTCAGACTCTTTAATCAGACGATGTGTTCCAGAAAAAGACCAACAAAGTATTATGGAATTTTACCATGAATACTCTTGTGGTGGTCATTTTAGTGGAAATAAAACTGCTAGAAAAATTTTACAATCTGGTTTAGATTGGCCAATTATTTTTAGAGACTGTGACTTATTTTATAGAACTTGTGATAAATGTCAGAGAACTGGTGGAATAGGAAAAAGAAATGAAATGTCGTTACATACTAATATGGTTGTTGAAATTTTCGATGTTTGGGGCATTGATTTCATGGGTCCTTTCCCCGTCTCTAATAACTGTGAATATATTTTAGTAGCTGTTGATTATGTATCCAAATGAATAGAAGCCATAGGTACTAAAACAAATGATGGTAAAATTGTAGTTAAATTTGTTGAAGATCTTCTTGCCCGATATGGAGTACCAAAGGCCATAATCAGTGATCAAGGAACTCATTTTACTAATAAAATATTAAATAACGTTCTTAGAAAACATGGTGTAACTCATAAGTTAGCTACACCCTATCATCCTCAGACTTCTGGCCAAGTAGAGGTCAATAATAGACAAATAAAAATAGTATTAGAAAAGACCATTAGGCCTAATCGTAAAGATTGGGAATCTAAACTTAAGGATGCTCTATGGTCATATCGAATTGCTTACAAGACCCCGATAGGAATGAGTCCGTACCGAATGGTGTATGGCAAAGCATGTCATTTACCAGTTGAAATTGAACATAAAGCTTATTGGGTTGTCAAAGACTTAAATTTAGATTTAACCTTGGCCGGTGAGGAAAGATTGTTTCAATTAAATGAGCTAGAGGAATATAGGCTAAATTCATACGAAAATACTAAAACATATAAAGAAAAGACCAAGAAATATCATGACATGGGATTGGCTAATAAAATGTTTCAACCAAGATTGAAAGTCTTACTTTTTAATTCTAGACTTAGGTTATTCCCTGGAAAATTAAAATCAAAGTGGTCTGGTCCTTTCACAATTGTCCGAATTTATCCTCATGGAGCAATTGATATAAGAAATCCAAGAACCAATGAAGTGTTTAAAGTTAATGGACACCGACTCAAACAATATCTTGAACCAATGTCAGTCGAGCGAACAATTGAATTAATTCGTCTCGTTGACAATGCACCACCCAATGATTAGGTTTGCAGTTGGGTCGAGCCAAAGACGTTAAACAAGAGCGCTAAGTGGGAGGCAACCCACTAAGATGAATTTTATTTGCTTTTGTAGTTAATTTAAATATGCTATTCTCCGTTAAATTTAATTTTGGACATTTAATTTTGAAATTAAATATGCCAAAATCCAAGTTTGGGGGAGAAAAGCATCGTAGTATTGTATTTATACGTTGCTAATATTTTTAGTTTAAGAGTTTTTGTAGAAATTTTAAAATGCAGGAAAGTAACGGAACGTAATGGAACTTAACGGATGGACCTAACTGTTAAAACTGCTAAAAATGATGAAAAGAAAACAAGAGTGGAACAATATGCCTACCTTGCGGACGCAAGGTGCTCAAGGCCTTGCGACCGCAAGGTCCACTAAATACAGGAAGCGTGAACGGCATCATGCATGTACGTGGGAATCAGAGCCGTCACCACTGCTCACCTTGCGGACGCAAGGTAAAAGAGACCTTGCGACCGCAAGGTCCCTTTTTAAAAGAAATCACCGGCTTCAGTCACAGCACACCCAAAAATTTCCTCTCCTCCTTCAAGCAAGCAGCAGCAGCACTCCTCCATCCTTCCAAATTCCGGCGAGCCTTTCCAAGAAGTTTCTTCAAATTCCGGCGATCCACGTAAGAAGCTCCCTCCTTCAAACTCTTCTCCCTCAAATTCACCCCCCGTTGCATTCCATTCAAAGATTTGAAGAAAGGGGAGTATTTTTGCCCGCGAGAAGCTCAAAATCCGACGAATCTTCACCCTCAAGCGGCAAAATACCAAGTAACTCTAACCCCTCTTTCATTTTTACGTACAAAAATAATTTGCATGTTAGGGTGTTAGAACAATTTACGTAGAAATATATTTTTGCATGCTTTAGGTGTTAGTTTAATTTTAAAATTTTAAAAAGAGAATTATATTTTTTATTGTTAAGTTTTTTTTTTGCGCCCAAACATAATGGCCCCAAAACGTAGAAACACTGGCCCTTCTACTTCTCGCCCTGTCGAGGAGGAAGAGCAAAATTTTGACCACCGCCGCTTCATATCTTTTGAGGCATCGGAGAGATACACCGCGAGGCTCTCCAAGTCCTTGATTCTCGAGAGGGGATTTAAGGCTGAAGAATTTGGCCTTCAAGATAATTTTAGGGCTCGTAGGTGGGGTCTTTTGACTGAGTCTCCGGACAAGGCAATCGTGCCTATTGTCCGTGAGTTCTATGCCAATGGGCAAATTGGCATAGATGGTGGGGTCTTAGAGACTGTTTTTGTTAGGGGCAATGACGTTAATTTTGAGTCCCAAAGCATTAACATGTACTACGGCACCTCCAACTTTGCGGAGGATGCTGATGACTATAGCGACCACCTTCATTCCCCTATCCATGTCGATGTGGTCAATGCGACCATCTGCCATCCTGGTGTGGTGTGGACCCAAAACCGCAACCCACCATTCGGTCCACGCACCATGGAGGAATCCTTCCTTTTGGACATGGCCAGGCCCGTGTTCAAATTCATTTGCTCCCGCCTTATGCCTTCCAGTCACCAACACACGGTGACTTGGGCTAAGGCCGTCCTGATCTACACTATCATGACCGGTGGGTCTGTCAATGTCGGCCTCCTGATCAACAGCCAAATTAAGACCCTTATTAGAGGTACCACAAATGCGGGGTTCGCGTTCCCGCATTTGATTACCGGATTGTGTAAAGACGTGGGAGTTAGGTGGCCTCGACACTCGGAGAGGCTGAGAGATGTGCCCGCTATTACTAGGGAAATTTTGTTTGAGCACCACCGCCAGCCGCGAGAGAGGGTTCCTCACGAGGAGGAACCCGAAGAGGAGGAGGAGGAGGACCCGCTAGTGGGGATCTCCAACAGGCTAGAAGAGGTGGCCCTTGAAGCCAATATGGTAAATCAACAGTTGGCACTTATGCGTGCCAACCAAGAAGATTTGTTTGGTTGGGTCAACCTAGTGAGACAAAATGTCTCCAATTTTTTTGGGATGCCGCCTGACACGATCCCCGAGTTTCGTCCTCGTTCTTTATTTCCTCCCGACTCACCATGAGTCGAGGCCCAAGTTTCATCCTCTTTCGTTAGGTTGGCCTGCTATGTCCTTTTGATAATTGTCCTTCCCCATCAAGCCTCTCATATGTTCCTCAATTTTGGGGACAAAATAGAAATTAAGTTTTTTGGGGGGGGGGGGATTCTAAGCCCAGAGTCTTAGCAGGTCCTAGCCTAAGGAGGAATGGAGTTGGGCTACGTTTTTAGGGTGTGGAAAATTTTCTTTTCCCTCTATCGTGTCTTCTCCTCACCCGCCTTTCTTGCTTTTAAATTTTTCTTGTTTTTGGAGATGTTGCCTTGACCAGAATACTATAATTTTGGATGCTCGTGGATTCCTGCTATGGGGATCCATCATCAATTGTGTCATCATCATCTCCAATTTTCTTTATAAAAAAAACAAAAAAAAATTAAAATAAACAAAAAAATATTTTAATGTAAAAATTTCATCCTCGAGTTTTGGTGTGGTATTACTAGTCGATGAGGAGTTAATGCAATGAACCACATAACTTATCCGTAGATCCCTTTGGAATTTACTTGATTTTATGAAACTTTTACTTTTCTCCAAATTCTTCATGCACCCACACCAGTCATAATTATGGATTGATTAGAATAGTTTTATAAAGCTTATAGCACCTACTTCATTTCAACAAGATATGCACATGAATATGATGCATAGCCATTCGAGCATAATTGTTGCATTAAATTGTAATATATGGTCAATTGCATGATAGTTAGATTCCTTGAACTTTTCTTACTAACATATCTCAAGCACACTTTCGAACCGTGTCCGCATGTAAGTCTCGATTGTCCCTACCATCTGTCTTAGCGAATGCTTATGTGAAATCCAGTGATGCTAAACATTCAACCCCACAATTCCCATAGTTGATATGAGATTTTGTGTGTCTTACTTGCTTTAAAAACTACATGAGCATTTGGCATTAAGAAATGACTTAGGCCATCTTTGGATCGTTAGAGCCAAAATATTCCATGACCTTTACTAAAAATATCCCTAGTGTCCCCTTTTGAGCTGAATTAAAAAGAATGGAGTGTGCTAAGCACACATTAAACCCCCATTCGACATCGTTTCTATTACCCACATTAACTTAACCCTAAAAGCCTATACACGTTTAGCCTACCCTTTGAGAGAGTAGGATGTGGGTGTGGAATTAATTTTATGGGATCATTTTTCAGTCAAGCAAGTTTTCTGAAGACTTCTTCTTCCCGTCGAAAATAATAATAATAATAATAATCGATCGACGGAAAATGAAACGGAAGAAGAAGAGTGCAAATAGATTCAAATGAAAGCATAGCTTTCTAAAGAAAACATGTTAGAAAAATATTGCTGAGAAAAATGATGAGATGTTTTTAGATTATATATTGCCCAAAACAAGTTTGGGGGGGAGAAAGAAGAAAAGTGTAAATTCGGAGTAAGTATTTAAAATGGTTTTATGATCATGGGTTTCAGTGAGTAATTTCTCGTCTCCAATCGGTATGAGACGGTTGGTCACTCGAGTCGTTTTTGTTGTTAAATCTTCATTTGACTTCTTTCTATTTTGAATTAAAACTTTGATAAATTGTTTCTACTTATCGATACTTGAACTGTGAACTTGGAATATTGAAAACTATTCCTCTCTGATTTATTTTGGTCAACTCCTCTTTAATAACCGGATGGGTTGTATATAATCTTACTGTGCATTGTTCGATCACCTTTTTTTTCAAAGTTCTCTTTTCCTCATGTAATGAGTAGGAGTTATTAGAAGACTTGACTCGGATAAACCAAGATAACGGTTCCGAAAGATTTTTGGATCTAGACTTTTATTTAATAAAATGATAGTTTATTTAAGAATGATTGACTTTTATTTAGTATCGAGTTTGTAATAAATTATATTGGGTTATTTGGCTTTAGTTAAAGATGTTTTAAGGTTTATCTATTTTGAGTTGGGAATATATATGATTCTAAGATGTAATTGAAAGTGACGTGGTTAAATTGTGGGATCGCAGTGTTGGTACCGCGTTCGGAGTGTTACAAATGGTATCAGAGCAAATCCCGGCCAGAAATGTGGGAACAAAGTGTTATGCGGGCCAAAGTTCTACACCGCAGAAGGTGGGAGCCACCTCTTGATCCCCGTACGAGCCACCTCTTGAATCTCGCATCGCCCGGGGTACGGTTTGGCCTTGACAAGGACGTCAAGGATTTAAGTGGAGGAGATTGCAATATCACTGATCACGCCAAAAATGTGGTGACCTTCTCGTGTTGTGTCCGGGGTGCCGAAGGTGACGTAATGTCGAGGTCGCCTAAGTCGTTGACCGGCGGTGGTCATCACGGTAGGATATCTGATTTGTAATGTCTGCAAAATGAAACACCGTGAGTGGGTGGGGGTTTCCCCCAAAACCCTCCATTGTGATAATCAGTATATGTTGTGTATATCATAGAAAAAAGGTAAAATGGAGAGTGTGTATATATGTATGTAAACCGACGGGAGAGAGGGATAACGGAGAGTTCCTTGTAGTTTTGCCAGAGGAAAAGAGTCTCTGTCTCAATATGGGGAAGTTTCCCCATATTTATACTAATGGGCTGCCTTCACATAATTGAGCTTGGGCCCTCCTTCCGGGTATAGGTTTGGTCCAATCTTCTGAGTGTGTTTTAGGAGTACTCTTTTGGGCTACCTGTTCATGCCTAATATTTTGGTACACTTTAGTAAACTGATCACGCCAAAAATACTGTGACCTTGTCGTGTCGTGTCCGGGGTGCCGAAGGTGACGTAATGTCAGGGTCGTCGGAGTCGATGTCTGGCGGTGGTCGTCGCGGTAGGATATCTGGCTTGTAATGTCTGCAAAATGAAACACCGTGAGTGGGTGGGGGTTTCCCCCAAAACCCTCCAGTGTGATAATCGGTATATGTTGTGTATATCATAGATAAAAAGGTAAAATGGAGAGTGTGTATATATGTATGTAAACCGGCAGGAGAGATGGATGAGGGAGAGTTCCTTGTAGTTTTGCCGGAGGAAAAGAGTCTATGTCTCAATATGTGGAAGTTTCCCCATATTTATACTAATGGGTTGCCTTCACATAATTGGGCTTGGGCCCTCCTTCCGGGTATGGGCTTGGCCCAATCTTCTGAGTGTGTTTTCGGAGTACTCTTTTGGGCTAACTGTTAGGGCCTAATATTTTGGTGCACTTCAGTAGCCCCCTACTCCTTATCTGTTGTGGCTGACATCGAGGGTAAGGAGTATAATCTGCCTATAGTTTTTTCTTGTGATGCTGAGGGTTTTGGGATTTTGCTTTGAATTCTAAAAGAGTCTATGTAGCTGACTTTTGAACCTTGGCGGGTAAATTTTGTGTATAATTGATCCTTGGTTGGCCTTTTAGACCTCAGCTGGCGAGACTAGGTATGCAAATAAGATATGTAGCCCTCGACATAAGGCCATAATAAAATTTATCCTCGGCGTGGTGAGGACCTTCAAAAAATCCAAACCATAAGGCTATAATAAGATTTATCCTCGGCGTGGCGAGGACCTTCAAGAAAGCGAGCCATAAGGCCATAATAAGATTTATCCTCGGCGTGGCGAGGACCTTCAAGAAAACGATACATAAGGCCATAATAAGATCTCTCCTCGGCGTTACGAGGATCTTCAAGAAAACGAGCCATGAGGCCATAATAAGATTTATCCTCGGCGTGACGAGGACCTTCAAGAAAGTGAGTAAGGCCATAAACCGCAAGGTACTGTAAGAAAGTGACCTTGAACCACAAGGTACTGAGAGAGGCACTAAGAGCATGTTTTTATGTTTATGCAATGATGAATGGGGGATGCATGTATTTAGTAACTTGTAAATATGTATGAAACGCTCATGTGGATGCAGTAGGTATTTAGAGGCATTAGAGCCTGGCCTCTCCTCGGCTTAGCAAGGAGGCAAAAATGTATGAGGCGCTAGGAGCCTGGTCCCTCCTCAGCGTCCCGAGGAGGCAAATAGGTATGAGGCATTAGAGCCTGGCCTCTCCTTATCTTGGCGAGGAAGATAGGTATGAGGCATTAGAGCCTGGCCTTTCCTCGACTTGGCGAGGAGGCAAATAGGTATAAGGAAGGCCCAAAATAAAGTGACCTTGAACTGCAAGGTACCAAGAGAAATGTCTGTTCCGAGATGGAGCGAGATATATAGCTCATGTCAAGCGTAACTGTGATGCCGAGCTGGAGTACAATATGAAGCCGTAAATGCCGAGTGTAGCCGTAAATGCTGATGAAAGCATGATGGACGCTAGGGGAGCGTAACGCGCTAAACACTCATAGAAGCTCGTGCTGAGAGTAACTGTGATCCCGAGCTGGAGCACCATATGAAGCTCATGCCGAGTGTAGCCACAAATGCTGATGAAAGCATGATGGACGCTAGGGGAGCGTAACGCGCTAAACACTCATAGAAACTCGGTCTCGGCCAAAATATGAAGCGCAAGCAAAAGCGTAATGGACTCGAGCGGGAGGACAATGTAGAGCTCAGCCGCTAGTAAACCCGAGCGAGGAGCATAGCGCAGGTAGGCACAGTGTACAACTCAATTGCGAATGAGCGGGAGGACAATGCAAAGCTCAGCCCCAAGTAAATTTGAGTGGTGAGCATAATGTAAAGCTCGACGTGCACAGGTATGAAATATAATCTACGGCTTAGGCATAGGCACGAGCGTAGCGTTCTCGGGCACGAGAAATAATAATCTGAGGCTCGGGTTATGGCACGAGCATAATCTGAAGCTCAAACTCTTGCGCGAGCGTGGTGTGTGCAAGAACGAAAATGATAATCTGAGGCTCGGGCTTTAGAGCGAGCATAATCTAAAGCTCGAGCTCTGGCGCAAGTGTGGCGTAGACGAAAATAATAATCTAAGGCTCGGGCTTTGGCGCGAGCATAATCTGAAGCTCGAGCTCTGGCGCGAGCGTGGCGTGCACGAAAATAATAATCTGAGGCTCGGGCTTTGGCGCGAGCATAATCTGAAGCTCGAGCTCTGGCGCGAGCGTGGCATGCACGAAAATAATAATCTGAGGCTCAGGTTTTGGCGCGAGCATAATCTGAAGCTTGAGCTCTGGCGCGAGTGTGACGTGCACGAAAATAATAATCTGAGGCTCGGGCTTTGGCGCGAGCATAATCTGAAGCTCGAGCTCTCGCGTGAGCATGGCCTGGACGAAAATAATAATCTGAGACTCGGGCTCTGGCACGAGCATAATCTAAAGCTCAAGCTCTGGCACGGGCATGGCGTGCACGAAAATAATAATTAGCGGCTCGGGCTTTGGCGCGAGCATAATCTGAAGCTCGAACTCTGGCGCGAGCGTGGCGTGCACGAAAATAATAATCTGAGGCTCGAGCTTTGGCATGAGCATAATCTGAAGCTCGAGCTCTGGCGCGGGCGTGGCGTGCATGGGCATGTGAATAATAATCTGAGGCTCGAGCTTTGGCGCGAGCATAATCTGAAGCTCGAGCTCTGGTGCGAGGGTAGCGTGCATGGGCACGTGAATAATAATAATATAAAGCTCGGCATTGGCGCGAGCATAGCGTGCGCGGGCACGAAAATAATAATCTTAGGGCCCTGCCACATAAACAAAAATGTTGTAGGATCTTATAAGTGGTAGTGGTAGTAGTAGCCCCTCGCTTCTTGAGCGTAGGGGTGTATCTGTAGATCGAGAAGTAATAAAAATCTATGTTTGCTC
The DNA here is from genome assembly GCA_013146195.2 of Codonopsis lanceolata. Lineage (NCBI taxonomy): Eukaryota > Viridiplantae > Streptophyta > Magnoliopsida > Asterales > Campanulaceae > Codonopsis > Codonopsis lanceolata. The sequence continues at coordinate 85,812,332 of CM028384.1, forward strand.
CATGCCTCAGTAGTAGCCCCCCAGTTAATGATTGTTATTAACTGTGAGTAGTAGAAATGTGAGCACATGGCCTAAAATGTGACCTCGGCGAGGTGAGGTAGGCACGTAACCTTGTAAATAATCATGTAATAGTTTGTAGAGGAACAACTTGTGTTATTGATCGTGGTTGTTGAGGCTACGCCCATTTGTATTTTATACCTGAAAATTTTAGCGGCATCATTGCAAATTAAAGCATATTTCCTTTTTAATAGAAATGTGTATCATATATTTATTCTTGTGTAAATAAGAAAGTGATCATGCTTGCACTTAATCTAAATAGCAATGAATAACCGCAACTATTGTATAAGCAAAAGATCACATTTTGTCACGGATATTTTATTCTTGCAGTATTTGTAACAGTCCAAGCATGGTGATCGTATAAGATAAGATTGTGTAAATAGGTGCATATTATGCGAGGATAGTAAACAAATCATGGCGACGACACGTCGCGTTATTAGAAGATAGAATGAATTTATAAGATGCGACTATTTGATTATGAAGCATGAGAGAATGCATGTGTCGTGCTAACATGTGATAGGAAAACTAAGCATGTTATTCCGAGCTAGTAACATTGAACCAGTAATTTGCGAGCTCTATACGAGGAATTTTAATAACTGTTTGATATAAGTGTGCAAGTAAATAGCTCAGCATAAAGCAACCTCAATTAGCATGTTATATTTCTCATAAGCATGTGAACTCGCATCACATTTAATTGTTTATGCACGTTTATGGAAGCTATATAATATAATATTTAAGTTGACGAGGCTAACGGGCTTGTGCGTGTTTAATCGAAATAACATTGTCAAATTTGTAAAAGACATTTTTACTTATTACGAAGAGTGCTAAAACATGTTATCATATAATATCATCAAATAGTTGCGTACAATTAATCATACTCGTCGAGGTAATATATATTTCATCCAATCGATTAAGTCATGTTATTGCTCGACATATAATTAGGAAAAATTCTTAAGCATGTGAATATAGCGCAAATATATAGTCAAGTGTACCTAAATATATTTATGCAATTTGGATACATTATTATTTTACATAATTTTTAATATGCAATTTTGTACCATGTTGGTCATGCTAATTAATATTGTATAGTATATTATTGTAACTTGCTTGATAAATAATGACCGAATGACAAAGCAGCATGGAATGTTAAGTGTATTATTAAGAAATTTTTGTGATGTGATATGTGCATGGAAATTGTTCAAGCAAGCGTTACTTTATGGAATAACACAAAGTTAGCAGGGTTACTTTATGATTTAAAAGTGTCATGCTTTTGTGGAATAACACAATTTACAACAAAGGGACACAAAGTGACAAATGGTGGTAGGCATGTGCTGTCCTATCATGGCAGGTTTGCATTTTAAAGTAAGTTGGTAATGGTAATATTGGCAGGGTATGGCAGACCTTGCAATGTTTATTACTACTATCACTCGTATCTAATATTAATAAAAGGGAATTGGAAAGGGTACCCTTGATGGTGAACCGTGGGAAAGGTGTTGACAACATTGGTAACATCAACAAGCTTGCACGTCAAACATTCATCAAGCCATGCGTTGAATTCAATTGGTCGGGATGTAAGGGAACGTTGACAACATCAACCGCTTTAGGTGGCGCGTGGGATCACGTCCGGCGACCGTTCGGGGCAATTTAGGTGGCGTTGGACTCGTCTAGTCTAGGCGCACCAACCCATCATGTTTATTTCCAGGCTCGTGCCTTTATTAATCGCTCAGTTTGTACCGAAAGTATCAAGGTGTCGTTTTTGGATTGTGACTGCAATAGTGGTTTTTCGCAGCTTTTGGTGGCGCGTCCAGCCTTTGATGGGAGCGATTCCGACGGCATTAGACTTACCTGGTCGAGTGGCCGCTAATGGTGTTGTTGGTTTTTAGTTTTAGTGCCGGAATGTGATGTTTCTCTTGTCGGCGCATCATTGGTAGTCTCCGCCTTCGAAAGTTTTGGGTGGTGCATGGAAGAGCCTGGAAGCTCAGATGAACGTGATTTTTGCACGGCTATGTCTGTATGGTTAAGACGCATCTAACGACGTCCTCGCTTTACTACTCCGGTTTTATTTCTTTGTCTAGATTGCATGGACAGTAGGTAGGTATTTTTGTCTTTCGTGGTTCCGACACCCCTTGAGTAGAGCTCCGCCATGGCCGACGGAGTCGGCAAGTAGAATGGAACAAAATGAGGTGATTCCCAGCAACGGAACCAAACTGGTCACGCCAAAAATGTGGTGACCTTGTCGTGTCGTGTCCGGGGTGCCGAAGGTGACATAATGTCGGGGTCGCCGGAGTCGTTGTCCGGTGGTCGTCGTCGTGGTAGGATATCTGGCTTGTAATGTCTGCAAAATTAAACACCGTGAGTGGGTGGGGGTGTCCCCCAAAAGCCTCCGGTGTGATAATCAGTATATGTTGTGTATATCATAGATAAAAGGTAAAATGGAGAATGTGTATATATGTATGTAAACCGGTGGGAGAGAGGGATGAGGGAGAGTTCCTTGTAGTTTTGCCAGAGGAAAAGAGTCTCTGTCTCAATATGGGGAAGTTTCCCCATATTTATACTAATGGGTTGCCTTTACATAATTGGGATTGGGCCCTCCTTCCGAGTATGGGCTTGGCCCAATCTTCTGAGTGTGTTTTCGGAGTACTCTTTTGGGATACCTGCTCGGGCCTAATATTTTGGTGCACTCCAATCCCCATCCCACATCGATTAGATGTGAGACTTGCGTGAGATCTACAAGGTGATCATGCACTACTACTAAGCAGCAACATCATCCATGGACTTTTGGGTCTGCTTGTGGTGGGCCTAATGACCCCAAGATGTTATGTGCTCAGTAGGTCAGTAGGTGGGCTACACATAGCGGACCGGGCTTTCAAGCTCGGGGCGTTACACGATCCATCAAGGACAATATTCTTCTTGCGCAAAAGATGCTTTCTCATTTGGGTAAAAAGGTGACTGGTTCCACCATTGTTTTGAAGCTCGATATGACCAAAGCCTTTGATAGGATTTCTTGGGTTTTCCTTACTCGAGTTTTACGTAAGTTTGGGTTTAGTGATGTTTTTATTGATATGATATGAAGAATCATTTCTGACAACTCGTTTTCTATTATTATTAATGGCTCCTCTGCAATCCTCCCATGGCCTTCGCAAGGCGGCCCCCTCTCCCCTAGCCTGTTCATTATTGCAGCGGAATGTCCTAGTCGCAGCCTTAACAATTTGCATGATGACCATTCGAATATTGCCTATTCTACGATCAGTGGATGCCCTATCATATCGCATTTGGCCTTTGCCGATGGCGTGATCATTTTTTGTTATGGCAGTCGTTACTCGCTTCTCAAACATAAGCATTTGTTGGAGGCTTATGAGCTATCTTCAGGGCAGCTGATTAATTCTTCTAAGAGCTCTTTCTATACTTACCCCTCTCTTTCTTAAGATATAGTCCAAAGCATCTCACAGGTTCTGAATTTTTCTGAGGGTGAATTTCCCATTAATTATTTGGGGTGTCCCTGCTATTTTGGCATGAAGGTTTATATCTCAATATATACCAATCAAGTTCGTTATCTAAGAGTAATCATAAGTTACCTCGTACGAACTTGAACTTTGAGCGAAGCGGAAGACTTTCTGCTTGAGCTACGATCTTCGTTTGTCACGATCAACAATCTTGCAAGTCTCTCTCGTCGGATTGATATCACGTAGCATGAATATCAATCTCTTGTTCACACTGCAAATCCAAGCCTCTTGATGGTTAGGCTAGAGGGAGTATTTGGTGAGATAGAATATAGGAGCGAGGGAGAGGGTGGACAAGAAGATGTATTCTTCTTTTGGGCGTGTTCTGCTAGGTTAGGGATTTATCCCTTTAGTTGCCCTATTTATATTATTGTACAAGAAACCCTATTTCTTGTAGGTTAAGTTAAGTCAATCCCGAACTGATGCAGGAGTAAGGGCTCAAGAATCCGTCAACCTAGGAAGAAGCGAAGGGTGGCATGAAAGGAACAAGGCTAAGGTAGAAAGGTCCAAACCACAAAGGAATGGGGTAATTCCAAGGAACCTAAGACATGGTTCAAGTAAAGAATGAGGGGAGGCTCACACTTGGAAGGGGGCACGGGTTTGGGAAGCCTTGCATGGACTTGCATGCAAGGAGGCCAAGGCGTGGCTTGGAAAGGTGGCCGCCCACCATGAGTTCTATCTTCACAAGGGATAATAGATTAGGATAAACTCTGCCATAGGATAGAGTTTATTTTGTTTCCTAAAAGAACTAGTTCCCTTTTCTTTATTTTAGTTGGATAGGAAGACTTTTGTTTTGGTATCTAGTTAGGTTTTATTTCCATCCAGGATTAGGAGTCTTTTTTTCTATTAGAGTTAGGATAATTTTGTAAAGCCTTTGTAAGGAAAGTTTTTTTTTTTTTTTTAAGAAACAGGGGCGGCACCCTACAGGATTTTATTGATTAAAGGAAAAGTACAAACTTGAGGGGGACAACCATCCTTGCCCATATAAATGGGAGGACAGAGGAGCCTAACCTTGAAAAAGAAATTACAAATCAAATGAAAATTAAGTAATTCGAACATAAGGAGTGCTGCTAGCATCAAGACTAAGGAGACCATGGATGTGACGAGGGAGATCAGAAGAGTGGTGAAACTCCGCCTAAGAGAGGGAGTCACATGCTAAATTCGCAAAACTGTCAGCCACAGAATTAGCTTCCCTGAAACAGTGTCTAAAAGTGAGATTACCCGAAGCCTGGAGGCGAAGAATATCGCGAATAATATAAGTGTGAACCCAAGGAAAACTATGATCCTTGGTAATGCACTAAAAAATAACCTTAGAGTCAGTTTCAGTTGTAACGTCACCTAAGTCATGGTCTTGGAGCCACAGAAGGCCAAAGTGAAGAGCCCGAATCTCAGCCACCATATTAGTGCATTCGCCATAATAAGAAGAGAAGGCATAAACACATCTACCCAAAGAGTCACGGATAATACCGTCACCTCCACTGCAACCAGGATTGCCACGACTAGCACCATCTGTATTCAATTTGAAGCAACCACTAGAAGGCTTAGACCAGACAACAGAATTAACAGTGACTTTCTTATGCTCCCTAAAAGAAATGCAAGCAGAACCAGATAAATCTGAGATGAAAAAATTGGCGGGCTGAAGGGTATCCTTAAGATCAGCATTTATGTTATGAATAATCACGTGAACTGGAGTTCTGAGGGCCTCAAAAACAACCCGATTACGAGCTTTCCAAATATGCCACAAAATGAATGAAGGAAGCAAGGAATGAACCAAAGAGTTACGGTGCAACCACCAAGAAAAACACCTCTGCTGGATTAAACAAGGCTGGAAAGAAATATCAAATTAATCATAATAATATTTCCAAACTTGGAACATGGATCTGCTGGCTATGAAAACATGGTTGAAATATTCCATATGCCCATCTTCACAACAATGACAGTTAGAGGCTAAAGAGAAACCTTTGCTCCATAGACCTTCATCATCGATAGGGAGTTTTCGCAGAAAGAACCGCCAAATAAAAATGCTAATTTTTTGGGCAGATGTTTGTGCCAAACAAACTTGGAAGAGAGCAATAAAGGATGAGGGTTCTTGACCAAGGAAGAAGTTGAGGAAAGAAAGAAATTTCCTTGAGAGGTGGTAGTCCAACATGCACTGTCATGAGTGTCAGTTAGCGAGATGAATTGCTCTTTAATTTTGGAGACCAAGTGAGACGGAAGAACTGCTCCAGATGATGAGTTGTGAGGGGAAAGGCCAATAAGGATATCACGAATAGAAGTTGCATCATAGCCAGGAAGTTTAGAAACTAGAGATTGGTGAATCCAGTTATCATGCCATGGAGAGCAATCACCTCTGCCAATGATCCAAAAAAATTTAGATTCAGCAGTCTCCCAACTTTGAGCATCCTCCTCCAAATATGGGAGCCCTTAGAAGTAACACAACAAGGATGTAAGCGCGAACAGTAGCGGGCATGCAGAAAGTTTGTCCAAATGTTGGTGGCAATTCGGAACCTCCACCAAAGTTTTAGACCGTATGCTTGAGAAAGATCAGCCATGTAGATAACCCCTAAACCACCTTCGTTAGTAGGATAACAACAAGTATTCCAAGAGATCCAATTACTTTTTTTCTTACCATCTATTTGCCCCAGAAAAAGTTGGAGAACATACGACCAATCATGGAAGTGACAGAGATGGGAGGGTCGATAGCAGCTAGAAGATAACTAGAGATAGAAGTGAGCACATGCTTAATGAGAGTGATACGGCCAGCTGCATCCAGAAGAGAGCCCATCCAGGAACTAATACGGTTCTGAATTTTCAGCACCAAAGGATCAAAATAAGATTTCTTTTTCCGGCCAAGATAAAAAGGGCAACCAAGGTAAATAATAGGAAGAGAACCCATGTTGAAGCCCAAAATTGCATTGATGAGAGAAGCCCGATTGGCATCAGTAGAAGGACCAAGAAAAAAAGAGCTTTCGGAGTTGTTTATAAGTTGCCCCGAAACAGCTTCATAATTTCTGATTATGTCCTTGTGAAGAAGGATGGAGTTTTTACTTCCATTGCAAAAGATAATAATATCATCAGCAAAAGCAAGGTGGGAAACCACAGGACACCCACTTGATGTAGAGAAAACAGTAGAAGGGATCTGATGATGAAGGCAATTAAGGCTTCTGCTAAGAACCTCAGCAGCAATAATAAAGAGGCTAGGGGATAGAGGGTCCCCTTGACGAAGGCCTCGAGATGAGGAGAAAAAACCCACAGAATCACCGTTAATCAAGACAGAGAACCAGTTGTCAGAAATGAGCCTCCAAATAAGATCAATGAAGACTTCATGGAAGCCAAATTTTCTAATAACCCGGGTAAGAAAGATCCAAGAGACTCTGTCAAATGCCTTAGCCATATCAAGCTTATTGATCACATTTGAACCAAGCACCTTTTTACCAAAATGACTCATCATTTCTTGGGCTAGAAGAATATTATCCTGGATGGAGTGACCTTTTGTGAAGGCACTTTGATTGTCCGATATAATATGCGGCAAAATAGGAGCAAACCGGGAGGAAAGAATTTTAGAGATGACCTTAGAACAAAAGTTACATAAACTTATAGGGCGGAGGTCCTTAAAAGACGAAGGCCTGTCAACTTTAGGAATCGTAGCGATGAGAGTGCTGGACCAAGCCTTGGGCAGAGAAAATCCAGAAAAGAATTCCAAGATAGCTTTACAGAAATCGTCACCAATGATATCCCAGCAGACCACGTAGAATGTCCCATTAAAACCATCAGGACCAGATTTCAATAAACACGACAGATTTGTTTGGTGTGAAACACATTGCAAAGAGCGAGTTCGTCTTTTCTTCGATTTTTCTTTCAAGGTGAGTGAAGCCTAGGGAGATTAATCAAACGACTTTCTTTACGACAAGTGAGTGAAGCTTGTCCGGTGAAGCCGATATATTCCTTTCTATTTCTTCTTCTTTTTTTTCTTTTCATGGCAGCCTTATGTAATTCAAGGTGTGGACTGTTTTGCAAGTCCTTGGTGGTTCAGCCAAGGGTTGGTCTTTGTGGTGGATTCTTAAAACAAGTTTGGGCAGCTTTGAATAATAGAACGTGGGCTATTTCTATGGCAGTTTGGGCGTGTTCTAAGGAATGGAATAGTTGGACAGCTTGTGATCTCCAAGGACGTGGGGCTGTGTTGCTTTTCTGGGGCAGATTCGACCTAGGTGAGTTTACAAGGGAGGGAGTTGGGTGTTCTTTGCTTGGGGCAGATAATTCCCTGTAGCTAAACCTATAAACAAGGTTAGGGTTTGGGGTAATCTTTGTACATAAATTTCCATAATTTAAATAGGGAGTGGTGAGAAAAATTGGCGAGTGTAGGGCTGTTTTTAGAAGGGGTTTTGGGGCAGTTTTTCGTGGCTAAATTTGGAGGGGTTTCGAGCTGATTTTGGAGAGGTTGGTTCAGCCATAGGGCTGCCCGAAATTGCTTGGGCAGATTTGTTGATTCAAGCCTCCGCATACGCATCACGAACCCCTTCGGATTAGGAAACTAATTAACCTTTAATAATATAAATATATTCCATGTGAGCGGAAGTAAATAATCAGGCCACACGCCCAATTGCTAACATCTCCCACTCGCGTACATGGGCTCATCTCTCTTATCACATCGTATCATAAAAACCCGTTAAACACTGCCTCTTCATACTGGAAGTGAAGTGTGCGACATGACGAGAAAGATAAAGGGTGGAGCGCTATACCAAATCACCAGACCATATATATACATCAATTTAAGCATCCTCAATCCCTCAAGAGCGGTGCTTAAACCTCAACATGTTTTTGTATCAAGATCAATCTCTTGAACCATATGTTCAATATGATCGCCATGACATTGAAACACAAAAATAGAGATGTATATCATACTATCTTCCTTAGACACTCATATCAATCAGTCTTGATTAACTGCTTTCACAGCAATGCTCCATAGGGTTGTATATGCTTAGCTCGTTGGTCGGCATGCCAAAGTAGCATCATCAACGTCCAAGTTCATGATATAGTTCTACGTCACATATGGTACAATTGTGACCTGGATTTGATCACTAGAACTCACACAGTGATGAAGTAGGGATCATTCAATCACTTTCTTAGGTCGCATTATAGTCACATATAGTATGATGTGTATGTTATGGCGGAACTCGCACACGAAGTAGGCATGTCATGCTCAAACGCCATACAAACCTTAGTCTAGCCGCCCTTCTGGCGTCTAACCTGAGTACTTAAAAGCAGTCACTCTTCTAGTCTCTTTTTAGATCTCACATTAGGACTTTTCCTTGGGATATAAAGTCGACCTTTATAAAAGGTCCCATCTTGGCCGTATGCCAAGGCGATAAATGTAATGTCATTTACGTACCCCCCTTTGTAGGTGCCAAAGACTTTTACTATCTCAACTTGCTCACCCACCTAGCGACAAGGTGAATTACCCATGTGAGAGGGCCAATTCAATATCCACGACATCTTTTTAATCAAAATATATATCCTACGAAGCCCTAGACCCAACATATGATCCCGAAAGATCTCTCTAGCTAGAGGTTTAGTCATAGGGTCAGCCAACATGCTTTTAGTAGGAATAAATAAGTGATGCCTATATGGCTTGTGAGCGTGGCACCCAGGATGGGTGTGGGCAGCACCCACAGCCTTTTCCTGTTTTATTTTTGGCACTTTGGCCCCTGTAGTTCACTGTGTATGCATTCTTCTTTTCTTTTTTGCATTTTCTACCCTTTAACTTGACATTCGTTAGTCCTTTTAACATGTTTTGATATTTTATGACATGTCATATACCAGGGGTACGAAATTGGGGTGTCTACATAGCCCCTCAACGATGGAGTTTACGGGTAAACCGAAACTTACCAAGTAAACGAACATCATTGATAAGAAATAGACTACCAAATTTTGTGGAAATTAACATGGGGAGGAATGCAACATGCAACATTTTATGATGCAACAGTTTATCTCATACCCTAAACACTTTAAATGGACTTTATGGGATAGAGCAGATATGATGCAAATGAAATGCTCTGATGGTCGTGCCCACTGAGTAGGCTGCCTACGTATCCTTTTAAGGAATCAGAACAAACGTAGTTCGGCTTTAGCCGACAAGCAAATACCAGCACTGGGTGGGATAGATGTATTTTTATCCTTTCCATGACCCAGGGTTTGCACCCGTTGTGGAGAGGATCCAACACAAATTTAGGTGGGACTGATCATTTCCAAGACCCAGGGTTTCCACCCGTTGCGGAAAGGATCCAACCGTTTTTTTATTTTTTTCAAATGGGACTGATCTTTTCCAAGACTTTGCACCCGTTGTGGAAAGGATCCAACAGTTTTTTTAAAAAAAAAATGGGGCTGATCATCTTCAAGACCCAGGGTTTGCACCCGTTCTGGAAACGATCCAACCGTTTTTTTAATGGGGCTGATCATTTCCAATACCCATGGTTTGCATCCATTGTTGAAAGGATCCAACAGTTTTTTTTCAGATGGAACTAATCATTTCCAAGACCCAGGGTTTCTACCCGTTGTGGAAAAGATCCAACACAAATTTTCAAATGGGGCTGATCGTTTCCAAGACCCGGGGTTTGCACCTGTTGGGGAATGGATCCAACAGTTTTTTTTTTCTTTTGGATTTTTTTTCTTTTGGTTTTTTCGATTTTTATTCGTTTGCGGGACTTCTGCTGGGGATATGATTTTTCTTTTGATTTTTGATGGATGACCGTTAACTTTGTTAACAGTAGTTTCCATTGTTAACTTTTCGTTAGGACTTCAGGGCCATTTTGCAGTTTGAGCAAACCTGAGGTTTGAAGTGCTGAAATGGATTTTTGGAGGTGAGGAAAGGGAAAACTCCCTCCCCTTATACTCTTACGGGAAGCAGTGAGCAGCAGCAGCTCCATTTCTTTCTTCTTCATATTATTTCTTCCGCCATTTTTTACGAAGGAAGATATTTCTTCCATTTCTTCACTATTTCTCAATTTTCTTCCACCAAATTAATTGTTTCACTCACCAAATGGCTTCCTCTTCGCGATCTAGGAAGGGAAAAGCTCCGATGAACCCAGAATCTGGCGAAAGACGTCGTGAGCTACCTCCACTGAACTGAAACGTTGTTCGGTACCGGCATTCTAGAGACGATTGGAGCAATATTCACCAAGATCGGCATACCCACGTTGCTCATCTTCCAGATCCGGCTGTAAATCTTCATTTTCTCAAACCCATTGGGTTGAATTTCTTGATATTTCGGCACTTTTGGAGTATACATGCTGCAATTTTGATGCCTAGGCATGCATGATTTATTCTAGGATGATGCAATTTGACAATGAAAGTATATGCAAAAATATGAAATTAATGCCTTTTAATTTTGCGATGCATACTCATGCAATTGACAATATTTGATTCTGCGATGCATATTTTATGCAACTGATATATTGTGGTTCTGCGATGCATGCTCATGCAACTGATATTTTTTTAATGCAGCATACTCATGCAATATATATTTTCTCGGATATAGCACATGTTGCAGATATTTTTTAATATACATGCTGCTTTAGATAAGATAAACATGCCATGCGGGTAGATGCACAGAGATAAAAAGAAGAGATAATTCTTCTTTTTTTTCTTTTTTCTTCTTGACAAAATTAAAAATCCTGAAAATTTAAGATGCATATATTATTATTATTATTTTGGATAAATGGACATGCCAGATGATAAAAGAAAAAAATGTATATACATATATATTTTTTCTAAAATGTATATGAGTACATACATGTCATAATAAATACAATGATATGAAGTATGACATACATGATGAGATGAAAGAAAATGAGAGCTTACCTCTTTTTCCTTCTTTCCTTTTTTTTTTCCTTTTTCCGTTTTTTTTATTTTTTTATTCATTTTTTCTTTCTCTATTTTTTAATTCATTTTTCTTTTGATGAGAAAATGAAGTTTTTGTTTTTTTGCAGAAATGTAATACCCTTAATCGTGTGCAGGCCAGTTCAGAGAAGTTGGCTTCCATTTATAAGTCTCTGCCTCTGCAGGCAGTGATCCTGATCGAGCAGACAGGGTTAGGAACATTTTTGCGAGCATTCAGCCACTTTCGCAGCTACCTGCCTATCTTTGAGGTTCTGAGAGAGTATTGGTGGGACACCACCCATACCTTTCACTTTAGCTGGGAGAGGCCACCATGACTCTTTGCAAATTTACTGCGTTCACGAGCATCCCTACCAGCATAGGCAGGAATCTAGAGCCGGATTTTACCCTCCACCATCAGCATGATGTGGTCGAGGATCTATTAGGCTTCGAACTTGATTATAAGAGTACTGATGAGGTGCGCATCCTTAGTATGAAGAGGTGGCTGGAATAGAATGCCAATCGGGTCGATGGCGATGATTACGAGGATGTCTCTCGTATGGCCAGGGCGTTCTTGTTCTTCTTTCTGGGGACGACAATTTTCGCTAATTCGTCTACCACTCTGTGGGTATCCATCTTGGGATGCCTCCGGGATTTGTACCGGATTTTTGAGTTTGACTGGGGGCAGGCAGGCTTAGCTGAGCTTTATTCTTCTATGGATCGTGCCAGCCGCAATGACTCTCCAGTCCTTGATGGCTTTGCTCCTGCCTGGGAGGAATCTCTCTTCTTTTATTCTGATGCCTGTTTGAATTCATGCATCATTCACTGGCTGATTTTTTTATTCTACTTTTTTTTTTGCAGGTCTGGGCTTACTCAGTCTTCAGTTTTGCTCCTGGTCCACTGAAGAGACATATTCACGAGCCGCCTTTTCTTGCTGAGTTCATGAATGCAAACAGGGTGGAGGAAAATCGGGATGGCACCAGGCTATCTGTAGCGATGGCACGAGAGAGGATTGCAAGCGTGCATCTCATTCCCTGGAGGGATTTGACTGGGTTTTATCTGACCTCTCTAGAGATGAGTTGTCGATGCATTCTGATGGTGTCGATCATGGTCGACTCTTTATACATGGGCGAGCGGGTCAACCGTCAACATTTTCTTTATCATGTGGGCCCAGTGACACCACCAGCACCACCAGCATGAGTGATTGTTCCGGATTTCTTGCCGAACAAATATCAGTGCCTGGCGAGATATACTGTCTCTCGTAATGTCTATCATGTCATGCCATATGAGGAGTTTCTGAGGACGGTACTCCACCCTGTTTCGATAGCAGCTAGACGTGCTTTGGATTTCTCAGATAGGCCGAAGCCTTCACGTCTGGTTCCTGGTGTCCAGATTGATTATTTTGTTCCTGCTGAAGATTTCTCCACTTTCTAGTACTCTCGTGAAGGAAGACTTGTGGAGGAGGCTTTATCTGATGCTGAGGTCTCGGAACGATATCAGATGCCCGAGCGGGCCCGTGCGGTATACACATTCCTTTTTTTTTTTAATTCTTTTCAGCCCTCTCTGTATCCTTTTTTTTATTTTTCTGGACTGATATCTGCTTTTTCAGGTGGACGTCTCATCATACCGCAAGGTGGTGAAAGGCTTCTTCGGCCTTGCCAAGCTGTACCAGCGGATGAAAGATGAGTTTACTTGGCGGGGGAATGATGCTGTGAGCCGAGCCAAGCGCCGAGATGATGATGATGATGAGGCCGGCGGATTAGGTCGTACTCGAGCAAGAGGATGAGAGTACAGGGTTAGCGGGACCGGCCCTCGGGTTATGGACAGAGGTTTGGATATGAGCACATCATCACGGACCCATTAGCCTTCCATATCTGTATTTTCTTCCTTTTTTTTTTTTTGACTCTTTTCTTGTACTAAACTTTATTTTAATGCAATGGAATGTATTTATTTTACGATGCATATTTGTTTTTGACTCAATTATTCTAGCAATGCCTAAAATAAAAGAAAATGAACCATTACCTACGGTGGAGACACACTGCACTCAGGGATGGTTGTTTTGAGGGATACACTTTTGGAATTTTATCGGGGTTACCGATGCCCTACGGGAGAAAGGGAGGCAGTCGCCCCCTTCTGTGCTTGATCATTCTTCGGTTGATGAAGGCTATTGCATAGCCTTACTCTACGTTTCTCGTGGGCAGACAGTGGCTATACTACGCGAACAGAGGAGCAGTCAGGGCTAAACCAAGATGCCAGGCAGTTTGGGGATGAAAACATTGTGCAGCCCATAGCAGACATGGGCGCTGTCCTAAGGAGTTCTGGGTGCGGTGCCTAGAAGGATGGTAGGGGGCACCTAGGACTTTTCTGTGCACTTCCTGTTTGGTCCTGTTGATGCACTGTTTCGGCACTGTTTTTTGTTTCGGTCGTTTCTTCTATTTTTTAGTATAAAAGGGATGTCGAAGCAGCGTTATTTCTCACACCGTCTCCTTTTCTCTTATCTTTTTAGATAATAGACAGATCTGAGTTGCCGTCTCTTTCTGTTTTTCTTTATCAAATCAAATATAAATTCTACCTTGTCTAAAATGGCTGAGCGCATTCACACATCCCTAGATATTGAAATATATGAGGCTTCCCTCAATTATTGGGCTCTTTCATTACGGGAGGAAGAGAGGGAATGGTTTGACCACGTGTATGGCTTCCGTTGTGTTCTTTCATGCCAGGGGCTCCACAAAAACTGGGAAATGCTGAAGGCAGCATCCAGATTCTGTTTGGTTCCATGTCATCTGTTTAATTTTTCTTTAAATGAAATGTGTCCCACCTTTGAAGAATTTTGTGTCATGGTGGGCATGCCGACCATTGGACAAATTGTCGTGCCGTCTGTGCGGAGGCATCCCTTTATGGCAATAAGGGAACTATTCGGCTCTAGCCGTGATGGAACTCCAGATTTTTATAATGGAGTTAACTTTGATTTAACTATTCTCCCACCCATTTATTCTGACTATAGGGACGAGCCGGTATATTCTCAGCGCAGGCTGGCTGCACTTTTTCTGTGCATGCTGGGGAGATATTTCGTGGTGGGTCAACCCGGAGTTATTAATGTTTGGGTTGTTGACTTAGTTTTGCAAGCTCGGGAGCGCCAGGTAAATATTGTTCCTATTATCTTGGCTGAGACTTTGCTTGGCCTAGATGCTTTTGCGACCGAGCAATGAGACCTTTCCTGAACTTGTAAGAGGGATGTATGCGCCTGTGGGTTATGGGTCCCGTGGCCATTATCTCCACAATCTGATAACTGAGCGCCACTGGATAGAGCACTTTCTACACATTGGCTCTCTTGACATAGTCTGGGTCATAAGCCATTGGTGGATCCGAAACTTTTACTTGTTTACCGGGGCCTACGCTCAAGTTATCTTGGATGGTCTTCGTCAGACCACTTTTTATCTGCCTAACCAAATTCTCCATCAATTCGGTAGAGAACAAGTTAATCCTGGCGAGAACCGTCCTCTGATAGACATGCTGCGGATCGAGGGAGAAGTGGGTCCTCTCATCCGGGATATGTGGGGAATTGATTACCCCCTGTGGGCCTCAACTAATAATTTTTCTGAGAATATGCCTTTGTCCCATGAATATATGTCATGGGTACTCTTGGCTGCCGATGAGCATTCTCGCGTAATCAGGCACGTGCTGGGGAGGATCCTATCCAAGCGGGTGACCAGCAGCATAGATGCCCGACTGATGGATATCGGCGAGGATCTAGAGAGTTCTGGTCTGGTAGTCCCCCAGGCTTTGCAGGAGGAATTCCGACAAGTGTACGGTCTTGGAGCCCAGATGGCACGTGCTCCTGAAGAGGCGGGACCAAGCAATGCGCCTCTCAGATTGAGTAATGCAGGTTGGTAGACTAACGCCCGACAGACTGATGAAGCGGGCCCAAGTCATCCTGGCAGATAAAGCAATGCCCAACGTGGCAATGATGTTGGCCCAAGCAACCCTGCTATTCAAAATAACAGAGACGCTGATGATGAGGACGAGGACACTTGTGAGTGCCCCGATTTTTAACCTTTCCTCCGCCAATGAGAAGCGATTGGTTTCAAAATCTTTTAAAAGCACGTGGGAATACGTCCAGCCTCAACTGTGGACTCAAAAAATTGTTACAGGGTCGTCACCTCTATTTTATGGTTAAACAGAGAAAAACCAAAATTACCAGAATATATGGGTTCGGGGACTAAGTTACAAGTTAGGAAGGGGTTAGGCACCCAACTCGCCATTTCGGTCTCACAATGGGTTTGTCAATATGCTCGTTTTATTTACAAAACATTTATATACGACAGAAAGAAATAAAGATAAATAACTTTACACTAAGAAAACAAAATAACTTAAATAATATAATTTAGAGAATAATTACAACATTTTTATAAGTTATTTTAGGAATAAAATAGTTATGCTAGTGACACACTTTATTTATTTTTACACGTATAAGCAAGAAAGAAACTAATTAAACTGTCAAAAAATACAACTACTTTACATTAAAGTAAAGACAGAAAATAAACTAATTAAAATAAAATAAATATATAATTATTATTACATTTAAAGAAAAGACAGAAAAGAAACTAATTAAACAGAAAGGAAAAATAACTATTATTACATTAAAATATAAACCGAAATGAAACTTAATTAGATATTTATATTTAATCTATAGATTATAATAAATACCTACGGGGACAGAACTTACCTCCCGGAACGTGAGTGTCTGAACTCGGTATGTCTGACCTTAAGCCCACTCGGTAGTCTACATGTGCTTCCCCTGTCCTTTTGAGAAAGGAAGTCTTTTTTTGGTTTTGTTGTTGCTGGATTTCGAGCAGCGTGGCTGCTCCTTTTAGTTGCTTTTCGCCTTGGGATCCGGGCGGCACAACTGCTTGTGTTTGCTTTCTTGATTGCTTGCTTTGCGTGTTTGTTGAGTCTAAAATCAGGTAGAGCAACTGCTTGCTTTTGCTTGATTTTGACGTCTGGATTTGGGCAGAGCAACTGCTTGCTTTTGCTTGATATTGCGTCTTGAATCGGGTAGAGCAATTGCTAGCTTTGGCTGGATTTAACGTCTAGATTCGGGCAGAGCAACATCTCCTTTTGCGATTTTGGAACCGGTGAAATAGGGCGGAAATCTAGTTGGGTAGCTAGGGTTCACTTTGGCCGGAGAGTTTTAGTGTTTAGGGGAGATTTGGCAGAGCTTTGGGGCTAGAGGGGAAATAACCTCGGCGTTCTCTTGGGAGAACTTTAACAAACTGCTGCGTGAAGTGTCTGAATTCTAAGTGTCGGATGCCTTTATTTATAGGTGAGAATCCTGGCTTTCTTCGTGATTAAGTATCATCCACCGAGCTTTAACGGCTTGAACCATGTGCTGAGAAGAGTTGTACCTTAGGCAAACTGCAATAGTGATTGGGGAACTATTGGGCGCTACCTATAGGACAGGTGGACGCGGCGCCAGAAGAGGCTGTGGGCGCCGCCCACGGCCTTTTTTCTTTCAATTTTTGGCACTTTGGCCCCTACAATTCACTGTTTATGCATCATGCTTTTTCTTTTACATTTTCAACCCTATAACTTGACATTTGTTAGTCCTTTTAATAGGTCTTGATATTTTATGTCATGTCACATACCAGGGGTACGAAACTGTGGTGTCTACAAAGCCCCTCAACGATGGAGTTTACAGGTAAACCGAAACTTACCAAGTAAACGAACATCGTTGATAAGAAATAGACTCCCAAATTTCGTTGAAATTATAATGTAGATGAATGCAATATTGCAGCAGTTATAATGCAACAGTTTAGGATGCAGTGGCTCAAATCTCACATACCCTAAACATTTTTAGTTGGTTTTAGTTGGTTATCGTGGTTTTTTAGAGCAGATATGCAAATGAAATGCTCTGATGGTCGGCACCTACTAGGTAGGCTACCTACGTACCCTTTCTCAGGAATCAGACCAAACGTAGTTCGGCCTCAACAAACAAACAACAACCAGCACTGGGTGGGATGGATGGTGCTTTTTGTCCAGCATAGGCAAAACTGGTGGGATTCGGGTATGTTTCGCCCAAAGATAGGCAAACCGGTGGAAGTGCGTTTCGCCCAGGCGTAGGCAAACCGGTGCAATTCTAAACGCTTTCCCCAGAATAGGGAAAGTTATGCAACTTCTTAATGTCCTTCCCCCCAGAATAGGGAAAACGATGCCCTTTCTAAAATGCCCTTCCCCATAATAGGGAAAATGATTCAACTTCTAAAATATATCTTCCCCTAGCATATGGAAAGTGATGGGACTTCTAAATGCTCTTCCCCCAGCATAGGGAAAACGATGCAACTTTTTAAATGTCATTTCCCCAGAATAGGGAAATTGATGCAGTTCTAAAATATATTTTCCCCCAGAATAGGAAAAGTGATGGGATTAAAAAGTGCTTCCCCCAGAATAGGGAAACTGATGAAACGTGCTTCCCCTAACATAGGGAAAGCTGATGCAATTCTAAAAACCATTTCCCCAGGATATGGAAAGTGATGCAACTTCTTAAACGCCCTTTCCCCAGAAAGGGAAAGTGATGCAATTCTTAATGTCCTTTCCCTAGAATAGGGAAAGCGATGCACTTTTAAAATGCTCTTCCCCAGAATAGGGAAAATGATTCAACTTCTAAAATATATCTTCCCCCAACATAGGGAAAGTGATGATGCTCTTCCCCCAACATAGGGAAAACGATGCAACTTTTTAAATGCCATTTCCCCAAAATAGGGAAATTGATGCGATTTTTTTAAAAAAAGAGCTTCCCCCAGAATAGGGAAAGAAATGTTTTTAAAAAAAACAGGCTTTTCCCAACAAAGGAAAAGTAAAGCTGCTAATGTTTCTAAAATGCAGGGACGATGATAAGGTTAGTAATATGTGGGAAACGTTTCGAGATCAGATATAGTGGCGCAAAACAATGTTGTTGAATTACTTACTCCATCACTTTGCAATTTAGTCTACATGCAAACATTAGTTAATAGTACCTGTACACGGTTGACTTTTTAAGCATAAATATTTTTTTCTAAACACACTGTACTTCTTGGCTAGTGAGCGAAAATGTTGAGGTTGTTGTTTTTCTTGGGGTTTACTTGAAGCTTTGGCCATAATCATAGGAGGTGTGACTTATATATGTTGTTTGGTTTCTAGTATCTGGTGGGGTTTCTTAGTGAAGAAATTTAATGGAGGGCTTCTGTTTCTTTATATTGACTTGATAACAAAATATGATGGTTTTTGACAAAGAAAGTAAGGAAAGGCTTCAACAACCGCGAGCCCATAGAACGAGATAACACGGCGGTCAAGCAGCAAGATCTGATAGAGCTTCGAGAAACCGGTTTGATGCCCAAGCGAAACAAATGGTCTAACCTTCTAAGTGAGGTTCCCAACCTTTGGTATTCTAGAAAAAAAAAACTAGTAGACAACCAGTCTAGCATCAAAAGGAAGGTAGGGGCAAAGTGTATCCGAAACAATCTACCCGGCTCGCAAAAATCATGGGGGATCCAGTAGTAGTGTATCAATTCTGCAACAGGTTATTTGTGACATTCTTGGCTGCAGATGAGGATTAGGCATAATAAGTGATCTTGTCATCTAATCCTAAGAAGTCTTTGCCCAAAAAGGCCAAGTCATAAATTTTCTTGGTCGATATGTGTTTCCAAAATGCCTTCTCTTTATACTAAGTCCAAGAATAACTTTTCTTATCTTGCTTGCAGTGAGACTCAGATTCTCAAAGTTTTTCTAACTAGAGCACCTTTCGTTATGACCAACAATTCATGGCTCAGGGAACATGGGATAGGAGACTGTATGGACAAGACTCATGAGTTCGGTGGGAAAACCCTCAGGGTGACTCAATCAACAAATTCCTCAAGATGGGATAGAAAGCCCCTAGCATACTCAATCGACACGTTTTTTATGAATATGAATGACCCCAGAAGTGGATGGAGGGAAATCCCCTAGGTGGACTTTTCTCTTCTTCTTATTTTTTTCTTTTTTTTTAAGACAAAAATCAAAGGCACATGATATGAGGATGACTCTACTGAACAAGAAAGAGAGTTGGAATTCAGAATTCACCTTATTGCCGATTATCACCAGGTTTGGTGGTTTATGGACCCTACTAGATAATTATCTTTTGATGTTTTTGTGTGTTTTAGCAAGGAGTTTCCTCTTTGACTCAGATCACGTTATAATCGATTGGAACAAAGCTATAGGTAGCAACTAGGTTAGGGTATAGTGTTTAAGTGTTTGGGATGGATTGACTTTAGCGTTGACGATTTGATTGGCCTCTGGTTCAAAGGTATTTTGGGCTGTGGATTTGGTTTTTTCTTGGAAAGGTGATCAGAAGCCATCATTGGCTGGCCTTCTAGGTTGTGGGTTTGGATGAGAATTCGGTTTCTAGACCTGGTTGTGGGTATGGTTGGGAGATCGGCTTTTGGCTTTGATCCACACCTGAAGACGTATATATGTGTTGTTTTTCCCCGAGAATCCCCAAATTAATTTGAGTAAGGGAGAGATGGACAAATGATTGACTTGCTCCAAAGAGATTTGTTTTCTTCTTCTTTTTTTTTCTTTTTTCTTTTTCTTCTTTTTTTTTCTTTTTCTCTCGGAGCATCATCATAGCAGTTGGGGAATCTCTCCTTTTGGGATAAAGGGATAATCATTCTTGGTGGATATAAAAAGGCAAATCAACCCCGGTTTTGGAAAGGTGGGTCTTAAAGATGGTTAGGCTTTGGTATATGTTTTTTTTACGTATTTGGAAGGGTTTTAGTGTATGGTTGGAAGCCCCTAGTGTGCTACTAACAGCTCGGTTGCAATTGGTCGAAGATGACCTTTTACCAAGACAGAAGGTTGCTTTATCGAACTAACATTTTTAATGGTTTGTGGGTCCATACTTCTTTTTTTTCTCTTAAGGGGGCATGGGAAGGGATCGAACCTGAGACCTCACACATTGTGAAGCCCCATGTCTACCACTGGGCCACCCCCTTAGGGGCGGTCCATACTTCGAAATGACTCATTATCAACTCGTGTATTTTTATTATGTTTTGTTCATGAGTCAACTCGTCATTCACTTTTTTTTAGCAGACACTTCGGCGATATATGGTTCTCAAAGACCAAGAAGAGACTCGACAAGCTAATATAGGAGAAGCAAGAATTTACCAAACTCGAATATAGACAAATACCTTTGGAAAGCTCGATTTGAGGACATGGTTGGTGTGATGACCCGACCCGGATTTCCATACGAAATCCCAAGGTCGTTCTGTCAAGACAAGCTAAGAGACGGACAAGCACCTGCTACGCATAATGGTGCGAGTCAAAGGATGAGCCATTGATGACTGTATTTTATACGCAGTTATTGGGTATTATTCCAACTTAAATTATGTTATTTCTCGAGGTTTTTGTTGTCTAATATGTGTTTTAGTGTTGTTTTATAGTTTCAGGGACTTTTGGAATAATTGTGCAAAATATAGGCATTTTCTGCTGAATTTAAGAACTTCAGGGACCAAACTGCAAAAGCTGGAAACTTGAAGGAAAAAGCTGAAAATCAGAAATTCCAGCACAAAATCAGCCGCCTATTTTGAGTGTTCTAATTGCCTTTGGAATTGTGCAAGTCCTAGTTTAATTCTTTTTAGTGTTGTAATTATAATGTATCTCCTTTTCCTCCTTGATGTAGAATTAATTAGGTATAAATAGATCCCTTTAGTTAGGAAAAAAAAGAGGAGAGAAGTTATGTATTATTTTTCTTTGTCTATGAAGAAAGATTATTCAAAAAATGGTTCAAGGTTTTGTATTTTTAATTATGGAGAGTTAATTCCATAATCTAGGAATTTGAGGTAACTTGTATCGAATCTAATGTTTTATATTAATTCTTATTCATTTAATTCTTGTTGATTGTGGTGATTATCAATCCCTCTATTATTTCGCTTTGAACAAATGAATGTAATCGCAAATAATAAAGGCCTAGAGGCGCGGATAACTGCATGACCAATGTGCATATGTCGTACAATGGCTCACCATCACAATAAATTGGACCTATCGATGCACGAGAGTGATAAGTTAGGACCAGGTTCATACATGATCTAGGTGACAGATAGATCATAATCTAGGTGACAGATAGATTACTTGTTCTTGTGCTTAGGATATAGAATGGATGAATTTTGCGGGGATGGAGGCTGAACCAATTGTTCAACAGTCTATATCTATCTTTTGTGAACGAACCCAAGAAATTGAATGATAATTATTTTGAATTAAACAATAGAATAGATACAAGTGAATCCTAATTCCTAGGCAATTTACAAATCTTTGATTTATCTCATATTTATATGCTTTGTTAGTTAGGTTATTTTATTGCTTTCTAGTTAATTTAGTTTATAAAAACCAAAAAACCTTATTAGATATTAATTGCTTTATTTTAATAGATTAGTTAAATTTACTATAATCAAATCCAAATCTCTGTGGTTCGACCCTTGCTTCCCAAAATTATTCTATAATAGTCTTGTCCACTTGCAAGGAAAAAGATTAAAATAAAACATCGATCAAGTTTTTGGTGCCGTTGCCGGGGATTTGTTATTTTGATTTAGTTAATTTAGCTTTTCTTTTATTATTTTCGTTTTTATAAAAAAAATTCTCAAAAAAAAAAATTAATTAATTCCGAAAATTAAAAAAAATATAAATAAAAAAATATTTAAAAAAATATTTAAAAAAATGGCGTACAATAATTATCCTTGGGGTATGGAAAATTACGCACCTATGAGAGCCACAAATGAATATGCCTACCGAAATGCTAGAATAAATCAACCATCTTTTCCTAATAGCTATGAACGTGATTATCACAATCAACCATCTTTTTCACCATATCATAATAACTATAATGAGCCATCATATTATAATCAGCCCTTTTATAATGAACCTCCTCCTTATTCATCCCTTTATAATGAACCTCCACCTTATCCGTCCTATTATAATGAGCCTCCTTCTTATTGTCATCAATCATCTGTCTCCTCACATAATTATTATAATGAACTACCTTCGTATTGTCATCAACCCTCTTTTTCTTCGCCTAGTGATCTCAGTGTGGTAGAAGATATTGCATATATGGAAGAACTAATTAAAACTCACAAAACTCAATATGCAATCCAGAAAGCTTCAATTGATAATGAACCTTATTCTTATTCGTCTTACCTTAAAAAGCAAGAACTAGAACAAAACTCTAAGTTTTTGGCAAAATTCGAAAAGGGGTGCTTAAATGAGCTAAAGAAACAATATCAAGTAAATGACCCAACACCTTTAGATGAAGAATTTCCAAAGTTAGAAGGAGCAAGCAAAGGTCAAGCTGCCCTTATGAAATATTTGCTAGAAGAAGATAGAAAATTTAAAGAATCGACTTGCAAAAGTTAACGAAGAAAGAGAAGAGGTAAGTAATCATATTCAACCTTTTGATATGCCTGATAAAGTAGATAATTCTGCTAAAGAAGTTGAAAAAGATAAAAGTGAATATGATCAAGAAAAAGATGAAAAAGTAGAACTAGAAGTGCGAGAGAATGAGTTGATTCCTAAAGATGATGAGATACCCATGGAAGTCTCTAAGGGGGAATGTATTATAGAAATGGATAAAGGAAAAACAACTATTGAGGAAAAAGAATGGGAAGTAATAGATGAGCCGCTTAAAAAAGATGATGAGTTGATTTTAGAATCCCAAGATTTTCCACAAAATGACGTATCACCTCATTGTTCTCAAGAACCCGAAGAAATTTCGGAGATTGACATTGAAAATTGCCCTACAATTGATTCTCCGCTAGACACTTATGTGGAGTTAGGGACGCCTTCTTCATATTTTCTTAAAGAGAATCAAGAACATATTTTAGAGATACATGAGGATGAGCAATGTTATGATGAAAAATTGGAGGAAATTCCGGATATGATTACATTGGAAGATTTAGGTGTGAAATTACCCGTCCCCAAATCAATTAAATGGCCATCGATAAAAGAAAATTTCGCCAAGGAAGTGTTTGGTTTCAATGGACTAAAATTAAGACACTACATGAGTGATGAATTTTATGGACCAAAAATGTGCGTAATTCCTAAGTGATCCGGCGATGCCTTCTTAGTGAAAAGGAAGATTTAAGTCAAGCTAACGACTATAACTTAGAACAATTTCTAACCCTTATCTCTTTGTATTTATCGTATTGCTTTTTGAGTCACTCGTTAGAGTCTCCCTGAGTTTGTGGGTTTATAGGGAGTGTTAATAGTGTCACCCTCACAAAAAGATTTTATTTTTATATATTTATAAGCACTAATGTTTAATAATTTTATTTTAG
Organism: Codonopsis lanceolata; assembly: GCA_013146195.2. Taxonomy (NCBI): domain Eukaryota; kingdom Viridiplantae; phylum Streptophyta; class Magnoliopsida; order Asterales; family Campanulaceae; genus Codonopsis; species Codonopsis lanceolata. The sequence continues at coordinate 85,836,096 of CM028384.1, forward strand.
TTTTTGTAGAATTTTTATTTTAGTTTAAACAGGTTGAAGGCTACTCAAAAAGATTTAATTTATGGGTTCAATTGAAATTAATAAAGGAATTTTCGGCTGATTCAAGAAATAATAAAAATTTAGGGACTTAAGCGAAATTACTTGCGGTCGCAAGCCCCTTTTACCTTGCTACCGCAAGGTAGACAGAAAGATGGTGCGGAAGCCTGGAAGGAAGAGTTGTATGGTTTATTTAAATTTAAAAAAAAAAGAAAAAGAAAAAAAAAAGGGAACACAAAAGGCGGCTGCTGCAGGGACATCACTTCCCTCTCCCACTTTTCTCTCCCCCTTTCTTCAGCCATCTCCCAGCCGCTTCTCCTCTGTCCTCGATGCCGGCCTCATTCTCTGATTCCGGCGACTGATCTTCATACCCAGCTGCCCTCGATTCCAGCCCCAAAAGAAAAAGGCGGCACCTCCTGTCTCTCTGATCAGTCCCAATCGCCATCCCTTCATCTTCCTCGATTCCGGCTCCTTCTTCTCCGCTCCAGCCACTTCTCCTCAGCCGCCATCCTCAATTGCTAGCGCCGCCCTGAATCTCTCTCCTCCAGCCGTCGCCGTCACAGAGAAGATCATCCACACCGTAACCCTACCTTCATCAGCCAAGCACGCTACCCTAGTCGCCGATCTCCCTCCTCGCTCTCTCTCCGTACAAACGAAACCCAACCCGTGGATCTTCATCCACCAGCCGCCCCAGATCTTCTTCTCCGACGAAATAGTTGCCCCCGCATCTTCAGATCCATCATCTTCTCTCTCACCAACTTTTCGATCTCGCCATCTTCCCCTCTAATCGATCCTGCTGCCCATCTCCCTCGTCGCTCTCTCTCCTTCACTGACGTTATCAAACCCAGTTCGCCCCCCATTACAAACCCACCAATTCCGGCCGAGTCCAATTTGCAGGAATTATGTTTTGTTGCCTTTGAATTTTTTCGATTGCAAATGAGTTTTGTTACTTCTGTCATCTGTGAACAAGTTTGGATATAATTTTCTTTCGAGTAGGCAGTTGGAGAACTGCTGTTCTGATTATTGAATGGTGGGTTGGACTGATTGTGTTCAAAAGAGTTCTTGAATTAGTTATCTTAGTCAATTGCTGATTTATTGATAATTGAATCCTGTTGGTGTAACAAACCTGTGTTAAAAACTTGCAGTATCATTAGTGCATTCTTTGACAAAAATTTAGCAATTATAAGGTTAGGGGCTGAAAATATGGAATTATTAATTATAGCTATTGTCAAAAAAAAAAAAAAAAAAAAAAAGTGGGGATTGCATTGACTAAAGAGGGATTTCTTTTTGGATTAAACGGATAAATTCAAAATGTTCTGGACATGCCCATCTAGAAAATTTTGGTTGGATAATTTTTTGGTGATTTAAGATGGTGTTGACTATTGTGCAATCCCAATATGGTTAACTTATTCTTAATCCCAAGTTTATATTTCACTCACATTGAGGACAATGTAAAATTTAAGTTTGGGGGTGTGAATTGCCGCTTTAATGATTTTTTTTAGAAGAGCCGTTTTACCTGTTATTAGTTAATTTAGTTTTTATTTTCTTTTTGTTAGTTTTAGTAGTTAGTTTAATTTTCAAAAAATAAAAAAATAAAATTTCGAGTCTTTAATCTTGGTGTGGTTATTTCCGCCAATGATAACATGTTTGTTAATAATTATGCATGTAAACTTGTCTATGAGCCTTAGCTTGGTCTAGTTGATGGAACTTTATATCTTCAAAAAAAAATTTAGCACAAAAATATCATGACTTGATTTATTAAATAATTTGGATATTTTTATTGAGTTTATAGTGCACATTTCATTCCTTTGGACCTTGCTATTTTTGTGGTCACAAACATTTTAAACAGTCGTCATTACATGATTGTTGCATTATATTTGCGACATAAGGTTGATTGCATGCTAAGTTAGATTTGTTAGACTTCTTTTGCTAATATATCTCAAGCACACTTTCGAACCGTGAGTGCATTTAAGTCTTGATTTTCCCTACCTCTTTTCTAGCGAATGCTTATGTGGAATACTTGTGAAGCTTGTTTTAAAATTATAAGTTAGGGAATGATTTGAAACTTTGTTGAATTTCCGTGAAAACGAAGCATGAGCATTGTTGCAGTTAGGATATGATTTAGGCCATCTTTGGAACGTTTGAGCCTTTTTATCTCACCATCCCTATTTTATATTAATCCCTAATGTCCCCTTTGAGCTTTATTATAAAGAATGTCGTGTGCTAAGCACACATCGACCCCCATTCGACATCGTTTCTATTACCCACATTAACTTAACCCTTTAGCCTATACACTTTTGCCTACCCTTTGAGAGAGTAGGATTGGGTGGGGAATGCTGTCTAAATGTTGGTTGATGTAATCCAAAAATAGCCCCAATGAGTTTTTGTATTGAGAAAAAAATATATAACAAAAAAAATGTATTGGAAAAGAAATAGATATGAAAAAAAAAGGAATGAAAAGGGTGCGAAAATCAAAAATTGCACATGCCCTTCAAAAAAAAAAGAATAGAAAAAAAAAAAAAGCAAAGAAAAGGATCATTAGGAAGAAAATCTTTATGATGATGACGATACCTTCTTCAACCCAAAAAGTTCAAGTTTGGGGGTTGTTGAAGGAAAGTGAGTGCTTTGTATGGGAAAAAGGAAATATTCTTACTCTCTCACTTTGAAATTTCTTATCCTTTTATTGTTACCCCTCACCTTGGCCTTACATTACAAGCTTAATAAAGTCCTATTGATCTAGTTGCCACATTTGTTTGTGTTAGTTGACATGGTTTGGAAGCATAGTTGATTTGACCCTCGTTTTGAATTATATACACATCTTCATATAGCTCACCGTATTTGCATAATCTCAGCTATTATAAGTAATTGGGACTTGAGAGCATTGTATTTCATACATAGTTAGTGCATGGGATGGATGTATAAGCATTTGAATTCTATCAAGATCTCTCTTCGTGTTGTTAACCGGGTATTGATGGTATGTACATGTTTTGTGATGCACATGTTTTTATTGAAATATTTTGGGAATGAATGTTGTGCTTAGCTTGATAAAACCTTCTAAGTTTGGAGATAGTCAATTAATGGTTCACACACACACACGGAGATGTACAAGTGATATTGATGATGATTGAGTGAAAGCCTAGACTTGTGGTTATGTGTTGTTATTTATCATTCCTTGAGGCATTATGTGGTACCATGCCGATGCTTTGACTTGTGAAAGAAAAAAATATATTTTATATGCTTTGTTTTAATTTAGTTTAGTTTAGTTTTTTTATTTTACTCGAGGACGAGCAAAAGTTTAAGTTTGGGGGTATTTGATGACTGTATTTTATACGCAGTTATTGGGTATTATTCCAACTTAAATTATGCTATTTCTCGAGGTTTTTGTTGTCTAATATGTGTTTTAGTGTTGTTTTATAGTTTCAGGGACTTTTGGAATAATTGTGCAAAATATAGGCATTTTATGCTGAATTTAAGAACTTCAGGGACCAAACTGCAAAAGCTGGAAACTTGAAGGAAAAAGCTGAAAATCAGAAATTCCAGCACAAAATCAGCCGCCTATTTTGAGTGTTCTAATTGCCTTTGGAATTGTGCAAGTCCTAGTTTAATTCTTTTTAGTGTTGTAATTATAATGTATCTCCTTTTCCTCCTTGATGTAGGATTAATTAGGTATAAATAGATCCCTTTAGTTAGGAAAAAAAAGAGGAGAGGAGTTATGTATTATTTTTCTTTGTCTATGAAGAAAGATTATTCAAGAATGGTTCAAGGTTTTGTATTTTCAATTATGGAGAGTTAATTCCATAATCTAGGAATTTGAGGTAACTTGTATCGAATCTAATGTTTTATATTAATTCTTATTCATTTAATTCTTGTTGATTGTGGTGATTATCAATCCCTCTATTATTTCGCTTTGAACAAATGAATGTAATCGCAAATAATAAAGGCCTAGAGGTGCGGATAACTGCATGACCAATGTGCATATGTCGTACAATGGCTCACAGTCACAATAAATTGGACCTATCGATGCACGAGAGTGATAAGTTAGGACCAGGTTCATACATGATCTAGGTGACAGATAGATCATAATCTAGGTGACAGATAGATTACTTGTTCTTGTGCTTAGGATATAGAATGGATGAATTTTGGGATGGAGGGCCGAACCAATTGTTCAACAGTCTATATCTATCTTTTGTGAACGAACCCAAGAAATTGAATGATAATTATTTTGAATTAAACAATAGAATAGATACAAGTGAATCCTAATTCCTAGGCAATTTACAAATCTTTGATTTATCTCATATTTATATGCTTTGTTAGTTAGGTTATTTTATTGCTTTCTAGTTAATTTAGTTTATAAAAACCAAAAAACCTCATTAGATATTAATTGCTTTATTTTAATAGATTAGTTAAATTTACTATAATCAAATCCAAATCTCTGTGGTTCGACCCTTGCTTCCCAAAACTATTCTATAATAGTCTTGTCCACTTGCAAGGAAAAAGATTAAAATAAAACATCGATCAGCCATCAAGCTCGAAACAGAAAGGTAAAGTCATAACGGCGATACGGAATAATAAAAACTAAAACCTGCGGAAGCAAAAATAAAATGGGACCTGAGCTAACAAGCTCCAAAATAAAAACAACCAAAGAGATAGTAAATCTCTCGGCCCAAAAATTCGACGCACGTGACGCAACATTAGACACGCGCAACAAACCATCGGCAACCAAAGGCCGATAAACCAACAAAATCCCAACCTGATAAACAACCACTCAACGGTTATAACATGCCGGAGGGACAATAAAACTACAACAATATTATTTCAAATACTAAACCACCAACCAAGATCTCACGACTAGAGCTGTCGGAGATAGAAATAACAATAACTCATAACTAGAATAAACGAGCCACATTTGCTCGGAATGACAACGAAAATAACTTCTAAAAGATACAACAACTCGACTATATTAGCCGGCTCCCAAATACATAACAATAAAATACTAACATAAACTACCCAGTAAAGTCTATGTAACTTTACATCCGTGTCTCACAAACAAATACAACAATAATAATAATATCTCCAAGCTTATTGCCTGGAAGACCACCTGCTAGAAATCGCTATCCGAAGTCGCCGCGTGTACTAACGGGATCACTGCACACACTAGGGAAAAACAACCACACGGAGTGAGTCATAACGACCCAGTAAGTTACTAAATGCAACTGTATGTCATATTATGTCATGGCATGGCATAATGCACAAGCATATATAAAAATCATGGTATCATACTAGTATACCAACAAGAAACATGTACTTAATTTTCAAAGCACATAAACTCACATAAACCATGTAGCATAATATCTTTCATATAAATGTTCATAAATAAACATGTGTAACAAGAAACGTAAATCGAACCATTACAACCAAATCCGGGTCCAACAACCAAATCCGGGTCCAACACCCAACCAAACTTACCATGGGATCCATCCTCAAACCAAAATTCGGGTTCAACACCCAACCAATCATACCTTGGGTTTCATCCCCAAATAATCACAACTCATCAGTTTTCCTTTAATGAGTACTCGTTACATTCATCCAACCTAGGATGAGAAATGAGAGCTCGATGTCAGGCTAGATGGCATAACTCGAGATCACATCCCACTATTGGCCAAATAGTGAGGAGAAAGGGAACCAATGCAACGATTCATAGCGATTGTTTCCAAAGACTATGAATCGTCCCATTGCCGACACTACGACCAAACCCGCCAGCTGGACTTAAACCAAACATGCTCAAGTAGTTATTTACTTGCATAAACCAATGAGACCAAGTTCATTAATATCGGGCTCATTAAATCATGTAGGACATAATGCTCTACAACATCCCATAAACCATGCACATATTTGCATATAAACAAGTAGGACATAATGCTCTACAAAATCTCATGAACAATGCATAAATTTGCATATGACCAACATGTTCAACTAACTTACAAGTTTAGTTCAAGAACCACATATTGAGGTACTCATTATTCCTCAAGTCATTACCCAAATCAAAGATAGCATATAAGCTTAATGAATCATAAGGTGAGGTCTACAATAATCCTCCACTCAAAATCAAACCAAAGACTACTACGTTAGTCTAAGAATATCCACAACTCAAGACTTAATATTTTAGTCTTTATTTTAAGTACACCAGACTCAATCATAGTCCTAATCATCGTATATGATCGACATCACTAACACCATACTCAAGAACCTCATGGCTACTCCGTAGTCACTTTCTCACAAATGCTTTTATATGCACGCGACCAAAATCCTTAAGGAGGGAATTATTTCTTAATCTTCTCTTAAATATACTCGTGACCATACGTTGGTCTCTAATGTCCCGTGCTCTAACAAGCATGCTCAAAATATATTTCTAATAAGTCTCCATAACATGAGTGTCTCAATTGGACACAAACCCAAAAACCCGGTGTGCACAAACATAACCAAACAAAACCCAAACATTGTAGGGTTTCAACCCAAGGCTCATTATCATTTTATTGGCCTTATAACGACTCCGTTGAGTCTTAATATTACATTTCATTCTTTATGTGTTTTATGAATTTACACTTTAACATTTCATTAAAGTTTACAACAAAATCCAAATATTCATTCGGGCTTGATTCCCAAGCCTAAAAATCCATAAAGTTCATCGTAATCATAATTCCATTTAAAGTTTGGAGACTATGCATTTCACAACATTAATCAAACGAAACTCAATCGTCGTAGGATTTCAACCCAAGTTTGTTTAGCACATTATCAAACTTATAATGACTCCGTTGAGTCTAATGTACACTTTCCAAAAATTAGGGCATAGAAGCATGGACTACAATACCCCCCCTATGTTCATAACTATCATCAATCACCATATTCCCAAGTTCATTAAACCCACATAATCCCAACAAAACACTTAACAAGGCAACATAGGGTAAATTCACATTTTTGTGCATAAACCCATTTAGGTCACGTCACCAATCATGCCCACAAAACATGAATAAATCACATAAAATGGATTAATATGCTATACTACACATGTATATTTTACTAATCAAGGTTTTAATCATGTTCATCCAAGCCAATTCCATCATTTGGATATATACCCTTCCAAGTAACTTCACCAATCATGCTCACAACGCATGAATAAATCACATAACAAGGATGAATAGGCTACTCTACACATTAATAACATGCTAATCAAGGTCCCAAGTAGGTTCATCCAAGCAAAATCTCTATTTAGAAATCTAGGGTTCATGGCATCTCTAGAAAAGCCCTAAAATTGCACCCATTGACCTCACATAGCACCAAGGTTGTTTTCCATACGGCCAATGGGGCAAAAACAAAGAGAAATAGGGGTAGTAACTTACCTTGATTCAGACCCTTCAAGCTTCCAATTCTAAATTCCAATTGGTGGGTCTTGTTCTCCTCAACCTCCTCTTCAAATCTATGGTGTGGATTGAGAAATGGAGGCTCCTAGCTATGGATTCCAAGGGTGGGCTCTCAAGAACCCTAGAAAACTCTTCTCTAAAGCTCTCATAGAAGTCTCCCACGTTTTTGTGAAGTGATAGACTGAATATGGGAGTTAAATGAAGTGTTAGGGCTCAAATAGATTAGGAAGGTAAGTGGGTGATGTGTTTAGATGATAGGTTTGTTTCTCTTTAACTAACCACACTAATCTCACCCTAAATCTCAATTAGATGGTTAGGATATGTCTTAAGGTAGTTAGGAGGGTTTAGGATTAGTTTAGGTGGGGTTTGGGTAGGGTTAGGATAGACAACTTGGTCAAACTCTCAAAAAATCCCGTAACAAGGATACTGACCCATGCGGTCGCATGGAGGGCTGGTGATGCAAGCGCATCACCTCAGGATTTCACCATTCTTCCATTTTGCTCCCTTGCTTGTTCTAGGTCTCTCCCGCATGCAACCTCGAGCATTAAAGCTTCAAAATGGCTCATAATTGAACCCTTAAAGTCCTCAAACACTAAACTAATCCATCCAAGTCTCAAACCACTTTTAAAGTAGGTCTAAACTCCCATAAACAACACCCGAAACAACCCGGAGCAAAACTGACGCAAGGTGCGACATCCCACAAACGAAACGTCGAATGAAACCACAAACTGACGGGCAAAAACCCATGGTTATAAACACTGAAAAAGGCTATAGAATAGTCCTGAATTCCTCTCAGATGATGAAAAACAGATAGGAGAAGAGGACCCCCGAAGGGCGAGATGATCACCCGGCTCAATCTCGAACTACGCGATAAGGAGAATTGTTATCCTCGAAGCGTCGAAACTTCACAAGACTTAAGGAATGCATCCAACTAGAAGTCTAATAAATCTAAACATGTTATTTAATCATCATGTAAAGATCTAGGACCAAATCGAGGTCAGGAACGCGAAACGCAAGTAAACTCTCAATCACGTCGCATTTCGACTATCGTCGAGTTACGACTCGTAACTTTAGCAAGTCCACAACTATATGACATCTCTTAAAAGTATTTTGGTCTTAATGTGGTCTCTCATACACATCTAGAATCTCTCACAACCCAACGAGCAATCAACCAAAGAAGAAATGCGAGCATTGCACGCAATTCAAGCTAACCGGGAATCAGGGTATTACAGTTGGACTTTTGAAATAACGGAGACTAAATGGATAAGTGAGCATACTCTGCAAGGATGGGCTGTAGGCATCAATATGGGCAAAAGAGACACCCATGGGTTTGAAATCCCCAGTCATGAATTGTTGTGTATGATCATTGAGTCGCCTTTTCTGGATTTCCCGGCTTTCCAGACTTTTTTGCTTTCTTGGCTTCTTGTCTTTCCCAGCTTTCCTTTCTTCCATGGTTCCCTATCGGTCTTTTTTTTTCTTTTTCTTTCATTTTTTTATTCTTATTTTTTCTTTTAGAAGTGGTAAACCTTAACATCTCAAAGTAGGACTTACTGAAATTTGTTTTGAAATCAAGAGTGAACGATACACTAATCAACTAGTAATGCATTTGTGAAAGGTTAAGAGGGAAGATGAATTTGGAGATGGCAATGTTGAAAAAATTGTGTTTAAAGAATGAAATTGTGCATTTTGTGGCACGGATTTCTTCACATGTCATTTGTGTAATGACAAGGGTAATTGTGGAATCGTGTTCTACTCCGTGAGAACATCGAAATCATATATTCATTTGTCCTATTTGGTGTTTGGATGAATAAGTTATGATTGATTAAAGTGTGGTTGTTGGCAGTGGGTTTATCCCACATTGAAAGATTAAAAAAACTTGAGTGGTTTATATACAAGTACCTTATGTGATAAGGGCAAGCTTGTATAGAATAAAGGCTCTCTCTCGCGCATGCCTGTGCATGGGGGGTACAAATCATGGTCCAGTTTAGCCTTCGGGATATCGTACTCATGTTCGAGCACGTCTCGCGGACACGAATGTCGGACCAAATTTGCATGTTCAAACCAACCCACGTTTCGTTAATTATTCTTTTGTTTTTGTAACTCGAACATTTATAACAGATTTTATGGGTTGTTATTACCAGCTTTAATGGGAGACATTATTTACCTAATGATGAATTTATTTCATCATCAATGTTGTCTTTAATCAGTCTCGATTTACTCCTATAAAAGGAGATTACATCCACAATTGGAATACACAGTTAAGAACAATCTCTATTTCTCCTCTGTATTCTGCAAATCGTTGAGCGAAATTCTTTGGCATCCTGTTTCTTTTTGGTGATAGAGTCAGGCATAGATAAAGTTCGTCGGAATCCTTAGTGCTAAAGGTTTCTCCGGTGTCTCTGTTGTATCCTGGGGGACAGACGTCCATTAGAGCTTCCGAGCATAGACGGGAAGGGACGAATCTGTTTTAAGGAAACTGTGTGTGACAGGCCTCGAACCAATAGACTTTGTTCAGCACTGCAGTCCTTTTCAGTCCACCAGCACACTTGAAGTCACCTGCAGACTTCAGCCCACCAGCAGACTTGAAGTCACCAGCAGACCTGAAGGTCACCAGTAGACTTGAAGTCTACCAGCAGACTTGAAGTACACCAGCAGACTTGAAGTTTATCTGCATACTTGAAGTCCACCAGCAGACTTAAAGTCCACCTACAGACTTAGAATACATTACAGTAACCTTTTCAACTGTTTTCAATTATGTATTTCAACTTATGTATTGTTTTTCCCTGTACCTTTTCTAACAGGTAATTGAGTATAATGGTGAGGAGATTTCATGCCTTTACATGTTTTTGAAAAAAGGAAAGCACATTAAAAAAAACCTCTTCTTTTTTTTAAGAGTAAATCAAAGCATTTGACCGAACCCGAAGGCTGCCTACGTTCCTCATTTCGAGGCTCAGGTCATCGTAATTCAACTCTGACAGAGAAATTTTCATTTTGCTAAACTTTTTTTTTTGAATTTGAAAGAATATAGATTTTTTTTCTTTTTGTTTAGAGAGAACGAAATTCTTTTTATTTATAAATATTTTTTAAAATGATCCTTTTTTTTTTGCCAAAAGAAACGCTTTTTTTGAAAGGAAAAGAGAACTAAGTATTACACATTTGTTTATTGTTAGAAAACTCCTTTTTTTTGTTTTTTTTTTAATTCTTGAAATGGGATGTGACGATTACGTACCTCCGAACAATCCTCTCAGGAGAGTAAAGGATAAATAACAAAAAAAAAATCAGCCCCAACAAAATTGTTAGCGGTAACAAAGGAAAACAACAATGATCCCAATATATATAAAAAACAAAGCTGGATTAAAGGAAAGAAAACTCTTTTTTTTTTTTTTTGAAAGGTGGAGTAACAGGAAAAATGGGTGCACCAAACGGTAAAAATGGGCGACCCGACTTATAAAATGGGCACAACATCGGACAAAATTGTTCAAAATGAGGAACGGACCCGGGCAGAAAAAGGTGGGCGCAGCCCAACACCAATTTGGGCACTGCGGCCACATGCATTGTTCACATTCTATTTTCAAGTTTATGCACTTTACTCCTTTCACCTTTTCTTCCTTTCACACTTAGACCCCTTCTTGTTCCCTTTTTGTCTTTTCACTCCATTTAACCTTTTCAAGTTTTTTTTTTTTGAAAAGAGAAAAAGACTATGCTCTTTTAAAAAAAAAACTTTGAAAATAATTTATTTTAGAAAGCATTAAAAAAACATATATATTTTCACTTCTAACTCTTTTATTTACTTTTTGGTTTGTTGAAACAACCCTTTTTTTGTTTTTTTATTTTATTTTGAATAAAAATTTCACCTTTCTCTTTTAAAAAAACGAAAAGTTTTTTTTTCTTTGAAAAAATAAGTTTCTTTTCTCTCTTTTTTTTTGAAAAGAATTTAATTCTCTTTTTTTTAGAAAACGAATTTCTCTTCTTTTTTTTTTTTTTTGAAAGAGTTACTCTTTTTTTTTTCAAACGAATTTTTTTTTCTTTTTATAAGATTGAAAAATTATATACACACAAGAAGTCAAAGAAATATAAAAGAGAAAATAAAAACAACATATTGCTATTAAAGGAAAGAAGATTTTTTTTTTTTGGCTTTTTTTTCTTTTAAAAAAACATGTATGGATGTACAAATAATATGACATGGAGCATATATATTAATGGATAAACGATAAGATGAATGAACATGTTATATGCTATATTTATTATTATTTTTTTTTACAAAATTGAAAAATTATATAAATCAGGAAGCCAAAGAAATATAAAAGAGAAAACACAGGCATATTGATAAACCCCAAAAAAACATGAGTGTAGCCCTCTTTTGTTTTAAAGAAAACAATAAGTCCCCAGCGGAGTTGCCACTGTGAGTACCCTGATTTTTAACCTTTCCCCTGCTAATAAGAAGTGGGTGGTTTCAAAATCTTTTAAAGGTGCATGGGAATACGTCTGGCCTAAATTGTGGACACAAAAATGTGTTACTGAGTCGTCATCTTTATTTTATGGTTAAACAAAGAAAAACCAAAATTACCATAATATATGGGTTCGGGGCTAAGTTACAAGTTAGGAAGAGGTTAGGCACCCAACTCGCCTTTTCGGTTTCACAATTGGTTTGTCAATATGCTCGTTTTATTTTATACACTTTGGCTCAGAACAAAACATTTATATACAACAGAAAGAAATAAAGAGAAATAACTTTACACTAAGAAAACAAAATAACTTAAATAATATAATTTAGAGAATAATTACAACATTTTTATAAGCTATTTTAGGAATAAAATAGCTATGCTAGTGACACACTTTATTTATTTTTACACGTATAAGCAGGAAAGAAACTAATTAAACTGTCAAAAAATACTACTACTTTACATTAAAGTAAAGTCAGAAAATAAACTAATTAAAATAAAAATATATATAATTAATATTACATTTAAAGAAAAGACAGAAAAAAACTAATTAAACAGAAAGGAAAAATAAATGTTATTACATTAAAGTATAAACCGAAATGAAACTTAATTAGATATTTATATTTAATTTATAGATTATAATAAATACCTACGGGTACAGAACTTACCTCCCGGAACGTGAGTGTCTAAACCCGGTATGCCTGGGCTTAAGCCCACTAAGCGGTCTACATGTGCTTCCCCTGTCCTTTTGAGAAATGAAATCTTTTTTTTTTGCTGGATTTCGAGCAGCGTGGCTGCTCCTTTTAGTTGCTTTTCGCCTCGGGATCCGGGCGGCACAACTGCTTGCTTTGCGTGCTTGCTGAATCTGAAATCGGGCAGAGCAACTACTTGCTTTTGCTTGATATTGCGTCTTGAATCAGGCAGAGCAATTGTTTGCTTTGGCTGGATTTGACGTCTAGATTCGAGCAGAGCACCTGCTCTTTTTGGGATTTTAGAACTGGTGAAATAGGGCGAAAACCTAGTTGGCTAGATAGGGTTCATTTTGGCCGGAGAGTTTTAGTGTTTAGGGAAGATTTAGCAGAGCTTCGGGGCTGGAGAGGAAATAACTCGGCATTCTCTCGGGAGAACTTTCATAAATTGCTGCGTTAAGTGACTGAATTCTGAGTGTCGGATGCCTCTATTTATAGGCGAGAATCCTGGCTTTCTTCGTGATTAAGTATCATCCACTGAGATTTAACGGCTTGTACCGCGCGCTGAGAGAGTTGTACCTTAGGCAAACTGCAACAGTGATTGGGGAACTATTGGGCGCTGCCCATAGGACAGGTGGGCGCGACGCCAGAAGGGGTTGTGGGCGCTGCCCACAGCTTTTTTTCTTTCAATTCTTGGCACTTTGTCCCCTGCAATTCACTGTTTTTGCATCCTGCTTTTTCTTTTACATTTTTAACCCTGTAACTTGACATTTGTTAGTCCTTTTAACAAGTCTTGATATTTTATGTCATGTCATATACTAGGGGTACGAAATTGGGGTGTCTACAACACTTCTGATGGTTCTCATCCAAGTGAGGTTGGGGCATCCTCCGCACCTCGCATAAGCATTTGGTCTCGGCTGGGACGTCATAGACGTTGAGGGACCATTTCGGAACTGCTGGAAATGATGAGGTTTTGGCGACTTCTGGGATGTACGAGGATAATATATATATATATGTACCTGTAAAGAAAATGATTATCTAAATATTTTAGACAAATATTCCTTGGCTGCACCCAATGGTACTTTATATTTTGATGTTTTTATGATTTTTATTTTTGTTTTTGAGCTCTGTAGTGGTTTTTCTCGTAGCCAGTCAAGCACGAGACATGACGCCTTTCTTTGATATAACAAGTCTTCAAGTGTAGCCATATACATGTTTGATACATGTTTGACCTTTGTTCGACCGGACTCGAAGGCTGCCTACGTTCCTCATTTCTGAGGCTCAGGTCGACGTAGTTCTTCCCCTAAGGGAAGATTCTTTTTTTTGTTGGCGACATGTTTATGTTGAAATGTTGTAGACTTATCTGCTAGAGATCATAGCTGGAGACCGTTCTCTCTTCTTCTCCTGATTTTTCTTTTGTTGTGCTCTACTTTTTGCCTAAACCGCCCTTTTTAGGTTTTCAATCTAGCGAGCCCTTATTTCTACTTGTGTTTTCTTTTTTCTCGGAATGCTCTAACTTTTGCCTAGACCGCCCTTTCGGGTTTTCAATCTAGCGAGCTAAAGAGAGAAACAGTTGCTTGGTCACTGAAGGATATCTTTGACTTATGCATAATATTGTTTGAGTTTATCCATGTTGAAAGGTTGAACAAGATCTTCTCCATCCTGATTAGTGAGGAAAACTGCACCTCCTGACTGTATATTCCTGACGACATAAGGTCCCATCCAAGGAGACTTCCATTTTCCCCTACTGTCGACATAACTAGTGGGTTTTTTCGCGAAGCACCAGATCTCCTACTTGGATACTAGGGCCTTTGACTTTTTTGATGAATGCTCGAGCTATTCGCTTTTGGTATGCTCGAGTGTGTTCTAAGGCTAGTAGTCGTCGTTCATCCAACAGAGCTAATTCATCGTAGCGCTGTTTGACCCAGTCAACCTCGGCTGTGTCTGATTCCATCATAACTCTTAATTATGGGACCTCAATCTCAATAGGTAGTATTGCTTCCATGCCATAGGCTAAAGAATAAGGGGTAGCCCCAGTAGGTGTGTGAACCGACGTGTGATAGCCCTAGAGTGCTAATGACATATTTTCTGGCCAGTCCTTTCCTGTTTCAACCATTTTTCTGATAATATTTTCTAACGTTTTGTTGGCTGCTTCAACGACACCATTTTCCAGTGGTCGGTACAGGGATGACTTATGTCTCTGAACTTCTAATTCATCAAGCAATCGGTTTACTTCCCTTTCGAAGTGTGTGCCATTATCGAAAATTATTTCAAAGGACACTCCATATCGGTAAATGATATTTGTTCTGATAAATTCTGACACCTTTTTGGCATTCAATACTTTGTAAGAAGCAGTTTCTACCCATATCGTGAAGTAGCCGACGGCTACTAGGACATACTCGTGGCCATTTGATCCTTTTGGGTGAACTTGACCTATGACATCAATTCTCCATTTTGAGAAGGGCCCGTGTTGTGATATGTGGAGGAATGTGCTTGATGCAGTAAAGTGTCCTCCGTTAAGTTCGACAAGGGAGCTTCACAAATGGAAGGTTCCATCCGAGCATGAGATAACAAACTCAAGAATGAGCATAACGATCACATGAACGGGTATAAGTCACGCTAGGAAGACCAATGAGGATCTACTCGGCTTAGGGTTCCGGAAAGGTGGGTCAATGGTTGGATCGTGGACTGAAGAAGTAAACAAGGATACTCGGTTTAAGGCCAATAGGCAGAGGAAGATTAGTTTCTTGGCTTGGGTGGGGAAATGGACTGCCAAGGAAGTTCATCGTATGGGTGGGTTGTGCATGGCGTGGCTAGCAAGTTGGAGACATCATGGGATTATGGAAAGGAGGCCGACCTCCGTGAAGTCCAATTAGACTAGGGTTTTAATTAAATCTTTTATTTAATTAGTTGTTATTTTGTTTCCTTAAAAAGTGGTTTACCTTTATTGTTTTAGTTTGTTAGGAAGTCTTTTATTTTGGATAACTAGTTTAGGATTTCTTTTCCACCAAGTTTAGGAGTTATTTCCTTATTAGAATTAGGGTTTACTTTGTAGCCTATTTAAAGGCATCTCTTTCTTGAATAAGATCAGATTTTGAGTTGTGTGAAAACTTTGTGAAGAACTAGTTTTGTTCTTTCTTTTAAATCGTTTCAATTCAATCAAAGGTGAGTGAAGCCTAGATTAGTTGTGACGTCGGATTTCTTTACGTTGAGCAAGTGAAACCCAACTGGTGAGTCCGTTTATTCGTCCTTCGTATTCCTTGTCATTGTCGTGGGTTATACAAGGATTTTGTGGGTTGTTTTGGGGTTGCTGTTCGTTGGCAGCCTTGATGATTAAGGTTGGACAGTTTGTCGCTATTTAGGGGTTGTTCGTCGTGGTGAATCCGAACATTCAAGTTGTTTCTGCCAACTTGAGTATTAGGGCTCCATGATTCACATCAAGTGGTATCAGAGCAAAGGCATCGATGGATTCTAACTTTGTGGGCGATCATGGAGGACAAGGGAGCATGGATCGACCAAGAGTTACGAAGCATGCGTCGTGCAATACAACGCTTGATTGGGCTGCCACACAAAAGCGTGGTGAAGAAGCCGGCAGTTTCAAAGGAGTTTTGCGACTCCATTACCTGTTCTAGGGCTGCAAGTTCAAAGGGTGTCCTGGACTACAAGCCAAGGTTAAACACAACCTTTCCGTCGTATTCTTTCGATTGCTATAAATGTGAAGGTAATCGTCACCGCTCATCCAAATGCCCCTTTGGAAGAGTATTGACTAATGAAGAGATTTATGAGTTAATCACAAGGGAGGAATTGAAATTAGAAAAAGAGAAGCTTGAACAAGAGAAGCGGCTAAGAGAGAAACGTGAAGAAGATCTAAAGAGAAACAAGAGGTTCGAGAGAAGGAAGAAGAGGAGAGGCTGAAATCACCACCGTCGGTGAAGGGAAAGGATAGTCCGGACCTGTTACCAATCGACCAAGGGTTAGAAAAACAAACATCACAAGAAATGGATTCGGGGATAATCTCGTTTAAAAAAGGGGTGGATGTTTTGACACGAGTAGGACATCCTATAGACATTATTAAAATCGAGCAAGGGAAATTACAACCCGACCAAGATTATGTAGCCAAGGTATGTGACTGTAATTTGCAGATTAATGTTTTTGGGCGGAATTCAATGGTGATTTACATGAGGTGGAGAATAAAACATGATCGTGCATCAATGTGGTTCTACTTTTTTTTTAAACCACCTTGGAAGAATGAATGAAAGATAAACAAAGTGGGTGTTGAGGGTTGTGGGTGGTTTTCAAGTTTAGGTAGAATAGGAGCGATGTTCGTGAAGGGCAGATTGGTTAATCAAGTTATTATCCACCCAGTATCTAGTTGGTTAAGTAATTTAAATGGGCGGGGTGCGACAACAACACGGGTTGGGGCTGTTTCAGTGCAAAGGGAAAGGACTATGCAAGTTGTCGGTATAAAGGATGGAGAGCAGACGAAGATTAGACTTTCAGTTCCTAAACAAGAAGAGGACGCTGGTGTTAGGGTTGTCTTAGGAAGAAAAATTAATGGGGATGCTCTAGAAGGATATCTTGGATGTGGGAAGAGAATAGAGGATAGCCGCAAGATCATTGCTGCAAGCGTGCGAAGAAGACAAGAACAAGATCTCGAAGGCAAAGCGGGAAAAGTTGAGGCAAGAACAACTCCAAGTACCGATCCAATATAAGAGTTTTCCTATACAAGGTTAGGAGCCGACTGTAATCAGCACTGGTTGTTAAGAAAGGAAGGAACATGAAGAGGGACAGTGTATAAGGGATGTATAAGGTTCGCTATGAAAGGTGGCAAATTGGGGACATAAGCTAAAGAAGGCAGCGAGGATCTGCAGAATGTATGAGGTATGGACGGCCCGCGTGTTATCTTCAAGAAGGGTGAAGGAGGATGTGACCAAACTCTCAAGGTTTGCTCAAGAGAGGTCACGGGCTGGCAGGAATTCTTGGAGGCATTCTTCAACTTTACGTTGTTTCGAAAGGACAGGGGTTTGGCTAGGAATTGGTGGACGCTAGCTCAAAAGAAGGCTTGGGTTATGGCTCCTGAACTCACAGGAACGAACAGAAGAGTGGAAGACCAAGCAGATACAAATCAGAAAAAGAGGGTTAGAAAAGAAGAGGGCCAAGGATTGAGGACAATCCTTTTCAAATAAGGGGAATTTGATGCGAGTAGAGTGTCCAGCTCAGGTTGGGCAGGAGGGTTAAGTTCGACAAAGGAGTTTCACAAATAGAAGGTTCCATCCAAGCATGAGATAGCAAGCTCAAGAGTGAGCATAACGATCACAGGAGCGGGCATAAGTCATGTAAGGAAAACCAACGAGGATCTACTCGACTTAGGGCTCCACAAAGGTGGGTCAATGGTTGGATCGTGAATTGAAGAAGTAAACAAGGACACTCGGTTTAAGGCCAATAGGTTGAGGAAGATTAGTTGCTCGGCTTTGAGTGACTCCTCGGGGAAGGAGTGGGGTTGCTCGACAAAGGGGCTGGGAGAGCTGGGCCAATATGGCTGCAAGGAAGTTATCGTATGGGTGGGTTGTGCATGGCGTGGCTGGAAAGTTGGAGAGAGCATGGGATTATGGAAAGGAGGCCGACCTCCGTGAAGTCCAATTAGACTAGGGTTTTAATTAAATCTTTTATTTAATTCGTTGTTATTTTGTTTCCTTAAAAAGTGGTTTACTTTTATTGTTTTAGTTGGTTAGGAAGTATTTTTATTTTGGGCAACTAGTTTAGGATTTCTTTTCCACCAAGTTTAGGAGTTCTTTCCTTATTAGAATTAGGGTTTACTTTGTAGCCTATTTAAAGGCATCTCTTTCTTGAATAAGATCAGATTTTGAGTTGTGTGAAAACTTTGCAAAGAACTAGTTTTGTTATTTCTTTTAAATCGTTTCAATTCAATCAAAGGTGAGTGAAGCCTAGATTAGTTGTGATGTCGAATTTCTTTACGTTGAGTGAGTGAAACTCAACTGGTGAGTCCGTCTATCCTCCCTTCGTATTCCTTATCATTATCGTAGGTTATACAAGGGTTTTGTGGGTTGTTTTGGGGTTGTTGTTCATCGGCAACCTTTAAGATTAAGGTTGGACAGTTTGTCGTTGTTTAGTAGTTGTTCGTCGTGGTGAATACGACCATTCAAGTTGTTTCCGCCAACTTGAGTATTAGGGCTCCAGGATTCACATCATGCAGATTGGCGAAACGCTGACATTTGTCACAGTGACGCACCCACCGAATACAGTCAGTTTCTAGCGTACTCCAGTAGTACCCCTGTCGGATTACTTTCTTTGATAGCATATGCCCATTCATGTGTGGCCCACAAGTACCACCATGTAATTGTTCCATGACTCATTCTGCTTTGACCTGGTCTATGCATAGCAAATTCAACCCTTGGTAGTGCCTTTTATATAGACTACCCCCGCAGATCACGAATTGCGATGCCCATCTTCGTAGGGAGACCATCCCTTTTTTTTGTCTAAATTGGGTGGATAGACTCCTTTCTGAAATAAGTTCCAAATATCTAAGTACCAAGGCTTATTGTCCTTTTCAGGAGTTGCATCAATTGCGAAAAATAGGCAACAGCTATTTTCTTCCCAACTACAAATGGCTGAACGTTGATCTCTGTGGGAACTTTGACCAAAGAAGCTAAAGTTGCTACAGCATCGACAAATTGATTTCTATCTCGCGGTAGATAACGAAACGAGATATCATCAAACTCTTTTGCTAAAGTTGTCAATCGACCGTGATATAATTGTAGATGGGGATCTTGGGTTTTCCATTTCCCTTCGATCTGATTTATTATCAAAGATGAATCACCAAAGACTTCCAAATCTTTTGCTCCTCTTTGGAGAGCCTCTTCTACACTAGCAATGCAAGCTTCGTACTCGGCAATATTATTTGAACATTCAAACTCCAATCTTATAGCTAAAGGAGTATGAGAATCTGTTGGATCAATTAACAGGATTCCTATGCCGAAACCTCTTTTGTTGGCAGCCCCATCAAAGAACATTTGCCACTTGGTGTCATGATCTGCAATTTCTAGGACACCCTCGTCTGGGAAACTTGACTCTGATGCATCTTCTGAGTCTAAAGGTAAATCAGCTAAATGGTTTGCAATCACACTTCCTTTGATAGATTTGAGTGTTACGTAGGTGATGTCAAATTCGTTGAGTAGAAATGACCATTTAGCCAATTGGTTGGAGAGTGATGGCTTTCGAAGATGTATTTCATTGGGTCCATTTTGGAGATGACTTTGATGGACCGGGCTTGCAAGTAGGTTTTGACCCTCTGTGTTGCCCAGACTAGACCAGTACAACTTTTCTATAAGGCTGAGTAGTTTAGCTCGCTTCCTTGTAGTTTCCTACTTATGAAGTAGATGAAATTTTCGACGTAGGAATTTTCTTTTTCTTGTGCGAGCATAGCCCCTACTACAGTGTCTGTGACAGTTAGGTATAGGAGGAGAGGTTTATGAGCATGAGGAGGAGGTAGCACTAGCAGGATAACAAGATAGTTTTTTACTTTTTCAAAGGCTGGCTGGCATTCTCCATCCCAAACTCGGTCAGTGTCCTTTTTCATGAGCTTGAATAGCGACTCATACATGGATGTCAACTGCTTGATGAAGTGACTGATATACTGCAATCGACCCATGAAACCTTTAACTTCCGTTGGGGTTTTTGGCTGTGGCATGTCTATGATGGCCTTCACTTTAGCAGGTTCTATTTCGATGCCCTGTTTGGTTAACATGAACCCTAGGACTTTGCCCTTGGTAACTCCAAATGTGCATTTGGTTGGGTTGATCTCATCTGGTGTTTTCTTAACCTTTCGAAGAATTTTCGAAGGTCTTTGACATGGGCATCATTTGTGTCATCAAAATGCACAATCATATCGTCCACGTATACTTCGACTTCTTTATGTATCATGTCATGGAAGAGGGTAGTGGTAGCTCTTTGGTATGTAGCCCCAGCATTCTTTAATCCAAATGGCATGACAGTATAACAGTAGGTTCCCTAGGGGGTGATGAATGAAGTTTTTTCCTGGTTTTCTGCTGCCATTTTGATTTGATTGTAGCCCAACATGCCGTCTACAAAGGATCTCAACTCTTAAGAGGCCACAGCAACCACCACAATATCAATGTTGGGTAAAGGGAAGTCATCCTTGGGCAATGCCTTGTTGAGGTAGCGGAAGTCAACGCAGATCCGAACCTTTCCATTAGGTTTCAGTATGGTCACTATGTTTGATAGCCAAATTGGTTACTCAACTACCCAGATAAACTTGACGTGCAGCTATTTCATGATGTCTTCTTTCACTTTTAGTGACCATTCTGGCTTGATTCTGCGGAGTTTCTGCTTAACTAGCCTAGCATCTGAGTATGTCGGAATTCGGTGCTCTATCAAACCTAGGAATGTCTTCGTAAGACCATGCGAAGACATCTATAAACTCTCTCGAGTAGGCGATCAATCTTTGCCCTTTCTAACCCTTGCGGATAGCGCCAATTCGACCTTTTCGATCTCACTTTGTTCGACTCAGATTGAAAACAGATAAGTCTTCTTTTGACGCTGCTGATCGGTGGTTTTCTTGTTGCTTGACTGACTTAGCGAGCTCGATTAGGTATTCTTTATCTCTCGGGTCCATTTTGTTAAACGACTCATTATTTATGTAAATTAATTCATCTTTTAACGTAGGTGCAACCAAGGAATACGGGAAAACGTCGAGATTTTCATTATTAATTTTAGGTTTTACAGGGCTGATTACATTATTGAGGTCCTGGGGTTTGAAGTCCTCAATTTCAGGGAGCGGGTCGATAGATGACCAGTCCGTAAGGCTAAAGGAAATAGGGGGAAAGGTATATCCGAAACGATCCACCAAGTCTGCCGTTGTCAGGAGCGGTCCAGCCGTTATGTACCAATTCTGCAGGGGGTTACCAGTAATGGACTCAAATTTTACTGGGAGCTCTTTATAGCTAGTCCCTTCATCAATCATACCCATCAAACTATCTCCCATAAAGTCATCACCAAATAGAGCTAGGGCATAGTCATCTTGATCTATGGTCCAGGTGTTTTTGACTGTTAAGGTTTTATATGCGGCGCTGCGGGGCTCCAATGTAATTTTTTCCATTTCTTTGGGGCAAGACTGACGTCTTCGAATATCTCCCAACCAGGGCGTCTTTTCCCATTTTTGTCCATCCAGGGTTCTGGGAACATGAGATAGGCATCTATTTCTCCTTTTCTTACAAAGTATCCATTTAGAGTTTTTCTATATGGCTGTAGAGGAGGATCTTTGTAAGGTCGCTTTTCGCATTCTGCCTTACTCTTTTCACGTTTCTCTCCCATGACCGCAACTAACTCAACTGGTGTAGGCTTATATCCTAAACCAAATGGAGGAATACATTCCTTACGTTCATCCTGGACTAGATTGATAAGCCCATGCTGATTTCTGCCAAGACCTAGACCATGCATGTAATTCATTTTCCGGAGCATGTTTAATGGGACCATATCTCCAAAGATTGTGGTTTTCTTTCCAATGATGACAGTCTCTCGCCCACATTTAGTGTCGTTGACTCTGGCTTGAGGGATGACTTCAAAACCATTGAAGAAGATACTCGTGTCACCATACTCTATTTCGAGGATTGCGATATCCCCACTTTCTTTGTTTTCCATGATTTTATCGGCAAGTATGATCACTATATGGTCATCGTGGATGAACTTGACACGTGGATGCAGCGAGGAAGCTACCCCTTTTACTCCATGGACCCAAGGGCGTCCTTGCAACAAATTGAAAGTAGCAGGAATGTCTAGGACTTGGAATTCAACTAGCATAGTCAGCGGCCCAATTGTCATCATTAGAGTTATCACCCATAGGACACATCGACTTGTGTTGTCATACGCCCTTACTGTTTGCGACGAAGGAGTTAATTATGAGATATTTGTCCCCAGTTTTGCTAATGTGCTTATGGGACATACATTTAGAGATGAGCCATTGTCTATCAGGACCCGAAGAACCCTTTTTTCCATGATCCCTACAGTGATGTGAAGAGCGTCAATGTGGTTGGTTCCTTCCTTTGGCAGATCCAAATCGGTGAACATAATCACATTCCTAAAGTGTATGTTTTCGATCATTTGGGTTAGCTCGCTTGGAGATGTTTCAATAGGTATGACTGTCTGACTCAAGGATTTGGCCAGTGTATCACGATGATTTTTGGAAGCACATAGCAAGCCTCAGATGGATATGTTAGCTTGGGGTTTCTTCATCTGAACTAATTCCATGCTTTTAGCCCGAGTGTCTATTTCTTTGCCTTTTCTGGAGTAATCACCACTTTCCTGGTTTGGTTGATTTGTCCGACCAGATCTAGTAAGATGACTGACATCCCAACCAATCCAACTGGTTTTCTTAGTGCTACTGATAGTTTGACCGCTCAAGATAGTGTCCCAAGATAGCATGTTGCAGCTAAGCTCTTTTTCTGGTAAAAAAAGAGGAACAACGATAAACGGTAACGACTTTTCATTTCTTTCAAACTTAGGTACACAGTTTTCTTCATTGACCTTAATCATGTGGATTTGAGGTAATGGGTTATTGACTACATTGGGCCTAGGGTGAGGTTTCTCGATGACTTTATCATCTATCAGATTTTGGATTGCATTTTTTAGCGTGTAGCACTTGTCAGTGGGATGACTGCTATAGCGATGGTATTCACAATATTGAGCATGGTTCCATAAGTTAAGCAGAGGATTCGGCGGCCTGTAGTTTTCCAATGGCTTTAGCACTCCATGTGTCATCAATCCTTGCAATATTAGCGATTGGGGAGCTTGCAATTCATCATAATGCCTATTTCCTCGGTTTGGCCCTTTAACGTTTCTATTTGGACCATTATTCCCACCAACTGTATTGATGGATCTATCTACTCCATAGGACCATGGTACAGTGCCGTAGCTTTGGGTAGGGAAGCTGGTTGGTTGCATAGTTGGCATATTTCCTACCATGTGGATAGCTGATCCTGATGTGGCTGTTTTCCCTTTTGAGTAGTGGAATGAGCTAGGAGGTGTACCGACTTTCAAATGTCCAGTGTGTATATCTTTGTCGATATGGATTCCTATTTCCACTATCTCATTGAAGTTACCATAAGGGAGATATCACATATGCTCCACGTAAATGTGTTGGAGATTTTTTATTAACATCCTAGATGATTCAGCCAGATCAGGCCTGTCCAAAGTTTGGGCTATCTTTCTTTTCCACCTCGCTGCAAAATCTGCACATGTTTCCTTTTCCCTTTGGGTGCACGCCTCAAGTTCCCTTTTATTCTCGGAACTAGTATTGTGTTTGTACCTCTTTTGGAACTCCTCAGCTATTTGGTCCCAAGTACCCATAGTACTATTGTCTGCTAGCATTAACCATTGCTTAGCTGCCCCTATCAAGGTGAGATGGAAATTGGAGACCATTCCTTCTAAACTAACCCCTCTTGACTGCATGCCGGTAGAGTAGGATTTTAGGTAGGAAATAGGGCATCCAGTCCCATCATATTTTTCTATGTCGGGCATTTTAAATTTTGAGGGCAGCATAGCCGAAGGTTGTAGCGTTAATGCCCGCGTAGAAAATTCCCTTTTGTTCAAGACTTTGAGCATCATTCCCTTTAGGTTCTCCATATCTGCCACTATTTTTGTGGGAGGTGGTGCTAGGATATGGTATATATTTTAGGGATTGGGGGTGACTGGGTTTATTTATAGTTTCTGCCTGACGACCTGAATCATTGAAAGGTAGATAGGTCGTTACTTGTCCTGGCTGGGTATAGCTTCTAGGGTCCATATGGGGCTATTTTGGAGTGGATTGGTGATGGGAAATGGAAGGCCACTTGGGTTTTGGGGTATATTGGTGTTTGGGAAATGATATGGTGGATTTGGCAAGAAAGGGTTAAAATTTTGGTAATTAGTATTTGGTGGGAAATTGGTGATTGGGTGCTGGCAGTTGGCGGAAGGTTAGTGTTTGGCAGAGGGTTTAGGTTTAGAGGAGTATGAGAAGTAGATGCTTCTTGTGGGGTTGCAAGGAAAGTGATTCCCTCAACATTGGGTCTTGAACTCTGCATGAGGTTTGTGATATGGCTCAATAAGTGATAAGCATGTGCACCCAAATTCTGGTCTAACCACTGTTGCATAGCCAGAGTAGGAGCGTACCCTGGAGCCCTTGTATCAGTACCCATAGTAGACTGTTCATTCTCGGCGGCCATTCTGCCCAGATATGTACCCTCTAAACTGATTCTTATACTCTCTGACCTGACCTCAGTGCCTGTATCCCGTATCAAACAACCGGTGATATCTCTTCCTTTCCAAACTCGGGTCAGGTTCCTGAGGAAAAGGGTTGAAGGTATCAGAAGGGAAGGTTCTAGGATTTTTGGTTTGAGTACAGTTTGCCTTTTTATTTTATTATTCATTTTCCCTAAGATTGATCGGACAAGCACCTGCTTTGTTTTGACAGTCTCGGGACCTGGAATAATGGATTCTTTCTCCAGAGTATAGAACCTTCTATTCCACCTGACTTTCGACTTCCCAAGATTAGACAGATCTCGGGCGAATGGTCTATACTCTTTTCAGGATCCACCATTCGAATGGTCTACGACAAATACCATAAAAATTATTGGTCAGCCCCTGTGCATATATCTTTATTCATTTATGTATATTTTTGCAACAGGGATTGGCCACCAATTTCGAGGTATAAAAACCAATCGGTCCATGAAGTGTCCTAAAAATATATATGCCTTTAACGTTGGCCGATGCAGGGCTAGGCTGGCTTCACCCCGTTGGCCCCTTAGTAAGGAGCGCAGGATGTGATCATTTTGGCCTAAGTTCTCCGTAGCCTCTCTTTCGAGATTGTGGATACACGGGCGTGTTTATCGGGTTAAAGGGTAGCAGTCGGAATATTTCTATATGCGTGCATGTGTGTGAGTTATTTAAAAAGCAGTGAAGTCTTTTTTTTTCATTTTTCAGATATAAAGCAGTAAATGGCATGTCTTTTTGTTCTTTTATGGATTTTCTCGGCTTATTAGTTTGAATCCCCGAAAGGACAGCGCGAGCGAGCATGACGGCCATTCAGATCAATAAATAGAAAGAAAAGTGGGGAAACTATCTATTCCTATTAATTACATTTGGTCCTAATCCCCAAAATAAAATGACAGAATAAAAGAATATTTACATATTTTCCAGAAATAATAAATAAAGCAGAATAAAATAAAATAAAACAATAATAGGCCTCCACTTTTCTTTTATATTTTTTTCCGCTTGCACTGGTACACAAAATGAAGCTGCTGCGAGATTTCACAGTTATGAGCACATATATATACATACAGATATATAAAAATGCAATATTTAAATTGTTAAAGAAATATAAGCATATTTAGCCAAAACCAAAAGAAAAACTTTTTTATTTTTTATACATAAAAAAAAGAAATGAGTCTAGCCCTCTGTTTTTATTTTATTAAAAATAAAAACAACGTCCCCAGCAAAGAAAAGAAAAACCTTTCAAATGTGTGGAATACGCCCGGCCTCAATTTGTGGACTCAAAATGTGAATAACAGAGTCGTCATCTTTATTTTAAGGATAAACAAAGAAAAAACCAAAATTAACCAGATTTATAAAAAATGGTTCGGAGGCTAAGTTACAAGTTAAGAAGGGGTTAGGCACCCAACTCGTCTTTTCGGTCTCAAAATAGGTTTTTGGATAAATATGCTCCTTTATAAAATTAACAGATTAAATAAAACATTTAATATATATATATATATATATATATATATATATATATATATATATATATATATGTGTGTGTGTGTGTGTGTGTGTGTGTGTGTGTGTGCGTGTGTGTATAATGAAATAAATAACGGCTTATTTAGTGCTATTTGATATGGAATTTTGGGCAACATAACTGTTTATTTCGTGATATATGACTATTTTAAATAGCACATTTTTTTAGATAAAAAGTAAATAAACTTTAAAGGTACCTACCTCTTGAAACGTGAGGGTTTTATCCCGTACCAAACCTCCTTTTGGTAGTCCTTAGCGTGTGCTCGCTCTATCCTTCGGGAGATGAAGTCTTTTTCTTTTGATGGATTTCGGGCAGCGTGACACTTCATTTGGTTGTTTTCGCCTCTTTATCCAGGCGGAACAACTATTTGCTTTGGTTGGATTTGCTAGCTTGCTTGCGTCTGAAATCGGGTAGAGCAACTGCTTGCTTCGGCTGGATTTGACGTCTGGAATCGGGCAGGGCAACTACTCTTTTTAGTTCTTTTGAACCGGTGAAATTGGGCGGAAACCTAAAGGGTAACTAGGGTTCACTTTGGCCGGAGAGTTTGAGTGTTTAGGGAAGATTTGGCAGAGCTTCGGGGCTGGAGAGGAAAATGTCCTCGACGTTCTCTCGGGAGAACAGATTGTGGTGAAAGTTTATCAAGCAATGAATTTTCTTAACTGTGTGAACTCTGTTTGTTTTTTGAACATGGGAGCCTCTATTTATAGCTGAGGATGAGGGATTCCTTCGCGGTTAGTATCATCCACTGAGCTTCAACGACTTGTACCGTGCACTGAAAATGTTGCACCTTAGGCTAACTACACCAGTAACTCTTACAGCTGTGGGCGCTGCTTATATGGCTTATGGACACGGTGCTCAAGATGGGTGTGGGCAGCGCCCACAACCTTTTCCTGTTTCATTTTTGGCACTTTGGCCCCTGCAGTTCACTGTTTATGCATTCTTCTTTTCTTTTTGCATTTTCAACCCTGTAACTTGACATTCGTTAGTCCTTTTAACATGTTTTAATATTTTATGACATGTCATATACCAGAGGTACGTAATTGGGGTGTCTACAGAGCCTCTCAATGATCGAGTTTATGGGTAAACCGAAACTTACCAAGTAAACGAACATCGTTGATAAGAAATAGACTCTCAAATTTCATGGAAATTAATATGGGGAGGAATGCAGCATGCAACATTTTATGATGCAACAATTTATCTCATGCCCTAAACACTTTAAAATAGACTTTATGGGATAGAGCAGACATGATGCAAATGAAATGCTCTGATGGTCGTGCCCACTGAGTAGGCTGCCTACGTATCCTTTTCAGGAATCAGACCAAACGTAGTTCGGCTTTAGCCGACAAGCAAATACCAGCACTAGGTGGGATAGATGGATTTTTTATCCTTTCCATGACCCGGGGTTTGCACCCGTTGTGGAGAGGATCCAACACAGATTTAGGTGGGACTGATCATTTCCAAGACCCGGGGGTTTGCACCCGTTGTGGAAAGGATCCAATAGTTTTTTTTTTCTTTTTTTCAAATGGGACTGATTGTTTCCAAGACCCAGGATTTGCACCCGTTGTAGAAAGGATCCACCCGTTTTTTTTTAAATGGGGCTGATCATTTTCAAGACCCAAGGTTTGCATCCGTTGTGGAAAGGATCCAACTGTTTTTTTTTTTAATGGGGCTAATCATTTCCAAGGCCCAGGGTGTGCACCCATTGTGGAAAGGACACAACAATTTTTTTTTTTCCAGATGGGACTAATCATTTCCAAGACCTAGGGTTTGCACCCGTTGTGGAAAGAATCCAACACTGATTTTCAAATGGGGCTGATTGTTTCCAAGACCCGGGTTTTGCACCCATTGTGGAAAGGATCCAATAGTTTTTTTTTCTTTTGGATTTTTTTTCTTTTCTTTTTTTTGGTTTTATGAATTTTTTTTCGATTGCGGGCATCCTGCTGGGGATATGATTTTTCTTTTGATTTTTGATGGATGGCCGTTAACAGCAGTTACCTTTGTTAACTTTTCGTTAGGACTTCAGGTCCGTTTTGCAGTTTGAGCAAACCTGAGGTTTTAAGTGTTGAAATGGATTTTTGGAGGGGAAGAAAGGGAAAATTCCCTCCCCTTAACTATTACGGGAAGCAGCAAGCAGCAACAGCTCCATTTCCTTCTTCTTAATTTTATTTCTTCCGCCATTTTTGACGAAGGAAGATATTTCTTCCATTTCTTCATCATTTCTCAAGTTTCTTCCACCAAATTAATTATTTCACTCACCAAATGGCTTCCTCTTCGCAATCTAGGAAGAGAAAAGCTCTGATGAACCCGGAATCTGATGAAGGACGCCGTGAGCTACCTCCACTAAACCGAAACGTTGTTCGGTACTGGCATTCTAGAGACGATTGGTGCAATATTCATCGAGATCGACATACCCACGTTGCTCATCTTTCAGATCCGGCTGTAAGTCTTCATTTTCTCAAACCCATTTGGTTGAATTTCTTGATATTTCGACACTTTTGGAGTATACCTGTTGCAATTTTGATGTCTATGCATGCATGATTTATGCTAGGATGATGCAATTTGACAATGCAAGTATATGCAAAAATATGAAATTAATGCCTATTAATTTTGCGATGCATACTCATGCAATTGACACTATTTGATTCTGCGATGCATATTTTATGCAACTGATATATTGTGGTTCTGCGATGCATGCTCACGCAACTGATATTTTTTTAATGCAGCATACTCATGCAATATATATTTTCTCGGATACAGCACATGTTATAGATATTTTTTAATATACATGCTTCTTTACATAAGATAAACATGTCATGCGGGTAGATGCACATAGATAAAAAGAAAAGATAATTCTTCTTTTTTTCTTTTTTCTTCTTGACAGGAAAATAATTGTAAAAATCCTGAAAATTTAAGATGCATATATTATTATTATTTTTGGATAAATGGACATGACAGATGTTAAAAGAAAAAAATGTATATACATATATATTTTTTCTAAAATGCATATGAGTACGGACATGGCATAATAAATGCAATATATGAAGTATGGCATGCATGAATTTTTTGATCAACCATGAGTATTTTTTATCTACCATGTCTTTTTTTATCAACCATGGGTGTTTTTGATCGACCGTGACTTTTTTTTATCTACCATAACTTTTTTTGATCTACTATGCCTATTTTTGATCTACCTTGTGTATTTTTGTCATGTCAATTTTTACTTAAGGAAACTCATTTTGTATGATATTTACTCATCCTCATATTTGATGAAATTTTCTTTTCGATTGCTTTTCAGGTATAGCTTCAACTGTTTGGGTCACTGTTTTTTATTTTGAACATTTTGTTGACAACGAGAAGTGTATGCTAAAGTAAGAAACCTTTGCCAAGTTGATGATATAGAGTTAGGATTTCTTACTCCACCTCCCGTAGGGCAGAGTGTACAAGTTCATGTCCGAATTACTTCAGATGAAGAAGTTGAATGGGTCCGTAATCTTAACAAACTAGGCATGGTTACTCCTATTTGTATAACAAAGAAACAAAACTGTGAAGGGAGCCAGGAAGAGAATAAATCAATTTGGTTATGACATGGAGTATGTAGAAAACAATGTTGAAGAGCAAAATAATGGAGAGGAAGAAGCAGAAGAAGAAAATGAAGGAAATGACACAATTGGTTGGTTGGATGCAAGTAATGATTAATCTACACCCTCAAGACAGAGATTTAATAGGTTCAGTCAAGGCAACCGAGATCAAGACAGTTACTTCACAAGAGAGCATTTATTGAATTCTTTAGTTGGAAGTACATCGCGAGTGTTACCGGAAGTTTTTGATTTGAAGGTTGGCCAGGTATTCAATAACAAGAGGGAGCTTCAGGATGTTGTGTACTTACTTGCATTGACTAATAAGTTTGAGTTCAAAACAATCATATCGAACCAAACTGTGTACACATTAGTTTGTGCTAGTGATAATTGCAAATGGCGTTTACGAGCAACAAAGTACTTAGAAAGTGAATTTTTTCAGATCCAAAAATATACAGCTGAACATACTTGCCCCCATAACATGTGCATGACTGATGATAGACAAGTAACATCGAGAGTTATTGGAATACATATCTCGACAGAGTTGGCGGACAGACAAGTGTTTCGACCAAAGGACATCATTGGTAAGATTACCCGAGATTTTGGTGTTAATCTAAACTATCAAAAAGCCAGGAGGTGTAGAGAAACTAACTTAACACACCTAAGGGGCTCAACGGAGGATAGTTACAGAAAATTAGGTGCATATGCCCATAATTTACAATTGGCTAATCTAGCGACAGTCTAATCTTTAGTGCATCGATTGAGCTCACCATTTTATACAACATATTGTTGGAGATTGGCATATGATGAAAACATCTACCCTGTCGCCAATGAACATTCCACAATCAATCAAAGAAATGACTATTTTGCCACCTTTAGTCTGAGTACGAGCCGATCTTCGTAGAACGAACAGAATCCCTTCAATTGGAGAGCAACGCGGAAGACAAAAATGTTGTGGATGTCAAAAAGTAGGACACAATCGACTTTTATGTCCGGATCGAACTCCTATGAGTCATAGACAATCACAACCTGATCCAACTCCTACGAGTGATAGGCAATCACAATTTTAGTTTTGGTTTGTAGTATGTTGAATTTCAAATTTCTCATCCATTTGACATTGAACTAATGTTAACATCAACCTTGAGTTGTTCAGATGTTTTATATTTGATTTTAATCAGATTATATTTAGATTATTGTTGTATTGATTTCATTAAAAACCACAAGGTGTACTAAAATTGTCCAAGGTGTACCCAAATATTCAACAACAGTTCCGTTACCTGGGCCGAACATATTTAGAACCGTTTGGTTAACTGGACCGAACTTATTTCAAACGGTTCGACCAATATACCCGAACACTATGAAAATGTTAAATAGCAAGGTGCAATAGATAACTTGTGGGGTAAAATAGACATTTCAACTGCATAGCTTCACAAAACGGAGGGAAAATTGAGGGTTTATGTATCATTGACCATAAAGCCCCAATTACTTTCGCATGTTGTTACTACCTCAGACTCAGGCTACTACAACAAACTTCTCTTTCTCGATCAAGATGCTTCTTCTTCATCCATTGTTGAATGCTACTGTGGTGATAATAGGGTGCTCAAGACTGCTTGGACTGTTACAAATCCTGGGCGAAGGTTTTTTGGTTGCCCAAATTACACCCAAGTAAGTTTGACCATCAAAATCCTGGTCTGGAACATCCATATTCGATTTTTTTTATGAGCTTAACCAACATTCAATTTTCTAATTTCAATGATTTAAAGGATGGTGGAGGATGTGATTACTTTTCTTGGCATGATCCCCCAATGTGCCTTCAATCGAATGTGGTTATTCCTGGTCTGCTAAAGGCCATCAATCGCCATGAAAATGAGATAGTGCAATTGAAAATCACACGTGCTTGGGAGCGAAAAGTTTTCATTGGCATACTATTTGGGTGTTTTAGTTTTATTCAGGTGTTGATGTTCTTACTTGTTATGGTTTGAAGTGAAGGATAGAAGCAAGTAACAAACACTGTTAATCGTAGTTGTTTTTTATTTTAGTGTTGTTGCTACTTAATGCTTGTAAGGAGCATTTAAGTTTAGGGTTTTTGCAATAGATTAGATGTAATTGTTTGTTTTTGAGAGTTTATTATGCATGTAAAATACCCCTTTAATGATAATATTGTGCTCAAATTGTGCTCAAATTGATGAACTTGACTCTTATTAATGAAATTTACTGAAATTGATGAAATTGTACTGAAATTGATGAAATTATAAACAAGTTACAAAAGTCAGGAAGGTCATAGCATTCACTGATTGATTAAAAAAAACACAAATATTCAATAATTGTTCGGTTCCCTGGATCGAATCTCTTTCAAAGAGTTCGGGTTACTGGACTGAACCTTTGTTAAGGCGTTCGGTTATTATACCCGAACATAGTTTAGGGTTTAGGTTTTAGGGTTTAAGGGTTTAGTGTCCAAGGTTTATATCATAGGCATACGACTGAGCAGTTAGACAACCAGTTATTTCCACGGTTTATAGCCGAGGCATACAACGACTGACTTGTACGACGACCAGTTATTTCCAGGGTTTATATCAGAGGCATACAACGACGACCAGTACGATGACCAGTTATTTCCAGGGTTTATATCAGATTATACGACTGGCCAGTACGACGACCAGTTATTTCCAGGGTTTATATCAGAGTCATACAACAACGACCAGTATGATGACCAGTTATTTCCAAGGTTTATATCAGATTATACAACTGACCAGTACGACAACTAGTTATTTCCACGGTTTATATCAAAGGCATACAACGACGACCAGTTATTTCCAGGGTTTATATCAGCTAACCAGTACGACGATCAGTTATTTCCAAGGTTTATATCATAGGCATAAAACGATGACCAGTACAACGACCAGTTATTTCCAAGGTTTATATCAGATTATACGACTGACCAGTATTGCGACCAATTATTTCCAGGGTTTATATCAGAGGCATACAACGACGACCAGTATGACGACCAGTTATTTCAAGGGTTTATATCAGATTATACGACTGACCGGTACGACAACCAGTTATTTCTAGGGTTTATATTATAGGCATACAACGACGACCATTTATTTCCAGGGTTTATATCAGATTATACGACTGTTCAGTACGACGACCAATTATTTCCTCTGTTTATATCAGAGGCATACAACGACTGATCAGTACAACGACCAGTAAATATATAGGTCACATTCCCCATTCCCCATTCCCAAATAAATAATATTAAAATTTAAAAAAATTCAAACAAATTTGCATTAGATAATTTGGAATCCATTATTTATTTAAATTTATATTACTCTTTTTCCATTTTCAGATAGTTTTTTTAAGTTAATTGTCTACATTACCCTTTTTAATTTGTAAAAACCCGTGTAAAAGTAGGAAAGAACACTTATTTAAGAAACAAAAAAACATCATTAATTTATTGAATCTAGTCATCTACATGAATCTAAAGGGTGCAATATAAGAGTGGTAAATTTTGCCAAATCATTTAATAGAAGACTTAATTTAATATCCACACACAAAAAATTTTAATTAGAAAATGGACAATTTGTTTAAAACGGCCTAAAAAGGAAGATAAGCTCTTCTTTTGTATTTTTTCTCTTAGTCACAAAAAGTTATTTCCAATTTTTTTTTTCTTCCAACCTAAAATCCTTATCAGATGTTCCCTCCTTTCCCTCTCTCTCTCTCCATACACAACACCAAACAAACAAACAAAGACAAGAGGAGGAGCCCTGCGAACAGAAAACAAGACAGCAAAGGTTCATAATCACCCCCAAATCAAACTTTCTCGGCAATAGTGAACAACAACCAAGCAACAACAACGCATAATCTGATACACCCCCAAATCCATTCCAAAAATGTCAAGCTTCATAGGTTTGAAATTTCATTCTTTTGTCTTATATTTTGAAGTTTGAAGGGTTTGAAATAACTTAGGGTTTCAAATGAATTAGGTTTTGAACTAACATAGGGTTTGAATTCCTCAATACAATTTATAAACTGAGATATATGATGGAAAGATATAGAAGAATCCTGAAATTGCTAAATTTTTCGGGTGTTGTACCCGAACAATCTTAAGAATGTTCGGTTTGTACACCTGAACATATATGTAATTTTTTGTTTTTTAATTTATTTAAAGGTTTATATCAGATTACATGTTGTACCAACTGTTTTTTATATTGTGTTTTACTTTATGTTTGCAGGAAAGGCAACAAAGGCTCTTAGCATTGGGAGTAAAAAACCAAAGGCCCCCGATAGGAAAGACCAACGGCTGCCAATAGACAAGCACAACAATTACAACGTGAAAAAGATGCACAAGTGAAAAAAGATGTGGACTTATAGGTAAACAAATATCACCTACACCTTGACGATTTTCAGTTTCATAATCAAGAACAACAACAATAGGCATAGTAGATCAAAAATAGGCATAGTAGATCAATTGAAGTATTCGTTTCCTTAGCTCTTAATACACACTCATATATAAAGGCTAAGACCAATTTATATTTATCCTCCACATTATCTGCATTTTCAAATGATGTTTTCAAAACTGATTGCTTCACAGCACTCCATACCATTATATATTGATTGACCAACCTCTTAATTTGTAGTAGGAATTCGTTCCCAACAGTCTTCTTTCGATCCAGTAGATAAGCATATGATTAAGGTGTAGTCGAATAACGAAAATCTTACATTTTTCCCACCTATATGAAACATGAGCTCATCCTTTTTGCCGGTGGGTGACTCGATCAAGAACATAGCCAATACATGAAACAACACATTGCTCCTCTTAATATTTCTATTGATGCTACACAGTTTTCCAAATGAAGAATTCCTAAACAATTCTTTGTGTACATCGTCAAGTTTAGAATAGACATCATCAACTACTTTCAAATCTTCTCTACAACTGTTCTTTGCATTGTACCATTCATCTTTTTTGGTCAAATACAATGTCATTTTGTCTGTATTAGAAACATAAAACATTAAAGATGAATTAAAACACAAACAAACAACCAGTAACTAAATTACTTAAATACAATGTCATTTTGATCAATAACCATGTATTCTTTGACTATTATAATCTCATTTTTTATGAATTTGACTCAACTAATAATTTTAGTTCCTAGTTGTTTGTTTGTGTTTTAATTCGTCTTTAATGTTCTATGTTTCTAATACAGATAAAATGGCATTGTATT
Source organism: Codonopsis lanceolata (assembly GCA_013146195.2). NCBI lineage: Eukaryota > Viridiplantae > Streptophyta > Magnoliopsida > Asterales > Campanulaceae > Codonopsis > Codonopsis lanceolata. The sequence goes on from CM028384.1 coordinate 85,871,282, forward strand.
TGACCAAAAAAAATGAATGGTACAATGCAAAAGTCAGCTGTAGAGAAGATTTGAAAGTAGTTGATGATGTATATTCTAAACTAGACGATGAACACAAATGTTTAGGAATTATTCAGATGGAAAATTATGTAGCATCAATAGAAATATTAAGAGGAGAAATGTGTTGTTCCATGTACTGGCTATGTTTTTGATCGAGTCACCCACCGGCAGAAAGGATGAGCTCTGGTTTCATATAGGTGGGAAAAATGTAAGATTTTTATTATCTGACTACACCTTAATCACCAGCTTATCTGCTGGATCGGAAGAAGACTGTTGGGAACGAATTCCTATTACGAAGAGGTTGGTCAATCAATATATAATGGTATGGAGTGTTGTGAAGGAATCTGTTTTGAAAACAACATTTGAAAATGCAGATAATGTGTATGATAAATATAAATTGGGCTTAGCCCTTATATATGAGTGTGTATTGAGAGCTAAGGAAACGAATACTTCAATTGTCATGGTTGTTTTGGATATTGTAGATGATTTGGAGTTGTTTAACATATATCCATGTGAGATAAGGTCATATTCTTACCTTATCAATTCAATTAAGAATATTGCTGATAAAAAAACTCATTCAACTAAGAATGTTTGCTATGGCTTCTGTTCTGCATTACAGGTAAACAATTGTAATTTGAATTATTCTAAAATTTATATTGATTAGCTAATTATTTGATGTTTCTAACATGTAACTCATTTTTAGGTTTGGGAATTTGAGATGTTTAGTGAATTTCATGGATTTGGAGATCTATTTCAACTCTCAACTATTAGATCTGATGATGATGTGGCCATTCTTCCAAAAATGTGCAAATGGCAGTCGAAAAAAACTCCAAAGTTCCTTGAAATAATCGAAAAATTGGATGTAAATTGGGTAAATGTTTTCAATTTTTGTGATAGTTGATTAAAATTTAATTTTGTTTGTATAGTTGTTGATTAATTAAGTTGTTTTTGATCAATTGTCCGGATGGTGTTCTTGTTCCATTTACCCCGGCAACGATCGAACAAAATGAGTCTTATGTTCTTGCGTTTCAGCAGCGTTTTGGTGAAGTTTGGACGACATCATTTGATGTTGAGGCTAAAAATTTTGTTAACGATGAAGCCCAACAGTCTCCACCACGCAACTCCTCACCATTCCACTCATTGCCAGACCACTCCCCACCACGATGTAGTGAAGGACATGTCACCCCTTCTTCTAATGGCATGCTTATTTCCATTTTTGATACGTTGAGGGAGATGAACCAAAAGCTTGATGCTCAAAGCATTCAAATCAGTGGTTTGAGGAATGAGGTATCGACTTTGGATTAAAAAGTGGTTAAATATTTTCGTTATGGTTTTGAATAATTATTTGTGATATTTATTCTTTTTTACCTACTTACTTAATTTTGTATCAAATGGCAGAGTAATGCAATGACAATGATAGAGGCATTGAGGGAACATGCACCATTCTTACACGATGATCCTATGATGTGGACTCATATTCATACTCCCAACACCACTCTTAACATAGTCTTCACTACCATCACATTTTCCCCTCCCCCTCTCACTGCCACTACCACACTTACCTTTCCCCTTCCCATTACTGCCACACTTTCTCTTCCCACTACCATAACCACACTTTCCCTTCCTATTACTTCTGTCTCTCCCATTACTATGCTTCCCACTACCACTTCCCACACCGCACCCTCTCCCACACCATACTTCTCACTCCCACTACCTTTTCCTCTCCACTACCATAATTCTCCCTCCCACTACTGCTGCCTCTCCTACTACCACGATTCCCTTTCCCCTTCCTACTACTATACTTCTCCCTCCCACTACCACTGCCCTCAGACTACCACACTTCCCTTTCTGTTGGAATATGTCTGCTGAATCAATGCTTATTTATTTGCATATTCTGGAACACCTTGATTTGCTTGTTCCCATTACTACATGTTCTAACAAGTGACTAAAAGGGTTGCGTACCGATTAGTGTGGCAACTTGTTGAACATTGTATAGGTCTTATACTAGGCGAGTCCGAGTCTTAGTCCTACTCTTACATAATGACCTTATCAGACCAGTTACTCAATACACCAGCACCAGCAGACTTGCTAAAGGATGATAGCTCCTTCAAAGATATCATACCAGCAGACTTGTTACAGGTTGATAGTTACCTACTCAACTATGTTGACCAGCAGACATATCTATTGGAAGACTAAATCTTTAAAGGAACATCAAACCAGCAGACCTTCAATCCGTCTTGGGTTGCACGTGCAAACTTCAGTGGAATTATTGCAGACGTTCAAAAACGATAAAATACTTAAGCTTTTCCTACAAAGTCAACTTTCGGAAGCGGCTTGACAGCTCTCAGACCTGCAAGATCTAGTTGGATTTTACTCAACATATATTCCTCTCAACAGTTGGTTTTCAAGTTTAAGTGCTCGTTTGTTGCAGCTTATTTGGAGTGACTTTTGGCTCTTGGCTTTTGAAAAGTCATATTAAAAGTGTTTGTTTCAGCTTAAAAGCCAAAAGCCAATAAGTAAGGTACAACACCCTTTATGCATTGAAAAGCCAAAAGCCAAAATTTTAAGCTTTTTTGGTTTTTTTTAAACATGAAGACAACTATTTATTAATAAATATTTGATTGTCCTCATTTCATCCTTTTATGAAATATAAATAAAAATATGAATGAAGTTTTTTTTTAACAAATAATTATAACGACTCATAAGCAGCTTTTCAACAGCTGTAACAAACAGTCTATCATGCAATCAGCCAAAAGTCATTCAGCCACCAGCTTAAACTATCAGCTATAAGTTATAATTCATCAGCCACAACAAACGAGCCCTAAATGTATCTACTCTATTGGAAAACCAAATGTCAGTGTACTATTCCGTTAGACCTACTCAACTATGACACATCCCGTCAGCCTGACTTTTGGACAACCTTTTTGAGTGAGAAATCTTCCAGAATATCTTTATCCTACAATCTAAAAGATTTAATCTTATCTGGCGAAACCTCTCTAACGGATACACGATCATTCGAAGGTAGTTTCAACGGATCTATTGATCTTCATCTATAAAAGAAACATATTCATCATTCTTCAAAAGAAAGAGCTAGCAAATGCTAGAGAGATAATGTGATAACGCGAGAACAAGAAATAGGTTAACATCTTCGCTCAAGCTATCTCATAAATCACTATGGAAAACTCAGACCTTTGCAAAACACTTTATGTGGATTGCAAGGAAGAAAAGTAAGAAGATAAGAAGAGTGATCTGCTAAAGCTACAAAGATGGAGAGCAATGTCTTGGTCAAGAAACCCCTTTATTGATTTGAGCTATTTGAATCCCTTCAAAGAACTCACTCTCTGCAGCACCTCAGAAATCCAATCCTTTGGTAGAGATCAAACACTCCAGATTTCGTTGAAAACAGATCTCCAAAGATGTCCAGGGAAGAGGAACAACTGTCTGTATGCATTGTATTCATATCATCAGACTTGTATTCTATTGCAAGGACTGTTGATTGTGTGACGACCCGACCCGGATCTCAATACGAGATCCCAAGGTCGTGCCATCAGGACAAACTAAGAGACAGACAAGCACCTGCTAAGCATAATGGTGCGAGTCAAAAGACGAGCCAACAAGCTCACGACAGGAAGGTAAAGCCATAACAACAATACGGAAAAATAAAAACCAAAACCTGCGGAAGCAAAACCATAATGGAACCCTAGCTAACAAGCTCCTTAATATAAACAACCAAAGAGATAGTAAATCTCTCGGCCCAAAAATTCGACGCGCGTGACGCAACATTAGACACGCACAACAAACCATCGGCAACCAAGGCCGGCAACTATCAAAATCCCAACCTGATAGACAACCCTCAACGACTATAACATGCCGGAGGAACAATTCACTATAACCATATAATCAATGCTAAACCACCAACCAAACCTCACGACTAAAACTATCGGAGGTAGGAACAACAATATACCACAACTAGAATAAACGAGCCACACATGCTCGAAACGACAAAGGAAATAAATACTAAGGGTAAAAATGCTCGGCAATACAACCGGCTCCCAAATACACAACCATAATATAATACTACAATCTACCCAAGTAAAGTCTACATAACTTTACATTCGAGCCTCACAATAAATACAACATAATAATAAATAACTCCAAGCTTTTGACTTGAAAGACCACGCTAAAAGTCGTTATCCGGCAGCTGCATTAACGGGATCACTTTGCACACACTAGGAAAACAATCACACGGAGTGAGTCATAATGACCCAGTAAGTTTCTAAATGCAACATGCGGCATATTATGACATGGCATGGCATAAATGCACAATCATATAAAATCATGGTATCATGCTAGTATACCATCATAAAACATGTACTTAATTTTTAAAGCACATAAACTCACATAAATCAAGTAACATTTTATCTTTCATATAAATGCTCATAAATAATTATGCGTAACGATAGCGTATTTCGAACCGTTACAATCAAATCCGGGTTCCAAACCCAACCAACTTACCTTGATATCAAATCTCAAACCATGATTCGGGCTCAATTCCCAATCAATAATACCTTGGGGTTTCCTCCCCAAATAATCACAACTCATCAGATTTCCTTTAATGAGTACTCGTTACATTCATCCAGCCTCTCAGGATGAGAAATGAGAGCTCGATGTCAGGCTAGATGGCATAACTCGAGATCACATCCCACTATTGGCCAAATAGTGAGGAGAAAAAGGACCCAATGCAACGATTCGTAGCGATTGTTCCCAAAGGCTATGAATCGTCCCATTGCCGACACAACAACCAAAACCCGCCAGCTGGACTTTAAACCAAACCATCAAGTAGATATTTACTTGCATAAACCAATGAGACCAAATTCATAATTATCGGACTCATTAAATCATGTAGGACATAATGCTCTACAACAACTCATAAACCATGCACATAATTGCACATAAACAAATAGGGCATAATGCTCCACAAAATCCCATAATCCATGCACATATTTGCATATAACCACGTAGGACATAATGCTCTACGAAATCTCATAAACCATGCATATAATTGCATATAAACAAGTAGGACATAATGCTCTACCAAACATCATGAACAATGCATATATTTGCATATAACCATTGTGTTCAACTAACTTACAAGTTTAGTTCAAGAACTACTTTATTGAGGTATTCATTATTCCTCAAGTCATTAACCCATTCAAGCATAGCTTACGGCTTAATAAAATATAATGTGAGGTCTTCCTTAATCCTCAACTCAAATCAAACCAAGACTACTACGCTAGTCTCAAAATATTCACAATTCAAGACTTATTATTTAGTCTTTATTTTAAGTACACCGGACTCAATCATAGTCCTAATCGCCATACATGATCGATAACCCAACACCATACTTAAAACTTCATGACTACTCCGTAGTCACTTCGCACAAGCGTTTTCATATGTACACAACAAAAATCCTTGAGAAGAGAATTCTCTCTTAATCTTCTCTTAAATAATCTCGTGACCTTATGTGGGTCTCCATTTTCCCATGCTCTAACAAGCATGCTTAAAATTTATTTCTAGTTAGTCTCCATAACATAAGTGTCGCCATTGGACACAACCAAAAACCCGGTGTGCACAAACATAACCCAAACAAACCCAAACATTGTAGGGTTTCAACCCAAGGCTCTTTATCATTTTATTGGCCTTATTACGACTCCGTTGAGTCTTACTAACACATTTCATTCTTTATGTGTTTTATAAATTCACACCGTAATAATTTCTTAAGGTTTACAACCAAATCTCAATAGTCATTCGGGCTTAATTCCCAAGACTAAAAATCCACAAAACACATCTCAATCACCAACCATTTAAAGTTTGGAAGTTATGTTCTTCCCTCCATTAACCAAACGAAATCCAATCATCGTAGGATTTCAACCCAAGTTTGCTTAACATGTTATCAAGCCTATAATGACTCCGTTGAGTCTAATCTACCCTTTCTAAAATTTTAGGGCATAGAAGCTATGGTTCTCAATTCTCCCTATATTCATAACTATCAACAATAGCCATCATCCCGGGTTCGTTTAACTCGCATAAACCCGACAAAACCTTCACTAATATAACATAGAATAAATTCATCATTTTGAACACAATTTCATTTAGCTCATCTTACCAATCATAACTCCCAATTCATGATTAAATCATACAACCCGGTTTAATATACTCTATTAAGCATATAAAACATAGTAATCAAGCTCACATTAATTATTTTGCAAGCTAAACCAAATTTGGGCAAAACACCCTCCAAGTATCTCAACCAAACCAACATCAAAACTCATGGATAATCAACATAATCAAGTTCAATAGCCTAGTTAGAACATGAATCTCACATATATCATGGTCTCACATAGGTCAATCCAATTCTATCATCAATTTGAAAACCTAGGGTTCATGCTTCTCTACAAACCCTAACAATGGCTTCCATTGACCTCACATAGCACAAATGATTGTTTCCCTAGGGTCAATGGAGCCCAAAAGAAAAGAAAAAGAGGTAGAAACCTACCTTTGATCAGCCCCTACAAGCCACAATCCCGAAATTCCTTGGTGTGGTGTTGTTCTCCTTGACCTCCTCTTCAAAACCATGGTGTAGATTGGGGGAAGAAGGTCCCAAGCTTTGGCCTCCAATATTGGGCACTCAAGAACCCTAAAAACTCTCCCTTCAAGCTCTCCAAGAAGTCTCCCACGTTTTTGTGGAGTGGTGGCTGAATATGGGAGGTTAAGTGAGGTGTTTGTGGTCTATAAAGGTTAGAAAGTAAGTGGGTTAGGTTTTAGATGATAGGTTTGTTTCCCCTTAATTACCCACACTAATCCACCTCCAAAACTCAATTAGATGGTTAGGGCATGTCTTAAGGTAGTTAGGAGGGTTTAGGATTAGTTTAGGTTGGGTTTGGGTGGGGATAGTTTGGACAACTTTGCAAATTTCTCAAAAATTCCGTAATGAGGGACAGCATACCATGCGGTCGCATGGTACTCTAGTGATGCGAGCGCATCACCCCTTCATCAGCTCTTCCAATTTTTCTTGTTTCCTTGCTCGGTTTCGGTCGTTCCCGCATGCATTCTCGAGCCTTAAAGCTTCGAAATGGCTCACAATTGAACCCTTAAAGTCCTTAAAAATTAAACTAATCCATCCAAGTCTCAAACCAATTTTAAAGTAGGTCTAGATTCCCAAAAACAACACCCGAAACAACCCGGGGCAAAACCGACGCAAGACGTAACAACTTGCTATCTAAACGTCGAATGAAACCGCAAACCGACGGGTAATAACCCATGATTGTAAACACCTATAAGGGCTACAAAATAGGCCTGAATGCCTCTCAGATGATGCTCAACAGATAGGGGAAATAGGCTCCCGAAAGACAAGACGTTCGCCCGGCTCAATCTCAAACTACGCGATAAGGAGAATTGCTATTCTCGAGGCGTCAAAACTTCACGAGACTTATGGAATACATCCAATTAGAAGTATAACACATCTAAACATGTTATTTAATCATCATGTAAAGATCTGGGACCAAATCGAGGTCCAGAACACAAAACCCGAATAAACTCTCAATCGCGTCGCATTTCGACTATCGTCGGGTTACGACCTTTGACTTTAGCAAGTCAACCACTATATGACATCTCTTAAAAGTGTTTTAGTCTTAATGTGGTCTCTCATACACATCTAGTCTCTCTCACGAGTCAAACGAGCAGTCAACCAAGGAAGAAATGCGAGCATTGCACGTAATTCACGCTAACCGAGAATCGGGGTCTTACAGATTGTGTAATTATAGGTCAAAGACTCAAGTGCTCAACACTCAGTTGCCCAAATATTGATTATTTGAGCAGCCCATAAAATTGTCTTCTCGTGTCTAATCTACTTGACTCCACATATTCCTGACTTGTTCTAGAATCTCTGAAAGATGAGTTCTTGATTGGGGAAGGAAAACATAGGAAGAAAGTAGATTATTAGGTTAGAGAGTCTTAGTTGATGTAATAAACATGTTTGCCTTTGAGTAAACCTCTGTTGTATTTGCAATTATTACATATCCTTCAAACTCATCTCTGATCTCTCTTTCATGTTCTTAAAAGGTTTTGATTTTCCAAAGCTATCTATTCTGTAACTCATATGTTATGCATCTAAAGAAGAGTTAAGTATACTGTTGTTCTGAACATCCATTTCGTGTACATCTGCTTAAACCTTCTAAAGATATATATGTATTGCATGAACCTTTCCGCTGCCAAACCTCTTTTAGCAAACAATTTATCTTCAATCTGCCAGCAGAGTTTATTACTCAACTCAGAACAAGTCTGTTGATCAGTACTACCAGCAGACATGTATCTCCTTCAGATTGGCTTATCACAAAAAGGCATTTCACCCAAATTCTAAAATGAATGGTGAGATAAACTTTGAAGTGGTAATATAGGCTATTCATCCCCCCTCTAGCCTGTTTGAGCATATACATGGAACCAATAATTGGTATCAGAGCTTGACTATATGAGCTTCTTGTCAGGTTTAACAGCTTGAGAGTTTGATCCTCGTTGCTCATTTCAGATGCATATCAAAAGAAATGTTTTATCACTTAGTTTATTCTTTGAAAATTCTTTTTATATGGGTTTACAGAAGAAATGTTTTCAAAAAATATTCAAAAATTGAAAATACATTTTTGTTTTTCAAAAATTGAAAATACATTTTTGTTTTTCAAAAAGATATTCAAAAATTGAAAACACATTTTTGTTTTTCAAAACTTTTGTTTTAAAAATAAAATTAAAGACTCTTTTTGTTTTAAAAACCCATGAGTTAGACATACCTCTATAATGATACTTGCTTGACTATGAGAAACTCATTCATATGATAGAAGTTAATTATTCAATTGACATTATGAAGTGAAATATCTCAGATGTACATAACTACGATGGATGCTTCACCCGCTGTTGCATATGATATCTATCTGTAGAACAAATCTATCAAGCATGCAGATTGTTCAACTCATATTCCAAGGACACTCTTCGCAGAACTAAGAATTCTTCTTCAACTAAGAATCCTCTGTCGATTAAGGATACACCAAAGAACTCTAAGCTCATCTCCCTCATTTATTTATTAATATATAATATATAAAGATATAATATAATTGAGATACGTACACCCTAAACGTCGCACCTTAAAAACACTAAACGTCACACCCACTTAAAAACTAAATTACAAAAATACCCTTAAGAAAAAAAATAACATTTATTTCTTTCACTCCTCTTTCTTTCACCAGTTTCAACAATAGACCCTCCCACTATCAAATTTTACACTTTAATGAATTTTATTCCTGACGACAATGGGAATCCTAACGATAATGTGAATCCTAACGACAATAAGAATCATTATGACAATAAATAAAGTGAATCCTAAAAACAATAATCATATAGATTCTTTCTCTCCCCCTTTTTTTTTATCACTTTCAACAATAAATTCTCTCAATATCAAATTTTACTCTTCAATGGATTCTAATCCTGCAGACAATGGGAATCCTAACGACAACGCGAATCCCGGCAACAATCCTCATAATGTTCAAAATAAAGCGAACCCGAACAACAATGATCATATAGATTCTTATTTTACGGTATTTTCAACTTTTTAAATATTTTTTTGCTATTTTAAAGTCTAAATACAGAGCTGAAAATCAGAATTAGATTTGCTTTAAGTCGCCAGGGTCTAGCGACTCTCTATGATACAAGTCGCCAGGGTCGAAAGACTTAAATCCTACAAGTCCATCAACCCTGGCAACTTGATGCAAATTAAGTCCGAATCATATTTCAACTCTCCCGCGTATAACTCGAATGCACCATTTTGAAAACCTTAATGAAGTCGCCAGGTTATGTGGACTTAAAATCATCAAGTCCACTAGGGTTTTGGACTTAAAGCAGATGAAGTCTAACTGGTCTAGCGACTTGTGGGAAACTAAGTCGTCAGGGTCGAAGGGCTTGCATCTTAAAAGTCCATCAACCCTGGCGACTTTATGCAATTTAAGTCCGAATCATATTTCAACTCTCCTGCATATAACTCGAAATGCACCATTTTGAAAACCTTAATGAAGTCGCCAGGGTATGTGGACTTAAAATCATTAAGTCCACTAGGGTTTTGGACTTGAAACAATTCAAGTCTAACTGGTCTAGTGACTTGTTCTAAACCAAGTCTCCAGGATCGAAGGACTTACATCTTACAAGTCCATCAACCCTGGCGAGTTACTGCAATTTAAGTCTGAATCACATTTCAACTATCCCGTATATAACTCGAAATGCTCCATTTTGAAAACGTTTCTGGTGACTTTCAATCATTTAAGCTTACGTTGCTTGGCGAGTGGTGACTTAAGCTAAAATTAGCCAAAAAATATATATTTTTAAATTTTTTCTTTTAGATTATTTCTGATACTAATTTTTATTTGTTTACAGGATTATCAGTTTCCGAATCAGCAGCAATTTCCAGATGTCTCGCATTTTTTCAAAACTAATAAAATATTTCAAGATCGAAATGAGGCAGAAGCTTGGGTTAGAGCTACCGGACACAGGGAGAAAATGTGTTTCTTTGTTAAGAGACACAAAGTACATAATGATGGATCACGTAAAATATGGCTTGCTTGTGAGATAGGTGGCAATTATAGATACGACGGTGATTGTGATGAGAAGAATAGAAAAAAGACTACAAAAAAAGATGATTGTAAGTTTGAAGTTTATTTAGTGGAAAAATTATCTATTGGGTGGAAAGTGAAGGTTAGTACGTCAAAGAATGCACACAACCATTCACTAGCTAAAGCTAATCAGTGGCATACATCTGCAGCAAAGTTAACGTCGGCAGAGATTGATAGGGTGTCTCAGCTACACAGTGCAAACGTGAAGCCGGCGTATATTGAATGAGTCAAGAAAGAAAACCCCGGAAATGTTAGCACCAAAAAGCATGTAGAGAATGCCTTGCAAAAGATAAGAAAGACTAAGATGGGATCGTGCTCGAAAATGCAGTATTTTTTCAAGGAGATGAGGGTACGTGGATATGCTACGTGGTTCAGGCATGAGCATAACAAGAAAAATTGATCGATGTTATGTTTGCTCATCCGAAAGCCATGGAGTTATTGGTCTTATTTCCATATGTTGTTGTTATGGATGCAACATATAAGACCAATAAGTATGAGATGCCTTTGTTGGAAATGATTGGAGTTACATCAACAGGGAAAAATTTTCATATTGCATTTGCATTTTTGAAGAATGAGAGAAGTGATACCTTTAGTTGGGCAGTAGGGAACTTGAGGACATTTTTCTCCCACTGTGAAGTTTCGGATGTAATCATCACCGACAGAGAGTTAGCTTTAATGAGTGCTGTTGAGACACACTTTCCTGGAGTCTCACCATTTGTTGTGTAGGAGACACATAGCGAAGGATGTTGAGAAGTATTTAGTTGGGTGACTAGAACTAAAAAATATTCAAAGGCGTTTAGTAAGAGGTGGAAGGATATAGTGAATTCCCAAACTGAGGCCGAATACATGGCTAATGTGGCAAAGATGGAAGAAAGGTGGGAGAACATCCCTGTGATGGTTAGATATGTTAAGAAGGAATGGTTGAATCCGTTCAAGGAAAGATTTGTTAGTGCTTGGACAAAAAACTACATGCATTTTGGTGCACAAACAACCAACAGGTAACACTTGTACATTTTAAGAAATGCAGTACATTGAAAAGTCAACAAATTTATTGATAATGTATATATTTTTTTGATGTATTACAGAGTTGAGAGTGCACATTCCCAATTAAAGAGATGGTTATGCACATCGGCCGGGGGCTTCGATCACATATTCCAACAAATTCATGATCTAATCGAGCTTCAGTTCAATGACATAAATAGTGAATTTGAAAAATCTCGGACCGTAGCCCATGATCATACTGACAAATTCATTATTTTTCGTCGATTGAGATATAAAGTGTCACACCGTGCGATTAAGTTACTACATGCCGAGTATCAGCGACAGTCAAAGAAGAAAATCGAAGATAATTCAGACATATGTGGTTGTGAGATGAAGTTTAGCTTCGGGCTACCATGTTCGTGTGAAATGTTCAAGTTGTCAAATGATTTGGTGGCGATCGAACCCCATTCAATTCATCCTTTTTGGAGGACGTTGTCTATGGAGGGAAATGAGGACATGAGTTGTTTGACAAGAGAGTCTGCTATTGATTTGATCAACAACATCGTGGAAGATATCAAGGATGATCCCGAACCGATGATATATCATTATGCTAGACAGTTCCATAATATCGTACGTCCTGACTCGATAGGATTGAAGGAACCAGATATTCGGTACATAAAGGGAGGCCAAAACAGAACTCGACTAAGAGAGATCTATCAGGTTTGCCTTTAAATTTTTACGTTAATTTACGTTAAATATTTTAACTGTTTACAATAAAAAAATTAATGTTTACCTAACTTTACCTTACCCTATAATAATATCAGGGTATGAGCATGCCGACAGAGCTGCAGACAAAGCAGCACGAGGTCGAGGTCGGGGTCGGGATCGGGGTCGGGGTCGGGGCCGGGGTCGAGGTCAAGGTCGAAATGGTACTTCTTCATGCTCGGGTCTACCATCGATGGGTGGCGCGGCTAATTCATTTGCATACATCGATCAGATGCCACCATTCATGACCAGGTTCATAGAAGACGTTTTAGATGTCAGGGGAGATGGAAATTGTGGTTTCAGAGTAATTGCCGACTTCGTGTATAACAACCAAGAGTTGTGGGATCAGGTGCGTCATGAGTTGATGCTAGAGCTGAATGAGAACTTCAACTTTTATGTGGGGAAAATAGGGGAAGATTCTTTTATGCGCGGTTACCGTGTATGTGATTGGCACAGCATGCCGGCGCCAGAACCTCATTGGTTGGATTTGCATCTTCTAGGATTCGTGATTGCTACTAGGTATCAGAGGATTGTGACGTGTTACACGAGTCACATAATGGGTTGTAATACATTCATGCCATTGCAGGCACGATTTGTTGATGCACAGCCGCCGGTAGCACAGATTAACTTCGGCTTGGTCAACGGAAGAACCCACTTTATAGCTCTTCGATTAAGACCCTCTAGTCCGTTGCCTCGCATGTGTCTATATCCGGTATGGGAAAGAATATGTGAGCCTAACATAGTTCATTGGAGTCAAATTTTGAGGGATCGGTTTGACGAGTTTGTTAATTTAGAAACGGCGTCAAATGTGTAAAATCTATAGAGATGCGATTTATTTTATTAGATTGTGTTTTTCTAAATGTATTTTCATAGTTCATTTAGTTTTATCCAGTTTTTTTTTGCATTTGTTGCTTGCCTTGCTAATGTGCATTTCATAGTCAAGTTAAAAGCTTTAAATTAGTAGTTTTGCGTTCTATGTGTCAAAAATGAGTAAACAGCTTCCGATTACTATAAAATCTGAAACAAAGTGACTTAGAAGTATTATAAACATGCTAGAACAGTTGGTTTGGTTATATCTTGCACCGATTGAATTTTGCGCAAAAAATGGGTCAATAGGCAAGTTAAAAGCTTCAAATTAGCAGTTTTGCGTTCTAAGTGTCAAAAATGAGTAAACGGCTTCCGATTACTATAAAATCTGAAACAAAGTGACTTAGAAGTATTATAAACATGCTAGAACAGTTGGTTTGGTTATATCTTGCACCGATTGAGTTTTGCGCAAAAAATGGGTCAATAGGCAAGTTAAAAGCTTCAAATTAGTAGTTTTGCGTTCTAAGTGTCAAAAATGAGTAAACGGCTTCCGATTACTATAAAATCTGAAACAAAGTGACTTAGAAGTATTATAAACATGCTAGAACAGTTGGTTTGGTTATATCTTGCACCGATTGAGTTTTGCGCAAAAATGGGTCAATAGGCAAGTTAAAAGCTTCAAATTAGTAGTTTTGCGTTCTAAGTGTCAAAAATGAGTAAACGGCTTCCGATTACTATAAAATTCTGAAACAAAGTGACTTAGAAGTATTATAAACATGCTAGAACAGTTGGTTTGGTTATATCTTGCACCGATTGAGTTTTGCGCAAAAAATGGGTCAATAGGCAAGTTAAAAGCTTCAAATTAGTAGTTTTGCGTTCTAAGTGTCAAAAATGAGTAAACGGCTTCCGATTACTATAAAATTTGAAACAAAGTGACTTAGAAGTATTATAAACATGCTAGAACAGTTGGTTTGGTTATATCTTGCACCGATTGAGTTTTGCGCAAAAAATGGGTCAATAGGCAAGTTAAAAGCTTCAAATTAGTAGTTTTGCGTTCTAAGTGTCAAAAATGAGTAAACGGCTTCCGATTACTATAAAATTTGAAACAAAGTGACTTAGAAGTAATATAAACATGCTAGAACAGTTGGTTTGGTTATATCTTGCACCGATTGAGTTTTGCGCAAAAAATGGGTCAATAGGCAAGTTAAAAGCTTCAAATTAGTAGTTTTGCGTTCTAAGTGTCAAAAATGAGTAAACGGCTTCCGATTACTATAAAATTTGAAACAAAGTGACTTAGAAGTATTATAAACATGCTAGAACAGTTGGTTTGGTTATATCTTGCACCGATTGAGTTTTGCGCAAAAATGGGTCAATAGGCAAGTTAAAAGCTTCAAATTAGTAGTTTTGCGTTCTAAGTGTCAAAAATGAGTAAACGGCTTCCGATTACTATAAAATTTGAAACAAAGTGACTTAGAAGTATTATAAACATGCTAGAACAGTTGGTTTGGTTATATCTTGCACCGATTGAGTTTTGCGCAAAAAATGGGTCAATAGGCAAGTTAAAAGCTTCAAATTAGTAGTTTTTGCGTTCTAAGTGTCAAAAATGAGTAAACGGCTTCCGATTACTATAAAATTTGAAACAAAGTGACTTAGAAGTATTATAAACATGCTAGAACAGTTGGTTTGGTTATATCTTGCACCGATTGAGTTTTGCGCAAAAAATGGGTCAATAGGCAAGTTAAAAGCTTCAAATTAGTAGTTTTGCGTTCTAAGTGTCAAAAATGAGTAAACGGCTTCCGATTACTATAAAATTTGAAAAAAAGTAACTTAGACGTATTATAAACATTCTTGAACAGTTGGTTTGGTTATATCTTGCACCGATTGAGTTTTACGTAAAAAATAGGTCAATAGGCAAGTTAAAAGCTTCAAATTAGTAGTTTTGCGTTCTAAGTGTCAAAAATGAGTAAACGGCTTCCGATTACTATAAAATTTGAAACAAAGTGACTTAGAAGTATTATAAACATGCTAGAACAGTTGGTTTGGTTATATCTTGCACCGATTGAGTTTTGCGCAAAAAATAGGTCAATAGGCAAGAACAAGGCTTATGCAGGTAAAGCTTTCTCACTCTCTTTATACTGGATTGATTGCCTAACAAATAACAAAAAAAGTATGCTTTACTATGCTTCCTCGGATTCTCACCATAGAAACCTTTCTATTACTACAATTCAATACAATGGCACAAACAACTATAATAGCATTTCCCGTCTTACAACAGATTTGCATAAACATACATCTTAGTATCCTTTCTTGTCCTTCCATGTGACAGAGAAATAAGCTTTTATTTTCAATTATCTAGCCTTCTGTCCTCACCTACTTCCCATCTTCAATCTCCTACAAGTACATAAATACTTCAAGTAGTTTCCAAGCTATACCACTTCAAAAACCAAAAATAGCAGCAGTACTTGAACACCACCCACCGTTAAGCCCCTGCCGACAAACACAAACAATTGAATCAAAATCTCAATGAATCAAATAAAACCCATTCCTTCAAACGGAGAAAAATAAACTAGATTCAGATGAATAAACTCACCAATAGAAGATCAATTCATCAATATCTAACAAATAACAAAAAAGTATGCGTTTTATATCGATATTGAGATTGAGAAAGGAAGAAAGACTAAAAACCAAACTAATAGATTTAAAGTAACTTAGATTGTTTGATGATGAACTAAAAAAAATGGATGATATCCTAATCATTTTCATAGACAATATTCATCTCAAAAACTAGAATTCTTGACAATACTGTTGTTCCCAAAGGATGCCCAATGGCCATTGCACCTCCATTTACGTTTATCTTTTGTGGGTCAAGCTCTAGCTTCTTTTTTATATATATTGTGATGCAAAGGCCTAGACGAATCAAAAAGCTCGCTTTAGTCAAGCAAGCAAAATCTCAAAATTACGAATATTCACCGAACACAAAAACTTGCTATTCCATCATTACCTCATTTAGTTCTCAAAGAGATCAATATCCTCAAGTTCAAGAAAGACACAGAATAGCAAAAGCAGGACCAACACCCATAATGTGGTCCACTCCAACCGCAAAGAAATGTCCCGCAATTGTTCCATCCATAATCGATAAAATTTCTCAACTCCCTTTAATCTTACTCTTTGAGGATCTAGGCATCATTGTTTAATGAGCCTAATTTTGATGCAACTTCCCAGAAAAACAAATGAGTTCATATACATAAATAATTGGTGAGCAAAAGGAAACTTATATGCTACATTACCACAAACTTACGCTATAAGCGATAACTATGAAACACATGAATGCATAGATAGTTGTCAAGCCACTTGGCATAGTCCTTGACAAACGTGGAGGACTATTTGCAAGCATTTGAATGAAGCATCCAAGTATATGATATTCAAAAGAAATGGGAACTTGAGCCACAACATACTACAACAAATTTCAAGACATAACAAAGTTACATACCTAAATACACCAAGAAGAAGAGACACTTCTCTTCATGAGAAGAGGCAAGATGAGTTAGTAAACTCAAAGACAATTTACATAACAATAGGCAAATGGGGACCCATTCAATTTATACAAGTTTTTTTATCCAAGTTTTTAGGTCCCCGGCCGAATCCCATCATCAATCGATATTGTGACAGAGTTTCATCTCCGCTTTTGGGTCAAAGATCTTTCACAAAGAAACACGCTTTAGAATTGTACCCAAGATAAAATATAAAACAACGATTCTTGTAGGCCAAAAACAATTGTACTCACCTTAGTCTTCACAGTTATTATCTCATCCTTAAATTTACAGATGCGGTTGCGCAGCCTTTCTATGTGAATCAATCTACCAATACAATTCAAGAGAATTAATAATACAAAGGCATAATCACGAAATGAGACCCATTCAACTTATCGCAGCGATCTTGTTCTTGCCTTGTAACACTAAAACGTTCGCAACATTTTTCGATGTCACCCCCATGGGAAGAAGACAATCTTGGGCTAGAGCCATTGTCTTCACGATATAGTTGCATGCAAAAATCTCAATGCACGATAATTTCAAAAACCCAATGTAACTAAACAAGTAGCATATAGGGGGAGAGATTATACCCGGGATTGATGGATCCTTCCCAAGCCATTGGATTCACAAATCATAGATTCCAAACCAAAGCACCAATTCTGTACATACGAAGTTCATTATTAGAAGAATCACAAATGAGGTTGATGCATTATGTTTGTATATTCAAGTAGAAAGAAATTAAAATGAACCAAGCATCCTCACCAATGTTGTAAAATCCCTTTAATAGCTGCAGCCTACATCAAGAATCGCTTGGAGACCGTAAGAACATTGCTGTTGACAGTTCTAATTGGCACGGTTGCGAACAAATGAGCCAAATGTTAAGAATTTCGAGCTAAACAAGAACTACAACATTCGTAATGCAAAACATACCAGGAAAACCAAAGATAAAATGCAGCCATTCTGGTAGGTTGTCTTCCCTTAAATTTAAAATCTTCCATTCAACAAAGTATCTAAAATCTTTTTAGGTTCCCCGCAAAATCTCTCATTCCTTCAACCTTGTTTTCAATGAGCTATTCCAACCGTTAGTCAACCTAGATGGATAATGACTTACAATCGAAAATTAAGAAACAATAGCGTTTATTCATAAAATTTGAATTTTAAAGCGAAACAACATTCAATGGAAAATGAACGAGAAATGTTGATGCCGATACTAAATGAGAAAAATGCTAATACTAAATGAGAAATTTTGATAGCAGCAACAAATGACATACCTAGTGTGGAAAAGAAACAAAGAATCATTGAGCAAGCAAACAGCAGGACTGATACCTTATTTCACATTGGTAGGGCAGCAACCTAATGTGATTTGCATAATATCACCTGAAGAAAAATTATCTAAGCAATCTAAAATTTAATGTTTTCCTAGTGCTTCCAATCTTTGCACCCTGCTTCCAAATAGTTGATGGCTTACTTGACCGTAATAATTAGCTATAGCTTCGATCGTATAATAAAACACACCATTGGTGGAATAGTGAATAACACACGTAAATTAGCAACAACAAACAGATGAATAGTATCTAAGGGATCACGTTGCACTGAGAACTATATGAAAAATTCCCAATCTTCAACTACTACTAGTTATGGTTCATCGACATTCTAGATCCAACACAAGAAACATAAGAGTATTGACATAATAAAAAATTACATGCTCAAAATAAAAGTTACAACATCAAAATAAGTCCTCAAAATGTCGAGTCACTTAGTCCAACGTCTCCCAAAGTTAGCCTCATCGGCGTCACGCCGTCTATCGAGGATGCAATAACTTCATCAGGGAGCTAGGTATTGTAGTCGCTGCAATTGCAATTTTATGTTAAATTTTTTTATCAATCAAATTAAATTATTACAAAATTTTAAGAGAGTAAACACTCACAGCGTCAGAAGTCATCTGATGCGGAAGAACATGATCATTCGCATGAGTGTCATCGTCCTGTGCGGGCGACACCCGAATATGTGCGCTCCCTAAACCAAGGCGGTATCCATGTACGGCTTGAGATGGGGTCGTGGCTATCGATGAACCAATAGTTAATCACATATTGCCGTCAAAATTGCGAAGCATCATATCCGCAGATGTACTTCATAGGCTTCCGACCTCGTACACCTTTCTCGGAATATATACGAATAGGAATCGGCATAAATCCAAAATCGCATATACGGCTCGGTAATACTCCAATGAATGATGAAATAGGCGTTGGCGAGTCCTCCCAAATGGAGTCAGTGGCTCATATCACATTAACATGTATTTAATATAATAAGAACAAATGTTAGCTTAAATCATATATGAAAAATAAAATTAAATTACCATGTCGGCGGACATGCGATCAAGCGCAATTCGATAATCGAGCTCGGGGATTATGTCTATGAATCAAAGTAGGGACCATCTTATGGCCCATGATACTTTGGGAAAATATTCATAAATCCAAGCCTACATAATATAATGTAAATAAAATGTAATTATAACAAATAATAATTAGATGACAATCTTATACAAATAATAATAGTTAGGTTTTACTTTATTATTTATGAATGATAAATCGACATCAAAATTCTCAAATATGAATTATGTCGCCTCAACAAGACTTATAGACTATATCACAAAAGATTTAGTTCAATATAATAAAACCTCAAAAGATAAACTTGTAAATTGATATGCATCAATTTAAGTGAATTTCAATTTACTCAAAATCAAGCTTAATGAAAAAGTAATCTTCAATCCCTAAAATAAAATAATCATAAAATAAATAGATATATAAGGAAATATAAATCAGTCATATTTGTCTCCTGGATGCTCGGTATAAATAAGCTAGTGTATCATAATTGGGCACATTAGCTAAACAAGAACATGATTGTGTGCACATTAATTCTATTGGATGTCTTGTCCATGAAGAAATAACCAAAATAAATACCCAATCGCTCTCGTAACGCGGGAGAAAGCGCTCATACACGACCTTGAATTTAAGCCGACTTCACCTCAGCTTCAATCTCACACGAAGCCATCCGTAGGATGTTCCCAAGTGTATTCTTGACGGACGTTATATTGGTTTTATCGATAACAGGTCTCCCTTGCATAGGGAGATCTAGTATGTAGTGCACATCATGTAGTGTGAGTGTCATCTCTCCAAATGGTAAATGGAAGTTGTTTGTTTCCGGTTGCCATCGCTCAACAAATGCAGATATGAGTGGCATGTTCAGGTGCTGAAACATGCAGTCCTTCAAATGACATAAACCCGTTTTACCTATGAGCTCAGTAGTAAGGGGATCCGATATGACCCAAGATGATAGGCGATCGACGGAGCCATGACAAGCCAGCACATCCCTCTCCTGTTGAACATAACAAAATATCATCAATCCTACAACACTATTAACAACATGAAAAGAAATGAACTTAATAAAATGTTATCATCTAAAGAAAAGAATTAATTATTACCTCGCCATTCCATATCGCGTGTGCAACATGGCCAAGAAATCCGGTCAACACATCAGGGATAGTAGGCCCTCCTGGAAGTGAATGGGTCAACCTCCAACCATCATCGTCACCAATACCACCCTCCCCACCTCGTCTACCACAACCAGGACCTCCTACTCTACCTCGACCTCCTACCCTACTTCGTGCTCGACCTCCTCGGTGTGCTCGACCTCTACCGATATCCAACTCGGGCTCAGGTTCCCTCTCTTCCTCCTCCTCGTCCTCCTCATGCTCGGGTGTCTGCTGATCAAATTGCTGCTGCAGTGACCTAAATATAGGAGCACTCATAAGACCCTTCCCATGCCCAGTCATCGTGCTGGAACCAACCATCTCGCTAACACCCGAGGCACCCGACTGAAACATAGGCCCCCCCATCATCAGTTCATCCTCTACCGCCGCATCATCTTCTAACATTGGCGAAGGACCTGACTGAACAGGTGGAGTATGAATCTTGGGCGCAAATGGAGTCTCCACATGATCAGTGCTGACCGGAGACTGTGGAGGGGTGACATGTTGCTCTGTAACTCTCCGTCGTGACGATGCTGTCACGCGTCTATCGGCTACTCTGCTAGGACGATCTTCTTGAACAACCAATCGTTTTCCTAACCGTACACGTATTCGACCATCACCATTGCCTCTGCCTACGCCTGACATCTAGCATTCAAACAAAAATAATTAGTAACTGATAAATAAGATAAACTGATAAAACAAACATTTATAACTAATTAAAATACATTAATGAGTTTGAATAAACATTTATAACAAACATTTAATTATGCTTTGTTCTCGTACCACTAAAAATTTGTAGATATGAGTCAAAATTTATTCAGAAAGTTGTTGAAGAAATTGACGCTAAGCTGAAGCACGTAGTGTTGAGTATTACACCCAACCTGATTCGGATACACTCTCGAGCCAAAAGGATCAACGCGTGGTTGTAGGATGGGTCAACTGATGTTAGTATAATTCTAATTTATGGGGGTGGTGGTATGGGAAAGTCAACTATAGCCAAAATTTGTTTATAATCTAAACTTCCAAAAGTTTCAAGGTTTTAGCTTTCTTTCAAATGTAAGAGAAACCTCACATAAGTCAAATGGTTTAACTAATTTGCAAATGCAACTGATGTTGGATATTCTAAAAAGGAAACCGAAAAAGATACGAAATGTTGATGAAGGAATTGTAAAGATTAAAGATACCATGAGCTATAGAAGAGTTGTTGTTGTTCTTGACGATGTAGATCGACCTGACCAACTGAATTCAATACTTGGAATACGTGATTGGTTTCACCAGGGAAGCAAATTATTATAACTAGACATGAGCGGTTGCTAGAGGCCCACGAAACTTATGAGGTGCATAAGGTTGAATATTTAGACGATGATGAGTCGCTTGAACTCTTCAACTAGCATGCTTTTGGGCTAAACCATCCAATTGATTATTACATGGAACTATCCAAGAAGGTAACAAAGCGTTGCGGAGGCCTGCCTTTAGCCCTTCAAGTTTTGGGCTCTTCTCTATCTGGAAAAAGCATAGACATCTAGGAGAACTCACTAGAGAAACTAAAAGTAGTTCTTGATAGAGAAATCTTCGAGAAGCTTAAATTAAGCTACGATTCTTTACAGGATGACTACGACAGAGAGTTATTCCTTGAGATTGCTTGTTTCTTTATAGGGAAGCACAAAGATTTCATGGTTACCGTACTAGATAAATGCAACTTCTACATAGCAGTGGGGATTCAAAATCTCATGGAGCGGTTTCTATTGAGCATACTGCTTATGGTAAAAAATTAAAAATTCCTCAGATACAAGCAATGAAGCAAGACACAACGACCAAATTAGCAATCAGATTCAGACATATTTTATTCTAGCTTTCTTAAATGTCAATGAAAACAAAATGGAATGAATGGTTAAACAGAGAATCTTACATCCCTTTCTCTGTGAGTGGGCATTACCAAACACAAATCTTAAACTGTGATTGATTTCAGTTCTATTGAATTTCCCATTTACGATTAAAATTTTCAAGAATGCAAAATGTAACAAATGGTATGCTATCTGCAGATAATTATTGAGAAACAGAAAAAGGTTGTAATAACAGATAGGATGTGGGCAAGGGTCCTATCTTCAACCAATCAGCCAAGCTTTCTGAGCTCGAAAGATGATGTACAGAGTCTACTACGATTTGGGAGTTAGACGGGTGTAAGTCTAAATACCCTAGCGACTTGAAAAAAAACAACAACCCAACTGTATTGCCGATTTGCCGTCTGGGAGAGAAATTGAGATTAGAGTCGATTAGGGTTTGGGACTTACACAAATGCAAGTCCAAAGAGCCTAGCGACTTGAAGAAATACACATCGTACCTTGTCTTGGGCGTCGCTTGTCTTGGGTGTTGCTCGTCTTGGGCGTCGCTGTTGCTGGAAAAAATGAAGTCGTTTCCTGTGGGAGATGCAGGAGAAGAAGGGCAGTGATAGAAAATTTGGCTAGGGAGGGGGTATTTAGAAAATGATGAAAAATAGTGGGTTATTTTCTTTAAAGGGAAGTGAGGGTATAATTGTAATACGACAATTTAAAATTGTGCGACGTTTAGTAAATGGGGTGCGACGTTTAGTGTTACCCTATATTCACACACGTCAATTTTGTATATAAAAAACAGTCAAATTTATTTTAAAAAATGCAAGAAAAAAAACTTAAAAATATGATTTTATAGGTATTTTATGTACGATAGATCGTTTGACCCGACCCACCGTGTGTTGATAGATTGAGTTGTGAAAGAGTAGAGCTCCTTTTAACGAATGAAAATCCATAAAACCGTAGGGATAATAATTTAGGAACGAGGAGGATTAAACTCGAAAATAGTTCCTAGTCAAAGGGTGGGTGTGACTGCCCTGGTTTTTCTCGCATTTCATCCTCCCTTGTTTATGGGAAAACAAAATTCAAGAAACAACGTTTTTTTCATTTCATTTTCCCTTGTGTAGGGGAAAACGAAATTAAAAAGGACAAAAAAAAAACGTTGTGAAGAGCGCGTGGAATACGCCCGGCCTCATTGTGGACTCAAAATGTTGAAACAGAGTCGTGATATTTATTTTAAGAAAAAAAAAATCAAATGTAACCAGATTTGTAAAAGGGTTCGGAGGCTAAGTTACGAGGTGGGAAGGTGCTAGGCACCCAATTAAATCTTTCGGTCTCAAAACAAGTTCTTTGACTAAAATATGCTTTTATTATATTTATTTAACAGATAAAATAAAGTATTTAAACATATATATCTATATCTATATTATTACAAACTTGCAACAATATCCTTTCGGGAGTTATGAATACATTTATTAATATTTGGCCATAAGAATGGCTCTTTTTAGTGTTATTTTCTATAGAAATCCGGGCAGCATAACTACTTATATTTATTACATCGGGCCGGCTTAAATAGCACTTTTTATAAATAAAACTTTAAATAGCCTACCTTTTGAAGCGTGGGGGTCTTATCCCGTACCAACTAGCTTCTAGTAGATTTAGGTTTCGCTCGCTCTGTCCTTCAGGGAGAGGAAGTCTTTTTGCTGTTTGTTTTGTTGTTGTGGAGATTTGGACAGAGTAACTGCTTCCGAAAGTTTGCTTTCTGGCCTCGGAAACCGGGCTGAGCAACTGCTTGTTTTTGTGCTGTTATTTGTTTGCTGACGGTGAAAATCGAACAGAACAACTGCTTGTTTTTTGCGGATTTGGCGTCTGGATTCGGGCAGGGCAACTGCTCTTTTTGGGATTTTTGGACCGAAGAAATAGGGTGGAATCCTAGCAGGGCAACTAGGTTTCACTTTGACCGGTTGGTTTTATGTTAGGGGAAGATTTGACAGAGCTTTGGGGCTTAGAGGAGGAAAACTCTCAGAGCGTACTCTTAGGACTCACTGCAGAGAAAAAATTTAAATGTGTGATCGTGGTGTGAAAAATGTGTGCGTAAACTGTCTGAATTCACTGAAGCCGGGGCCTTCTATTTATAGGCTGGAGAAGGGATTCCTTCGTCATTAAGATTTATCTTTCTATGTTTCATCGGCTTGTACCGCGCACTTGAGAGATTGTACTTTAAGTAAACTACAACAGTGCACAGGGCACTATTGGGCGCCACCCATAGGGATGGTGGGTGCCGCGCCAGGGTGCTCCATAGGTGGCGCCAGGCTCCTTTTTTATCCTCCTTTTTGACACTTTGGCCCCTTACATTTCACTGTTTGTGCATCATGCTTTTCCTTTTGCATTTTAAACCCTGTAAGTTGATATTCGTTAGCGTTTTAACAGGTCTTGATATCTCATGTCATGTTACATACCAGGGGTACGAAATTATGGTGTCTACAGAGCCCCTCAACGATGGAGTTTACGGGTTACCCGAAGCCTACCGAGTAAACGAACATCGTTGATAAGAAATAGACTCCCAAATTTTGTGGAAATTATAATGGGGACTAATGCAACATGTGGCATTTATAATGCAAAAGTTTATAATGCATTTCAAATCTCACATACCCTAGACATAGTTAGTCGGTTATAGCATGTTATCGTAGTTTTTAAACAGATATGCAAATTAAAATGCTCTAGTGGTCGCACCTATCGAAATAGGTTGTAAAAGGAATTAGACCAAACGTAGTTCGGCCTCTAGCAAACAAACAAGCTGCGATGTGGAAAGATTGTTGCAATATTCATTACAACCTAGTGAAAATAACGCATATCAAAATGCAATATTCATTGCATTACCACAAACCCAAATGCAATATATCTTATGCAATATCCATTGTCTTGCTACAAAACTCACGAAATCCGATGCAATATTCATTGCATCTTCACGAACTTGTTGCGAGATCTAATGCAATATGCATTACATCACTAACAGAGAAAGTGTATGCATACATCTGCTGCAATACCCATTGCATCATTACAGGCTGACAAAAGATCATACGCAATATACATTGCATCCGCAAGAGACTTATCAAAACGACTAGATGCAAAATTTCATGTGATATGCATGCATAAAGGGTAAATGCAGGGATCTGATGCAATATTCATTGCA
Organism: Codonopsis lanceolata; assembly: GCA_013146195.2. Lineage (NCBI taxonomy): Eukaryota > Viridiplantae > Streptophyta > Magnoliopsida > Asterales > Campanulaceae > Codonopsis > Codonopsis lanceolata. Next base: position 85,896,661 of record CM028384.1, read on the forward strand.
TTACTAACAGAGCAACTACAACAATATATCTGGTGCAATATTAATTGCATCATTCTTAGACTACCGCAACACCAGATGCAATATACATTGCATCATTTTGAGAAACACATTGATTTAGAATGCAATATTCATTGCAATTTAAGCGAGAATTTATTCATCTTTTATAAACACACTGGATTTTTTGACCGGTGCGTGAGAAGGCTGAGGTTGTTGCTTTGTTGAGCTTTATTCGAAGCTTCGGTCACAAACATAGGAAGTATGATGTATATGTTTTGGTTTCTGGTATCTGGTATCTGGTATCTGGTATCTGGTATCTGGTGGGGTTTCTCAATAGAGGTCTCCCGTTTTTTTCTTTTGACTTGATAACAAGATATCATGGCTTTTAGCAAAGTAAGTAAAGAGGGTTTCAAAAATCGGGCCCATATGAGGAAATAACATGGCGGTCAAGCAGCAAGAGCAAATAGGATCTAGGGAAACTGGCATGATGCTAAAGCGGAACAAAAAGTCCAACTCTGTAAGTGGAGTTTCGAACATTTGGTATTCTGGACAGACCAGTAGGGAACTAGTCTGGTATCAAAAGGAAAGTAGGGTAAACTGCATCTGAAACCATCTAGTCGACTTGTAGAAATCATGAGGGATCGTGAAGTAGTGTACCAACTCCGCAATGCGTGATAATCTTGGATTCAGATTTTAGGCATAATAAGTGATCCTGTCATCCAATCCTAAAGAGTCTTTGCCCAATAAGGTCGAGGCAAAACTTTCACGGTTGATATGTGTTTCCAAAATGCCTTCTCTTTATACTAAGTACAAGAATAACTTTCACTACTAGAAAGCGCGCCTTCAGTAACGGAATTATCAGCAACGGAAATTTTCTGTCGCTGATTAGCGATGGAAATTGAGCATCAGTGACGGAATTGAATTGAAAATGCCTTTCAGGGACGGAATATTTAGCGACGGAATTTTCCGTCGCTAAAGGTGACCTTTAACGACGAAATTTTCCGTCGCTGGAATTAAATTGAAATTAAATTCTGAAAATATTTAGCGTCGGAAAATTCCATCACTAAAGGTGACCTTTAGCGATGGAATTTTCCGTTGCTGGAATTAATATTTGCTTTGAAATATTTGTTTTTGTAAAATCCCTTTGTAAATTTAAAATAAATAATGTTTTGAAATATTTGTGTTTTTGTAAAATCCCTTTGTATATATATATAGGAAATATTATAATCATTTTAATGAATGATACTTTATTATTAAATTAATATTTGAAATGTTAATTTAATAATATAATATCAATAATTAAAATGATTAGCATCAATATAATTACAAAAATTAAAATATTCACATTACAACTTAACTTAACGTAACGTAAATTAACTTAACTTAACTTAACGTAACGTAACGTAACGTCGTAACGTACGTAATGTAAGTTAACTTAACGTAACGTAAAGTAACGTAACGTAATGTAACTTAACGTAACGTAACTTGGCAAAATGATATAATGGAGTACGATGGACCATTATAACATGAAAACACGCTACGTCTATTGGCGAAATGGTATAATGGAGTACGATTGACCATTATAACATGAAAACACGTTACGCCTATTGGCGAAATGGTATAATGTAGTACGACTGACCATTACAACATGAAAACAGGATACGCCTATTGGCGAAATGGTATAATGGAGTACGATGGACCATCATAACATGAAAACACGCTACGCCTATTGGCGAAATGGTACAATGGAGTACGATGGACCATTATAAAATGAAAACACGATACGCCTATTGGCGAAATGGTATAATGGAATACGATGGACCATTATAACATGAAAACACGATACGCCTATTGGCAAAATGGTATAATGGAGTACGATGGACCATTATAACATGAAAACACGCTACGCCTATTGGCGAAATGGTATAATGGAGTACGATGGACCATTATAACATGAAAACACGCTACACCTATTGGCAAAATGTTATAACTTAACGTAACGTAACTTAGCATAACGTAACGTAATGTATCGTAACGTAACTTAACGTAACTTAACGTAACGTAACGTAACGTAACGTAACGTAACTTAACTTAACTTAACTTAACGTAACGTAACGTAACCTAATGTAACTTAACGTAACGTAATGTAACGTAACTTAACGTAATGTAACTTAACGTAACGTAATATAACGTAACTTAACTTAACGTAAAGTAACTTAACTTAACGTAACTTAACGTAACGTAACGTAACTTAACTTAACGTAACGTAACGTAACGCGTAACTTAACGTAATGTATCAATTCGTTTAGTGGGTTACCCTAATTGGTAAACACCTCAATTTGTTCACGACAATGCATTCAATTCATTTAGCGGGCTACCCTAATTTTAAATTCTGAAAATATTTAGCAACGGAAAATTCCGTTGCTGGAATTAAATTGAAATTAAATTATGAAAATATTTAGCGACGGAATGTGCTAGAGACATGCAACATAGTATGACCACATGAAAATTCAAATTTACTCTATTTATATAATTTTTTTATTATTTTCTTAAATATATAAATTAAATTGTAGTGTGAATATTTTAATTTTTGTAATTATATTGATGCTAATCATTTTAATGAATAATATTTTATTATTAAATTAATATTTGAAATATTAATTTAATAATGTAATATCATTCATTAAAATGATTATAATATTTCCTATATATATATATATATATATATATATATATATATATATATATATACAAAGGGATTTTACAAAAAAACAAATATTTCAAAACATTGTTTATTTTAAATTTACAAAGGGATTTTACAAAAACAAATATTTCAAAACAAATATTAATTCCAGCGACGGAAAATTCGATAATGGTTTAGTTCCTCCCCAACTAGTGGATCTAGAAAATTCTTCCTTTGACAAACCATTTGATAATGGTTTTTCTGTACCAGCACCCACATTCTGCATTTTGTCTATCACCTGCTCCCAGCCACCACTTGACTAAACATTTTTGTTAGATCCCACTGCAACCCAACCACTTGTCTGATCAGTTCGGTCCACCTTGGTACCCTTATATCATTAGTATTTTTGAAAGTACCATAATTTGGGAATTATATTAAGAAATACTATAGTTTGGGAATATTTAATTAAAGCTACAATATTTTCGTAAAAAATTCGGTATAATATTGTGGAAGTTATATAAAATATTCACTTAAAAATAATTTTGAATATTTTTTTTAATTTTTTACTTAAAAATAATTGTGGTAGTTAATCTTTTGATTTTTAAAATAAATTGGATTTGGTAATTTAATAATATTATATTATAAAATATAATAATATTTAACTAGTTTTACACCCGTGCGTAAAACGCACTCACACTTTGTTTTTATTAAATTAAATTCAAGCAAAATAAAAACTATAAATTGAAAGTATAAATTTAGAAAATATTCAAATAAAATTGTTTTGTCTATTTAATAAAATAAATACAAGTAAAACAAATATATTCAAATACACTTTTTTTGGAAACATGTTATTTCACTCTCCCGCTCTCCTCTTCTGCCCTCACATGTTTTCCCCCAAATTCCCTCCACATATATAGGTTTTCCCAAAATTTCAAACACTCTCTCTTTCTAAACTCACGATACTCATTCCATGTCCTCTCTCATCGCACGACCTCTCCCAAGCCGCCGCACCTGCATCACCCACAATCAACGAATCCTTTCATCTTCTTCCATCCGGCGTCCACTTCCCATCTCTCCCCTGTTCAAACAGACCGGCGAATTACCCTAATCTCAAACACTCCCACCCTTTAATCTCAAACAATCCCTCTCTCTAAACGGTGCCCATTCGCTCTCCTCCATCCTGCCATCTTCGACTAGACAATTCTCAAGCCCCCTCTCAGATCCACCGCCCGTACAGGTCAGCAACTATCCCGTGTGCGTTCCAGCTCCTTTTCCTGCCATCGTGAACTCTGTAAACGGCGCTCTCTCTCTCTCTCTCTCTCTCTCTCTCCAAAAGGTGATTTCATCTCTCTGGTTCGCACGACAACAACGCACACCGGTCGGGAGGTCTCCTTTTCATGTCCATCTCCAAGCCGCACCAAATCCAGTAAGATCCACTAATTTCCTCCCATGTTTTGTGAATTTAGGTTTTGTTTTGTTTCTTCTTGATTTCTCAGATTTCTCACCCTTTAAAACCCAAGCACAAGCACAATTTCCGGTGTTCTCTCTCTCCTTCATGCCAAACCCAGCAGCCGCTTCTTTCCAGGCCAAGTCTTCTCCCTATCAAAACCCCAACCAATCCGACCTCTCCCTCAGTTCGTTCCTATTTTTCCCTGTCCAGTTGTTCTTCCCCAAAAATTGAGGACCCAATAATGGAAGCAGCTCCAACGAGCCACTCGAGTTAAAATTTATGTATTCAACCCGTACCAACTCCAGCCCAATTGCGAATTCTGGTGCTTGAATTTCAGAAATCTACTTTCGCGAATTCAAGTAAGATCTGCCAATTTGTTTTTGTCAGATTAACTGCTAATATTCTCTAAATTCATTGATTGAAAAAATTCAGTTATTCGAATTCCTTTATAATCTGGTATACTTGTGGTCAAATACGATGAATTGGTAGTTGTTAGTAAATGAGTATGGGTTATTCTTGAGTCCATTCATAGTGGTGTATGGATTTGTGCTTTGACTAAAAAAATATTGGTGATTGCCAATGCCAAGTTAGTGGTAATTATGTGGAAAATTGAATTTGTGAGTAGCAAATAATTGGGTTGGATTTTGAGAGGAGTGTGATGATATTTGTGTGCTAAGTGTTGAATTTTCAGCTTGCCTTTTTGAGTTGTTAATGCTCAATTAGTTAAAACCATTGCCCAATTCCAGAAAGATTATTCCATGTGTATTAGATTATTTGTTGAGCTATGAGCAATTGATGCTTGGCTGCCTTATTAGTCCATTTCAGTCATGATATTATTATTGATATAATCTGTTTAGTGTAATTTGTTGATGATTAATTGATACTCATGCAATATAATTTGAACTGGGGAAGTGAATTTTGGCTGTGAAATTAATTGATACTCATGCAAGTTGATGATTAATTGACTGTTTAGTGTAATATGATTAATTGATACTCATGCAAGTTCTTTTAATTCTGCATTTCCATTAAACCATTCTAAATCAGTGTGACTGGAGCTAGTGGCATAGATTGATTTTTCATCTTCATCAGTAAGTGCAAAAACTTGGCCAATTCCCAACAATTTGCTTTTGTGCTTCTCACTTTGTCGAAACCCCTTTAGTTTCATAATATAAACAACGTGTCTTAGGATTGTTTCTTAATTGTCCTTTTAGTGCTCCTAATTTATTTCTTTACCTCCTATATGACATTCTTAAATAGGTTTAGCTACTGATAGTAATTCCCTTTCTTATTCAATTTAGTTGTTCAAGTTCTCGATTGATTGAGTTTTTGCATTGTTGTATATCTCAATAAGTTGGCCTCTTAAAGACTCTGGAACCTCTATGCTCACTAGAGTCTAAATAGTAATTAGAGTTTGTTATTTGAACATGCAATTTGTAACTTACATTACATTAGAGAAAAAAAATACAATTTTTTAGGGATAATTGCATAAAAAACCCCGACCTATTTTAGGTATTGCAAATTGAACCCTGACAATTGTTTATAGACTTATTGAAACCCAACCTATTTTTTATGTTTCAATTAGAACCCTCCATCCATTTAATCCGTTAAATGGTAATGTTTGCTGACTAGGATGCCACGTTGGCATCCTACGTGGCCAATTTTATTTCATTATAAACCTTGTCCAAATTTTGTAATTTTCATAAAAAAAACCCTAAAATTTATTTTCACCAAATAAAGCCTTAAAATTTAAAATAAATAGTTATTTATATACCAATTTCATTTTAAGAAAATAAAGTTATTTTTTTTAGAAAATAGGGCTCAAAATATGATGTAAGTTCCAATGAGAATTTAATATTTAATACACATCCGATCCTAAATAAGCATCATGTTTGATTTCGCACACAAATTAAGAAAAACAAATTATCTCTATTATAATATTGATATAATTTGTATAAAGTATTTATTTAATATGTAATATTTTAATAAAAATTAAAAATTAATATATTTGTTTTAAAATTTATTTGTAACATTTAATATTATGTTTAAAACTATAATTTTAAATTATAAATTTTCTTAAAGAAATTAAAAACTAATTAAAGTAAAATTTGTTACCTATTTGATATTTTAGAAAATTTTAAATTATAGTTGTTTAAAAAAGGATTAAATAATTATTTGGTTGACCGGGCGCACCGTTTAAGAAAACCTATTTGACTGGATTATTAATATTGGTATTTGTGTGAATTTCCAATTTTACCCCTATGAATAAAAGAGAAATGACAGATGATGTCCATCACATCACAACCAAAATTGGATGATTTCAGTGAAGGAGTTGGAAGCAGTAGACGTGGCGGTTGGGTATTGAACTGGTAGGAGGGGGCGATTTGGCCGGAGGAGAGTCAAAGATGAAGATGATGGACGCCAGTAATTGAGGATGGCGGTTGATGCTTGAGCATATGGAGACGGTAGCTGGAGCAGAGGGGTACGACTTTTAGGATGGGGGAACGAACTGGAAGAGGGTCAGAATGGGAATTGGGTTCTTTGGGTGTCCGAATGGTCGGGAGATGAAGGGACCCTGAGTGGGTGAGATGAATGGGGAGATGAAGCACGAACTGGGGGAGATGGGTGGGGGACATGGAGATTCGTCGGGAAAAGATAGAGAAGCTGCTGGGTCTAAATAGGGGCGGCGGCTGGGACGGAGTCGACTTGGGAGATGAAGAGGCGGCAGATATGGGAGAAGGGGTGACGCCGGCGGCTATGGTGGGCATGGGAGGTATCGGCACTTGGAGAAGGAGCCGGGTGAAGCTTCGCCGGAGAGGAAGGAGTTCGCTGAAGAAGAAGAGATGAAGGGGCGGCTGGGTTTGAACAGATTTGAGGGAGGGAGATGGAGGGATTGCGACGGAGATGAAATCGGGATGAAGAGGACTAGAATGGTGGTATGAACTGGCTAGAGAGAGAAAGATGGAGCAGAGATGATGGAAGGACGTCGGCATGGGAGGTATCGGCACTTGGAGAAGGAGCCGGGTGAAGCTTCGCCGGAGAGGAAGGTGTTCGCCGAAGAAGAAGAGATGAAGGGGCAGCTGGGTTTGAACAGATTTGAGGGAGGGAGATGGAGGGATTGCGACGGAGATGAAATCGGGATGGAGAGGGCTAGAATGGTGGTATGAACTTGCTAGAGAGAGAAAGATGGAGCAGATATGTTTAGGCTTCTCACGCTAATTTAAAATTTTCTAAAATATCAAATGGGTAACAAATTTTACTTTAATTAGTTTTTAACTTCTTTAAGAAAATTTATAATTTAAAATTATAGTTTTAAACATAATATTAAATTTTACAAATAAATTTTAAAACAAATATATTAATTTTTAATTTTTATTAAAATATTACATATTAAATAAATACTTTATACAAATTATACCAATATTATAATAGAGATAATTTGTTTTTCTTAATTTGTGTGCGAAATCAAACATGATGATTATTTAGGATTGGATGTGTATTAAATATTAAATTCTCATTGGAACTTACATCATATTTTGAGCCCTATTTTCTAAAAAAAATAACTTTATTTTCTTAAAATGAAATTGGTATATAAATAACTATTTATTTTAAATTTTAAGGCTTTATTTGGTGAAAATAAATTTTAGGGTTTTTTAGAAATTACAAAATTTGGACAATGTTTATAATGAAATAGAATTGGCCACGTAGGATGCCAACGTGGCATCCTACTCAGCAAACCGTTACCATTTAACAGATTAAATGGATGGAGGGTTCTAATTGAAACATAAAAAATAGGTTGGGTTTCAATAAGCCTATAAACAATTGTCAGGGTTCAATTTGCAATACCTAAAATAGGTCGGGGTTTTTTATGCAATTATCCCATTTTTTTATTATAACTTTGTATTTTACAGATTCATTCCAAAGCAGACTCTTTGAAATACATTGAATCAGGTGTGTTCTATGCTGATTTCAGTTTAATTTCATATTGTCTGCTATCTCAATTCATTCAATTTTGACTAACTCTTGTTAAAATGTGTCTTTTGTGTTTTTAATTTTTGTTAGATTAGTGAGCATCGATGGATAGAAGTTGGATAAATATTAAGAATAGAGCAGACTCTGTCTATGAGAAAGGGGTAGAAGATTTTGTCAAATGGGCCTCTGATAATAGACCTCATTCTTCCAAGATATTGTGCCCATGTAGGAAATGTCGCAAGCAACGATAATACATCACATAAGGTTAGTTGTTTTTAACTAATATTTTTGGGATGACCAGTTATTGAAGCAATTTTCAAGCAACATTCATTCCATTTCATCTCTTTTCATTCCTTTGGTTTAATACTCATATTGGGGGTGGGGAAAATAGGTTTGGACCCTTTTTGTTATTATTATTAACTAATTGATTTTGGATAACTTGTACACGTTTAGGTTCATCCAGCAAAAAAAGCAAAGAAATGATGATTATGCCATAAATGTATTCCTATGGTAAGCTTCTAAAGCTTCTTGTTTGATCCTATGAAAACAATGACTTACTTTTTCTTGTTGATTTTTAATCAAAATAGTAATTTTACTTGGACAGGTTTTCTAGCTGATTGCCGTGAAGATGAGGTTTTTCTTGATCCTCATGTCGTAGGATTTTTTTAAAATTTGTTTTTAGGTTTTTTTTTTATTAGATATGGTTTACATGGATTGGTACAAGTTTAAATTTTCAAGTTAACTCTAGAAACAAGCTTTTGGTTGTTCATTTTTTATTTATGGGTAGATTTTGAAATATATTACATGAATTGATAATTATAATATTGTTTCTCTTTAATAAATGAGTCTTTAACAAATCAAATTTTATTTTTTGTATGATGTTGATGGTTGTATTGAATCACAATAAAGTCAACTGGTTGAAAACGTAAATTCATTATAACAATTACTAATGAATATATTTGGTACTTTGTTGTAATAACATTTACAGTTTGATGTTTTTAAATTGGTTTTATATTATTGTTTATTTTGTATCTTCAGTTTTGTATTAATTGTTATATTATCAGGTACAAAAATTTATAAGGATAGTATTTTTGGGTTTTTTTAAATTTTTTTACATTATTAGCAACAGAAATTTTTGTCGCTAAAATTAAAATTTAATTATTTTTTAAAAGCCTTTAGCGACGGAAATTTCCATCGTTGATATTAACCTTTAGCGACGGAAATTGGTCCGTCGGACATCTGCGACGCGTGATCACCGACGGCCCACTGACGGAAAAATTCCGTCGCTGAGGAGCCATTAGCGACGGAATTCTGACTTTAGCGACGGAAAATTTCGTTGCTAAAGGTCATTTTTCTAGTAGTGTTTCTTTGCTTGTAGCGAGACTCAGATTTTTCAAAGATTTCCTAGCCGGAGCATTTTCCGTTATGACCAACAATTCATGGCTCAAGGAACATGGGATAGGAGACTACATGGATAAGAGTCTTATGAGTTCGGTGGGAAAAGTCCCAGGGTGACTCAATCAACAAATTTTTCAAGATGGGATAGAAAGCCCTTAGTATACTCGATCGATACATTTTTATGGATATGAGTGGAGAATAACCCCAGAAGCGAATGGAGGGAAAGCCCTTATGTGGACTTTTCTCTTTCTCTTTTCTTTTCTTTTTTTTTTCTTTCTGAAGAGAAAATCAAAGGCACAGGATATGAGGCAAACTCTATTGAATAAGAAGGAGAGCCGGTATTCAGAGTTCACCTTATTGCCGAGTATTACCAGGTTTGGTGGGTTATGGACCCTACTTGGTAATTATCTTTTGATGTTTTGATGTGTCTTAGTAAGGAGTCCATCTTCGACTCAGATCACGTTATAACCGATCGAAGCAGAATTGTTGATCGCGACTGGCTCAAGCTGTTCTGTTTAAACCTTTGGGGATGGATTGGCTTTGAGGTTTCTGATTGGAAGGTCTTTTCATGGAATTGGTTTCTGTTTAACAAAGGCGATCACAAGTTTGATCGTTGGTTAGCTTTCCAGGCTGTGGGTTCTAGATAGACAATTGGCTTTTGGTTTTGAGTGTGGTAAGCTTTTTTGGCTTTGACTTTGGGTATGCCTTGGGTTTTGGTATATATTAGAGGGGTTGGGGGTAATTGGGTTTATTCCTTGCTGGGGTATTTGGTAGGAATTTAGAGGAGATATGTTATTGGTGGTTTCTACCTGATGACCAAGATTATTGAAAGGTAAATAAGTCGTTACTTGTCCTGGTTGGGTATAGCATATGGGGTCCATATATGGGTTATTTTGGAGTAGGTTAGTGATGGGAAATGGGAAGCCGCTTGGATTTTGGGGTATATGGCTGTTTGGGAAATGATATAGTGGGCTTGGTAGGAAAGGGTTGAAATTTTGGTAAAAAGTAATTGCTGAGAAATTGGTGATTGTGGTGCTGGCGGTTGGTGGAAGGTTAGTGTTTGGCTGAGGGTTTGGGTTTAGAGAAGCATGAGAAGTAGATGCCTCTTGAGGGGTTGCTAGGAAAGAGGTTCCCTCACCACTGGGCTTTAGTCCTTGTACGAGGTTTGACATCTGGCTCATTATGCGATAGGCCTGTGCACCCAACTTTCGATCTAACCACTGTTGCATAACCGGAGTTGGAGTGTACCCTGGAGCCCTTGTATCTGTACCCACTGTAGACTGCTCATTTTCGGTTGCCATTCTGCTCAAATCTATACTTTCTGAGCTGATTCTGATATTTTCTGATTTGACCTCTGTGTCTATTTCCCATATCAATCGACCGATACTATCTCTGCCTTTCCAAACTCGGGTCAGGTTTCTGAGGAAAAGGGGTTTGAAGGTATCAGAAAGGGTTGGCTAAAGGTTTTTCTGGGTTCTGAGTACAGTGTGTCTTTATTAATATCTTTTATTATTATTCATTTTTCCTATAATTGATCGGACAAGCACCCGCTTTGTTTTGACAGTATCAGGACTATTCCTGGAATAGTGGATTCTTTCTCCAGAGTATAGGAACCTCGTATTCTACCTGCCTTTCGACTCCCCAAGATTGGACTGATCTCAGGCGAAGAGCCTATACTCTTTCCGGGATCCACCATTCAAATGGTCTAGGTCGGATATCATAGAAATCATTGGTCAGCCCATGTACATATATCTTTATTCATTTTTATTGCTCTTTTTTTTTCTTTTGTTTTTGTTTTTTTTTTGCAACAGTGATTGGTCAATAATTTAAAGATATAAAAACCGATCGGTCTATGAAGTGTCCTGAGAATGTATATACTTTTAATGTTGACTGATGCAGGGGGTAGGCTGGCCATGGTGTAGGGTAGCAGTTCGGAATATCTCTACGTGCGTGCACGTGTGTGCGGTATCTACAAAGCAGTAAAGTCTTTTTTTTTGTTTTTTTTTTCAGATATAAAGCAATAAATAAAGCAGATATGTCATGTCTTTCTGTTTTTTGTGGAATTTATCGGTTGATTAGCTTGAGTCCTTGAAAGGATAGCGCGAGCAAGTATATCGGCCATTCCCCAGCAGAGTCGCCACTGTGAGCGCCCCGGTTTCTCGCATTTCATCCTCCCTCCTTTTTTTTATTCGCAACGGTACCCGGAACGAAATTGCTGCAAGTATTACGGTTATTTGCACAAATATATACATACAGATATATAAAAATGCAATATTTAAACTACTGAATAAATATAATAAGCATATTTAGCTAAAAATAAAAGAAAACCTTCTATCTTTTTTTTTTATGAAAACTGGGTCTAGCCCTCTGTTTTTATTTTCTTTAAAATTAAAATAAAAACAACGTCCCCAGCAGAGTCGCCACTGTGAGTGCCCCGGTTTTTCTCGCATTTCATCCTCCATTGTTTAGGGGAAAACAAAATTCAAGAAACACAACTCTTTTTTCATTTCATCTTCCCTTGTTTAGGGAAAAACGAAATTAAAAAGGACAAAAAAAAACGTTGTAAAAAGCGCGTAGAATACGTCCGGCCTCATTGTGGGCTCAAAATGTTGAAACAGAGTCATTATCTTTATTTTAAGAAAAAACAAAGAAAAATCAAATGTAACCAGATTTGTAAAAGGGTTCAGAGGCTAAGTTTCGAGGTGGGAAGGTGTTAGGCATCCAACTCGCCCTTTCGGTCTCAAAACAAGTTCTTTGGCTAAAATATGTTTTTGTTATATTTATTTAACAGATAAAATAAAACATTTAAACATATATATCTATATCTATATTATTACAAACTTGCAACAGTCTCCTTTCGGGAGTTATGAATACATTTATAAATATTTGGTAATAATAATGGCTCTTTTTAGTGCTATTTTCTATAGAAATCCGGACAGAATAACTGTTTATATTTATTACATCGGGCCGGCTTAAATAGCACTTTTTATAAATAAAACTTTAAATAGTCTACCTTTTGAAGCGTGGAGGTCTTATCCCGTACCAACTAGCTTCTAGTAGATTTAGGTTGCGCTTGCTCTCTCCTTCAGGGAGAGGGAGTCTTTTTGATGTTGCAGAGATTTGGACATAGTAACTGCTTCCAAAAGTTGCTTTCGAGCCTCGGGAACCGGGCGGAGCAACTGCTTGCTTTTGTGCTGTTATTTGTTTGCTGACGGCGGAAATCGGGCAGAGCAACTGCTTGTTTTTTGCGGATTTGGCGTCTGGATTTGGGCAGGGCAACTGTTCTTTTTGGGATTTTTGGACTGGAGGAATATGGTGGAATCCTAGCATGGCAACTAAGTTTCACTTTGACCGGTTGGTTTTGTGTTTGGGGAAGATTTGACACAGCTTTGGGGCTTAGAGGAGGAAAAATCTCAGAGCGTACTCTCAGGATTCACTGCAAAGAGAAAGTTAACTGCGTGATCGCGGTATGTGAAAACTGTGTGCGTAAACTGTCTGAATTAACTGAAGCCGGGGCCTTCTATTTATAGGTTGGAGAAGGGATTCCTTCATCATTAAGATTTATCTTTCTATGCTTCATCGGCTTGTACCACGCGGTTGAGAGATTGTACTTTAAGCAAACTACAACAGTGCACATGGCATTATTGGGTGCCAGCCATAGGGATGGTGGGCCCCTCGCCATGGAGCTCCATGGGTGGCGCCAGGCTCCTTTTTTATCCTCCCTTTTGACACTTTGGCCCCTTGCATTTCACTGCTTGTGCATCCTGCTTTTTCTTTTGCATTTTAAACCCTGTAACTTGACATTCGTTAGCGTTTTAACAAGTCTTGATATCTCATGTCATGTTACATACTAGGGGTAAGAAATTGGGGTGTCTACATTGGGGCTATACACACCCCACTCTCTACTCTTCACACCCTCATTTTTTTATTAATGTGTTGTACATTGTGCTATACATTATAGAAAATAGGCAGGGGTGTGTATAGCTTCTTTTTTTTTTTTTTTGGAAAACAGCGGTGGCACACTGCAAGATTTTATTGATAGAAAAAAAGGGTGGGGGGGGGGGGGACAACCAACCTAACCAAAAACGGGAACACTGGAGCCTTACCTCAAAACATATACAAGATCTTAATCTCAACAAACAAAACAAATCAAGAAGCTCTAACATGGGAAAAGCTAGCAGCATCTAATAGTAATAAATTACCCTTAATAGGCAGCCCAACATCAACAGATCGTCTCACGAAAGAAATGACTAAAAGTGAAATGACGCTCACTTTGCATGGATAAAATAGCCCGGGTAAGATAATACAATACCAAGGAGGCTTAAATCCCTAAGAAAAACAATTATAAAGAACTTTCGAATCCATCTCGATAATTGCATCCTGAACCCATTCATATAGAGCCACAAGACACTCCTATTAATGGCTTGAAGATCAGCCAAAGTATTCGTACAAGAGCCATAAAAAGAGGAGTAAACAAAAACCAAAGAGCCGTTGGCATCTTTAGTCGCACCACCCCCTCCACCAAGGCCTGGATTACCTCGATATGCGCAGTCAGAGTTAAGCTTTAGCCGGCCCATTAAAGGTTTAATCCAAGAAACTGTGAACGTGTAAAATTATTTCAAAATATTTTCTTATTTTGTATAGTCAACGTAACCTTGTTTTAAGCTGTAAGTTGTTTAGGAAAGAAATTTTTGTGTATTGTAAAATTGATTGACTGATCATAGAAATACATTACTGTGTAAAGAGCTATATAGGCTGTAATAAAAACTAAAAAAAATTCAAGTTGGGTTCTATTGTGTGTCTGTCTTCTTTATGTTTTGTGTCGTTTTCTTTTCTTTTTTGTTTATCTTTTTACATGGTATCAGAGCTCATAAGGAGCCATGGAAGATGCTTCTGTTACTTCATCCAAAACCACATGTGCTTCTCCCTCCAACTCTCAAACCTCTCCTCAAAACCTAAACTCTCTTCCCCTCTTTCTCAACATACAATCGTACATCGGTCACACTCACCTTACAGCAGAAAACTACTTGAATTGGAGCTCCCTTTTCAAGTCGGTTCTGCAAACCCATAAACTGATGTATACCATCGCCACCTTAACAAACCCACACACTCCTCACTTTGCCAATGGGACAACTCCAAACCTAGAACATGACCTCTTTTCCCAAGCCTTCGGTCTAGTTGTAGGCTGGATTAAAGCCACTGTCTCGTCCGAAATCCAGCCTCGTGTTAACCCTTATGAAACTGCAATCAAGGCATGGGATATTCTTGTTAAACGATTCGGATGTACCTCTCGAGTCCACATACATAAACTTCGAGACGAGTTGAACTCCCTTTCTCGTCCTTCGAACATGTCTATCGACGACTATATTCTTCGTTCTGTCACCCTTGTTGACTCTCTAGCTAAGGGCGACGAAATTGTGTCCGAAGATGAAATTCAACGTAAAATCTTGAATGGTTTGGGACCCTCTTATAAAGAGTTCATCACCACCCAAAATAATAAACCCGCCATTACCATCGATGAACTTCAGGATCTACTTCTTCAAGAAAAGGATCTTCAACTTAAATTTTCCAACCTTTCCCTCAATTCTACCACTGCCCTTGTAGCCTCAACCACAACCAACTCAAACCAAACTCTACCTCGACCACCAGTTCACCTAATAATCATTCTCAGCACCATAGTTACCAAGGAAATAGTCAATCTTTGCACTTGGCTAGAGGGAACAATAGTGGGAACCGGGGTAGAGGGAGGTCGTGGTGGAAAAATAAAGGTCGGGGTGGCCAAGGACGTGGTCTCTTGCCAACTCCCACTCATCAAAATATCCCTCGTTATGTGCCACCAAACCCTTTTGTGCACATTGGCTCCACATCTATCTATCAACTATGCCATAAGTCTGGTCATCTAGCCCCATAGTGCAATGATCGTGCCAACTTTGCTTATACAACCCAATCCAGTCCTGCTTCATATTCTATTCCCTATCAACCATATCCTACACCTTACCCCTTTTCCCAAGCACCCACTCGTGGTTTCACTTCGGTAAACGTAGCATCTTCCATGGCTCCGTCATTCGTTCTCGACTCTAGGGCCACCAATCATATGTCCCCATCCATAGACAATATGTCTCATGTTGCTCCGTCTGATTCGGTTACTATGGCTAATGGGACTAGTGTGTCTATCTCTTGTATAGGCCAGTCCTCCTTTCTTGGTGATTTTCTTTAGATAATAATTGTTTTTTTGAGTTTGACAGTTTTGGATTTCGTGTGAAGGACAATCAAACGAAACGGACCATTCTTTCTGGCAATAGTTCCGACGGGCTTTATCAGCTACGTTTCGATTCCACCTTCACATTCAATCTACCTGCTCTTATCGGGGAACATGTTTCAGCATCTACGTGGTATTCTCGTCTCAGTCATCCCTCTTCTCAAATTTTTGAGTCTTTGGTAAAACAGTCTCGGATTCCGGTTAGTGGATCCGTTAAAAATAATGGTGTGTCATGTGTTGCCCAATGGGCAAGTCGTGTAAATTACCTTTTCTTTATCGCACTTTTCATTCTCTACATCCTATAGACATGTTTCATTTGGATGTATGGGGGCCCTCCCCAATTGTTTCAAATTATGGTTACCGGTTTTATTTAAGTATTGTTGATGATTTCTCTCGGTTTGAATGGATTTTTCCTTTAATTCATAAGTCTAATGTTACTTCGATTTTCACCACCTTTAAAACTCAAATTGAAAACCAATTGTCCAGGAAAATTTCTGCAGTTCATACTATTAAAATTGTTCAGATTGATGGGGGCGGTGAATTATGAATCCCCAATTTCTCTATTTTCTCTCCCTACATGGTATTTGCCACCAATCCACGTGTCTTTACACTCCTCAACAAAATGGTGTGGTTGAGCGTAAACACAGACACATTTTCGAAATGGGTTTGTGCTTACTCGCTCAATCAAAAGTCCCACAACAATACTGGCTTGAGGCCTTTTCTACCATCGTTTTTCTCATCAATAGATTACCAATGCGTCAATTGAATCATATCTCCCCCTTTCAAAAATTACTAAAGAGAGTCCCATATTACCGGTTTCTTAAGCCATTCGGGTGTTTGTGTTTTCCTCATTTAGCTCCCTATAATAAACACAAATTAATGCATAAGTCTCTACCGTGTGTTTTTCTTGGCTACAATAGTTTTCGTAAAGGGTACCGTAGCCTCAACTTGTAAACAAATCAGTTATATATTTCTTGTCACGTGTTATTTGATGAGTCTTATTTTCCATTTGCTAGTGTTCCTGCCTCTACAGGTTCAGCTCCTCGACCCAGACAACCAATTCACCATGGTCATCCCTCAGCCCATGCACCTCAGCCCACTCGTCTAGATGTTGGACCGGTGTGTTCCTCCCCATCTTCCAGCCCAAATTGGTATACCAATATTCCCGCAGTCCAAGATCACTCCTCTCTCTCAGCGCCATCTCAAGTCACACGGCCGTACTCTTCTCCATCTCCAACTGCTTCATTGAGCCCTTCTCAATAGCTGTCTCCATCTCCTCTAGTGGAACCTCGTCCTGTTTCTCCACCAACACGCCCAGCGTTTGGAAATAGTCCCATCTCATGTACACTATAGGAAGACGGCAATAGTGACATATCTTCTCCTCCTCTTAAATTCTGAAGTCTTAATGAGCTTGTCTATAAACATCCCCTCCCCAAGGCCCTGGCAGCTATTGCAGAAGATTCTGTCAATTTTGAACCTCGCTCATACAAATAAGTTGCTCCTCTTTCGCAATGGCAACAGGCTATGCATGATGAACTTACTGCAATGCACAAGACTGAAACATGGTCCCTTGTTCCTCGTCTTCCTGGAGTAAATATTGTCGGTAGCAAGTGTGTTTATAAGATAAAAGCAGACGGTACCAATGAACGTCACAAGGCTCGTCTTGTATCCCAAGGTTACACCCAATAGGAGGGTGTCAACTACAACGAAACATATTGTAACGCCCCGTATTCTTGCATGTGCATTGTGTGCTTGCCTTCATACTTTCTTGATTGATTGTGAGCATGTTTATTTAGTATAGATATGATTTAGAACCATTCATAAGTCATTCATGAAGCCCTTAACATGTTTAGAATCACGTGTGCTTGTTTGTTGAATCGCCGGTTTGATCGCTTTGATTTTGGCCTTAGCGATTCCCTTCGTTGCTCGTATTGCCTCTATTTCGTCGTGCGAAGTGTTCGTTGAGTTCTTGGCTTTGTATTCAGGTCTTAATCATGTTGAAACAAACCTTTTTCATGTCCAAGTTATCCTAGTTTGATTGGTGTTTGATTGTAGTTTGATTCGTTAACCATTCGTCGCGTGATTCGAGCCTTGTTCTATCTTGTTTCGGGTGTTGTTCGGGTGCGTTTCCGACTTGTTTTGAGTTGGGTTAGACCCTAGAATGGTTGCCCATAAGTTTGGGACCATTTAGGACAAGTTTAGACCAAGTTTTGGAGGTTCAGAGGCCCAGGCGCCCGCCTGGCACCTTGTGAGGCGCCCGCCTCAAGTGTTGGGAGCAATTTCAAAATGATCTGAATTGGGAGGCAGCCTCAGAGGTTGAGGCGCCCGCCTCAACATCTGGTGCATTACGGGATTTTTTCCCCTGTTTTGATATTGAACGACTTATACACCCTAACCCCCTATCTAAACCTATCCTAAACCTCCCTAACCCTCCTCACTTGTGTCCTAACATATTTAACTTATTTTTAGAGTTGATTAAGAGTGCATTAGTGAGTCATTAAGCCACAAAATCAGATTAGAAAGGAGACCTACATTGGCTTGACACATGTCTCACTCAAATTCTAGACCAATATAAGCCTTGCAATCAGATTTTGACCCTCATTTCTCACCCCCACTCTCAACAAACGAATTTCCTTTCTCTCAAGCTTCTTCCATGGCTTCTTGAAGCTTTGCCCTTGGTCTTCCCTCATCCACTCTCCATTTGCCCAAGACTCCTTCATCAAAGGTGTAGAGCTCAAAGAGTAGAGCATTTCCATCCGAACGATTTTCTCATTTGCTTTCTTTGGTGTAGAACAAGTAAGTTACTATTCTTCTTCTTCTTCTTTTAGTTCTCATTGACCCTAAGGAAACAAAGCCTATGGTGATTGAGGTCAATGAGGACACATTTATGCTTCCTATGCCTTCTACTTGTATTTTGAAAATATGAACTTGTTAGGAGCATGTATAGGTTGATTTCTTGCCTATGAAAGTTTATAA
Source organism: Codonopsis lanceolata (assembly GCA_013146195.2). Classification (NCBI taxonomy): domain Eukaryota; kingdom Viridiplantae; phylum Streptophyta; class Magnoliopsida; order Asterales; family Campanulaceae; genus Codonopsis; species Codonopsis lanceolata. The sequence continues at coordinate 85,915,393 of CM028384.1, forward strand.
AACTCTTGCATCTTGTTTATTTATGGTTTTGAACATGTTAGAAACATGTATTGTATTTGTTGATGGAAGTATTGTTAAGTGAGAATGGCCTAAATTGAGCTTACATGATATGTTGTATGTTGTATGTGTTCTATCTTCAATATTGGACTCTATGATGAACATGGATCACATTATAATGCCTTGGTGAAATTATGACCTTGAAGAACTTAGTAATGAACTAGGTTGAGTTATGAAGCACATAGCTTCAACTACCCTAAATTTGGGAATTTTTAGTAAAGACTCGGCGGAGTCGACTCTAGGGAAGATTTGAACATGTTAAACCCTAATTTCAATCCCTACGAAGTTCGGACACCGTTTGGTCAAGTTTACTCAATTTTAAGTTGAGATTATTTATGTGCATTTGAACCCGTTATGATTATTTTGGTTATGAGCAATTAATTGCCTTGACTTGATTTATTGTAGAGATTTATACCCTACTTGGTCGGTCGAGTTCGCTCTTGTCGAATTCGATCATTATTTGGTCTTTACGAGTAAACATCTACTTGTGCATTGCATTAAGTCCAGCTGGCACTATTTGGTTTGATTTTTATGTCAGGGTAGGACGATGTATAGCCTCCACGAATTGAGAGATTCGTGCTCGCTATGGATCACCGTACCTGGGACCTCACACACCCCTCCATTGTAGGCCGCAATGGGGAAGTAGCCCCTTTGCCGTAACAATACGTGCGTCACTGGCTGCTATTAGCCGGCGGAGTTCGGTATATCGATGCGAAGTCACGAGCATCGTAGTCACGATATTGGGTTAACGAACTATTTTGCAGGAGCTACGAAGCGGCCGTGCCTATATCATATCCTACTTGTATGATTTATTTTCTTGCACTTACGTGAATAATGTGCTAAGTGCTATATGATGAACGTGAACTATAATTGTGATAAATACCATGTTATAACATGATCATGCATTGTAGTAACTTACTAAGTCTTTCGACTTACCCTATTTGTTTGTTTTGTTTCCTTAGATCCGAGCCGAGGAGACGGTCCGAGATAGACTCGCTTATTCGCTTGGTCGCTTGTGAGCAAGGTTGCTCTTTTGGACTTTGTTGATTAGACTTTTATTTTGGAAAGGACGTTGGGAAGCAAGTCATATAGACTTGGCTTGGGGTTTTTGTTGTTGTAGCAACTTAATGATTTGACAATTATGATCTTTTGTATGCCGACTTGTAAGTCGAGCCTGTTTATATGTTTATGGTTCGCTACAGTTTCTTCCGCTAAAGCTCATTTAATTATTATGGTTGTTGTTGTCTCCGGCATGTTGTGGCCGTTGAGGTTATTATAAGCATGTGTTAATATTGTAGGAGTAGATGTTGGGTTCCGGCTGTAATGTCGCCGAAGACTTGTTTATTTTAAGTTGTTTTTCCGGCCAAGTGTAGCCGAGTTGTTATTCGTATGCGATGTTGCGCCACATGAATTTTATAATCCTACTTGTGCATGCTTGTGTATCTTGCCTATTTGGACGGCACGATTCGGGATCCCGCATTGGGGTCCGGGTCGGGTCGTCACACATATAGCCCGGTTGTCAAGTCACCTACCATCTGCACTCTTCTCAGTCTTGCTCACTCTCGGGGTTGGTCGTTTGAACAACTGGATGTAAGAAATGTGTTTCTTAATGGTATTCTTCATGAAGAAGTGTACATGGCTCAACCTCCCGGTTTCAGTGATAATACTTACCTGAATCATGTGTGTAAATTACACCGTACCACCTATGGGCTAAAACTGTCTCCGCGGGCATGGTTCCAGTGCCTCCAAGCTTTTCTCCTTAGTCTGGGGTTTTTCAACAGCAAATCTGACAGCTCGTTATTTATTCGACATAGCAGACCTGACATGGTGGCCATTCTAGTCTATGTCGATGACATTCTTGTGACCAGTTCCTCTTCTTCTTCGGTCACCAAAGTCATCAATCAAATCTATGAGACCTTCGAAAGCCGTCGACTGGGTCCTTTGGGATATTTTTTTGGGCATTGAGACTATTCGAACAACCACCCACCTTCATCTAAATTTGTCCCACTATGCCTCCGAACTTCTCCGAAAATTCAACATGGAAGGATATAAACCTGTGAAAACTCCCATGATTGCAGGTTCTTATTTAGATTCTACCACAAGTGACCCTTTTCCCGACGTCACTCTTTATCATAGTATGGTTGGGGGCTTGGAATATCTCACATTAACTCGCCCCGACATATCCTTTGCGGTAAATCAGGCGTGTCAACATATGCATGATCCACGTTCCTCACATTTGCAAGATGTCAAGAGGATCTTTCACTTCATTAAAAGAACGATCACCCTTGGTCTTTTCTTTCTAGCCTCATCTGATCTCACTCTATCAGTCTTTTCTGATGTTGATTGGTCTTTTCTTTCTAGCCTCATCTGATCTCACTCTATCAGTCTTTTCTGATGTTGATTGGGCAGGTTCTCTGGATGATCGTCGATCTACTACCAACGCATGTGTGTTTATTGGACCTGACGTTGTGTCGTGGACAGTGAAAAAGTAATATAATGTCTCCCGTTCTAGTAGTGAGGCTGAATATCGAGCCTTGGCTACTACGGCTACCGAGCTACGATGGTTCTCATTCTTGTATCGTGAGCTTGGTCTGTACCTACACGCCCCAATCATCCACTATGACAACATCTCAGCTATTCATATGTCCCGGAATCCAGTATTTCATGCTCAAACCCGTCACGTGGAAATTGACTACCACTTTGTGCGTGAATTACAACAATGGGGTTTCCTTAGACTTCGTTACGTTTCTACATGTGATCAAGTTACCGATGTCTTCACCAAAAGCCTAGCCCAACCACGATTACAACTACTTTTGGACAAGCTGCAACTTCGTTCTACTCCTTTTGGCTTAGGGGGGGTGTGAACGTGTAAAATTATTTCAAAATATTTCCTTATTTTGTATAGTCATCATTACCTTGTTTAAGTTGTACGTTGTTTAGGAAAGAAATTTTTGTGGATTGTAAAATTGATTGACTGGATCAATCATAGAAATACATTACCGTGTAAAGAGCTATATATGCTGCAATAGAAATATAAAAAAAAAATTCAAGTTGGGTTCTATTGTGTATCTGTCTTCTTTCTGTTCTGTGTCGTTTTCTTTTCTCTTTTGTTTATCTTTTTACAGAAACAACCCTAATAGATACTTTCTTACGGGAAGCATAAGAAGAAACAACTCCACGGATAAAAATGCCTTGGAACCCAGCTACAATCAATATATCATGGAGGGAGGAACACACAACAGAAATTATAAACTGAGAAGATTTAGGAGCTGCTTCAAACACAACACTGTTACGATTCTTCCAAATATGCCACAAAGCTAATGAGGGGAGTAAAAGCATGAATAACTGAAGATGAAGTCGTCCATCCCGCAAAGCAGCGTTGTTGAACTGAGATTCCTTGAATATACAGAATAAATTATCCGCACAGAAGGTCCAAACGGTAGCAGCTAACGAACTAGAAATGAATAAATGTTCAAAAGTCTCAATGCTAGGCCTATAGCAACAAGCACATTTAGAGGCTAGTTGAAAGTTCATCTTCCATAAAGCTTCATCAAGGGGAAGTTTGTGCGTAAACAAATGCCACAAAACACCCCAATATGATTTGGTAAAAGCTTGTGCCAAATATACGTCGAAGAAACCAAAGTAGACTTAGGGGCTCGAACAACCTCTCTAGCAGAACGAAGGGTGAACAAACCATTCGAGGAGCAAGACCAAATGGCTTGATCATATGAATCCAACAATGAAATATGGAGTTCAGAAATAGCTTGAGCAGCATTCCAAGGCAAAAGAGCCTTCGCAACAGTAGACAAAGATGAAGAATCTTGGAACAGCTCGTGCACAGCAGAGTTAGAGCACTCAGGAGGCTGAGCAAACTGAAAATTGGGCAGCCACTTATCATACCAAATAGAGCAATTACCAACCCAAGACTCCATTGGATAAGAGGCTCAACTTGAACCCGAATAGCCACCATATGTTGCCAATATGAGAGTCGCGAATATTAGATTGGCTTGGATGACATTTAGGAAAATATTTAACTTTCAAAAACTTGGACCATTGATTGGAAATTGTATGAAGACGCCACCAAAGTTTAAATTAATAAGCTTGAATTAAATCAGCGAGAGATTGTATACCAAACCCCCCTTCATTCTGCAAGCAGCAGCAAGCATTCCAAGAAACCCAATGCGTCTTATTCCTACCTTCAATAATCCAAAACAAATTAGCAAGAAATCTCTCTAAATGATGAACCACAACCTATAGGGGATTTTACGCATCTAATTGATAGGCCGTTAGGGAATGCAACACATGGTCAATGAAAACAATACGACTCGCATGATTAAGGAAATTACCAGTCCAAGAACTGATCTTATTTTGCAATTTCAGAACAAGGGGATCAAAAAGCAGCTTTGTTTTCCGACCGTAATACAAGAGGCACCCAAGATAGAAGGTTGGCACTTGGCAGTTGAGCATGAGCAAAGCCGAGATAAAAAGCCACCCATTGAATAAGGTATATTACCCCTGAGAAACATAAAAGCTGCTTTTGGACACATTAATCTTCTGCCCCGAATGAGACACATGCTCTGGCCAAAGTCTAACATGTTAATTGAGCTAATTACGTCTGTCATTGCAAAAGAGAATGACATCGTCAGCTATTGTGATTTTATATCTCAATGTCCGGAACCAACCCGTACTAAAACGAGGTTTTTGATTTAATCAAAAAACCAAATAAAACGATCTCCTATCTATTATCCTATTAATCCAGATTATCTAATCAATTGGTGTCAAACTTCAGACAAACCCACCACTTATTCCCAAGATTCTGCAAAACAAAGTTAGACAAGATAACAGAACAGGATAAGATAGTATACTAGATTAATGGTAATAGAAAATATAACAGTAACGATCGAGAGCACTACGTCGCCGTGTACCAAGACACGACTCGCCGTAATCGGTCGAAGACTTCGGCTAGGCTCTTGTCGGCTCAGATTCCTTTCACCGACCAAAGTCACAAAAGAGTCCACGGTAAACCCAATAACTATCCATCAAGATTAGAGGCACAAATTCAATTGGACAAAACCTTTCCGGCAACACAACGTGGGAGAAACTGAAAAACCACCCGAAGCACAGAGACAATCGGGAAGAGGACCTTGCTCACACTAAATCACAGATTGAAGGACGAACCTTCAATCACAGAAAATAAAAGAAGAAGGAGGATGGCGGCTGGAACTCTCTCAAAGTTTACTGCACTCAATTTTGGTTTCTTGCAATTGTGTCTTATGGTTGCCCAAGGGGGCAGTATATATATAATAAAGAGGTCAATCAATCAAGCTTGATTGATTGACCAAAAACTAGTGATGCATTCCGTGCATTGCACGAATTGTACATGTGTATAAAATTATATACTAAATTAAAGTTGAATAGTATGTAATTAATTTTTTTAATATTAGCAAAATAAACAGTAAAATTAAATATATAAAATCCTATAAATTTGAAAAAAGTAATATAAATCTTGGAAGTTTTTAGATACAATAATTTTCATTCAACATGTACGACTATTGCAACTATAATTATTACATATGAACTCTAGACAAAGCTACATACAACTTATGATAAGCAAAAACATGTTTTCAAATGGAGTTTTATATTAGACAATGACTTACCATGATTTTTATTCACAGACATTGTGTAAGACATAATCAACAAAAAAATATTTTATCTGGAATTTGAAAGAAATTATAGGATCAAATAATATCAGTGACATTCTTGAAATCAAAAGAGTACCACCAGAATTGCCTTTTGAAATAACTCAACCGTCTAAAACATGGTTTCTCAGCCTTATAACAATTAATCTCGTATCATTGCGTAATTAAAAAAAATTGAGTTCCAACCTTCAAATTTAACTCACAGTTTGAGATTTCAAAATATGTAATTCAATTAAAATATTCACGATTATGTATCATTCAAATTTAACTCACTGTTTGAGATTTCAGAATGTGTATTGTTCATTGATGTGATGTAATTAAAAAAAATTGCATCGTAATTTTTATATGACTATTTAATTGAAACCACAAAAAAAAAAAACATGAATCTCTTTCAACAACATAACTTATATATTACATTTCAATTTTCAATTACATAAATAATTAACAAAAAAAAGAGAAAATGTCACTCTAATTTGAACATGACATAAAGTTCTCGATATTCTTACTTATTGGTAATGGACCATCATAAAATGTATTATTTTTGTTTAGTTTATTGAGTTTTGTCTTCTTTTCAGTTGTGTAGTGTGCATTCATCTGATATTTACAAAATCTCAAGCATATATCAATTCATTTATATATTGTCCGCTTCATTCATTGAATAAGTCCATACTAACACCGTGCCATAGGCATAGACACAAAATCTAGTGATAATTTAAACTAAGACGGACCCAAACTAAAAAATCAAACAAAGTCAGGCCCATGAGTATTTTTTAGTTGTTTTTTTAAAATATTATAGAACTGTATTTCAAGATCTATTAAAAACAATCGTAAATATTTTTATTTACCTATTTTTTATTTATAATAATACTAAGATTTTCAATATTTGTGAATAAATACAATTTTAGGAATTATTTTTATATATTGGTTTTGTTTGTAATTAGTTATATGCACACGGACTCTTTTTGACTTATGAATAGCTTGTCTAGAAATTTGATTTATACTTTATTTTTGTGTAATATTTAATAGTTATATGACTTTGGTATATAATTAGTTATATGTCATTTTTGAATGTAATTATCCAAATAAAAATGTAAACTCAATTGGAATAGTTTCTGTCAACATCATTAAATGACATTTCTCAAATTCAATTTCAAAAAAAATAATAAATTGACATAAACATAACTTAAGTTATTCCATTTTTTGAAAAGTGAGTTTTGGCAGGACATTTCTAAAAATTATGCACTTCTGTTTTTATATATGCTACGACACAGCCGTGTAATTCACGGTTCAATATTGATATAAATAAAACAATATATTTTTTTAATGATAACCATATAACCGAATAATTATATGAAAAATCATGAATTCAATATGCATATAAAACAAATTATAGAAAATTATGTTAATAAAAACAATAACTTTTTTAACATATCTTTAAATTGATATCGAAGTGACATGTCCTTGACCAAAACATCTTACTTTGTACAATAAAAATTGAAGTTAATCATATAAAATTATAATCAAATCACTCGTGCGATGCACGATGCCTATATTCATATCAATACAATAGTTAAAAAACTTTAGTTCTAATAAAATACACAAATGATTGCAACATAAAGATTATGAGTTCGATGTGTAGAATTGAATATCATAATTTTGTAACATTAAAATTAAGATTATTTTGTTTGGCTCTCATGTAGAGTTCAATTAAAAATCTACACATATAAGAAAATTAATAGAAAAAAAATGAAAATCAATAGTCTTTAGGTTTAAAAATGTTTTACCTTTGGAGATAAAAAATCAATTTATAGAATAAAAAAATTAAGAATTTCAGTTCAATTCAAATTCTAATATTTTTTTTGTATATAGATAATAAAATTTACATTGAAGCCCACAGTTCCAATTCTAAACAATAGAATTGATGTTCACTTTCTCTCATTCTCTACTATGAACTCTCCACAAAATTTAAATTCACTTATGTGTTTTCCGTATTAAAAAATGATAATAAAATATATACAATAAATATATATAAATAAAATTTACATTAATATTTTAAAAAATTGATAACGCATATAATATCAAACAAATGGCAAATTGTTTGTGATATACTAACATGTTTTGTCATAAAACATTAAAACTACACTTTTCAAAGATGGTAATTTTTACAAAATAATTCAAGTATTATGATTCAATTTAAAAATCAAACATAAAGAAAAAATAATTAAAATAATATATAACCAAGGAAATTAAATGTAGGAGATGAGTTAAGGAAAATGAACAAAAAATTCAAACATTCGATAGATAGACATCGGAAAATTTGGTTTAAACCGTGCTATGGATAACTTTTGGACCGCGACCCAGTAAACACTCATAAAACCACATTGTTTTAGTTGATGTATATAAACGAAAAGTAAACAATTTTACCCTAGTTTCACCATACATTGCAAAATAAAAATTTACGCATTTTTTGCAGTGATGACCAACCTTAAGGTTACTACCTTAAAAAAGTCCGACAACGGAAGTTATGACCACCGAGTTACCGGAAACTTGTTGGTATGTTCATATTTCCAAAAATATTCAAAAAACTATGTTTAACTTCAAAACTCGTTTATTAATTTTAATATGTGATTTAGTTCAACTAACAAACAAATTCGATCTGAATGTTGATTAATTTCATCATCAGCACTTTTTTTATATCTGAATTTTTTGACATGTAAAAGTAACTAAAAAATCAGAAATTATCGAGTTTCCATTTTTTTTTACATGTAGCTAGCTGTCTCAAAAAATTGGTCTTATATCGATTTATAGATTTTTTTTACAATAATAACTTTGGTTATGATGAAATAGAGAAAAAATTGTCCGATCTTGGTATTATTATTAATTGATTGTCTGTGAATTAGTTTTACTTCAAAGTGTGTGTATATGATTTAGTTTCAAAATCGTTGTTTTATTTCATATTTATTTTTTCTAGCCTGGATATTAATGCAAAGAAATTGACAAAAAAAACTTGGTTTTGTTATCTCTCATGTATCTACTATGCATATTTTTCTTAATATACTAAATAAGAATGTGAAGAGGTTTTGAAATCATTTTCCAATCAACCATAATAATGACACTTTATATTTTCAATTTCCAATGTAAAAAGGGGCTTATATATAAATTAGAAGTGTTTCTAAATTTGAAAAGTCACTTTTGGCTTTTAACTTTCCAAATCTTGCTCCTCTCCTATTATATATGTATAGATAAGGAAACAAAGGCAAGAAACCGGATGCACATGTTACCTAGGAAGGGAATGGGCCAATCAATAATTTGGGCTCTCGGAATAGATAAAAGGATGCCACGAATTGGGCCTCCAATTTTAACATTCTCCACCTTGGAACAAATGCTGGTTCACAAACATGGACTCACCAGGATATATATTAAGAAATGTATCATCATCGCCTATCCCTGCACTTGATCCAACACAAAGTAAGAACAAAGCAGGGAAAAAGATTTCTAACACACACAAAGATGCAGAAATCAAAATACTTAACTAATTCATAAAGCGGAAAGCAGGATTAGTCAAGTCACCATAGTTGTGCACAGAGAACAGCCATGGAATTTTTTGGGGAAATCACAAGAAAATGGGACATCCTTAATTACCGATATCCATCATCAAAATTTTCAAGCAATTTAGAAAAATTTTAACAGGAAAGCACTTGGTGCCCATATCAGCAGGGTTTAAGCTAGTATCAACTTTATCCAAGTAAATAATGCACTTAGCAACAACATCACGAATGAAATGAAAACGAACATCAATATGTTTAGTTCTATCGTGAAAAACATGATTTTTACGAGTTGAATACCACTTTGACTATCTGAAAATACTACCACTTTTCCTTTCAAAAAACGATTTGAAATTAAGCTTTTAACCAAAGAGCTTCTTTAATTGATTCGGTTATAGCTATGTATTCAGCCTCGGTTGTGAACAAGGCCACAGCGGATTGTAATTGAGACTTCCAACTAATGCAAGACCCACAAAGTGTGAACACATAAGATGTGGTAGACTTCATATGATCTCTATCATTGGTATAATTCGAGTCAACATACCCAACCAATTTAACACCATTTTCAGATTTGAAGAATTTAATACCATAGTTCAAAGAGTGTTTCAAGTATCGCAGCAACCACTTAACGGCGTGCCAATGGGGCAAACCGGGTTTGACATATATCGGGTAAGACAACTAATGACATAAGCTATGTCGGGCGAGTACTAACCATCAAGTACATAATGGAACCTATGGTATTAAAATCACGGATTCTACTCATTTGATTCATTTCAAATTGATTTTTAGGACATTGCTCTTTACTAAGCACAAAGTGGGCAGCAAGGGGAACATCTACAGAATCGGCATCTAACATAAAAAATTTACTCAAAATATTTTCAACATATGAAATCTAATTTAAGTAAACAATTGAGGATTTACGATCTCTAATTATGTTCATGCCAAGAATCTTGTTAGCATCACCCAAATATTTCATGTCAAATCTAAGCACTCAAGCAATTTTTAACAACTTCAACCGATTTGGGACATGGGCTAATAAGAAGCATATCATCCACATATATGAGCAAGAAAACAGGCACATTCCTATCATTCTTAAAATAGAGACGATGATCATACGCACTCCGACTAAATTTTAAATCAAGCATGCATTGATCAAATTTTTTATTCCACATCGAGAGTTTCAAGCCATATAAGGATTTTTTAAGTAAACACACATAATCAGGAAATTGATTATCTACATAACCCTCGGGTTGCCGCATATAGATTTTCTCATCTAAATCACCGTGCAAAAAAGTAGTTTTTATGTCCATTTGTTTCAATTCCCAATTAAATTGAGCTACCAAAGCAAACATAATCCTAACAGTTGTGAACTTAACTACTGGAGCAAAGATTTCAGTGTAGTCTATACCTTCCTTTTGAGTAAAACCCTTAGCCACTAATCTAGCCTTAAATCTTATTGAATCAGATTCATTCTTGACTTTATAGAGCCACTTACAAACAACAATAGAACAGTTTTTCGGCTTAGGCACTAAAATCCAAGTTTGATTAACATGCAAGGAATTCATTTCATCATTCATAACATTAATCCACTCATTACAGTTAGCAGATTTCAAAGCTTGATTATATGTTTTAGGCTCGGTATTATCAATGGATTCAAACACACTAAACACAAATGAAGTATAATCATCAAAACGAGAGGGTTGCCAAACAATGCGTCTAGGTCTATCACGAGCAAGTTGATAGTCATACAATTCATCCAATGTAGGCACTTCATTTTGTTCATTTTCAATTTCATTTTGCTCATTAGGTTCAAAATTTTCAGGATTAACATTATTATCATGCTCATTTTCAAAATTCACATTTTCATCAAACTCATGCAAATTTTCATAATTCTCAATTTCAGGTTGCACACTTGAATTAGCATCATTGGGTCCTAAGGGATGCTCCACCATAATGTGAGCCGAGGGAGGGATAGGTTCAACAGGTTCAACATGAACATTTAAGCAAGGAAATTCGTTTTCATTAAACACAACATCCCTACTTATTATCACTTTAAATCCCGGTTCCTCTTTTAACCCTAACCTGTATCCTTTCACACCCTCGGGGTAACCCAAGAAAACACATCTCACAGATCGAGGTTCAAGTTTATCAAATTTCCTATGAGCATAAGCAGCACAACCAAAAAATCTCAAGTTTGAAAAATCAACTTCCCTACCAAAAAATACTTGATCCGGATATACCATGCAAAGGGACGGAAGGAGACCTATTGATGAGATAGGCGGCGTCAAACGCCTCTCCCAAAACTTTTGGAGAGACCGAAGAGGCTGGCATGCTCCTAACACGTTCCAATAGGGTTCTATTCAATCTTTCGGCAACACCATTTTATTGCGGATTATAAGGCATAGTCTTGTGCCTCTCAATCCCATTTTCAGTACAAAATTTATCCATTTCAAAGTTGCAGAATTCTAACCCATTATCAGTCCAAAGTTTCTTAATTTTAAGACCAGTTTGGTTTTCAATCAAAGTTTTCCAGTTTTTGAAATTTTCAAACACATCAGATTTGTTTCTCATTAAAAACAGCCAAACTTTCCTTGAAAAATCATCAATGATCAAAAAAGTAACGACTTCCACCATGAGTGGGCACGATGCGAGGACCCCACACATCGGCATGTATATAATCAAGTGCGCTTTTGAAGAAAAAATTTGGGGTTAGGGGAAGGTGGAAAACTAGCGTGTTTGTTTTCTCATCACACAAGTTTCCAAAGGGCAAATTAGAAATTTTATCTTTTCCAAAAATTCATTTTTGTTTAAAATTTCAAGACCCTTACTACTCACGTGTCCAAGCCTTTTATGCCACAAATTTGATTTATCTTCCTTAACAAGATTAGCAAAGTTATCATCAAAACAAATAGGCATGTGAGCAAACATACAAGTTACAACGTTTTCCCTTAACGACAACTAACGATCCCTTTAGAATTTTCATCATTCCTTTTCCCCACTTACCTTCTAAACCATCATCTTCTAAAGATGTACACGAAATCAAATTATTACATAAATCAGGCACATGTCGAGCATTTTTCAAGGTAAAAGTGTTTCCAGAATTAAATTTTAAACAAATATCACCAATTCCGGCTATAGAACACTTTTTCTCATTGGCCAAAGAAACAAAACCATTTTCTAAGCTTTTGTAAGAACAAAAAGAAGTTTTTAAATGGTGACATGTGATAAGTACATCGAGTCAATTAACCATTCATTTTCACGGGCATGGTATGAATAGAATTAACAACATTTTCACATAAATCGTTACCATAAAAACATCACCACAAGTTCTCACTAGTAGAAGCCAAATTGCAATCACTTTGCGGATTCAAATTTTTCTTTTTAGGATTTGTGCAATCTTTCCTAAAATGTCCACTTTCACCACAGTTGTAACACTTCCTACCTTTGGTTCTAGATTTTGACCTACTTTTGTTTCTATTCTTATTTTCAAAATTCGA
>CM028384.1:85928290-86013098 GCA_013146195.2 Codonopsis lanceolata
TTTCTATAACCGCTATAGTCCTTGTAGGGACTAATTCATCTTTATCATTTTTGACAAGTAATTCTCGACTTTTTAGGAACTACTTGAACAGGACTAACCCATTTACTATCCGATATAGGTAAATTATACCCGCATCTAAGAGCTTAAGAACTTCTTTCCTAACTTCTTCCATGTGTGGGTTAAGTCTTTTGTCTTCTCTAGAAGGTTTACTACCTTCTTCTAAATGTATTTTATGCATACACATAGAGGGACTAATTCCTTTTAAGTCGCCTAAAGACCATCCTAGCTTCTCTATGTGTCCATAAAACTTTTAACAAACTTGCTTGTTTTTTCCGAGTCGGTCGCTATAATAACAGTAAAGTGTTACCTTCCCTTAAAATGCATATTTTAAGTGGGATGGTAATGGCTTTAATTTTTCGACTTTGGGAGAATTAATAGAAGGCATAAATTCAGAATTTTTACTTTAATTGTTTCTTTTATTTTAGCCTCATTATTCTCTTCTTGCTTTTCTTCCTTAATATCTTCTATCTCAATTTCTTTATCTCATTTCTTCAAAGAGAGATTTTAGAATCTCTACTTCATCATCTTTAATTTCATAACTTTCTTTCAACTATTTCTTTGACTCATCGAATTATTTTCCGATTCTACCTCTTTTATTTCTTTTTCATCTTTCTTTTACTAGCTTCTAGCTTTTCTTTCTCTAATCTTTCTTCTTCTTCTATTTCTCTTTCAATTTCCTCAATGTCAATTTTTATGGGAGGATAGGGCTATCATCATAGACAATAAATCTATCTCTCTCATAATCTTCCTCTTCTTCAAAAGTTTCGTTGATTATTTCAATCTCATCTATTGAAAAAAGCACTCATGTCACTAGGTCTATTCATAGCATCAAACACGTAAATTTCAACTGTTTCACCTAGGACCGACATTGTGAGTTTACCATTTTTCACATTAATCATTGTATTAATGCCATAAATGGTCCGCCTAACAATATTGGGACTTCATTATTAGTGCATATCTTCCTTTCCATCTCTAGAACCACAAAGTCATCTGGTATGATTAATTTATCAACCCTGAACTAGGATATCTTCCACTATACCCAAGGGATATTTAACCGAGCGATCACTAATTGTAATTGCATATTAGTGGGTTTTAGTTCTCCTAAACCTAATTGTTTATAGACCAAAAGGCATCAAGTTAATACTTGCTCCTAAATCTAGCATTGCTTTCATCTTTTGAGCTTCCCAAGGAGACTTGATATTAAAGCTACCTGGGTCTTTCAACTTAGGTGGTAATTGGTTGTAAAACGAACTAACGACGCTTTAAAACAACAATCTTTCGTTGTTTTCAAACTTGTGTTTCTTAGAGTGAAGATCTTTGAAAAACTTTGCATAAGCTGGAATATTTTTAATAACATTTAAGGTAAATTAACATTTACTTTGGATAACATATTATAAATTTCCGTGAATTGTTTGTCCATTCGGTTTTTCATAAGTCTTCTTGAACGGAATTGGAGGAACATAGGTGGTGGAGCCACATAGGTTCCTCTTCTTCTTTATCTTCTTCTTTGTAAATCTTTCATTTTGAATTTCTTCTTTTTCTTTGTTCCTTATTTGGAACCCTAACTCTACTTCTACTTCTTTTCTTTTTCTACCTCTTGATTACTTAAGTCATCAATCACTTTATCACTATCACTATCTTTTTCGATTTCTTTCTATTACTTTTCGAATTTTCTATCAGAGCATGCATATTAAGGAAGGATCGATCACTTACCTCTTCACCTATCACCTTACCACTTCAGAGACGGTGATTGACTTAGCTTGCTCGCTTGACTAGGAACTTCCCTTCTCTTTATTTGCTTCCGAATTTTCAATATGTTTCTTTAGATTTTCAATTTCTTCAAGCATGTACTTCATCAAAGCCGCTTGACCTTTACTAGCTACTTCTTGCTTGGGAACTTCTTCAATTCTCAACCGATTTTGATTTGGCAACCGTGGAGGTTGTGGTGGTTGAGGTTGGAATTGTTGAGGTTGCAAAGGCTTATTTCCTCCCCAAGAAAAGTTAGGATGATTCCTCCAACCAGATTATATGTATTTGAATAGGATCATTCCTTGGCCTTGAGGGTACATATTCATAGCATTAGCCCTGTTCGTAATACATAGCACTTGACGGACAAAATTAGTAGCATGAGAATATAATCCACATAGAGCACATGCTTCTTGAATTTGCCAATTTTCAAATTGAGCTTGTGTATTTGAATTATCTTGCAATTGATATAGGCTCCTATTTTTACCTCTAGCACTTTTCTCTGTTGGGAATTAATACTTAGCATCTCAAATAATTCTTCTAGTGCTTCTCGGTGTCATTCTATTAATAGAACCACCACCGCACTATCAACCATAGTTTGTAAACCCGGCGAAAGACCATGATAAAATTGAAGCACTAACACATGTTGAGCCAAATTATGATGAGGACACATAATAAGCGATTTTTAAATCTATCCCATGACTCATGGAATGTTTCACCCGGTTCATTTTGGAATGACATGATTTGTTTTCTATACTGTAAGAGATGCATGTTTGTAAAATTTGCTCATAAACAAATCATATAATTGTGCCCAAGTAAAAACACTGTTTGGTGTTAGGTTCATAAACCATCTCTTTGCCAATTCTTTTAATGCACGGGAAAATATTTCATTTTAATTTGATCTTCGCTAACCCTCCTAAAGGAAAAGTACTCATCATGTATTCATATTCTCTTAAGAAACCGACAGATCTTCATGGGGCATCCCATGAAAAGATGGTATGGCATTAAAATAATGTCCTTTTAACTCAAAATTCCTAACAAAGATCGGCAAGACTAGACATGATGTCACACATTTAATGAAGGTCTACTAAAGTCATTAATAGTTCTTTGATTTACTACTACTTCCATATTTCTTCTTGCGTGCTTTTCTTGTCTTTGATTCCTATTGACCGGTCAACTAGGTTTCGTGATTACGATTATTGTTATTATCTTCCATTGTAGGATCAACCGAGGATCCTCTGATCAGATTGGTCTTGATTATCGCTCGAAAGCTAGATTTTCAAAATATCTTTGGTATTTTAACAATATTTATCTCTTGATCTAAGTCTACCAATTCAGATTTAAAGATCTACGACCTTGCATAAAAATAAATTAAAGCAATTTAAAAACAACTAACTATTAAGGTAAAATAAAAAAATAAAATCTTTTTGTATTTTTATTTTTATAAAACCTAAAATTAAACTAAAAACTAAATTAAATTAAAAACTACGCTACCACAAACTAACTACGTGAACTAGCTTGTCCCCAATCCGCCAAAAACTTGATCGATGTTTTATTTTATCTATTTCCTTGCAAGTGTACAAGACTATTATAGAATAGACTCTGAAGCAAGGGTCGAACCCACGAGACAAGTGATCACTAACAGGCATGGATTATAGATAGCAAATTATTAACCTAAGGGGGTTTTATGTTTAATTCTACTCTAAATTACTAGTTATAGATGTTTAACTAATTAGACAAGAATAACAGATATGAAGATCTTATGGTGAGTGGAAATCTAGGATTGGTTTCACTTATATCTCCTTTATGTTCAATTCATAATAATGTCATTCAATGTCTTGGGTTCGTTCTCACTAAAAATAGATATAGTCTGTTGAACAATTGGTTCATTCTCCATCCCCGCAAAATTCACCCATTCATATCCTAAGCACAGAACTATCAATCTAGTCAGTCACCTAGATTTATGATCTATCTTCACCTAGATCATGTAAGAACCCTGGTCCTAACTTATCACTCTCGTGCCGATAGGTCCAATTTATTGTGTTGGTGAGCAGTTGTACGACATATGCACTTGGTCATGCGCTTATCCGCACCTCTAAGCCTTTATTATTTTGCGATTACATTCATTTGTTCAAAGCAAAATAATATAGGGGTTGATAAACAACACAATCAACAAGCATTGAATAGACATATATTATGAATCAAAACATAAATTGATACAAGTTACCTCCCACCTCCTAGATTATGGATGATTTAGTTCATCATAGACAAACACATGGAGATGATGAAAGACATGATTTGATCTTCAATACTTGAAATTACAAAACCTAACTATGTTATACAATCTAAAACTACCTAAAATCTATGTAAAGAGAGCTTCCAACCTGCCCTCCTTATGCTTAGGCTCGGATCCACTTCTATATATACTGGGAGTTGTGATTGGATCGAATGACTGTGAAAATCCGAAAAATGATTCGCCTACCTTGCGATCGCAGGTGTCGGATACCAAGGCCCCGCAAGGTCTCAAAGGTGTGTGGTTTTGACTCTTCGATAATGACTTCGGGGCTCCATCGCCTACCTTTGCGCAGAACTGAGGCACCTTGCGTCCGCAAGGTGTCCGTAATTGACGCTTCATTTTTCTTCATTTTTTTCTTTCTTGTAATTTGCACTTAAAACCCCGAGTTTCGCTTTCACGAACAACTCGAAACTTACAAAACTCACCGAAACATATATTAGTACTCAAAAGACTCGTGAAATAGCATAATTTAAGTCACATAAGTATATAAAATCGACGTATAAAATACATCGATCACATCCCCAATAATGTTTTCGTTGCCCCACTCAATAATGGTGTCGAGGGTCATACTGTAGGCGTTCGCCTCTGACCATGTGGCGAACTCTCGATCATAATAGGAGGACCTCCTTGTTATGTACATCAGCTTCCTTTCAAGAGTTCAAAGTCGAGGCCCTCACCTCTTCAACCCGCCTCTCCAGATCGGCGACTCGTCGCCGACTCACTGGCTCCTTCTCAAATAAGACCTCGCCTCAGAATCCTGGGCAGCCTTTCTCGCCTCACTAGCCTTTTTCTCAACATCACCAGCACGAGCTTCAGCCAGCTCTTTTTCTTTTGACAAAGCGAACATCTTGTCCTCTAGTTCAACCGTTTCTCTGCCTCAACACCTCCAAAGAGGCCGCCTGACTGAGGATTTCGATTGCCTTGATCGGCCTAGGCTTGAACCTTTCAACTTCTAATCCTTGATCAAACCGAGCACTCAACGAGGTCACAAAAAGAGCAAAGCTACAAATAGAAAGAGCAAAAATTAGAAACAATACACCCAAATAAAAAGAAAAGGAGAAGAAAGAGAGAAGTTTACCTCACTCACGCAGAGCCCGACAGTCCCCATGACCTCATTGGGTCGGAAGGAATTGGCGACGCCGACCATGTCTCCTCACTTGAGCTCCTGATAACTATCCCTTGCCCCACTGTGGTCAGGAAGTCCCGACGAGAAACATCAAAATTTTGCGCAGCTTCGGATGTTCCAAGTCTTTATGAAGCCGGATCCCGCCGCTTTTGTGGTCGGTGCCATAAAATCGCCCATGCCACTCTGACCCTCTCTCTTTGTCGTCGAGGAGGATACAAAATTTTGGCTTCAACTTTGGACAGCCAGGGGGCGAGCGCACACTTCTTTTCAACACTTTGCTCGTCCTCCCAAATACATCCTCCATCATTCTTTGGCAAGGGGGGAGCACTCGACGCAGGCGGGTCAGTAGTAGCGAATAATGTTCAGATTTTTCTTCGCCGGAGCCGAGGGTTTACTTTTCCGCCTCAGACGACTCTCTGAGGCCTGTGAGGTCGTTGTTGTAAAGGAGGGCCGAGGACCCAGCCCCTTGTTCGCTCGGCCTACAGGCATATACCTTCCGGGATCGGGCTCGCCTCCCCATCTTCCTTCGGCCTGGTCCGCCTGCCTTTCGCCTCGATGCCTCATTGATATCGACAATCATATCTAAAAAAAAAAAAGAGAGAGTGAAAGTTAGAACGAGGAGAATGTTGTATATGATAATAATACAAGTGAAAAACGACGAAGAAGTGATGAATACTTCCACAGCCTTCAAGGTTAAATATATTGTCTTTGCATTGAGGACAATCCAGTTTAAATTTACTCCCCTCGCGCATCGACCACCTGGGGTACTGTATATACTCTGGGACCTCGCACCGAACGTCCAGCCCTTCTAATCTCTTGGTCGACATACCGACCATCGTCAACAGGATTTCGTCCTTGCTTATCAAGCTCCAACAAAACACTCGAGTTGGTCCAGTCCCTCGGACTCCAAGAAAGTTCTCAATGGCCGTTCGAGCGGACTCCTCATACACATCAAAGTCCGGCCAGGAGAGCGATTTAATCGGCGGCCGAGTATAGGGAAATTCCACCCATATCTACTCTCGACCAACAAAACCTTCTCGTCCCAATGCCCCATTTTCCCAGGAGGTTTGGCGAACAAGTTGATTCCTCGATTATAATTCTTACACGAAAGACGATTCAGGGACTTGGTCACCGCAAAATAAGTTTTGAACAGGGGCAAGGTCGGCTCGAACCCGAGTATCCGATCACAGGAAGCAAATGAGATCAAATACCTGACCAAGTTGAGGGAAAGGTCGAGGGGATGGACACTTGCCTCTTTAAGGAGCTCGCAGATAAAGGGATCAAGGGGAAATCGAAGACCCGCCTCAAAAAAGGAAATATAAAAACCTATTCTATCCCTCATACCCCTCAGCTCGTCCATACCAATTGAATTGTGGGGAGCAGATCCTCGGAATCTTTTCCGACTATGATTGTATTTTTCATCCCAGCCCTCTACATCGCTCAGCCACACGTTATTTCTCCACTCCCTCAGTATTCTACGAGCGGGATGAGCATCATCGGCCTCTATCGAGCCCTCTTCAACATGGGCAGCAACTGAGGAAGTTTCTCCTCATTTCTCTTTAACCAGGGCCTTGTTCGCCTCCACTACCTCCTGGGGGACTATCTCCCTATAACATTGGTTGAAGAGATACCGAAGGGCCAGGTCTTATCGTGCGGACATAGCGCAGTTGGAATATCATCGGTACATACTTTTCATGTCTCCATATTGTAACCACCACTGACCAACAACGGCATCGCTTCGCTCGGCTTCACGGCGACCAAGCCCCATTTGTTTGCGAGTACAATCTTTTCGTAGTGGGCGATCAAGCATACACCGAGTCCGGGCTAACATGCTTTGTCCTCATACTTCGTTTAGAAGCAGTCGAAGAACTGGGCGAGGAAGATGACGAGGTCTCGCTTGGAGTGAAGGCAGGGACGGAAGAGGTAGGTATCATAAAGCCTAAACACTAGACTTAGGAATTAAAAACGAAAGTTAGCAAGGAGAGAGGGAACGAGTACCTGCGAATAGAAGTTGAGCTGGAACGAGGAGGGAGTAAGAAATCAGGCGAGGATCTGAAAAAAGGAAAGAATCACCGTGGTTAGCGCCGGTGTACCGGGAAGAGCATCAGTCACCGAAAAAAGCAACAAAACCCATAAATCACTCAAAACAGGCTCAAAAACTACGAAATGTGTATCAAACAAAGGAGGAGGAGAATTCGAACCTGGAAACTAAGTTTGTAAGACAAAGGAACGGCTGGAAATAGCAGAAAGGAAAGAATTAACATAGTCGGTTTTTTCACCTGCACTGAAGTCACAGAATAGGAGGGAAATTTCGGGAAGAAGGAAGAGTGAGCAACAAGTCGGGAAATTTCACCTTTTATACAAACCCGATGACACCGGGTCGACCCGACCAAAAACACGCGGATCTTACCTAAACCATTCCTTGGCCGACACGTGGCAAGCTGCATGCACATAAACGGCTGCAAACCGACGACGTTTTGAGGAAATGGACGCCATCACATTTATAAACAGTAAAGTGAAATGATTACCTATGACTCCTCGGTTACCATGCATTTAATGCATACGGCGGACCAATTTCCTAGGAAAATTCCACTAATAACTCTGAAACACGTCCTAGCCATCAAAGTGATCGGGCTCAACTGAACGAGCAACAAAATTGTCAAAGTCAAGGAGTGACCACAAGCAGAGATGAACGAAGGGCCGAGGAACCATAGTGAAGATCAGGGACAGTCAAACCGAGCAAAATACTCGATCATACTTTCCAAGATAAGGATAAATACTCGCACTTGGAAACTCGGGGGACTATTGAAGGGACCCGACCTGGGTCCTCCTACGTGGCACGACCACGTGGACTCCAGTCAGACTTGGGCAGGTACTACCGGAACCGAGGACCATCAACTAGCCGACCACCATCGGCGACCATCAGCTAGTCGAACCGCCATCCTCAATGATCTTAGACCATTCCGAGCATATGAGTAACACACGACCACACGGGCGAGGACTGTTAATGCTCGGCCAATAACCCTTATATAATATGATAGACCTGATTCATAGCCTAGACATAGCTTCCAGATGTCCTCTTCACAGAAGCTAGGCAAGCCATTCAAGCCGCCATATCTTACCGGCTCATCAACCGCCTACAATTGGCACATCACACGCTACCTGTTGACCACTCAGGAACTGCCAGCAAGCCGACCAGGGAACAAGTCCCACCATTAGGGGCCCCCATCCTAATTATGATCCCAAATCCAAACTACTATAAAAGGAAACCTTTCTCTTGAAAAAAGGTATGATTTACTTGACATTCTAAAGACTTGAAAAGCTTTTGCACACTAGACCATAGACAAGTTCATTATAAGATACCACCGGAAGCTTAAGGGAACGCCTTGCTCCGGCACACACATAAATCCTTGATTACTGACTCTCACACCGGAGGGCTGTAGCTGGGAAACCCTCAGCACCCTAACGGTAGTTTTCCTTTCAGGTGACCAACAATCAAAGAGCAAGCACAAAGCCCATATATCCTATCAAAATTGGTACCTCCGGTACCCACATACACCGACGTGGTCATCAACCACAAGACATGTCAGCTCTGGTTCATTACGTGGACTACCAGCTTAGTCACCCCATCTTTGTGGCGTGATCAGAGAGATTCCATGTATTGTACGATGGCTCCTAATCCCCCTCACCCTGATGAACTGCCCTCACCTTGCAGGTACATATCATGTATTTTAATGATGATTGATTCTAGTGTTTTTGATGATTACTTAACCTGTTTTCTTTTACCTTACCCTGTATGCAATCAGAGTTAAACCCCCATTTATCCCATATTTGATTTTTTATTTAAGTCAATTACCTGGAATCCCAGAAAATATTCTGGATTTTGACCGAGTGAAAATCGATAGTCTAACATGATTTGTTTGTCCATGAGATTGTCAAGTACAGTGACTATGTTGGTGTTTTTGATTGATTAACATCCACACAAATAGAAGTTGCAGCTGGTGATCTGATAGCTGGCTAAATAGAGGGAAGATAATCTCAACATTTTTGTAAAATGTTCGTTAGTGCTTCAATCTTATATGGTTGTTACTTTTCCTGCAGAGATATTCTAATAGAGTACTCGAAGCAAGTGATGGAATTGGGATGTTTATTGTTCGAGCTATTGTCAGAGGCTCTTGGGCTTAATCCAAATTATCTCAAAGAGTTGGGATGCGTCGAGGGGCTTGCCGTCCTCTGCCATTACTATCCTTGGTGTCCGCAGCGAGAAGTAACCATTGGCACAGCAAGGCATGCTGACATGGACTTTCTTACAGTGCTTCTGCAAGACAATATTGGTGGTCTCCAAGTTCTTCATCAAAACCAATGGGTTGATGTTCCTCCTAGCCCTGGAGCTCTTGTGGTGAATTTTGGAGATCTTCTGCAGGTAATTCTTTGACTCTCTATACTTCTTTGTGGTTACGACTCGTACATAATAGGAACAACTAATATCTGTTTCATAATGTGATTAACGATTTTGACCCTGCAAACTATGAAAAATAGAATGACGAAAATTTTAGATTTGGTCCTGAATTAACATTTGCAAGTGATACATTTTTCAGCTCATAACGAATGACAAGTTTCCAAGTGTTGTACATAGAGTACTTGCAAACAGTGTTGGTCCAAAAGTGTCAGTTGCAAGCTTCTTTAGCACAGGGCAGATTCCATCGTCAAAGCTGTTTGGACCTATTAAGGAGTTGCTATCCGAAGAGAATTCCCCCAAATATCGTGCAACCACGGTGAAGGAATATGTGGATTACTATCGAGCCAAGGGACTTGATGGCACTTCTGCACTGTTGCATTTCTACATCTAGGCTTGGATAAGGAGATGATTTAAATTAGCACTTGACTACTTGGCATGATGGATGATTTGAGAGACTATAAACATATTGATAATTACATGGCCGCCCCATAAGCTCACTAGGCGGCCAGTTAAGGCCCCCATTTTTTTTTAACAAAAAAAAAAGGGTAATATCACATATTAGCTTACTATATATAAAGGGTGAAAACTAGGCCGGTCCCATATGATGGAATTATAATTGGAAAAGTTTCATGTATTTGTTTTAAACCGATAAAGTACACTTTTGGAAAGAAAATAACGAAGATATCCTTAATGAAGGAAAGACGCGCGGACAATACCGCTGTCTAAATATGGGCGTCGCTCAACATTTTGAGCCTCACAATGCAAAAGACCCTGCCTAAATTTGGGGATCGTTAAAAATTTTGAGCATCGCCAAAATTTTGTTTCCATTCACAATTCTAAATTGGGCATCGATAACATTTTATAAAACGTCTTTACCAGCTAAACCCTCAAAAGAAGACCAAAGAAAAATGCTCATGGTTTATATTTATATGAATTGTTCAGATTTTTTTCTCTTTTTTCTCATGCCCTGTCACAAGAAAACTCTATAATCACACAACTACAAAGGGACCACGGCCACCCAAGAAACATCACCTCCATCCATTCTCTCTCTCTCTCTCTCTCTCTCTCTCGTTCATTACCAATGATCAAAACAAGCAACAAACTCTCTCTCACTCTCTCTCTTTCCCAATCGGCTCATCATCAAGAGAAGAAAACACAACAACAATAGTTCCTTGTAGCTTTAAATGAAAGAGGATCAAAAGTATGCCATTATGAGTTCCATTTGGAGGACGGAAGGGCTCAATAGTTATTATCTCACTCTTCGAACGTGGGTTCCCGTTTTCTCTCCATCAAAGGCAATGTTCTCAAGAATGGTGGCCTGGATTCCGAAAAAAAAAAAAAAAAGAAAAAGGATGAGCTATGGAGCTCTCTGGCGGCATCGCAATTTCGACGCCCAAATCGTAAGTTTCGACGCCCAAATCATAATTTCTGACGCCCTTGTAAGTTTCGACTATTCCGGTACCAGAAATGAGCGCTATTCCGTTGACGCGAGGCTCCAAATGAGATAGTTTTCCCGAGGTGAGTAGATTGTGTCTTTAAATATGTGACATGTTTGACTGTGTAATTAATTTGTTGTTGTTGGTTTTAAAGATACGAGGAGGTGTTCAAATCTCACCTTGTTTTTTATGAAGCAAGGATAACCAAGCTAATCAACTCATGTGCTTACCCAATACACCATTTGAGTTTACCCAAATGTCTGTGAATTAAAAGAATTAAGGATGTAGCAATTGGGTAGAGAGAATTGGTATTTGATGTCGGTCGTTAAAGAGAGAGATATGGTGATGGGTGCGGTGGGCCTTTTTGGAAAACAATAATTAAAATGGACTTTAGCGATTAAATTAAAAAAAATAGGGGAGGAGCGGTTACAATTTTACAAAAGTGCACTGCCCCGCAATTATTCCATATATAAATCATAAGCCAACATTTTAAAGTACAACAGAAAGCCGGTATAAAGAATCTTGGGCAAAATTCGGGCAGGTCTACTTTATTAAGTTTCTAATAATCGTTAAAGTATCATCTTTTTATTTTTAACCGGAAAAAGTCACTTTTGGACGCGAAAAGACCGCGATACCCTTAATTAGCAAGATGCGCACTACAACAAGTTTACATATCGCGGTTCCCTTTTTTATATGTCGCGATGCAAAGTTTCATTCATCAATTAATTTTGTATATTTTTGCACCGCGGTTCACAAATTATTGGGACGGATGGAGTATTAATTAATTTAATGAACTGCTAGTTTATATATCGCGACGCAAATTTGATAAAGTGCAAGTTTATTTATTGCGGTGCAAAGTTTCCTTCATCAATTAATTTTACATATTTTTGCACTGCGGTTCACAAATATATTCACCGTGATAAAAACAATTGCACCGCGATATAATTGCACTTTATAATGTACTTTATAAAAGTACAATTAATTTTACATATTCTTGCACCGCGATTCCTTTTTTATATATAACGGTACAAAGTTTATAATAAAGGAAATGAAAAATTCATAAAAAAAATAATTGCATCACATCCTAAATCTACATCGTGGCGCGCCTTTTTTTATTTGCTAGCAGCAACGTTCTCAAAATCGTTAGGCGGCCACTAGACGGCACACTAGCGCCTAGGGGACTAGTCGGGGCGTAATCGAGGCCTAGGCGGGGCCTATAATTAAGACATAATTACAATTTTTTTAATAATTTACATCAAAGATCAAACACATTGACTACAAATTTAATTTTTTTTTATGTTTGTCATTTCGTCAAACACTTGTCTGTATTTATAAAATGAACAAAAATATACAAACCTATCATTAATCTCAATTCCCAACAACCCCAAAGTAATAAACCAGCCAAGTTTAGAACTAAAAACAAAAAATATATATATTACTCCACCTACCTCCTACAACCCACAGTCTAACATATCCTCCCTAGTCCCTTCTCATTCTAAATTTTGAATCCTGAGACGGCCCCCTTCTTCTTCATCTTTTTTTCTTCATCTTTCTTCTCTCTATCTGGCAGACCGGCAACCCATTTTTCTTTCTTTTTTTTTCTTCTCTCCCTCTCTCCGGCAGACCAACTCTCCTCATTTTTTCATCCTCCAATCTCTTTCCTCCTAGATCTAACCCTTCAATCTATCCCTTCCCTCAGCCCATTGAATATCCACAAAATCAAACTCATTTTCTTCCTACCTCCCTCTCTGCCTCACCATTACCACTCCCTTCCTTCCTTCTTCCGGTCACACGCCACAAAATTCAAAGCTACAAAAATAAATTAAAGTCGGCGGGGTTTGGCGTACGATTAGGCGGCGATTAAGAAAATCGTGACTGGTGGAGGCGCTAGGGCCTAGGCGGAGTCAGGCGGGGAGTTTTAGAACACTGGCTGGAAGTGTTCAATTTCTCTGGTTAAAAATGGAATGAACTTTGGAACATATGTGCACCGCGTTATTCTTAATCACAAAAAGGAACATGTGCACCGCGGTAAATATAATTGTTAACAAGCAACAAAAATGTCTCTTACAAACCAATATATATCTATAGAAAGTCAAACTTTTAAACAAAATTACAAACGGATACATAAAATAAACTACCACGAAGAACATTTATATTGCAAACCAGTACATATCTATTCTTGTTTTTTTTTTTTTAATTGCATGTCAGTTATCCCGAGAAATCTTCAGTGTGAGAATTAGCATACTATAATAGGGTTTGTAAAGTAGATGAAACTTTATTATGATTTATGGGGTTGACAGAAAGATCAAAAAAGAGAGCAGCTCTTCTCATCTGATTTATTGTCAATTTCAGCCATTGTTTATCATCAAGTTTCTTGTCGTAAACCAAAAGAAAGTTCATCCTTCATCAAGTTCCTCTGATGCCCAAATTAGGATTGGTATGCATACGAATGGTTTAATTCCAATGCACAAATTAAATTGTGATGAATCATATAATTGCTAGATGTATGACCATATTTATGCAGATTCAGATCCATATAAGTTGAATGTAGTGCCAAAGCTTTGGATCTAGATGCAAAGTTTTAAGTCTAGAACCAAAGCTGGCTTTGAAGAGAAATAATGAAGAAAGAAGGACCAAATGAAGGAATGATAGTTATGAATTAAGATGGAGGAAACGACAGTAGATATTTAAGGACCTCAAATGGGTTGTTTTGTGAAGAAGAAAAAAAATGTTAGCAGATATTTTCTTTGATATACATGTTGCAAAAAAGAAAATATGCACCACGATATATAGATATTTTTCTTTGAAGCTAACTCTCGATATACGTGCTACTCACTTCATAACCACACAAAATGAAATATGCACCACGATATAAAAACAAGGGAATCAAATTTACTGATTCATAAAATAGATAAAAAGGAAATATGCACCGTGATATAAAAACAAATATGCACCAAGTGAATTACTATCTAACATTCATTTTTTAACCGCAATATATAAAAAAATATTAATTCTGCCACCAAATAAGAAAATGTACACCACTATATAGATAGTTATTGTCAAATACTAAGGTGTCGTTTGGTAGCCAGGGTTAAAGACATATATGATTAATAAAGACAGCCGATTGCTTGATGTTTGGATTAATAGTTGCTTGATGTTTGGTGCAATAGGCGGTCAAGACTAATAACACGAGTTATCCGGATTAAGTCATTATTGCCTCACTATTAATACCAAGGAGGAGGGTGGTATTATTAGCGCCCTCACTAAAAAAATTGGGATTAACATTTGTAATCTCAAAATTACCCCCGATATACAAGTGAGGATTAATAGCGAGGTCACTAATAGTACTGGGAGTAATAATACTGCTTATCCTTGTCAGACTACCAAACAAGCCCTAAATGAATTACAAACGAATAAAGAGAATAAACTACCACTAACAACAAATGTCTAATACAAACTTATCCTCCCTCAGTTTTCAAATTATTGTCCTCTTGGGCTTAGTTCCTGAATTGTTAGCATTCCTTCAAAATATGGGTTTTGTAGTTTCTGTGGCTTAGTTGAATGTTGAGGTTTTTAAGTAGAGTAGGGTTTGTAAAGTAGAGAAACTCCAATTATGGAGTTGACAGAGAGCACAGCGCTTCCATCTGGCTCCCTCCATGTTCCATTGCATGAAAGAAGAAAGGGATGGCATTGCATCCATTGCCCAAACTAAGGTTGGGCTATTAGCAATGGTAGAGAGGAGAAGGATGTTCATCACATATGTTTTAAATCCGATGCACAAATTAAGATTGCCAACCAAACATGTTTTTTTGGATCTAGTACCATATAGTTTGTAGGATGTTCATTTCAAAGCTTTGGATATATATAAAAAGCGGCTTTGAAATGAATTATAGAAGAAATAACACAACACAAGCAACTAAATAAGGAAGAAAGAATGAACAATTGAAGGAAGAATAGTTTTTAGTTATGAAGAAAGATGAAAGAAATGACTTGAGATATTTGAGGATGAAAAAAGTGGGAGGGTTGTTTTAGGAAAAAGAAATATGTGCACGTTATATATTTCTTTAATGCTGACTCAAGAAATATGTGTTGATATGTTTTTTACTTCATTTATGCACTTTCTTCAATGTTCTAAAAATTGGCCTAGGACCCACCTCGATGCTTAGAAATTTGGCAAATTGGTGAAAAAAAATCGGTTAGACGACCAACTACTGATTTTTCATATTTTTTAATTTTTTTTAAATTTTGTCCCTAAATAATGTCATTTTGGGGTTTTAAAATAATAATAATAATAAATATCAATTTCAAATTATTAAATTATTTTTGTAAATTTGTAATTGTCAATGGACCTATGAATAATTGAACTATTAACTATTTTTTGTAATATTTTGAACCTTAGATGATAGTACATCCGTTTTCAAATTATCGTCCACCTTTCATTTTTCGTTAATTCTTAAATAATTGTCTTCTTTCAAAACTTTCCTTTTTGGGAAAATACTTTTACCACTTTACCCTTACTTTTTCTACCTTTTTTTAACTATGGTCACATACTCAAGGGTATTAAAGGAAACCACACATTTCATCAATATTTAAAATACAGTAAATTGCTTTTTTTCTTAAACGGTGTGCCTGGTCAAAGTAGACAATATTTTGAAGATGGGGGGAGCATTAAATTTCTAGTTTTACTTGTAAAATTTAACATCATATTGTAATCATTATTTTTTTTATTTTTAATTATTTTATATTTTCAGATTTTTTTAACTTTTGATTTTTAAAGAAAAACGAAAAATAAATTTTAAAAAATGAATAGCTAAATTAACTAAATCAAAACAACAAATCCCCGGCAAACGACGCCAAAAACTTGATGTGTTATAATTTTATCTCGCAAGTGCACACGTCAATCGGAGTATAGTTGTGCAAAGACAATGGTCGAACCATATAGATTTGAGTTTTGATTAAAATAAATTTAACTAATATATTGAAATAAAGCAATTAATAACTAAGAGGGGGAAGGTTTTGGTTTTACTAAATTAAATTAACTAACAAGCAATAAAATAAACTAATTAACAAAGCATGTAAATATGAGATAAATCAAAGTTTGTAAAACGCCTAAGAATTAGGATTCACTTGTATATCCATCTTATGTTTTTGGGTATAGTATCAATTAATAATAAAGGGTTTGTTCGCTAATGTAAAGATTGAGACGCTTGGAGCACGATTTGCAATGCTTAGTACCCAGCTTTATTATGCTTTCTTGGTCCGTCTACATAACAATTAAGGCAAAAGACACCTTTGGACCGTTGTACTTTTCAAAAAATTACAATTAGACCACTGAGATGTCAAAATTTTCGTGATGGCCACTGTACCAGACTTATCTTGCATGTTAACCCAAATTTTAGATGGACGTTAAGTTCAGACGTTAAATTTTGTTAAATACCTATTTTGCCATCATCATCTTCGTCATCATCTTGTGTTATCCATTAAGAACAAAAAATCCCAAATTTGCATTGCCTCCATAGACCAAATAACCTAGATCTGGGTTTTAAAACTCAGATCTGAGTTTTACACCGCAATTAACAAATACCCCATCTTCTTTATCATCAATCAAATGATATTATTAGAACTCAAATCTAATGTCTCCAAATTGGTCAATTTGTACAAAGATTCAGGTAAACCACAAACAAAATTATTGAAAGACAATACTAAATCTTAATGGCCTAAGATATTAACAAGCTAAAGAAAAGAGCAGTCAGATTTCCCGGTGAGACCATGGCAATCGAACGTCATAAGTCTCACTCAAAAGGGATGAAGCTTTGAGGACTATGTCCATTCTGGCAATCTGGAACAACTTCTCCTTCATCTTCCTCAACACAAAACCTTTGATCTCAAAGTCAAATTCACCAAAACGGTGGTGGAATTAAGGGTTGATGGATTCCTTAGATGGAGACTTCTTGGTAGTGGTGGGGTTTGCGTCGTCCACGTCTTTGGGAGATGAAAGATGACAGATCTGAATCTGGATTCAATTGTTTCCACCGTCTTTCTCAATCACTTCCGCAACAACGATTGGCTCCGCCGGTGAGGGAGCGGATTTCTCTTCCTCCTTCTCCACCTTGGTTTCGACAGATGATGGAGTTGCTACAACAGATTTGCCATATTTGGATTTGTAGAAGAAAGGTTACGGGTGAATTGCCATATTTGGATTTGTGGAAGAAGGGGTTACACAAATATTTAAAGTTTATCTCCTTTTGTTTTTATTAAAGGTTTTTAAAAAAAGTTTATCTGGTTTTTTAAAGCTCACTATGTGCAAGGGCAAGATTTATTTTTATTAAAGAAGAAGAAGACGATGATGAAGAGGGCAAAATAGGTACTTAACCTATGTTAACGTCCAAACTTAACGTCCATCCAAAATGTGGGTTAAATTGCAAGATAAGTACGGACAATGGTCATCCGAAAATTTTGACGCCTCGGTGGCCTAGTTGCAATTTTTAAAAGTACAGATGACCCAAATGTGTGTTTTGCCAACAATTAAATGTCTATTAAATACACGAAAAACACACACGAACCTAGATCTACACCTTAGCCCGATCAAGAAATCAGTAAGATCTAATTATCACTTAGGTTGACTAATGTATGATGTATGCATATGGTCGTGCAGATAGTCATACCCAAAAGCCTACATATCCACAAACACATCCAATACGTGGGTGTTTCAATGAAAGACCAAAGATAATCTATATGATAAAAAAGATTTGATTAAATAAAATTAATGATTAGAACAAAAAAATTCAATACAAGTTACCTCAAATTCCTAGATTATGAGGTTAGTTTCCCATAATTGAAAGTACAAAAATTTTAACCATTCTTGGAGAATCATTCTTCATAGATAAAAAAAATACAAAACTTCTCTCCTCTTTTTTAACCTAAAAGAGATATATTTATACCTAATAATTGTATAACAACTAGGATAAAGAGGAACAAAACAATTAAACCCTAAAAAAACTCCAAAGTGTGCGGCACGCCAACCTAGGAGAAAAGTGGCGGCTGATTTCTTAAGGAATAAACTGATTTTCAGCCTTTTTGACTTCAACTTCCAGCATTTGCACTTTAGTCCTTAAAGTCTTCAATTTCTGCATAAAATGCCTATATTTTGCACAATTGTTCTCAAAGTCCTAAAACTATAAAACAACACTACAAAATATATTAGAAAATAAAAACAATGAGAAATAACATAATTTAAGCCGGAATAATACCCAATAAATGAATATAAAACTCATTCATCAATGTAAAAATCACTTAAGAGGCCTTCTAAATAAATGTAGAACCCAACCAGACAACGACTTTCTACATTAAAATGTTTTCTATTACATTTTCCTCTTTGTTTCTCTCCTCTAAGCCATACTCAAAATTCCTCACTTTCAAATCTGTATGCCTAGACTTACACATGTGTTTCATAACATCAATAGCTCCCTTCATATGATTTATCATCACACATGTGTTATGTCAAATGGGTTGGAAGTCAAAAGACAATCCTTCCTTCTTCAAGTTCATAAAAATAGAGGAAAAGGTGTGATGGGATTGGTATGCATTCGATGCCTAAATTAGGATTGGTATGCATCCGATGCCCCGAGGAAAATCAAGGACTTTACAAATTTTATAATTCCAATGCACAAATTAAGATTGCGACGAAGCATGTATTTTTCCGGATTTAGGACCATATTTATATAGATCCAGTTCCATATTAGTTGAATGTAGTGCTAAAGCTTTGGATTTAGAAGCAAAGTTTTGGATCTAAAACTAAAGCTAGATTTGAAGAGAAAAAACACAACACATGAAAGGAAATAAGGAAGAAAGAAAGATAGTTATGAATAATAAAAAATGAAGAAATGACAGTAGATATTTAAGGACGAAAAAAGGAAGAAGAAGGGTTGTTTGTCTTTAATTCTGGCTCTTGATATTCTTAATCCCCAATAAAGAACATGTGCACCACGGTATATAATTATGTGAACCGGTGATACTTTTATCTAAGAGAATTATGTATCGAGGTGATACTTTTATATAACGCGATATAAAATTTTATGTAACATGGAGAATATTACCAAACCGAAGTTTTATACGTATAAGAGAATTATGTATCATGGCACGATACTTTTATAACTAGCTATTGAAAATTACTTGCAATCTTAGTTCACAACAACAACATTACTACAAATTTATACTAGTTTGGGCAATACATAACCATAAACATGTACGTAAAAACTTGTACACAAAAAATTAATTATGTTTTTACAAAATCACAATTTCAAAGTTGATATTCAATTAGTCATCTATGACTATTTGTAAACCATTCAATGTTTTTACAATTGTTCTTAAACTTGATATTTGCAACCCTTTGGTAATTTCTTTTACATGTGCAAATCTGTTTAGATTTTTGTTTTTTGTTTTTTTGGAGGTTTTTGAACCTCGTCTAATGTAGGGATAGAGTCTTTGATATCTGCACATATAGGATCCTGGGTAGGTGCTGAGTTTGCAGTAGGTGTTTGTCACGCCCCCAAAACCACCTCGAGGCGTGAACCAGCTCACACCAATCTTAACCGAAAGTAACTTAAACCAAAAGCACGTAACTCACAGGAAGAAAACAAATAAATAATAGTTTCTCAAATATATCAATATTTTATACAAACATATTTTCAATTACAATTTTAACAAGATCCATAAATGTTTTTCTATCAAAGTTGAGCGCTCCAATCTTCTCTTGCTTCATAAGTCCAACATTTCGGTATAGCTGCAATCTAAGGGGCATGCAAATGGGAAGGGTGAGTTTAAGACTCAGTAAGGTTCTACTGTTCTCATGTATGCTATGCATGTATGTAGTATTTTAAGTCATGAAGCAGTTTTAAAAGCAGTAATAACAAGTCAGTCAATCAAGTCTCGCTACTACATAATCGATTCAAAGTATTCACTGTCTCATACCAGTCAATACAGTGACACATCACGAGTAATAAGATATCATACTCATATAAGTGCGATATAAAAACACATAGAGTTCACCAATTGTACAGCAGGTTCACCGGGTCGAGATACATCGCTCCCAATTATTCATGTAGATACACCGATCAACGGTGTTCTCTGTGAAGTCATAAGATGTAATGGTATTATGGAATTTAAGATACCATTGACGGGAGGCATGTTTCAGTCCATATATTAACTTCTTTAATTTACACCCATAATTTTTTTTTCCTGTGGTCATAATCCATTCTGGTTGGTCCATATAAATTTCCTCTTCCAACTCACCATTTGAAAAAGGTGTTTTTGACATCCAACTGGTAAAACTCTAAGTCATAATGAGCTACCAAAGCCAAAACAATTCTGAAAAAGTCCTTCTTTGATACTTGGAAGAAGGTCTCTTTATAGTCAATGACATCCTTTTGTGTATAACCCTTAGCTACAAGCCTGGCCTTATACCTTTTGAGTCATGCTTGGCTTTAAAGATCCATTTACAACCGACTCTTTTAGAACTTTCAGGTAACTCTACTAAGTTCCAAACCTCATTGTGATACATCGACGTAGTTTCTTCTTTCATGACATTGGTCAACTTTTCTGAATTGTTACTATACGTCGCTTGACTAAATGAGACTGGATCCTTATTAATGCTCAATTTGCATTCATGCTTAAGATTATACACCACATAGTTGTCACGCCATGGAGATCGTGATTACACGTCTCACGAGAGGTGAAGAACAAAACCGAACACAAATCTAAAGCAAAAGCCAAATCCAGGAAAGTGTTCATGCCAAAATAGACCAAAATGTCATATATATATATATATACCTTCAAGTATGAGTACATCAGAGCAATTATCATCTAGATACAAAGCAAAACCAAAGAGTCCGTTGATAACCCGAATAATCACAAACCTCCAAAAACTTTATATTATAAACTATACAAATACATAAAAATACAATGTCCAAAGGTGAGCTGACTCATGCAACACTATATAACTTCTAACTGCAAAACCCAAATTAGACACCAAGCTTCCCTATAACAATCACCTGGAAGGAAGAAAATAGAAAGGGTGAGCACAAATTTCCCAGTAATGAACTTGTCAACATTAAAGGATATGACAGTGTATCGAAGTTGTATCGAAGTAGATTTATCAATCTGATAACAATAGCTGTGAAACAAAACCAAAAGTTGTGAAACAAAACTAAACAATCATATCTCTATATCGAAGAGTGGATGAACAATAACGATAAACAATGATATCAAATCAAATCAAATTCCATAACACTTGAGCCGACCAAATGTCCATACCTGCAAAATAAATGACTTAAACATCAAAGTGTGATTGCAAATGCCATTTTGACCAAGAGCAGCAATAACAATACCAACAACCAGCGATGGAGTAGTCAACTTGTGACGCTATCAAATCGAAACATAGTAACAACTCAAAGTGTATATGAGGGAGTAGCAAAAGAAATACAATTCATCGATTCCAAATGAGGTAAACAACGAAGAAACAATAGAGAGCTCAAATCCAAACTTGGTAAGAATAATATCTATCAAAAGTTTTGAATAACAAGAATCGAATAGTAACTAGGTTGACAAGAACCCTTACCTCAAGTCCGAAACAATCCAAATACTCAATCAGCTAACACGGCTTAATCTAAGCCCATAACACAATGAAATGATTTAAGAATCAACTTTAAGTACCGTGTTTTCAACAATGAATATTAAATATTATCACTACAATTATAATTTGCAATATTAAAAGTAAACACATAATATGATTCTAAAACTAAGTCCAATAGAAAGTACTCTGAAAAATAAATAATTTAAGCTTTTGAATCACTTAATTCCGATTTAAAATGAAATAAGTTGTAAATATTTAAAGTTAGTAACATTTTTTTAAAACTCAGAAGGGTCATTCCAAAAATTATAAACTCTAAGGACATATTTTTGTTAGAAAGCCAAACTATAGGGTTTAAATTGCAATTCTAAAATTTCTTCTTCTTCAAACTCAAAGCCAAAGTTAGGTAATTGTCTTTTTCTAATTTTAATTCTTTCTTTCCCCTTTTTATTTTACCTTCAATCTCTGTATATTATTAAACTACCTACCATATCAAACCATTATCCTAATTACAAATATATACACGCGAACAACACATACAAACAAATACATATATACATATATTTTTCATGTATTAAACACAAATTAACAAATTAAGCTATATGAAATCAAAACCAACTCATATGCAAGTATATATACCCAAAGCTCAAGAAAACATACTGATTATTAAACTAACACATAATCGATATTGATACCAAAAATTTATCGATAACAATAAACATATTTCCATAGCAAGAGCACAAATCAATCAAAAATATTTTAAGGACAATCACGTAATTAAACTAACACATAATCGATATTGTATAGTCTCACTTACCTCAAAATAAAATGATAACCACGGTTAAAAATATGATAAAAATCTTCCATAACAATCCTCGAGTCAAAACCGCAACTTTTACGATGTAACTTTGGAATTAATTGGCTCAACGAGACGAACGTAACAAAATTTCTCCCTTTCTTTTTCTTCTCGCTCTGCTCATGGCTGGGGATAAAACCAAATGAAGGAGACTTATCCCCAAATTATTACCAACAAGGAGGCAAGCTAACGAGACACGTCACAACCCACAAATCCATTCAATCTCCACCAGGTCACCGAAGGGGTGATTCATCGAAACACGACTACCTTATAAACTTAGGTAAGATTAAAGCCTATGGCGGGTCATAGAACCATTTTTGTATTTAAATAATTAAAACACCAATTTTGACTTCTCATATACTAATATTATAAATATAATATTTTAGTTAATAAAATATTCCTTAGTTAAATATGACAAAAGGTGATAGCAGATTTGTTTATTACTTATTAGTCTATTGACAAAAGTATCAATATTATATTTTATAATGAAGTCAATAACACTATAAAATGATTACTAATTAATTACTCAATTACACAACTTATACGTAATAAAAGTTAATGATTATCGATTGAAGTTGATATTATACACATTTAATGTCATATTAACGGATAACGGATAACCTTGTCTAACTTATTAATAATTTAGCAGGATACTATACTAACATAAGTTTTCCTCATTTTTCGGTGTTTGGTAACCTTAGAAAAATGCAGTCACCGTAAAAACTTTTCCGAGTCAACGGAAAATGAAGGCTTCTTTTTCGGAAAATGACTTACGGATTTATTTTCCGTAAGTCATTTTCCAAATGTTCGGGCACCCTCCGCCCCCTTTCTCAATTGCAAATATTTACTTACACACACAATATTTCACTCAACAAATAAATTGTTTAGAAACATAAAAAAAGTTTGTGCATACTATTTAAAAATTATAATTTTAATAAATGCAAACTACGTTCTAAAATCAGTGTCATCTATATTATTTAGGGACATCCTAATCATTGTCAATTTTCTATTTTAAAACGTTTTTTTCATATCAATTATAAAAAAAATATTTGTAATTGTAAGATTGAAAAAATATAGACATTGATTTGACACCACTAATGATAAATTGATGGTTACTAAAGAAAAATAACTTAAAGTTCAACACTATTTTATATTCAATAAGTGCATAAATATTAGAATATTTTTTTTATTTATTCATATATAATTTTCCGTAACATTTTCTAGGGACATCCTAAACATTTTCTATTTTCTATTTTCTATTTTAAAATGTTCTTTTTTTCATATCAATTATCAAAAAAAAATATTTGTAATTATGAGATTAAAAAAAGATGGACCTTATTAAAAAAAAGATGGTTCTTATTGATTTTCTAGGGACATCCTAAACATTGTTTATTTTATATTTTATTTTTGTATTTATTCATATATTGTTTTCCATGACATTTTCCGTGTGTTTTCCAAACACCCGTAAATGTTTTTTGACATATTTTCAAAAGATTTACCAAACACATGAAAATGAAATCTTTTGAGTTTCCGAAAATCATTTTCCATAAATCATTTTCTGGAAATGATTATCTGTGAAACAAACGGAGCCTTACTGGGTTTTGAACATTAACTTGTTGTTCTGGTGTGTTGTTTGACTGTGATACAACAATTGGAACAAGAACTTCAGCATGAATATCGGGTAATGACATTTCTACCCGAATTTTCAGAATGTCAATTTCACTTGGTTTTCCACTCCCATAGATTGAGCCATGTTCTATGAACCGAACATTTCCTGACTCAGTAATTCTCATACTGTGGTTAGGACAACAAAACTATACCCCTTAGAATTTTCAGGATAGCCAATAAAATATCCATTGACTGTCCAAGTATCAATTTCTATTCATGTAGATTATATACTCTTACTTCCGCCGGGCAACCCCAACCATGAAGATGCATCAAACTGGGTTTCCTACTTGTCTATAATTCATAAGGTGTTTTAGAGACAGCTTTACTAGGAACCTTATTGAGGAGATACGCATCGGTCTTTAATACATGCATCCATATTGATAGGGGTGAGGAGCAATCATTTAACATAATCCTAATCATATCCATTAATGTACGATTTCATCTTTCAGCAAAACCATTCTTCTGAGGAATCCCGGGCATTGTATACTGTGCACAAATGCCACGACTTTCAAGGAACTTTGTAAATGCTGGATATTGTCCCTTTTCAATAAATTTTCCGTAATACTCATCACCTCTATCTAATCTCACTATTTGTACTTTCTTATCTAATTGTCATTCCACTTCATATATGAACACCTCAATGATGTTTACTAAGGGAGACTTTTCATGCAGCAAATAAACATAACCATAACATGGGTAGTGATCAATAAAAGTAATGAAATATTATTCGCCGCTCCAACTAGGAACGTCAAAAGGACCACAAATATTTGTGTATATCAACTCTAGAAGCTGAGTGCTTCTTGTGGCTGACTTCTTTACTGTGGCTTTAGTCTGCTTTCCTTTAATGTAGTCCACACATATGTTCTAGTCACTAAAATCCAATTGAGGAAGAATTTCACTTTTCAACATCCTCAATAACCTTTCTTTGGAATTGTGACACAATCTTTGATACCAAAAGTAAGTTGAACTTTCATTTGGTGTACTATGCTTAATGTCTACATTACTTTCAACATGAAACATGTGAGTAGTTACGCCAGAATCTAACCACCAGGTATTATTAAGAACCTTAATAAGATTCAATTCAAAGCATACAGAAACATTATGCATACCTTTTTTTCTCGAACCATTCTTTTCGTTTAGGACAATCTGCCTTTACGTGTCCTTCTTTGTTGCAGAAGAAACACTTAATTTCTTTTCCTTGATTTTGGCCCTCATTAACCTTCATTGGGGCCTTATCACTTTTCTTGACTTTGTCCTTTTAACTGGTTTAAACTTGTTGGTGCTAGCACCATCACAAACTGTAAGATGGATGGAGTTATCTTTAATTTTCCTTAATATTTCTTCGTCCTGCACTAACATGACCTTTAACTCTTTAAAGTTCCATTAATCTTTTATGGTGTTGTAGCTCACCTAGAATTAGTCAAATTTAGTAGGAAGCGAATTCATTATGAACTGTGCGAGGAAACTTTCACTCACATCCATTCCCAGGGTCTTCAACTTAATTTTCTGCTAAGTTGGACATTTTTGTAACATGGTCATGGATTGGTTTTGACTAATCAAACTTCTCTTTAGTCAACTCGCTCATGAGATTGCCTATAATGGATTTATCTATAAGATCCGACTGGAAATTTTCTCTAATTTTTTGCATAAACTCTCTAGATCTTTCAGTATTTGGCAATGATGGCTTAATATTTTCAGCCATAGTCATTTTCATTAGGTTCAAGCTTAGCCTGTTAGACCGCTCCCAAGCCCCATATATGGACTTGTCATCTTCTGAGCTAGTCTTAGTAATGGCTGCTGGCTTTTCATCTGATACTATAGCTATGTCGAAATCCATAACACTCAAAGTAAACTAGATTTGTTCAGACCAATCAACATAGTTCAGTCCGTTGAACTTAACAACCAAACTTCCTGATACAAAAAGACTTAACGAGGCTGCAAAACATTCACACATACTCAACCATTAGCACTTCGAGTTAACTTTAATAAATTCAGAAACCGTCATGAACTTTAAGCATGTATTTAAGTTCACCTTTGGGCAATCCTTAAACACATAAACAATTTAATCGATGTCATACGATAAAAACTTTAATGAATAATCATAACATACAATTGTTAAATAAGTTGTCTTTCTTTGGATATACATCATATTTAACCAAGGTATAATGATTAGTCCCTTTAACGTTATAGACTACTTGCAATGGTTTGTCTTTAGACAACTTTCTAGCAATTAGTCTATAAACTCAATTGTTCAATTAACTTTTCTTGTTATTTTTAAAGGCATCTCTGTACTCATGAACAACTAACATAAAATTAATTTAATGTGTTATACAATACATTCAGCCATGCCACTTTGGTGACTAACAAGTTATTAATGCTTTCACAATAAATTACACTTTTATGTTTCAAGCTTTTAAGAGAATATTAAAATTTTATTTGGAAAATAAAAATATAATATCCAAATTGTTCTGCAAGTTTTCAGCAAAACTTGAAATCCAACATAACCGACGTTAAACACCCAATTAATTTTGTGCAAAAACTTCACTGCACAAAAGCTCTAATTACGCTATTAAACAGTACAAGAGCAACAAAAATATTATATGTACAATTTATGTATAAACTTTACAGTTTAAAATATAATAACATTTTAATCGAAAAAATTATGAGTTTGCAACCTTAAGGTCTTATACCACATGCATGTTATACTTTTATATATGCATGAGTTTTAAACATACAACTTTTCAAGAAACTCATGATACTTTAATAAACTTAAAATCTTGGAACACATAATTCTCACAATTTAGTATACATATACATGTAATGGAAACTGACCTTGGTTCATGCTTCTTATTAACAACTATTATGGAAAGTAAAATTTTCGACCTTGTATTTTTCCTTTATTTCTCTAGATAGCGAGGAGAACCTTTTCTTTTCTTTTCCCTTTCCTTTCTTTTCTCACATACTTACGTACCGAAGAAACCCACCTCCTTTCCGTCACATCCTATATATATATATATATATATATATATATATATATATATATATATATATTTTAAAACTCAATCTTTAACATAATCTTATTCTCGCTTAATCATCAAAATAAGATACTTTATTATTAACTTTATTTACTATTAGTTGATCATATAGGTCATGTATATGAATAATTCCAACAGGCCGGCCATAAATAAGTGGTTATATTCTGACTAATCAATACAGAGAACTTCCCTCTGTCCCTATTTAAACTCTTTCTGCCTACACTGAAAGAATTATTAGTATCATCTTAGGATTGAAAATGGTGGTTGGTAGTCCAGCTAAAGGTCAAACTTCTAACTATGATCGGACCAGTGAATTAACAGCTTTTGATGAATCCAGAATTGGTGTTGACGGACTTGTTGATGCT
Organism: Codonopsis lanceolata; assembly: GCA_013146195.2. Classification (NCBI taxonomy): domain Eukaryota; kingdom Viridiplantae; phylum Streptophyta; class Magnoliopsida; order Asterales; family Campanulaceae; genus Codonopsis; species Codonopsis lanceolata. The sequence continues at coordinate 85,955,965 of CM028384.1, forward strand.
GGAATCACCCACGTCCCTCGTGTACTCATTCCATCACCAGAAGAGTATTCCACTAATATATCCAGTTCCGGAGAAACCCAGTTCAGTGTTCCGATCATAGACCTTGATTTGGTCCATAAAGATTCTATTCATCGCCAGGAGATCATTGAGGAAGTTCAGAAGGCTTCGGAGTTGTGGGGGTTCTTCCAAGTGGTTAATCACGGCATTCCAGTTTGTGTCTTGAAGGAAATGTTGGATGGAGTGCGCAGGTTTAATGAACAAGACCCCGAGTTGACTAAAAAATATTCTCAAGATAACTCTAAAGTACGTTTCGTGTATAATAGCAGTTTTGATTTGTTTAAAGAAACAGCGGATAAGTGGAAGGATACTGCAATCTGTCTCATGGCTCCTGACCCTCCCCGTTCTGATGAGTTACCTGAGGCATGTAGGTATGTCTTAACAACCATTATAATCACACTTTTTTGTACCAAATGAACATCAATTCAGTCCCTTGTCCAGGTATCTGCTTGCAGTTCCGATTATGGACAATTATCTCGAGCAAGCATCTGCTTGATTTTGTCTTGAGATGAGCCCAAGTACGTGGTTTGTTGTTTTATCGAGTCATTATCAGATATATAGTTCCAGCTAGCTCACTTATGTTCGTTATTATTACAACTCTCACTTGACAAGCTCAAGCTGAAGCCAGACTCGAGTAGCTTGACTTGCTTTTTAACTCTAATTTCTACACATCCATTTTATAGATCGAGCAGCCATATTAGGTACAACTTAACCAATAAGGTAGTTCAAAAAGTAATTGTTCAGAATGGTTAATTAGCTGAAATGGACCCAAAATGCACTTGTTCTTGTTCCAGTCAGAAAGTTTAATTAAAGGGGATGCTTTCCAATTTTTAGGTTTACTCATCCATTTCTGCTAGGTTAAATACATTGGCAGGAAAATCAATTACTGCAAAGATGGGAAACTCGCAGGCTATGTGAGCATGATTCAGAATCAAAATGTTGCTGGTGCAAGTTCTTCCACCGTTTAAATCTAAACATATTAAAACAAGTTGAAAAATTGCATTTAGAGGGTTCATCCGATGGCGTGTTTTCTCTGACAATTACACCACCTCCAGTTTTATTGCACCAACGTATCATTTTGTTTGAAAATTTTGTTGTCAATTACTCTTTAATATGCATAATATTCACATTGAAAGTTTATGAAATTGCAAAGAAAGATGTTGGACTGTGTCAAGCCATATATTTTCTAGACAAAATTTTTTATCTGTGCAATCTGAAGCCTCGAATATTTCTGCAGAGATATTATGAGAGAATACACTGAGCATGTACTTAAACTGGGCAGTTCATTGCTTCAACTAATGTCTGAGGCTCTAGGTCTCCACAAAAACCATCTTCTAGATATTGGCTGTGCCGAAGGACTTTTAATGTTGATGCATTACTATTCAGCATGCCCGCAGCCAGAACTTGTTATTGGCCTTCCCAAGCATTCTGATGGTGACTTCCTTACCGTGCTCCTACAAGATCACATAGGTGGCCTACAAATTCTTCATGAGAATCAGTGGATTAATGTTCCCCCTCTCCCTGGGGCACTCGTGATAAATGTTGGAGATCTTCTACAGGTAAGTCCTGATCTCCCTCGCTTAATCTATGGTTTCAGTTTGTATTAGAATTTGTGGCACGCTATTTTTCATTCCTTTCCAATTCTTTTTCATTGAGCATTTTACCTTTTGATCAGTAAATTAGCTGGTCTGCAGGTATAAAAAAGAAGAACGAAGTGGTTAATTATATGATAAGAGACAAAATACTAAACTTTTCGGCTGTTTTGGCCTTTTCAGCTAATATCAAATGACAAGTTCAAAAGTGTCGAGCACAGAGTATTGGCAAACAAAGTTGGTCGACGAGCATCGGTGGCTTGCTTATTTAGTACCCAAATGTGGCCAATGCCATCGCCTAAGCTTTATGAACCTCTTAAGGAGTTGGTATCAGAGGAGAATCCCCCAAAGTACAGGGCAACTACAGTTAAAGAATACACGGCTCACTTCAATGCAAAAGGGCTCGATGGGACTTCAGCCTTGCTGCATTTTAAGCTCTAGACATGGTGGGAATTGTCATCTTATTTGTGTTTTAATATGATCTGGAATAAATACCTTTGCTAGTAATGCAAACGGATTGATGTCTGCTTAATATTCTTTTCAAAATAATTCTTGGAGAACTACAGATGCATCTATAACCTATCTTCAAGAGAATCTCGATCGGACACAACACAGACCCAACTCCATTGTCCTAATCAAACTGGTCTCAAAAGCATCCCTTCTAACCTGCTCGTTAAACAAATCTTTGTTATTTTTAACTTTCATCCACTGTACAAAACAATCACCACTTCATTTCATGCAATCCGGTGAAGAGCTCCAATATGATCAATCCAAGTGCAATTGTTCAAAGTTGGTGCTCTTTGAAATGAGATCATAATCAGCCAAGTGAACCTCCATAGGGAGTGTCAATATTCATGACCTACCCGAAGCTAACATCTGCCATTAGGGGATTATTGTGCTCGTGGAGCATCATGTTTCTTGAACAAAATTTCCCACGAATCATATTCTTGTTGGTGTGAAAGTAGTAAAGGGCTCGTGTTATACCCACTACTAATGTCATTTTTGTTTGCCAACTTATGACAGTTTCAAGCCCTTGAGTTGCAGAACCGAAAAAGATATAAAAAATAATTGATGATTAATGATTTAACTTATGACAGTTTCAACCCCCCTCGAGTCCCCCAATCCCAGTGTCCTCCAGACCGGTAGTCCCTCTAGCAACAGAGACGCGCATGGCAGCGGCAGCAGATTTGATCTCAGTCCTCTCTCTAGTCTCTCCCGGACTCGTACTCGGTAATCGTACATCGGTAGGTACTCCCTGTGAAACGACGTCGATGTACAAGGTGAGAATAAAATAAAAATTAAAAGTGGATTTACTTGCATCATATTATTGCGTCCGTCCTGCCCACCCTCAACCCAACCAGAGCAAACTCATCCACACCACTACTCGACCTTCTGTTCTTCTTCAGTTCTTCCCACTTGTTCACGTCATGCAAATGATCGATGATTAATGATTTAATCCTATTACCAATTCCAAATTTCTACCCATTTTCTCTACATCTCTCTCTCTCTTTATCCAACTAGTTCTCCCCACCCCCCAAAAATTAGAAATTAAAGCTCAGATCAAATGCAACTCCATTGAAGAAGTTGACACAAGCTTAGCAACGGTTAATCACGGGTGTCAAACCGTCAAAAATAATTTCTTATTTTCCTTATAACGAGTATAAGGTAATAGGGATCGTATCCACAGGAAACGTCGAATTCACTTCTTTCAAGAATTTTAACAAAGTAATTAAAATAAAGAATGAAGTTTTTAATCGAAACTAATTACTAACGAACGAATTAACTAAAAGGTGAATTTAAATGACTAAATGTAAACAAAACAGAAAACGATGATTAAATTCAATAAGAGAAAAATCCAGTCAATGAACTTAATGTAATCCTGAAAGTTACTATTGATCATAGATGCAAAAATGACTAAATCAGTTTCAAGTAAACCGATTATAATCGTCGATAACCGCCAAATACCAAATCTCTCCTTAGCGTCTTGATAGTTAAGAGAAACTCATTAACTGTTTCTCTAATCAAAAGACAACCCCCGAGACGCTCGTAGGATTTAATGTTTTGAACGCATTAAGAGTGAGAGACCCGATTCTAAACAATGCATATTGAAGCAATATCATTTAATTTAGATTATTCATTCCCCCAACACGGACCGAAAATGTTTGTGAGACCTAAACAGTGTATTACTTGCTACTTTGTTAGAACCAGATAACAATTACAGATCAACAGTTATAACTAGCAATGAACTATTATGTTAATTAAAGTTTTGGCCACAAACATTAACTAAGCATAATAATTCTAAGTCACAATTCCTTTTGCAACAAACAAATAGAAAATGCATAAATACATGTGCTTAATTGAGAATGAAAACAATTAGATCTCATAGCAGAAACTTGTAAAGAATTACTTGTTCATTAACTGGAAGAAAGAAAACTAATCACTAAACATAATTAAAGGTTACTTACAAAAAACCAAAATGCAACAAAATCAGCAGCGTGATAGAAGAACAGGAGAAGAGTTGCTTCAGATTTCTTCGTCAATTTTCAGTGTATGTACTATGATGTTCAGTGTGGTCTCCCCTCCACCAATCTTCCCGCCATCTCTTATATAGGAGAATTTTCTCTTCTTACCGTAACTTCCTCTTAGAGAATAGTGGTAACCATCTCCACTCCTAGAAAGTCTCTAGGAAGTTATTGACAAAGTCTTTATACCCATTCTCTCTCTCTTTCAACCTAATGTTTACCTTAATTACAAGAGAGAACTAAAAGAATAACCAATAATTTCTTTTAAGGAAAATAATAATCCCCTAGTTACTGGAGTGGCTAATGTCTGAAATTCCCTTTAAAAATGTGATATTGCTTCCAACTTTAGCTCCAGCTCCCCTTAGATAGCGCATGCCCATTCGGTACCATAATATCATAATTTCTTCTTTAAACTTGATATTTTTTTCCAATTTTTCATCGTCATTCTCCCATAGACCTGTAATCACCAAACATACAAATACCCATAAAAAGTGCAACATTTACAACAAGTTAAAGCACAAAATCAATATTAAATATCACACTTATTTGAGTTCATCAGTTAAACTCTATGATTTTCTCAACATTTCCCAAGAACGTGTTGGAATATTGGGGTCAATATATATGGGTGAATGGTTAAGTCACCACAAAAGAGTCTAAACCCATATTGGATATATACTAGAAAGTATCCTAGTTTATATAGTGGGAGATTATGAAAGATTTTCATTGGACAAACGCTCACACTCACGCACTCGCTCGAGCCCGTTGCAAAGTTCGCATTAGGTGCTTTCGAGGGGCACTTTCCACTTCGTAGTTGGCGCACGCCAGCAGTCTTGGATGGACATCCTTTATGACTTGTCTGGACAGTCACAACATTTCGGTTGACATTCCAACAGACTCGACCCACGCTATATATAGACTCCCTCTTCTAGTTTTTCAACTCATCGAAGTAACAAAGCAATTTTTCTCTCAGTCCAAGACGTCCGAAAATCAGTGTTTTGTTTCCAAAAGAAATCAAGTTTCTTTTCTTCATCTTTCGTCCTCCAGTCTTAGAAAAGCAAGTCAATTAATTTTGTTCGTCCGTCAAAGGTTAATAAGTGCAAGTTGCCTTTGTGACTTGTCTGGACAGTCACAACATTTCGATTGACAGTCCAACATACTCAACCTACACTATATACAAACTCCATCTTCTAGTTTTTCAACTCATCGAAGTAACAAAACAATTTTTCTCTCAGTCCAAGATGTCCGAAAATCAGTGTTTTGTTTCCAAAAGAAATCAAGCTTCTTTTCTTCATCTTTCGTCCTCCCATTCTTAGAAGAACAAGTCAATTAATTTGGTTCGTCCGTCAAAGGTTAGTAAGTGCAAGTCTAACTTTTGAAAGAAGTGTTGTATCTTGGGAGACATTTGCTATTGATCTGTTTTGTATCGATACGAAGACAATATTTGTCTTAAAGAGATTTACTTCGGCATACCTCGCTTCATACTTCGTCTATCAATTCTGTGGTGAAGATACTAAGATAAATAAAATAAATAACAGAACGAAGGCCAACTTGCTATTCCTTAAACTAATCCTCCTGAGCTTAAGGTATAGTTGCAACAGATTGAAAAAAGTGGCAGAGTACACCCCAACCAACAATGGCAGCCGATATCTTTCTCTCTCTGCCCCAATTTCAACCCATCTCCCTTTAAATCCCCAAATTTCCATCAATCCTAGACTCTGAAGTTTAAACCAATTCATATTCCGTAAATTTCTTTCTCTCCCACCATGAACAAACAAATCTGAAATCTCTCTCTCGACCATAGATTTCTTCATATCTTAATTTCTCTCTCCTAATTTTCATCCTATCCATTATCTTTTTACAATGACATCCAATCTCCATCTCCTGCCTCTATTCATCTTCCTTTACATTCAAACCCCAAAAAATTTACACCAAATTAGGCTCGCAATTTCATCAATTCATGCTCACAAAAGATTCTAATCATCTGGGTATTGTTATATGCAATCAAACTTGGGAGGATTTTTGCTCCAAATTCTTGTTGTTGAATCTCGTGGATGTTTGTAGGCTTTCAAGCTTCCAAGGTGAACATCTGTAGACACCCCAATTTCGTACCCCTGATATGTGACTCTAACATATGATATCAAGAACTGTTAAAACTTAACAAATGTCAAGTTACAGGAGTTAAAAATGTGAAAGGCAAAGCAGGATGCGCAAAACAGTAAATTGCGAGGGGTGAAAGTGTCAAAATCAAAGATGAATAGTGGCTGGGGCGCGGCCTAATGAAGCTGCCGGTGCCGCGCCAGAGGGGCTATATTGCCGCGCCAAGACTTCAACTGTAGCTTTCGACTTAACGCATTGTGCAACCGTTGAAGCTCGCGGTACCATCAATTAAAGCGGCTGAAGAAATCACATAATCTCGGATGAATCCTCACTCTCCAACTATAAATAAGAGGCCCTGGCTCCTCATTTCGTTGTTCAGAAAATTGAGAGAAATTGATCAGCGAAGCTCTCTCGCTCTCTCTCCGAGTTCCGGCGAAATATTAGTTACGAGAGGTGTGAGATAGGTGAGTGAAGCCCACTAAAGTCTCCAAACCCCGTCCAAACTCCGCCAAAATAAATATCCACCGGTTATAAGTGATCCCTAGCCTAGTTGTTAGGTATTCACCTCACTTCCCCAGCCCAAAAATCCCAAAGTAAGCCGTTACTCTGCTCGAGTAACGAGCTGAAAAACCAAAAAACTAAGTTGTTATTCCACCCAACCAAAAAGGCCAAAAACCTACCAAAATAAGTTGTCACTCTGCCCGAGTAGACAAGCCAAAAGTCACCAAAATAAGCAATTATTATGCCCAAATCAAAACAACAACCACACAACAAACAACAAAAAAGACTCCCTCTCCCTGAAGGACAGAGCGAGCACACTACCGCTCTAAAAGGTAAAGCCTTTAAGGGCGTTATTTTATTTATTTATTTACTTTTCTGTCTATTTATCATTTTAAAGTTGTTATTTAAATCCGGCACAATCTAGTCAATATAAGTCGTTTGTCTTTGCCGGATTAGGAAATAATAGGAAATATAAAAGAGTCGTTATAATGGCCAAATATTTTTAAATACATTTGTAATTATTGTAAGGAAATGGCTGCAAGTCCGTAAATAATGTAGCCACGGATGTATCTGTTTTAATTTCCTGTCTTTTAATGCTTTATTTATTTGCTAAATAAATATAACAATAAGCATACTCCAGCTAAAAACCACTTTTGAGACCGAAAGGGCGAGTTGGGTGCCTAGCACCTTCCCAACTCGTAACTTAGCCTCCGAACTCGTTTCTTTTTCTTTGGTTTATTTTTCTCTTCTTTGGTTTTTCTTTATTTTGCCTTAAAATAAAGATGGCGACTCTAAAACTTTTCAGATCCAGTGGGGCCTCGCAACACTCCTTCTTTGCACTTTTATGCTTTCCCCTAAAAAAGGGAGAATGGGAATGGAATGGTGATGTATTCTCATATCCTGGTATCCCCTAAAAAAGGGATAACTTGATGTGGAAAACCCAAAGCTCCCATAATGATCTGAAACGAGCCATAACGCTATTTTCATAATTAAATCCACTAAAGGCAACCAAGGCACATTCCAACGTGCTAACATAGACAGCACTCCTCTCGCACTTTTGATTTCTTCTTCCCCTAAACAAGGGAGGGTGGAACGAGAACAGTGGTGTCCCGTATCCGCACGTACGCGCACCCCTAACCAAGGGCGCGCGGGGCACGGGTCGCACCCCGGGGACCTCACAACATCATATAGATTTCTATCCAACAAGGATATTACTTGCTTGAGTATCATTCCAATCACAAATATAGAATATAATTATTATTATTTGCAGTACATGAGGATTTAATATTCACGAGGAATGGTAATTACAGATGGGAAGAAGGGCATTACAGTACGTCATAGTACACTTGAATCTTCTACTCAGAGCTATCTTTGAAAGGTGGATGGTTAATTTGACTTAGAATTGTTGATAATGGTGGAATTGTTTCCAATAAAGGCTTAAATGAAGAAGTCATGGAGGTAGTTAGTGGGTAATCCCACATTGGGAATATAAAGGAATAAGCTCTATTTTATAAAGAAAAGAGTTTAGGCTTAACAATTGGCCCTTGGGCCACTACACTTCTGTGTAGGAGGGAAAACAGGAGGGAAAACCTAGCTAAGTGCAAGTTCAAACACACCCGCGCCACCATTCGAAATCAAAGCGGTTGTTGTAGTAGGGAAAACAGGAGGGAAAACCTAGCTAAGTGCAAGTTCAAACACACTCGTGCCTCCATTCGAAATCAAAACGGTTGTTGCAGTAGTTATGTTTCCCAAACAGTCATGTCTGTTTCAAACATACACAAACTTCCTATTTATTAACCTACCTAAACAAATTTTTGTGGGTTTTCGGGAAACATGCTCTCGCGCCCCGCGCGCCCTTGGATAGGGGTGCGCGTACGTGCGGATACGGTGACATCCACTGCTCTCGTTCCACCCTCCCTTTTCTAGGGGAGGACAAAATCAAAAGTGCGAGAGGAGTGCTGTCGGAATAGCGCGTTGGAATGCGCCTCGGTTGCCTTTATAGTGGATTTTGATACAATATGGGAGCTTTGGGTTTTCTATGTCAATTTATCCCTTTTTTAGGGGATACCAGGATATAGGAATGCATCACCCTTCTATTTCCATTTTCCCTTTTTTAGGGGAAAACGTGAAAGTGCAAGGAAGGAATGTTGCAGCGCCCCCACTATGGATTTTATGAAAATAGCCTTATGGTCTATCTCGGATCGTTATGGGTGCTTTTGGGTTTTCTATGTCAAGTTATCCCTTGTTTAGGGGATACCAGGACATATGAATACATCACCTTTCCATTCACATTCTCCCTTTTTTAGGGAAAAACGGAAAAGTGCAAGGAAAGATGTTGCGAGGCCCCACTGGATCCAAAATGTTTTAGAGTCGTCATCTTTATTTTAAGGAAGAAATAAAGCAAAACCAAAAAAGAAAACCAGAGATAATGAAAACGGGTTCGGAGGCTAAGTTACGAGTTGGGAAGGTGCTAGGCACCCAACTCGCCCTTTCGGTCTCAAAACAGTTTTTGGCTAAAGTATGCTTCTTGTTATATTTATTTAACACATAAATAAAGCATTAACTGCCTACAAATACATCCATTATGTCTACATTATTTACAGACTTGCAAGTGTCCCTTTTACAAATAATTACAAATATACTTGAAAATATTTGGCCATAATAACGGCTATATTTAGTACTATTTCCTAACTAAATCCGGGCAACACAACTGCTTATATATCTACATTGGACCGGATTTGAAATAATATTTTTACAAATAAAAACTTTAAAGTAAACCTTACAAACGGCCTAGGGTGTGTTCGCTCTGTCCTTCAGGGAGAGGGAGTCTTTTTTGTTGTTGTGTGTTGTGAAGTGTTGTGAAGATTCGGGCAGAGTGGCTGTTTCCGAAAGTTACTTTTGGCCTCGGGATTTGGGCAGAGTAACTGTTTGTGTTTGGTTGTTTGTTGGCTTGAGGTAGGCTGAAATCGGGCAGAATAACGGCTTATTTCTGGCTGATTTGGCCTTTTAAATCGGGAAGAGCAATTGCTCTTTCCACGATTTTTGGACCGGGGAAATAGGGTGGATACCTAGCTGGCGGGCTAAGACTTACTTCTACCGGTTGGTTTTGTGTTTGGAGGAGGTTTGGCAGAGTTTTGAGGCTTTTTTGAGCTGATCGCTCACAATCTCACTTCACACTCTATTTCTCCAGCGTAACGAGGACGCGGAGAATTTTTATCGAAGAAAAGGTGTGCTGAATGAAGAGCCGGGGACCTGTATTTATAGGAGGAACTGAGGACATCGACGGAATTAAAATTCCTTCTTCGTGCATCAGCCGGCTTGTATACTGCGTAGAGGGAATTGAGCTTTACGGCAAATGAACAGTGGATCGTGAAGAAAACTGGGCGCAACGCAGCACAGAATTGGGCGCAATGAAGCAAATTGGGCGCCACACCCAATTTTTATGGTGGTGGTGCCTAATTTTTCAAAGTTTCGTTTTTTTGCACTTTTGGTCCCTGCAGTTCTTTCTTTTGCGCATCCTGCTTTGTTCTTTGGCACTTTTGACCCTGTAACTTGACATTTGTTAATGTTTTAACAGGTCTTGATATTTTATGTCATGTCACATACCAGGGGTACGAAATTAGGGTGTCTACAATTTTCTGAAATGAAAAAAATCTTTCTCTTCTGAAAAAATCATTTCTACCCTAACAGAGATACATCAGCGTGCTTTCAATTCACCGATGTCTGAAGCCGAAAGGTCTGGCCTCTTCAGTCACGTAAGATCCATGTCCCTGGGAGACTCACTGGCTTAATCCGTCCATTCCAGTAACTACGCCAATTTTTGTCTTAAGGAAAGAAATTCCAAATCTCGGTGAACTTTAAACACAACAACTCTAATCAATTTTTTGCAGCAACCAAATTTGAGAGCCAATAGATAATTGGTTGGATGAGTTATGCTTGTATTTTTGAAAGAACGCGATGTACGGATTCTCGATATGGAACGATGTTACATTCAATGTTGCAGTGAATGTTGCAACAATGGCTGTAACAATGTGAACTGAAAGTGTTTCACAGAAAATTGCAGCGGAAGAATTGTTTTAAGATTTAAAAACAAACAGACTTAGAAAGACAGAAAATCACACAAAAACAATCTACAAGTATCAAACTTGTAGATCACGCCTCAAGGCAACAAACTTTATTAAGATCAACACTGTTTTGGGAACTTAATAATAAACACAAAATTCTCACAAGATATATAATCTTGGAGAATCACAAAACCCACATAAACTACTAGAACAAACGTGGGAAGAAAGAATTAAAAACAAGAACAACTTCACACAAACAGGAAGCACGAAACACAAGCTTCAGGAAACACAAGGCTGTGTTCCTGAAGAGTTAAACAGCAGTAGCAGCAGCTCCAGCAGTATAAAAATGCGAATGGTCTTCGTGTATTAGAAGTTGTTTTCTTCTCACAAGATTGACACACAAGACTTCTGGATTGAAAAACTCTCTTACACCTACTGCTTTCTGAATATTCTCTGATTCAAGGCTCGCTCGGCACACAAGAAAATTGGATCGACTCTCTCTTTTCTGCCCACAGCACTCTTGAACGATTTCTTCTATATGCTCTCAGCTCTCTGCCCTTCAGCTCACGGCTTTTTGATTTTTTTTTTCTCTGAAGATCTCAGATTATGCCTTCTGTTTTTCTTCTCTGTGTCAAGCTCTCGGCACACGCTCAAACCAGAAAATCACGCCTGCATATATAGGGCACAAACCTGCAAGAACACGGCACAAGGAAACCTTCTCCAACTGGGTAAGAGATTAGCACAATATTACAAAAGATTATGTTTCCTATTATGATACCTCTAATAACTAAATTATTTTGTAAAGATTTAGTTACCAAAAATATATCACAAGATATCTTTCCTAACAAAACTATGATACATGAAATAACTAAATTATTTGCAAAGATTTAGTTACCTAACTAATATACCCAAAATCTTTTCAAAGATTTTCCTATAAAAAACAAATCAATCTACCAAAAATAATCTAAACAAAATCTAACACCTAAAATAAACATTGACTAAATTAAAATTCTTCTTTGACCAAGAAAGGTGAAAACAAGATAAAATAGGTCATGCCTATTTTACCCTTACAATCTCCCCCTTTGTTGAACCTTTCTGGTCAAATCAAAAGACAAGTGTTTATTCATCACCAATCAAACCATCTAACCTGCATAGGTTAGAAAATCTCATCTCCCCCTGAATTTGTGCAAGGTGCACAAAACAGAAATCATCACCATCACAAGAAACACTTGATCTCTCTCCCCCTATTTGACCGGAAAAGGAAGAGAGATAAAATCATCTTTTAGGAATTCTCAAAAATCCAAGATTTTGAAAAACACAATGAAGTGTTCACCAAGATTTGATCACACCCCTACAATAACTGAGCACATCATATCCAGATTCAATACCTCTTAGTTCCACACAAAAATTAGACAACCACTAAATATTTTTCAACATGGAGATTTTTGGAAATTGATTTGCACAGTTTATTTTAGGACAAAATTTCACCAAGCTGAATATCATTGCCAACAATGCATGTCCTAAAATTTTATGCCTAAAAACATGATAACTAAAAGTTAGGCAAAAAAAAATAATAAAAAAAATGCAATCACACACAAGTGATAAAAACCAGATCAAAGGATGTAGTTCCTAATGTAACTGCATTGGGAGATGCATTCGCCAAAATTGTGATTTTATTTTCACTTTTGCATTTTTTTTTCTCAACCAAACTTCTCTCCCAAGATCATAAAATTTTCACAACAAAATCCATAGGTACTTTATTTCCCTAGAAATATAGCTCTACTTTATTTCAAGCTATAAAAACATGCCACTTGGAACCTTTCACACTATTTACCAAGGGAAGCAATTTTGCATTTTGATCAACCCATGAAATCCGAAGATTCATAGTCCCAAAAGAAAGGTGCCACAACCTTGTTCATAGGTAGCTCTTTTCCGTTAGGTAGCTTTCACACTTTTTCAATTAAGGGGAGTCAATTTTCTCAAGATTAACCCATGAAAGCCTAAGCTCCATAGTACCTTGACAAATTGCAACATCCCAAAAATTTCAAAAGGTAGCTCTTTCCTTTGTGGACTTTAAACATACTCAAGAATTGGGAGAGAGAGAGAGAATTATAAAAAAAAATCACAACAGATTTTGAATGAAATTCCCAAGCAACCACAAGAGACACATACATGTGAGTCAATTGATCTAGAGTGCCCTCTAAAGACAATATGCAATCATGCCTAAATTTAATTTTTTTTCGAATTTTTTTTTTGAATTTTTTTTTTTTTTTTTATAACTAAGTGTAAAATCATATGACACACAAAACACAAGAGATTTCCAAAGAATGAAAAATCTCTCAAAAACAAGACACTTGGCAAATATATCAGCAAGATGATTTTCGGTCCCAACATGTTCAATGCAAACAATTTACATAATCAACCAAGTTTCTAAAAAAGTGGTGTCTTAAATTAATGTGTTTAGTTCGAGAATAATGAACTGAATTTTTGTGCTAAGCAAAATGCATAGGTGTTATCAAAAAACAAGGTTAACACATCAATGTGAACACATAATCTTTGATCATTTGAAGCATCCATAAAAGATTTAAGGCTTCTCTCAAAAATATTTTGATAAGCATGCAAATTTTTGAGAATCAACCTTACTTCTTCTCCTTGTGTATATGCCATCATGAATATCACCTATTACTTGAGAGATTGGATGGTTTTTCGAATACGGCTAGGAATATCATGGCTGCAACCATTCAAATTTGATCGATTTTTCGAATGTTCGGGACTGATTTCAAAGTTCGGGATCGTTTCAATCGCCAAGCTTCGCCCAATGTTGCTCCCATTGTTGCAACATTGGGTGAAACATTGGGTGACACATTGTGAATCACATTGGCGAACTTTCGAACATGCGGCTCTGCGATCATATGCAGATTTACAGGTTTTGATGCTGGTTCGAACATTTTGGAGGAGATTCATCATGGATCTGCTTAGAACCAGGACATATATCAAAGGGTTCACAATATTTGGACTTGCCTTTGTCATTACTACCCTTAGGAACCCACATCTGTTTAAAAACTTTGGGTTGGTGGTTTTGAGAAAAAATTTTCTGATGAGACTTCCAATGTGACTGCCAATGTTGCCGCATGGTCAGTCGCGATTGGTCGCTTTCATACGATTACGCATCCGAGATTTTCCCAAGAAGGCTGCCTTATTTCATCCTCATACATAGCCTTTTCAGAAAACAAAAGGGTTGTATGTGACCAAAGCTTATGGCAAAAGTGACAAACAAAATTTTTCTTTCTTGTTCTCGGTTTTTCAAAGAAGGCAGTTTCTTGAAAATTGTGTGTGGGATGTTTTGGTTCAGTAGACATACCTTCACCTTCTTTCACAAACATCTTGGGCCTAAATCCAATACCAGACTTACCAGAATTATCAGAATTCAACATCTCATCCATTTTTTGTTGGCTTGAGTTCCATTTAGCCATGGTTTCATTGGCTTGAATGAGTTGCTCTTTTAAACCTTCAATCTCCACATCCTTCTTGGTCAACGAGACTCTCCATCCTTGTAATACACTCTTACGATTCTTCATTAGCTTTCTTTAACAAGTCATTTGCCTTTTAAGCAACTTAACTTGACAAACTCTCTTTTCCCAATCATTGTACAACTCCTTATATGCATCCATCAAATCGATTTCGATTCTCGCACCATCTTTAGAGACGTAAGAGTTAACGCAACAAAAGTCATTGTATAAACCTTTCTTCTTCAAAGTATTAGGACAAACAAAATTATCAAATTGAGAATCCATCATTGCTACTAACGAATCTACTCTTAGTGATGTCAAGAGGAGGCTCGATACCAATTGAAAGATCGCGAGTAGCTAGGATTCTCAAAATTTAATGTAGCTTGTTAAAAAGCTACAATAGAAGTCACAATAAAGAAAAATAACAAAACACACGGAAGACTTAATACTAAAGTACGAAATTAATCACAAAAATTTACCAAACAATCTACAAGTCTATACTTGTAGATCTAGCCTCATGGCCAAAAAGATTTCACTAAAAGGATGAATTGTTTTACAAAAACTAGGTGAAATCACAAAACAAAACACTCTCACAAGACAACAAGTCTTGGAGAACAAAACACCCACATAAAAACAGGTATAGAAAACGTGGGAAGGAAGAAATCGCTTCCTAAAATCAGCTAGGAAGTCAAAAAAAAGAAAACGCCCAATGTTACTTCAATGTTGCTTCCAATGTTGCAACATCCTGAAGCACATTCAGATCTGCCGACGGCAATTTGGAATTAAATCGGGTTCGAATTTTACGCACTCCTTTTGATCTGCTCTCCCGAATTATGTGCCAAGGCGTGTGTCTCCACCATGTCCAAGCTCCTCCTTATATAATGCCAATATCTCCTACACACATAAAGGAATCCAACTCCAACAATGACAAGGATTAGTATTTAAGGAAAAAATCAACAACTTACCAAACTTATGAGATTTGATTACCAAATATGAAATTGGTCAAGAATCATGGTTAGACTAGGATTTATACAAAGATTTAGTTACCAAATATGTGCACTTAAAATCTACAAAAAGATTATGCTACCAAAAAATATCAAAACTAAATCTAATAAAATATACTAAATCCTAAATTAACATTAACTAATTTAAAAACCTACTTTGACCAAGAAAGGTGAAAAACAAGGCTAAAATAGGTTATGCCTATTTTACCCTTACAATTTTGTTGAGAGGAGGAAGGAGTGGGAGATACTGTGTTCATCAGCAATGGAAGTGGTGGTACTAACCGGTGGCAGCCATGTGGAGCGTGAGGGAATGAAACGGCGAAAGAGGGGTGTAAATTTTTTAATTTAGTTAATTACTTCGGTATCCTTAGTTTCAAAAAACAAATATGATAGGTATTTTTGTCCATTCAAAGAAAAGAATGCATAAATAATTTTACCCCTTGACCAATGACAAACGGGAAAAAAAATCAAAATTGGATGGAAGGATCGATTGTGTCGAAAGCTTTAGTAAATGGACGATTTTTCATTATTTGGGACAAATTTGAAAAAATGTGTGAAGTACAGCGAAGATTTAGGCAATTCGATGTCGGAATCACTCAAGTCCCACGAATTTTCATTCAACCCCCTGATCAAACCTCAAACAACCCATCCAATTGCACCCAAACCCAACTCAAGTTGCCGCTCATAGACCTCGGTGGAATTCAAACAGGTCCAATTCGACGAAAGGAGATAGTCGAGAAAGTTCTGGATGCTACCAAGTGGGGGTTCTTCCAAATTGTGAATCATGGCATCCCAGTTAGTGTGTTGGAGGAGATGATTAAAGGGGTTCATGGGTTTCATGAGCAAGATACTGAGGTCAAGAAACGGTGGTATACTAGAGAATCAACTGGTAAGAAGAGGGTGGTTTTCAATACTAATTTTGATTTGTTTAGTTCACCAGCAGCTAACTGGGGGGATTCCATGTATTGTACGATGGCTCCTAATCCCCCTCACCCTGATGAATTGCCTTCACCTTGCAGGTACAAATCATGTATCTTGATGATGGCTGGCTTATATCATGTATGCAGTCAGAGTTAAACCCCCATTTACCCCATATTTTGTTTTTATTTAAGTCAACTGCTTGGGATCTCCATAAAATATTCTGGATTTTGACTGAGTGAAAATCGATAGTCTAACATGTGATTGGTTTGTCCATGAGATTGTCAAGTACAGTGACTATGTTGGAGTTTGACTATTTGATTAATCACAAACTCCCTTCATTTCAAAATTAGTTGGTATGTTCCCAAAAATAGTTTCATTCCAAAAATAAATAAATAAAAATTTGTAGTGCGATGTAGAACAGTTACAAACAAGTAAAGCTACGATGTTAAAAAGTTTGACTTGTCTTGAGAATTTTTTCTATTAGAGTAGGAATAGTTGACATCTGACTTGAGAATGGAAATCGATATATTTTTTCTTTTAAAGATCCCCAGCGTTATATGTTCCATTGAACTTTAAATTTCTGATTTGATTTGGGCTTCCATAACGAGACATATCAAAAGGGAGGACGAAGTGTTTTGTTGGATAGAGTAACGAAATTGCTCCATCTGAATGCATAGAGATCATTAGGGGTAATGAGATATCTAAACTTCCATTCTCAGTGTATTGGATAACTCTGCGTAATGAGCGAGCAAAATCTTAAAGTCTAGGGGTCCATCTCGAAAACAATTGACTTGTGAGAGTTGTGGCCCAGAATCTTTATTAATTGCTTGCTAGACTTGATTGTACTCTAACTACGCAAGAAACCTCTTGATCACTTCAGAACTATGACATGTTACTGTGTTTTTGATTGATTAACATCCACACAAATAGAAGTTGCAGCTGGTGATCTGATAGCTGGCTAATTAAATAGAGGGAAGATAATCTCAACATTTTTGTAAATTGTCCCTTAGTGCTTCAATCTAAAATGGTTGTTACTTTTCCTGCAGAGATATTATAGTAGACTACTCGAAGCAAGTGATGGAATTGGGATGTTTATTGTTCGAGCTATTATCTCAGAGACTCTTGGGCTTAATCCAAATTATCTCGAAGAGTTGGGATGTGCCGAGGGGCTTGCCGTCCTCTGCCATTACTATCCTTGGTGTCCGCAGCCAGAAGTAACCATTGGCACAGCAAAGCATGCTGACAACGACTTTCTTACAGTGCTTCTGCAAGACAATATTGGTGGTCTCCAAGTTCTTCATCAAAACCAATGGGTTGATGTTCCTCCTAGCCCTGGAGCTCTTGTGGTGAATTTTGGAGATCTTCTGCAGGCAATTCTCAGAAACTCTGTACTTCTTTGTGGTTACGCATCGTATATTATAGGAACAACTAATATCTGTTTCATAACGTGATTAACGATTTTGACCCTGCAAACTAAGAAAAACAGAATGACAAAAAAATTAGATTTGATCCTGATTAAACTTTTGCAAGTGATACATTTTTCAGCTCATAACGAATGACAAGTTTCCAAGTGCTATACATAGAGTACTTGCAAACAGTGTTGGTCCAAGAGTGTCAGTTGCAAGCTTCTTTAGCACAGGGCCGATTCCAACGTCAAAGCTGTTTGGACCTATTAAGGAGTTGCTATCCGAAGAGAATTCCCCCAAGTATCGTGCAACCACGGTGAAGGAATATGTGGAGTACTCTCGGGCCAAGGGACTTGATGGCACTTCTTCACTGATGCATTTCTACATCTAGGCTTGGATAAGGAGATGATAAAAGTTAGCACTTGACTACCTGGCATGATGGATGATTTAAGAGACAATATGGTTCTAGTTGTTTGTTGAATCTGTAAACGTACATAATAAAACGTGTACAAAATTTTACTGAAGTTTGGTGACATCTGCTCTTCATCCGTCGCTTGACTTTTTACCGAGGAAGTGCCGGAAGGTAACGCACTCTGAATTGATATACCTGATGCCCCCATGCATTTGTATTTTGAGAATTGTTTTCTTTAATCTTTATTTTTAATCTGTATTTTCGGATTCATGTATGAATAATTTTCATATAAGGAGGTATTTAGTGAACATCTTGTTTATCTTGTGGAGGGTTTGATTTTGCCAGTTCTGTCATCTATATATATATAATGACAAGGGTATATTTATCCCTCCAAAATCTCACTTTTAAATTATTGACTTTTGAGTTACCATTCCACTATTTCTCTTTCCTATCTTCTCCTTATTTTCTCTATTTTCTCTATTTCTTTATTTCTCTTTCTCTCTCATGTCTCCTTTCTATTTTATCTCTCATCACCATCATCTTCTCTTTTAAAATTATGTTTAAATATTTTTCTCTCTTTAGACATAAAAAATAGTAACTAAAACAAAAATAATAGTTCCGGAGTCAAGAAAACAAAAATATAAGAGGAGGTTAGTAAAATAAAAAATAATTTATGGAACAAGTCACTATAAAAATAAAAGTTACAAACTCAACAAAACAAAAATAATTTAATGTGGAGGTTAGTAAAATAAAATAATTTATGGAACAAAAGTTTAAAACAAATTCTTAAAAATATATATGTAAAAAAAATAAGTTTGTAAAATAAAAATATTTGATGCAACAAAAATAATAGTTACAGAGTCAATTAAAAAAACAAAACAATTTAAACTGAGGTTACTAAAATAATAAAAATAATTTAAGGAACAAAAGTTTAAGACAAATTCTTAAAAATAGTTATGTAAAACAAAAAAAACATTAGTAAAATAAAATTATTTGATAGAACAAAAATACTTAATAGTTAAGGAGTCAATAAAACAAAAATAATTTAAACTGAGTTAAATTACAAAAATAATTTACAGAACAAAAATTTAAAACAAATTATTAAAAATAGTTATGTAAAATAAAAATACGTTAGTAAAATAAAAATACTTGATGCAACAAAAATAATAGTTACCAAGTCAATAAAATAAAAACAATTTAAACAGAAGTTAGTAAAATAATAAAAATAATAGTTACGAAGTCAATAAAACAAAAAATATAATGGAAGTTAGTAAAATCAAAATAATTTATGAAACAAAAATAATAGTTAACGGTAAAAATAATTTCGTTATTTTGATTTCAACTTATTTTCTTATCAGAAATTTATTTATTCGTAAAATAAAAATACAATTTAATAAAAGTAATCATTCAAAATGAAGAACTTATTTGAGTTCACATTCTATTTGCTGGGCGAAAAATAATCTAAGTTTGTTCAAAGACATCATTCTACAAAGTTTTTGAATAGTATAAAAAGGTCTGAGTTACCAGGTCCTAGATTGCCATTTAAAATTGGTGTTAAAGTAATGCTATCGAGAAACATTGACCATGCTGCAGGGTTGTGCAATAGAACAAGACTAATCATCATAAATCTTAGGGAACACATTGTTGAAACAAATTTTTTAAAAGGAAGCAATGTTGGAGAAAATGTTTTTATCCCAAGATTGTCATTAACTTCATTCGATGTAGACCCTAAGGGGTGGTCCAGTGGTAGAGTTGTGGCTTTACAAAATGTAATCTCGGGTTCGTGCTCGACATGCGCTTAGGAAAGGTTTACAAAAAAAAATGTAAAAAAAATGCATCTGATGTAAGACTGACTTTCAAGTTTCAAAAAAGACAAATTCTATTGATGGTAGCATATGTAATGACAATTAACAAGTGTCAAAATCATTAATTGCACATCGATAGGTCTATTTTTGAATAAACTAATATTTAGTCATGTGCAATTATATGTCACAGTTTCTATATGTCACAACTTTTGATTTAAAGATATTGATATGAGGTGAAAATGAAAAATCAACTAATAAAACAACAAATGTTGTGTACAAGGAATTTTTTTAGAATTTATAATGATTAGTGATATACTGATGTGTATTTATTAATAAACCGATTCTTTTTATTTTATCCTTTAAGTTATGTTTATCCTATTTATTTTGTTTATGTACGATTTAGTTGAAAAAGAAGAATGACGTGCGTTTAACGCACGGGTTAGAAAAACTAGTTTTCATAATGTATGTGGCTCCATGTCCCAAAAGAAGAAACTTGTGGCTCTCTCTGTCCATGCTGAACAAAAGAGGAAACTTGTGGTTGTGGCTCTTGATCTTGTGGAGGATTTGATTTTGTAAAATAGTCTCCTAAAGAGATTTAGAGTTCCATTGTGAGACGTCTTGGTATTCCGCTTTGTGGTTTGTATGGTTAAATCTTCATCATAAACGTTTGAATTGCTCCCATGTTTGAAATGCTAAAAATGTTTAGAACATTTTCTCTCTTACTTTAAAAGGAAAGATTGTTTCTTACAATTTAATAGATGGACAAAAAAACCTTTCACCAAATAAGTCATCCACCATTTAATTAAGGACAAAACAAGTAAATTTACCATGACAATAAATAATGTTTGGACAAAAATAGCCTCAAATATAATAAATCATCTATCATTAATTAAAGTCAAACAAGTAAATTTATCAGGGACTAATTAATTCTATTAATAATCAAATAATAATTTCATCCATTGACTTGTTCATGTTTTAAAGTTATGTCCTACAGTTTTGAATTCTATTTATTTAAATCTTGTATTTTTTACTTCCTTATCGGTTTCCTCCTACCATTATCGTTGAAATGGTCAATATTTTCTAAAATAACAAATACCCTTACTCGGACGAGAGGCTAAAAATTCATTTGAAACTAAAAAATAATATGATATTACAATCTTAAACAATATGGTTTTACTCAGTAAATTTATCAGGGACTAATTAATTCCATTAATAATCAAATAATAATTTCATCCCTTGACTTGTTCATGTTTTAAAGTTAGGTCCTACAGTTTTGAATTCTATTTATTTCGTCTTGTATTTTTACTTCATTGTCAGTTTCCTCCTCCTACTATTATCGTTACAAATGTCGTCCAATATTTTCTAAAATAACAAAAATACCCTTACTCGGTCGAGAGACTAAAAATTTATTTGAAACTAAAAAATAATATGATATTACATTCTTAAATAATATGGTTTTACTCAGTAAAGACATTATAGAAGTAAATGAAAAAAATGTTACTATAATAATATATTTGTTAGTGAGTATCAAGATATTAAGCAAAAATATGTAGCGTCTTTAGCTATTATCCATGAATAAGCTAAGAGAAGTGGGTTAAGAAAATGTGTCATAATGTCAATAAGATGAAGAAAATGAAGAACCAATTGATGAATTCGTGCGTTTTGTTACAAAAGAAAGCCAAAATCTACAGTTTACTTATTTGAATTTTCAGACTACTACAAGCAACCTTAAAAACTATCATACTGCTTCTAACTTATAAATATTACAAACAAACCACTGTTAGTAAGCACAAATAACTAGGTTTAAAATATTTTACTCCTTCCCATAACAGGGTTCCAAACCTCTAACCTCTTTTGGTCTTAACTTGCTTGCTCCTCTTCATAGAACCCGGAGTAGTTACGTGTGAGAATCTCTCTATTCTCCTCACCTGGCTATCAACTTTCTTTTCTTCTACCACAACTCTCCTTTAATTGAAAGAAATTGTCACCAATCAACATCCTTTCAAGTAGCTCCATCCTAAATTAGATTCTCTCCTTACTTAGTAATTTGACACCGAAAGTGTATAGGAGGTAAGAAATGAGAGACGTTCGAGAAAGAAGTCCGACTAATCAGAAGCTAAAGAGATTCTATGTTTCTATTTTAATAAGGCAAGGTGAATGCGTTTCTTGGTGATGGTGATGGCGGTGCTTACGACCGCATGGATGATGGTGTTAGAGGTTGTGGTGATAGTAATTTTAGGGATGACAGTAGTGGATTAGATGAAATACATCGTTGTGAGATTTCCTAATCATCAAATTTTCAAATATCCATATGGGTTTCAGATTCAATTTGAAAGTTTGAAAATTCAAAAAAATTGAATTTGAGTTTGTAAAAGTGAAATTTAAGGTTGTGGTGGTGGTGTGTCTATCATTGATGGGTTTTCCAAATTGGTTACTTCGAAGGAAAGAGTAAGAAATTAGAAAAGGAAATAAAATCAAATCAAAAAATTAAATTTTGGACTAATGGTAAAATTTAAGGTGTTGGTGGTGGTGGTGGTGAGTCTATAAATGATGGGGTTGACGAAAGAAAGTGAGGGCTAAGAAATAAATTTTAAATTTCATTTTTTGGAGTAATGCATTTTTTTAACGTTGAATTTAAATATCACACAAAGTATAACTAATTTTACATTATTTAAATAATTTTTTTAATTAAAAAATATTTTAAATATTAAATGGAAAACTAAATGATGAAATTATAACAAATCCCACTTTGCGCCACAAGCAAAAAGACCAAAATAATCCTCATGTACACGATTTTCCATCACTATTTTTAATGCCCATAGACGGGAGAGGACAAATAGAAAAAACATGTAGGAAAGTGAGACATCATATGTTGGGAATGACATTATTAGAGGTATATGAAAAATTGTAACTATAATAATACATTGGTTGGTGAGAATCGAGATATTAAGCAAATCTATAGCGTGCTTAGTAATTGCGTATGAATAAGCTAAGAGAAAGCGTGTTAAAGAAAGGTGATATAATGTCAAGAAGATAAAGAAAAATAGAGAATTTAGTTGACAAATCTGTGCGTTTTGTTAGAGAAGAAATTAAGTTAGAATCGATAGGAAAGTCGTTTGAAGAAAGTAGTTCCACTTAACGGAAGCTAAAGATATGTTATTTTTCCATTTTAGCAAGGCAAGGTGGACACGTTTCTTGGTGGTGGTGATAGCTGTGGCGGCATTTGCAGGGATGATGGTAATGGTGGGGGCGATTTTAAGCATGAAAGTGGTGATTTATGTGGAATACGACATTAAATAAATGAGTAAGAAATTAAACAAAGAAATAAGATAAAATAAAAAAAAATTGATTTATAGGCTAATAGTGTTATTTGAGGTGGTAGTGGTGGTATGGTGATGGGTGGTGATGGGTGTATAAATTAAATAAATTCTAAATTTAATTATGAGACAAATTAAAATAACAACATTGCTAGCCTTACAACTAATTTTATAATTTTCCTTACTACTAAACCTTTAAGCGTAAAAATGTCTTTGTTTAAAACAACTTTGCACTTCTTCAAAGCATAGTTGTAAGGAATGTAATATAATTAGTTTTAAGGTTAGCATTTTCCTTACCATTTCTGCATTCAAGCTCGTCTCTCTTTCCGATGAATTAGTCGATAACGGTTATGTGTTTTTGTTAATCGCATGTTTTTACTAGGGTTTCGGTAAGTATAGTATATACCCTTTGATTTCTACTTTAGGCGGGAGTTTTGCATGAGATAGAATGAGGAAGATCGAGAGATGGAGTTTGGCTATAATCGAAGAAGGGCGGCGCCAAAGTTGTGATAGGCGTGACCGAAGTGGGAAGGGTTTAAGTGGAGATGGCGGCTATTTTGGTGGAGCGAGAGATGGGCACTTGCACGGGGGGAAGAGGGAAGGAGAGTGTGTGAGATTAGAGTTTTTTACTTTTAATACATTTATCCCTAAAGCAGATAATGAAAATGTCATTTGTACCCCGTGCGTGGAAGACCATGTGCTATTTAACGTGAATATTCTAGCGTCCATCACGGATAGGTTGGAAAATGAAAAAAAAAAGTAAAGTCAGATATCATTATGGAACAAACCTTAGGTTGGGGTACATTATACGATTTGGTAGATACCTTGGGGAAATTGTAATTTGGTCATATAATTATTTTTGAATTATTGAAACAATTATTTATTATTATTTTTATTTAAAAACATTTTTTAAATACTAAATGGTTAATTATATAATAAAGTTATAACTAAATCTTATTTTCCACCCCGACAAAATGATCAAAATATATTAATGTGACATGCACATATCATTTTCCGTGCGTTACTATTTTTAACACCCATAGGCGGGAGGGAGTAAAGTGGGACAAATAGAAAAATAAGGTATGAAAGTGGGACACTTCGTAGGTTGAGGTCAAATGTGAGATTTAGTGTGTAATTTTGGGGGCTAATCATATGTTTGCCCCATCAAAATTAGTCCAAAATACACATTGTCCCCTAAGATATCCACCAAATCCACTTTGGCTCTCAACGTAATTTTGTAGCATTTTCATATTCCATATCAAATTTGGTAATTGTGATGTAACGTGTGGTAATCGTAGTGATAAAAATGGTAGCGAATAATGTTTAAGATCGAGAATTTGCTCAATTCAAACCATAAACCATATCAATGGTGCCAAGGAGAAATTTGTTGGAGTTTAAGCTAGGGGCGATGAAGGCGGATTGAATCATGGCGTGCCTCATCATTGTCGTATGCATACGTGATGAATTCAAATATGAGTTTTGAAATTCATCGTGTATGCTTATGCATTGTGTTTGTGGCTTGGTCATTTAACATCGCGACAACTTTAATTTTTGTGGGTTTTTATTCATGGCGGCCTTGACACTGAATATGATCCTCTTCTTGTGTTTTATCTCTCTCGATATGATTACGCATTTTAGCTCTAGCTCAACCTCTGGAGGTTGGGTGTTCGAGTCTCATAGAGACACCTGGACTTTACAACTCGGAGAGAGGTCGGGTGTTCAAGCATCTTCTGATGTATCGTTGTTGTTAAAGCCTTATCCAAAGGCCCCATTTAGCTACTCACTTATCTTAACGGAGGTTGAGTATTTGCACCCTGACTTAACTACTCTCAGCCGTTCAAAGCCTCCCAGGCACCAATTGTTCGAGTCATACCAAAGGCATCATATATATATATATATATATAATTGTAGCCTTTCAAGGCATTAAAAATAATTATAAAAAAAATAAAAAAGATATGATTCTGCATTATTTTTATTTATTTTTCTATAAAAAATTTTGAATAAAAGATTTAGACACTCTTGAGTTTTATCTCATTTAAAATTTAAATAAGATGTCATTATTGGAGAAGAAGCAGAGAAAGCGTTGTCGGAGAATAAGAAAATGAAGTTTTTTGGGTAATTAAAGCACAGAAAACATTGTTAAAAATGACCAAAATGTCCTTCACGTGAAATACCATGTGCACCTTAACGTCATATTGGTAACCTTAGTAGTGTCTAGGGGGCAAACTAGAAAAAACTTATACAATGACATACGAAAATAACACAAAAGTTAGGTTAGGTGGTAAAATGAGACTTTATAGATACTCTGGGTGAATTTTGTATTTTAGAGTGTAAGTATATACTTTGAGATTGTCAGTTTGATTTCAATAAAACAATTTATTATTTTTTCAAAGAGAGTCATAAATTTCACAAACGACATAAGCTAAGTCTCCAACAACAATGTGCTTATCTAAGAAAGTAAGCTTGAATTGTTTTCAATTCCAACACCGATAAAAGTGAATGAATTCATGTTTGGTATTAAAAAAAGATTTAAAAATAACCAATAAAAAAGACAAATGTGTAGGATAAGTTGCAATATAATGACTAAAAGCTTACATTATAAATTACCGAAAAACAAAATATCGAAAAACCTAAACACGCAATAACACAATTTATAAGTCTCAAAACTATAAAGACTAAAATACAAAAAGAATCCAATAATTAAAAGTAAACAAAAAAGTTAAGAAACTGGCAAATCACTTTTAAAAACCATTAACACCACGTGCGTTAACCACGTGCAACGCACGTGAACCTTACTAGTTTTTTCAAAAGGAAAAAATGGTGACAAGTCTAACATGTAAATTGTATCACTTGCAAAACAAAAACAAAAAAAAACCCGTCTAACATGTAACAATAAGTGTGCATGTTATAGTGGTAATATGTTTAAGAACTTGCTAACTAATTATTTTTATTTCATTTATGAATCACCATATATCAATTAAATACGTATTAATAGTAGTAGTCGTTAAATACTTGAATTCTATAATCTTAGATAATGTTATTGTATGCTTTTTTCAGGATTGTATTGATTTTAGATTATCTTAGATAATGTTGTTGTATGAATCGCAAATTATATAGTTTGTGGTGTACTCATATATGTTATGTGTATGCAACATAAGATCATGTCATGAGAATTAGCGATGCATACACAACAATACAATTTATACATAACACATGAGAATATTCACATGTTACATAAATAGAGTTCATATAATCGATTGTATCACATAATAAGTATACTAGATTGTGATACATCTACAATCATATGCAATCCCCAAACTCCGCTTGTTATCACAAACATATTCACAGTGGTAATCATAAATCCCGGGCACCATCGATCACAAGGTCAGGTCCCTACAACTCCGAAAAGTTGTGATCGACAAAGCTATTATCCAAAACACAAGACTGAGGGGTTTGAGTCAAATCAAACTCTGCTGCTAACCAACATTGCACTGTGCCCCATGTTCCTGTTAGAGATGACATTTGGCCCTCAACAGGTACATAAGTACACATGGGTGTTATTCACAAAGTTATGATTATTTTCTCAATTCTCAAATTCCCAACTTGTTCTCATTTAACAATTATTTCTCAAGTTCTCAAGTTCACAATTCTTAATTTTTTGATTCAATGGCTTATAAAGTAAAATTATTGTTACCTATTAAGGAAATTATTCACATTTATCACATGTTGTCCAACTAAATTCACATGCTAATTTATTCATAAATTACAATAATTCTCATAAGATTTTCCAATATACTTTTGAAATTTAACACAACATATTGGCTTTGCAATTATACCAATTCATCATAAATAGCACAAGTAATTCAACCAAAAACCCAAGTTCACATATACACAATAATTTCTACTCAAAGCATAATATAATCTCACAATTTTCACTTTCAACAACATTAATCCATGAATCAATGGACATCTATAAGTAAAAATTCCCTCACCTCAATATCAAGAACACAAGAAGTTGATGAAAATGGTTTTGAATCGTTTCAAAAGAAAGCCCACAACAAGGAGATCGAAAAACTTTATTGAAGGTTTTAAGCACAAAAGATAAGTATTGAGCTTCAAATCCAAGCTCAAACAAGCAAAACCCTTCTCTCTCAATCTCACCTTTAATAGGTGTGTTTGTGTCCGGAAATTATGAGCTCTACTTGGCCAAGATAAGTCAAAATTGTTTAAATAGTGTTTGACTAAAATGCAAAATGACTAAAAAGGGTTTACTGAAAAAAGGGGCAATGTGGTCGCATTGCCCTTACTCGATGCGATCGTATCGAATACTAGATGTGGGTCTCAAAGATGAAGTACATGCGCGGTCGCATTCCCCTAATGAATGTGATTGCTTCTTAAGTAATGTGGTCGCTCTGCCAAGCCTAATGCGATCGCTTTCAACCTAGGCTTTAAACTCATCTCCCAGAACCAGATGTGATTGCTTCACCAAGTGTGATGTGACCGATTCGCTCAGCAATGTGGTCGCTCTCGATACTGGATATTGTGTGAATTTTAACAGTACAATCTGGTCGCTTCCTTAAGATGAATACGACCGCTCTATATGCTTTGTGCCCTGTTCTCATAAATCAGCCAAATTTGGACCAATAATGAACTCAATACTAAGTCCAAAACATACCAATTC
Organism: Codonopsis lanceolata; assembly: GCA_013146195.2. Lineage (NCBI taxonomy): Eukaryota > Viridiplantae > Streptophyta > Magnoliopsida > Asterales > Campanulaceae > Codonopsis > Codonopsis lanceolata. Next base: position 85,983,853 of record CM028384.1, read on the forward strand.
CTCAACAAAGTTTACCAATTGAACCCAAATACAATCAAGCTCATCTTGGCTACAACCAAGCACAAGCAAGCCAAAACTAAGGCTTCTAAAAAACAACGTATATGACCAAGACATCCAAAATTCAACATAATCAAACATTGTCAATACACAATATGTACCACATTTTTGGAATTCAACTTTACTTTACCCAAACTAATATATTTCCAACAATTCAAACACTTTTAACATAAATAATAACACACAAAATTATATCAAAAATAGTTTCGAAAATTTATGTGTGTTACTTGTGAACCCTCTAATATGATAGTAAATTCGTTTTGCTTCCTTCATCATGAAACTATTATTTAATAAACCTAAAATATTTAAACACACAATCTCACGATTTAATATAAATATACATGCAACTAAAACTAATCTTAGTCCATGCTTCATACCTGCATTGTCACATTTTAAGCTCCAAACACATAGTAATTGAAGGGACCCGACCTGGGTCCCCTAACGTGGGACGACCACGTGGAGTCCAGTCAGATTCAAGCAGGTCCCACCAACAGCCGAGGACCAATAAACAGCCAGTCATCATCGGCGACCAACAGCCAACCGATCATTAACGGCGACCATACACGACACCCGACCACAAGGGCGAGGACCCCTATGCTCGGCCGACAACTCTCCTGGGACAAGACAGGTTTAGCCCATAGCCTGTACATAGTATCCAGATGCCTTCCCCACAAGAACCGGACAAGCCATGCAAGCCGCTACATCTTATCGGCTCATTGAACCGCCTACAATTAGCATATCACACGCAACCTGTTGACCACTCAGGAACTGCCAGCAAACCGACCAGGGAACCAGTCCCACCATCAGGGGCCCTCATATCAATCATGATCTAAAATCTAAGCTACTATAAAAGGAAACCTTTCCCTTGAAGAAAGGTAAGATTTGCTTTACATTTAGAACTTACCACATTCCTGGTGGCATATAAGATATACAAAGAGATCATTCTCAAAATACTGACCGGAAGCATAAGGGAACGCCCAGCTCCGACACACACGTAACGTAATATCCTCGATTCGACTCTCACACCGGGGCTGTAGCTGGGAAACCCCCAGCACCCTAACGATAGTCTTCTTTTTAGGTACCCATCAACCAAGAGCAACCACATAGCCCAGATATCCTAACAAACTTGGTACCGCCGGTACCCACATACACCGACGTGACCAACAAGAGCCAAACACGTCAGCTCCGGTCCATTACGTGGACTGTCAGCTTAGTCACCCCATCATTGTGGCGTGATCAATAATGGAAATCGTTCATGAGCTCTCCAAATCTATTATGCTGTTAATGTTTGTTTAGTATATATATTTCAATGTAAAATAACAACTTCGACCCTTACTAGGAACATGATCGAAAAATGTGTCTATGTATATATGGGTGGAACCGGAAGTATTTGCCTCACATTTTTCAAGTTGTTAGATACTTCCTCCGTTTCAAAATATATGACGTTTTGACTTTTGAGAGAGTTTTTTGATCCAAAATAAATGACACTTTGCAAATTTTAAAGAATTTTTTCTCATATTTTCCAATTCTACTCATATTTATTGACTCTATAACTCGTGTTTAACTCTTTGGACAAGAATATAAAGACACATCATTAATGTTTGGACATGAGCAATTTACTCTTTACAATATATTTTCTTGGTCTGTGTGAAAAACCTCAAAACATCATATATTTTGGGACGAAGAGAGTAGATTATAAGAATTCATCAATTTGGGGATGATCAATATGACCTATGTATTATATTAAAACTAGTTTTTTAAACATGTGCGTTAAGCGCACGTTAACTAAATAGTACATAAACAAAATAAATAGGATCGATTTATTAATAATTACACATAATTATATCACTAATCATTATAGATTTTTAAAAAAATCCTTATACACAACATTTGTTGTCATATTAGTTGGTTTTTCATCTTCACCACATATCAATATCTTTAAACCAAAATAATTTGTTACTCTAGAAATTATGACATATAACTGTCCATGGCTAAATACTACTCCCTCCGTCCCTAAATTATCGTCCTCCTTTCCTTTTTCGTCCGTCCAAAAATAATTGTCCAGTTTGAAACTTTCCTTTTTAGAACATCACTTTTACCACTTTGCCCTTACTTTTTGATCATACTTTAATTATGGGTCACATACACATGAACTTTAAAGGAAACTACACATTAAACCAATATAAATAATTAAGTCAATTGTTTTTTCTTAAACTGTGAGCCGGGTCAACTAGGACAATTATTTAGGGACGGAGGGAGTAATTTTTCAAAAAAAAAAAAAAAGGCCTACGTGCAATTATTGACTTTGACACTCGTTAATTGTTATTGCATATGATACCAGCAATGTAAATTGTCTTCTTTGGAACTTGAAAGACAGTTTTACATCGGATAGAGTTAATGACAATTTTGGGATAAAAATATTTTCTCTAGCATTGCTTCCTTTCAAAATTTTTGTTTTGATAATGTGATCCCCAAGATTTATGATGATTAGTCTTGTTCCATTGAACAACCATGCAACATGGTCAATGTGTCTCAATAGCATTACTGAAACACTAATTTTAAGTGTCAATCTATGGTCTGACAACCCTGAACACTTTATACTATTCAAAAATTCATTATAATGAATTTTTTCCGCCCTGCAAATAGAATCTGAACTCAAATAAGTTCTTCATTTTGAATGATTACTTTTATTAAATTATATTTGTATTTTATGAATAAAGAAATTTCTTAGAAGAAAATAAGCTAAAATCAAAATAACGAAATTATTTTTACCGTTAACTATTATTTTTGTTTTGTAAATTACTTTGATTTTAATAACTTCCATTATATATTTTTTGTTTTATTGACTTCGTAACTATTATTTTTGTTTTGTTTTTAAGAATTAGTTTTACGAAAAAAAAATTGTTCCGTAATTTTTTATTATTATTTTGTTAACCTCAGTTTAAATTGTTTTGTTTTATTGACTCTGTAACTATTATTTTTGTTCTATACAATATTTTTATTTTATTAACGTATTTTTGTTTTACATAACTATTTTTAAGAATTTGATTTAAACTTTTGTTCCGTAAATTATTTTTATAATTTTACTAACCCCAGTTTAAATTATTTTTAGTTTTATCGACTCCGTAAATATTGTTTTTGTTTCATCAAATATTTTTATTTAACTAATTTTTTTTTTACATAGCTATTTTTAAGAATTTGTTTTCAAAATTTTGTTCTGTAAATTATTTTTTATTATTTTAGTAACATCAGTTTAAATTGTTTTTGTTTTTATTGACTTTGTAACTATTATTTTTGTTTCATCAAATATTTTTATTTTACTAACGTATTTTTTTTACATATATATTTTTAAGAATTTGTTTTAAACTTTTGTTCCGTAAATTATTTTATTTTACTAATCTCCGCTTTAAATTACTTTTGTTTTGTTGATTCTGTAACTTTTATTTTTATAGTGGCTTGTTCCATAATTTTTTTTTTATTTTGCTAACCTCTTATATTTTTGTTTTCTTGACTTCAGAACTATTTTTTTGTTTTAATTATTATTTTTTATGTTTAAAGAGAGAAAAATGTTTAAACATAATTAAAAGATATGAGATAGTAGTGATGAGAGAGAATATAGGGAGGAGACTATAGAGAGAAAGAGAAATACAACTAGAGAAGATAATAGAGAGAAAATAGTGAAATTGTAATTCAAAAGTCAATAATTCAAAAAAGAGATTTTTGAGGGAGAAATCTACCTTTGCTATTATATATATATATATATATATATATATATATATATATATATATATATATTAAGTTAATTATAAATGTGACAAAAATTGATGATGACTGTTTGGTATTTAACGAACTCTTCTTACGTGATATTTGTGGAGGCCATTTGCAAGTATATATAAGAAATAAGAGATTTGCAAAATGTAGCACATTTGAAAGTGCTATCTTAACGAAAAGTCTAGAACTAAATTGCAAGAAAAAATATTAAAAGACTTAATGAAACCTAACAAAATTTAACGAAAAATGTTAAAATAAGAATATAAAAAGGGCCACCGGGAAAACTGACCATCACTTGGACATGGTCAGATTTTTCAAGTGGCCCTTTTTTTAATTTTATTTTTTATTGTAACACTATTCATGGATTTTCATTAGTTCTATTAGACCTATATCAATATTTACAAAGGTTAGGATTGCTGCATTGCAAGATTTTTTTTAATAAACTTAACAAAATCTGAAGGAACTTAACAAAACTTAACACAATTGTGTAGAATTTTTGAAGATATAGCCACCTGTTCTGGCTAGCCGCTACCCATAATGGCCGACCACGTCAACCGCCCCCTATGGGTAATGGTCGGCTATAGTAGGTGGTCATATGATTCTTAACTTAATAAATTCAACACTTCCGTTAGATGCTGCTAAGTTCTGTTTGGTTTCGTTAAACTTGTTAGCATTTTTTTGTGTGATTCAGTCCTAGCTTTTGTGAAGTCCGACGAAAGCTTAACTATCAGAATCTAAGGAATTTATGAAGATATGGCCAAATATTGTTGCCAGCCATTTATTCAGAAAATTGATTGTTTTAACAAAATTCATACACATGAGTTTGCGGCCACCCGAAAAAGTCGGCCATCACCAAGAGTGAGCGGCGACAAAATGTGGCTGTCACAAGTAATGACCACTCTTTTTTGGGCAACATAGTAATTGCTTAAGTTATTCAAAAGAAAATGTGCACAAGGGAAATTAGTCAAGTACCCCCAAAAGTGTCACATTTAGCATATAATAGGTGCTACGTTTAGCACTTATGAAAAATACTGTAAATGTGTTAAGATAATAAAAAAAAAATTAAGTAAACAATTCCCTTTTTTCTCTTATTGTTATTTTCTTTTGGATTTTTTTACTTTCACATTTTTTTAAATAATAACTGAACAAAAAAATAAATTAAAAAGAGTAAATTACATATAACCCTTGGTTGTGACAGACATTATATTGATGTCGTTAAATTGCACGTGGTCTTGCACATGCGTATCAAAAATGTCATTTATATTAAATTCTTTTTTAGAATTAAATTTTCATCAACATGCGGTTTAGAAGCTTTTTTACATAAATAGTGTTTGGAACACGACACATGGCCAACAAAAATTTAAAAAAAATCAAAAAGAAGATTATGATTGATACGTATCATGATCTAAGGGCCGCTTGTGTAAAAAACAAATTTACATCGCCGATGGATTAAAATTTTACTCTTTCTTTAACTCTTTCAAGTGTTAAAAAAAGAATTTGTATAATTTTCAAAACCCTATTCCTAATTTATCTTTCTCTCTCATCCCTCCCAATCCATTAGTGTCATCGACCCACCCTCCCCCAACCAGTATGAAACCCCCCCCCCTCCCTCTCACTCTCGTTCGGGCCTCTATCTCCCTAGCCACCACGACGAGCAGAGCTAGCACAACAACGAAGTTTTGGTGAATTCGTGACCTCTCTATCATAGATTGGTGATTGATGAGCTCAAATGTTTGTGACATTTATGGTTGGTTTTTTTGCCTTAAATTGTTGTAATGTTGTACTTTTTATGGGTAATTTGTATGTTTTGTGATTAAATGCTAATGAAAGATTGTTGGTGAAAAAAGTGAAAATAATACCAAGTTTGAAGAAGAAGAAGAAGGATATCATGGATCGAATGGGCATGTGATATTCAAAAATCGGGTTGGACCAAAAAGTATTGTCACATGCAATAGAAGCTATTAAGCTGAATGTTGTTACTTGGGGGCATATAAAACATTTGACATTTTTTCGAATTTTAGGGAATTGTTGATATCCCTAAATTTAAAAGTCTTTTCTTTTCTATAAAATCTTTTGTTTGTAAACGTTGGGAAAGTCGATTGAGAAAGAGAGAGAGAGAGAATAGATCATGGAGACTTTGTCAACGACTACTTGGAGACCTTCTAAGAGTGGAGAACGTGATCTTTATTTTCTAGGAGGGAGTTACTAAAAGGAGGGAAAGTTCTACTATATCAGAGATGGTGGGAGGACATCTAATACATAAAAACATACACACACGCATACCTAGAAAGGAGATTGAAGAAATTTGAAGCAGCTCTTCTTATTTTCTTCTATCACACATTGTTGGGTTTTTGTATTTTGAGTTTGAATTCATTTTGTAAGTAATTTCCAGCCATGTTTAGTGGCTAATTTCCTTTCTTCAAGTTAATGAACAAATAATTCTCTACAAATTACTACCGTGAGATCTAACAGTTTGAATTCTCAATTGAGTTCAAGTATTTATTTATTCTTTGTTTGTCTTGTTGCAAAGGAATTGTTACTAAGGATTATTATGCTTAGTTAATGTTCTTGGTCAGAATTTTAAGTAACCTAATAGTTTAATGCTAGTTATAACCATTGATCCTTATTGTCTTCGGGTTATAATAAAGTAACTAGTCACATATCATTTAAGCATCATAAGCATACTCGGTCCGTGTTGCTGGATTGAGTAATCTAAATTAAATGATATTGCTTCAATATGCACTGTTTAGAATCATGTCTCGCTCTCTCTTAATTTTTTCAAAACATTAAATCCTACGAGCGTCTCGAGGGTTGTCTTTTGATTATGAAAATATTTAATGAGCTTCTCTTAATTATCGAAATAGTAAGGAGATATTAGGTGTTTGGCGGTTGTCGACAGCTATAACCGGTTTATTTGTAGCCAATTGAGTTATTTTTACATCTATAATTAGTAGTAAACTTATGAGATTACATTTCGTTCGTTGATTGGAATTTTCTCGTTTTGAAACCAAACATTATTTTTCCCCGTTTACATTAAGTCATTTAATTTAATCTTTTAGTTAATTCGTTTGTTAGTAATTAGTTTGATAAAAAGACCTTAAAGTCTTATTTTAATTGCTTTGATGAAATTCTGAAAGAAGTAAATTCAATGCTCTTTGTGTGTACGATCCCTACTACCATACACTCGTTATTTGGGAAATAGAAAATTAACTTTGATGGTTAGACACTCGTCAGTGGTCTAAATGATGACGATGGCAGGACAAGACGACAATCTTTGTTAAAAATTGGTGAATGATGAAGGTTTGAAGAAGGTTGCCGGACCACCACCATTGACAGAAGTGGCCGGAGGTGAGGGAGAGAAGAAGAGAATGCGCAGAATACACAAAGAAGAGAAAGTGATTTTGTTATTGAATTGAATTGTTGATCTCTAAAACTATTACAAAGAGATATTTATATCTAAAATGAAAGAAATCTATTGGGCTAACCAATGTAAATGGGCTAACAATGTGAATAGGCCCAATTGGGCTTACATGGTGGATCTATTTCTTTAACACTCCCCCTCAACTCGTACACGCTACTTTGTAAAGTGTGCGAGTTGGAGAGATAAAAATGAATGAACATTTCGGCAAATGTGCCACTTTGGGCCTGAATGTTGTTGTGCCACATTGGGCCTAAATGTTGTTGTGTGCCACTTTGGGCCTGAATGTTGTTATGCCACTTTGGGCCTGGATGTTGTTGTGTGCCACTTTGGGCCTGAATGTTGTTGTGCCACTTTAGGCCTGAAGCAAATATTGTTGTGTCAAATTTGGGTTACATTTAATGGTTCCTTCATGAAATGCCCAAATGAGAGCGATGTTGTTAGAGCTTTAAGGGGATCTCCCTCTTTGTATTCACACGAAATCGGAGAGGGCTGAGAGATAGATCGCATGAGAAATCCTAATGCCTCGCCCATTATTCCAAAATCAAGAGATAGAAAGATAGATGGCTCGAAAGAGTCGATTATCGCCATAAAGAAACGTTTGGAGAGAAGAGACAACCAGCAGAGGGACTTGGCATCTCGGAAGAGTCGATCTCGCTGGAATAAAAGATCCGACGGACCAAGTTTTGTATGTGATTGATGAAGGCTCTGATCAATGACATCGTTGACTCATAGCTCAGAGTTTGGTGGAACCCAAAAACATAGTTTTTTGAATTGAAGCAAACCAAGAAGATAAGGACAGAGATGCCTTCGAGTACAACGATCACCATTGATGCTCCAAACACGATAAACACCGCAACTCTGTTGATCGTCATAGATCTTGAGACGATCGTCAGAGATTCAAGGCAGAGGAGAATCAAAGGCGAGCGTAGGATGAAGGGAATGGTAGTTCCGGTTGCCATAGACGATGTTGGATTCTAGATCTCAGCGGTTGAATTGAGGGTCTTGAATCTCCGGCGGCCTTCATCTCTCTCTCTCTTGCCCTTTTTGAAGCAGAGATGATTTGCGGCCATAGAATAGATTGAAGATCTTAGGCTCTGATATCATGTTAAAAATTGGTGAATGATAAAGTTTTGAAGAAGATTGCCGGACCACCACCATTGACGGTGGTGGCCGGAGGTGAGGGAGAGAAGAAGAGAATGCGCAGAATACACAAAGAAAAGAAAGTGATTTTGTTATTGAATTGAATTGTTGATCTCTAAAACTATTACAAAGAGATATTTATATCTAAAATGAAAGAAATCTATTGGGCTAACCAATGTAAATGGGCTAACAATGTGAATAGGCCCAATTGGGCTTACATGTTGGATCTATTTCTTTAACAATCTTGACCGTGTTAAGTTCAACCGGTGATCTTCTTTTTTTTTCTCTCTCTCTCCCCCTCTCTTCCCTTATCTCTCTCCAATTCTCCAATCTCCAATGAAATTTAATCGACGATGTCCATCTCTAGCAATGGTGAGCAACCGACGAAACAAACGTTAAGTTGACGTCATTATGGCATTTAGATTTGTGGGCGTTATCCTCCCTTAGTCTCTCTTTTTCTCTCCCATTTCATCTACATAATCAGCAATTTCGATGACAACAACTTCCATCTGAACAAAACTTTAATCTCAACTTGGGAAACTTTGAGAGAGTAAGTGAGGAAGAAGAAAAATTACATGGAATATTTGTAAATCATTTTCATTTATTTTCCTTAATATTCAATTTTATTTTTGGTTACATTTCTTTATTAGTTAAGTGGAGAAGAAGAAAAATTACATGGATTTATAAATGATGCGTCCAAAATCTTCTAAGATGCACTGGACTCTCCCAATTGGATACCTGGCTTTCAACGTATCCTATATCTTCAAGGCCCAACCCTGCAAATTAATCAAGAAAGCTGTGAACTAGGCAGGGGCACTCCCTGCAAAAGCCCTCCGGCATGAGAATTAGCTCAAGTATACAAGAGAGTGTATAATTCGGCAGAGTTTAGGCAAGTTAGAAAAATCACATACCTCCCTCCTTCATTAATTCTGAGGGGTTTTTATAGCTGTTGCCAGAGGGAATAACTGATCATAACTGCCCATTAATGTTCATGGCATAAATGGCGGGCATATTAACTGCCCCATTAATTGTCTCATTCATCACAACGGTAACATGGAGGGTTTTCCGGATATAACCATCCCCCATTAACAATAACTCTTTAATGGACGAGCATAGCATATCCTGCTCGCTACATGTTTCTGCTTGCTGGTTAAGCACCCAGCTCACTCATACTCTTGCCCGCTGAAGGTTAAAACCCCAGCTCGCGGTATACTAAAAACCATTTAATCCTTCCCTTGTGCCTTTGACTTAAGGATGCTCGCGTGTTAACTGTAAATGATAATCTTGTGCCAGACACATGCCCCATGTCTTGGGCCTATTGGGCCGGGCAGCTCAGTAGCCCCCTACTCCTTGCTCACCAAGTGATGTGCGCGAACGCAACTCGGGCAAGATTACCCGGCCGTATCAAGTAATAAAGTACGTAAGTACGAGTCGATCCCACGAGGAATGCACGAAATTCTCACTCCAACTAAGTACCGAAATTATGCTAACTAATTATATTTGAGCGAAAAGAAATTAAATTAAAATCTAAAAATATAAACAACCTAGAAAGCAATTAAATCTAAACTAACGCGGATGTGGTTTGGCAACAACAAATCAAGATAAAAATATAGGAATGCATTATTTCTAGTCTAGCCGGTGTTTAATTTAATCCTCTTTTTGCTTTTCTTTAACTCAAGTTTTGGTAGTCGGACGCGCTATTTTATTCGCTACGGGCTTTCGCTACGTATAGCAAATCTAGCTATCTCTCAACCTTGCTACGGGCTCATATCATCGCAACACATAACACAGGGGAGAAAATAACTGCATGTGTAAACAAGCGTCCAAAGACTATCTACGCGCGATCTCCTTTCGGTCTCACGCCACGCAAACTACTATTGTGATTTTCGGAATAATAGGAAGGGCTTTCGCTTCGTATCCTATCATTCTAGAGATCATCTAATGGTTCGCTACGCCATTAAAAGCATTAAGAAAACACAATAATAACCAAACGCATGGGTAATACTTCGCAAAAAGAAACTCTCTATATTTTTCTACAAGTCATGTTGGTAGCCGAGACTGCTAAAATTGGTTAACTACGGGCTTTCGCGTCTTATAGTCAACCCTAACCTCCCCGACCTCGCGAATGGCTAAGGTGGTTCGATCGCGTGTCAAACCTAATCTCACTTTGGCTATCGGTGTGTGTCACAAAACACCAACTATTAAATTGATTGGTCCGAAATAAATAGGTAGCTCTCGCGGATCCTAAATATTTCTAAAATCATTTAATTATTGGCCAGATAATTAAAAGCATTAATTTCACAAAATAATAACCAACATGCTTATATACTAAATAAAGAGATAAATTAAATTAAATCACTACATTTGACATAAAAATTAATTGCATTCCATAAATAATTGAAGCACAAACCAATTCAACAATTACAAAATCAATCAACCCAAGAAACCATAACAAATATCTAAAAATATGAGTAGGAAGAATTGAACCGAAAAATCGCGAATCCGGGGTTGAAATCCTTTGCAAGTGTGTCCTTGGCCCTTGATTTGATGTTCCAAACCTTCAATGGTGATCAAGCATCAAAGATTTGGTGTGATTTTGGTAGAAATGGGGGCTGGTGCCCCATTTAGGGCTTATGCCCGTAAATGGGGCTGTTCTGTTCGAAAATGAAGGCTTACTGGAAGTAAAGGAGAAGGCAGCAAAGTGGCCGGACAGAGCAGGGGTATAATAGGCAGAACAGAGGAAAGTTAGGGGCTGTTTGGGGAAGGAAAATAGAGGGCTGGGTCGCGGCAGGGTCAGGGCCAAACCAGGTGGAAAACGCGGGTCACCCAGGTGAAATAGGTTGGAGGATGTGAGGTGGAGTGGGCTGGTAGATGGGCTGAAAGGCTGGATACGACGCGGGCCGGATCCGACCCAGATGAAGAACGCGCGGGTCGCGCACAAGGGACCGGGCGACGTGGCCTCCTCTCAGCTTGACAACGCATTAATGAGGGGCGACTTTCAGAGAATTGCTCCGGTGCCCCTCTTCTTCTGACTTGAGCCGGCTTCTAGCTTCATGAATGCGGCTGCCAAAGACCCTATGCCCCCAGACTTTGCAATTTGGTCCTTTGTTAGCTTTTTCAGCCACCGTTTGCCTCTGTTAGCCTGATTTTGCCTTGGATCTCTTGACGGACTTAACGAACTTTGTCCAAATAATTTCCAAAACAACTTTTAAGCCCGGAATTGCCTTGAACTTCGTGCTAAACAATGTATAAAAGCTCGATTATGCTTGGAAACCTACATTAAGCGCAAAAACACAAATAATAATATTTCCAAAGCATAATTAATTCAAAAATAGCACAAAATAAAAGAAGATTCCTGGGAAAATTAGTGGAAATCTTGCGCTCATCACCAAGTATTTATGTTCGGAGCGAGGAGAACTTCGAATCTCTTAGTCAAATCACTCCCTAAAAAGCAGCTTTCCACAAGTACATCGAGTTGCCCTCGATCAAAATTAAAAGTGGATGCCAACCAAAAGGGTTTTTAGGGATACGAGCCGCCATCCGCCGCCTGTGCACTTACACGCGTTCGTTTCCCCATAGGGCATTAAATGCTGCCTCAATTTTTGAGTCGTAATGATGAGAAAACTCCCAAGCGACGGTTCCTGCCGGTATAAAAGCAAAGCTTCCTTCTCATTTTGAACTTTTATCGCCTTCAAAATTCATGAGAGCAAAAATCGGGAGAAACCGAAAACACAGGAAATCATCCATACTTCTGCTTTTCAAGCTTGCAACGAATATTTCCAGAACTCTTAACGTGATCTGCACCAGTTTCAACAATCCTTTCCAAGAACTTTCAGAATTTTCATCGATTCGTTCAACATTAACACGTAGTGCCTCCAAATCCATAATACTCTCTTCTTTTCCTTCTGTATCTTCGATTCTAATCTGTTTAAACCCCACGTTTAAGGTCCACAGTACTTTTCTGGGTTTGAATATCCGCTTTAATCAACTCGTCTGAAACTAGGGTTTACAATTCTCTTTTCACCTTCATCTAAACTTTTCTGGTTTCCCACTTTGAGCACATCATACCCTTAGGCATTATATAAACTTAGCCAACTTCCCCGGTTGGAATTGAGGAGTATTTTGGCCAGTGCCCCATTCACTAGTTTAAGGATAAACCCTTGTTTGCCATGGGTTCCTGCTTAATTGCTTTTGCTTTTGCTTGTCCCCCCGAGCAGGATTTAACACATATTCCTTGATTCCTGTAGGATGTCTTCTGGTGACGAAACCTCATATGAGATCGAAGGACGGGCTTACGACCATGGATCCCCCCAGAGAATGAAGAAAGTCCAGACACAAGATCCTCGAGCTCTGAAGAAACCGAGCGAGAGGAAATTCCCCTTGTACGGCAGAGACGCCCTCGGATCCCCAGAAACATAACCGAGCAAGCAAGAGATAACCTTCCCAGCTCGAGCAGGTCACGAGCTGAACAAAACCAAAGTTCACTCAAAGGCAAACAAATTGCTTCCACCGACACCCCCTTCATTAAATGGGATGACCTAACCACCGAGGATGAGGTCTCCGATTGGTTTTATTCTTTGGGTATGGATCCCAAGAATTACCGAGTTAGGGCATTCGACCTAGACATCAAAGAAGCCGGGCACAATTTTCAAGGAGACCGAATGGTCTTTTATTTTGATTTCTTCTTAGTCGGCCTAAGACTCCCTTTGGACCCTTTTTTTTTTTGCAGAATTCCTTTTAATAAACAACGCCTTGCCTTGCGACCTAACACTCACCACCGTTAGATTTTTGGTCTCATACATTGTTGCTTGTAGACTTCTTAGCTTCGAGCCCAGCATGGATCTCTTTAGGAAATTCTTTCTTTTTTCTATGGACAAGAAAAGTGGACGCATCACTGGTCGCTCCAATCCCAACTATTTTAAGCTTCTGTCCGACAGCCCCAATAAAGTTGATTCCTGGGATTCAAAAGCCCTGCTCGTTGAGTCTAGAGTAGGATGGCCCTTCCCTCCATACTTGGAAAATCTAGCCGTAGCCAAGTATGATAAAAATGCCTTCCGAACAGGAGAACCAATGCTCGCGAAAACATTCAGAAAACTACTCGGTGTGAAAGAAGGCAAGAATGGACAGGATTGGGTGTTAGACTGGGTAGCCCTGACCTCTGACCCTGCCTTGTTACGACAAGCAGGAATAATAAGTTGGCATGTCGAAGGTTACGAGCCCCAAACTATCTTAGAAGTTGAAACACCACACCCGTTATGGGGCAATTGCCACGGGGGAAGATTTCCAAGTGAATGCGGATCTGATCGCGAAAGGCCTGAAGAAACATCCAGATCCTTTCTCTATTTCTCGTCTACATGAATTTATTCTACACGTTTTATTACTTTCTATTTCAATTATAACTTCTAACCTCCTTTCATAATTCATCTTGCAGATATGAGGCAATTGGAGGATTCTCAGCGCTTTCTCCAAGCCATGAGGAGAGGAGCCATAGGGAGAAACACCTGTGATGGCCTAGCCAGCCGCCTCCCACCTACGTCCTCGCTACAAATACCGGCCGAGGGTCTAACCGAGCACCAGTGACCAACCAAGCTACTATTGCCGCTCCTACTCCAGCTGCCATAACAATTCCTGCACCTCCTCCACAACAACAAAAAAGGCCTCCCCCAATTTCCCCACCTGAGAGAAGAACACGGTCAAAGACTGACCAGAGTGAACCTGCTGAGGCTTCCAGCTCACAAGCTCCCATCTGGCAAAGGGAGAATTTTGAAATGCCTGAAACCCGTGAACTCGCGGCTAAGCTCATAGCTGAAATAGCCAATGTGCCTAATTCGAGAAACTTGAATACCAACCAATAAACGAGGCGGGCACGCAGCTACTGTCGGGCTAGGGATGATGAAAAGGCTTCGCCATACTGGCATTCAGAGGAGAAGCACCGAGCTCCCCAGCTCTATCCTGATCGGTCAGATTAGGATGTGCATGACTGAGGTAAACAATTTCCTTACCATCTTCAAAAACAAAACCAAACTCATTATTATTCACTTCTCACTTTTCTATCTTTTATTTTCAGATGGCCAGCAAGACCGAACTCCTTTATGACCGCCTGATTGATAACATGAAGTCGTCCAGCTCACTATCGTCAGAGAAAAACACATGGAGGAACAAGTCAACTCTCTCAGGGCTGAGCTTAAAGAAAGTGAGGAAAACCTAACCTCCAAAGTCACTGAGCTTTCTAAGCTGGAAGAGGAAAAAAAGATCCTCGAAGTCCACCTCACTTTCTCCAAAAAATCTGAGGAATCTGCCCTCAACAACATAACTCAAGTGAGAAAAGATCTCCGGGCAACGACCAACGAATTAGAGAAAGTAAAGAAATAGGCTGGTGAAAAAGAAAAGCAACTGAGGGCCGAGCTATCCCAGGCCAACGAGCATCAAAAAGAGACAATCATTGCTGAATACAAGAATTCTGAGGGCTTCGTGGCCGCTGTTGAGGAGGAGGCATACCCCTTTTTCTTACAGGGAGTAAACGATATTCTAAGGCAACTTGCTTGCAGTTGTCTTGAGATTCAACCAGACCAGCTCGCTAAGTGGGGAACCAACACCCCCTTCTGCCCCTTCGCTCGCCCGGGACATGCCTTGGTTCCTTACTTAGTAGATGAACTGAACTCCCTGGCCAAGCTGGATGCCCAAAAAGGGTTAGCTTCCTGGACCCCTCCTCCAACTGCCAAGACCACTGTCACCGAGCTTATGACCCAAATATGGATGGGAAAAGCTCGGGAAAATGAGACTCTGGCTATTCAAGCCCCCGTTACCAATGAAGATGTGATCGTTATTGAAGCTGAAAATGAAGCTGTTATCCCAACTGATCCTGCTGCCGACCAAACCGCTATTGCTGACCCAGCTTAACCTCCTACCGATCAAATCACCATTGCCGAATCTTAAACTTTTTCCTGGCCTGCGTGCCATGGTTGTATTTTTCTGAAAAACAATTTGCAAACTCTTTGGTATGTAATTTTTAATACCTCTTGGTTTTGATGTTTCCCATGAATGCTTATATTGCATCTACTTGCATTTTATTTCAACTATTTCCATCAATTGGCTCGAACACCAACTCTCTTCACGAGCAGAAATAGCTAATGCTCATGAAAGGAAGAATAATCGAAAATAACTAACTCGAACACCAACTCTTTTTACGAGCAAAAATAGCTCATGCCCGTAAAGGAGAATAATCGAGTATAGAAAAAATAACTAACTCGAACACCAACCCTTTTTCACGAGCAGAGATACCCCATGCTCGTGAGAAAGAGAATAATCGAGAATTCATAACTGATTCAAACACCAACTTTCACACCGGGCCAAGGAACTTCCTTGCCCGTCAAAAGTATAATTGAGCTCTACATTAAACGTTGTATAAGATGAAAACATATGCTTACTCATACCATCCCCACTCACAAAATAAGAAGGGGAGATAAATGGATTACATACTACCAATCACCAATAGTATCTCTTCAAGTGTTCTGCATGTCATGGATGTTTCAGCTCGCTTCCATCCTCTGTTTGTAACATATAAGTCCCCTCCTTAACAATTCTGGCAATCTAAAAAGGACCTTCCCAATTTGGCGAAAGTTTCCCCCACTCTGCTCGATGGCATGTTGCTTCAATTTTACGAAGAACCCAATCGCCCACAGCAAATGACCGACCACGAACCCTTTTATCATGGTGGGCTTTTGCTCGCTGTTTGTAATTTGCCATTCTCATTTTAGACTCCAACCGTTTCTCTTCTAACAGATCTAGATCGGTTGCCCGAGCTACACTATTGGATTCAGCATTATAATGTAACACCCTATGATTGGGCAAGTACATTTCCACCGGGGCCATGGCCTCAGATCCATAAGCCATAGAAAAAGTTGTTTCCCCAAAAGGACCCCTAACTGTCGTTCTGACCGTCCACAAGGCTGAAGGCAACTCATCTACCCATCTTCTTGCCTTGTCTTCAAGGTTTCGCTTGAGGACATGCAAGACTTGTTTGTTAGCGGCCTCAGCCTGCCCATTACCCTATGGGTATGCCACCGAAGACCGCCAATGCCTCACTCGCATCTGCTCGCATGCTTTTGTGAATTTTTCTGAAAATTGAGTCCCATGGTCAGATATTATTACTCGTGGAACTCCAAAACGGCACCATATGTGTTCATGAACGAAATCAATCACATTGACTTCGCTAATGGTTGCCAAAGGCTTAGCCTCTACCCACTTAGTAAAATAATCCACAGCGACCACCGCATACTTAAACTTCGAACGGGCTAATGGAAATGGGCCAATAAGGTCTATAACCCACATATCAAATGGCCACGATACTACCACATGAGTCTGCTCGGTTGAAGGTAAGCGGTATATTGCGTAAGCGTTGACACTTGTCCTGACGCCCGAGCGTATTCGCATTCGCGTCCCGCCTCAAAGTAATCTAGTAGAATCCTGCAGCTAAGACTTTTTCTGCCAAAGACCTTTGACCAGGATGACCACCACATTTACCTTCATGTATTTCTCCCAAAATGCCCTCGGTCATCTCTTGTCGCACACATTTGAGCAAAGGTCTGGTGTAGGACCGCCTATAGAGTATTTTATCCAGGATGACATACCCGCATGACCACTTCTGAATAGTTCGAGCCTCTGTCTTGTCTTCGGGCAAGGTCCCCTGCTCGATGTAAGCCTTCAAGTCATCTATCCAACACTTTGCAGCAGGCTCAATGTCCATGATCACCTCTTTTTCTATGACAGGAACCTCCACATATTCAATCATAACCCCTGGATGCAGGGATTGAATTTCGTTTTCGGCCATCTTGGATAAATAGTCTGCCCGCATATTATCCTCGCGAGCAATTCACACCAATTCCCAATAATCGAAGTCCTTTAGAATCTCTTTCACCATCGCACAATAGCGAACCAATACTGGATGGTGAACAGCATAATCGCCTCTTACTTGATTCAGGACCAATTGTGAATCGCAATAAACAATCACCTCTCGGACCCCTACATCTTGCGCGAGCTCGAGCCCCGCGATCAATGCTTCATATTCTGCCTGATTATTGGATGTTGGAAACTTGAAGCCTTGATGCTTTTCGAACTCTACATCTGCTTTCGAGGCGGGACTAACCAATCGGCTCCACTTCCAAACTGTGGCCGAACCATCCACATGCAATTCCCAACAATACTCTGGTCGGGGCTTTGGAATTGGTGTACTCGTTGATGTTGTCTTGGAAGAAACCTCCTCTTCGCACGAATCCTTGAAGCTAGTCTCAGCTACAAAATCCGCCAAAGCCTGTGCCTTAATCGCTCGTCGAGGTTGATAGTCAATTTCAAACTCAGTTAACTCAATGGACCAGGTGAGCAGACGACCAGAAGAATCCGGCTTGTGCAAAATTTTCCTGAGAGGCGTGTCCATGTACACAATGATCGAATGTGCCAAAAAATAAGCTCGAAGTTTCCGAGCAGCAACAACAAGCGAATAAGCCAATTTCTCTGCATTAAAATATCATCCCTCTACAGCAGTGAGGGCCTTCGAAACATAATAGACAAACTTTTGAACATTACATTCTTCCCTAATTAACACAGCGGCTACAGCCTGCTCTGTGGCCGCTAAATACACAAACAATGTCTCACCAAAAATCGTGCTGCTCAATAAAGGAGGACTTCCCAGATATTCCACTAGCTGCTCGAAAGCCTTCTGACATTCAGCTGTCCACTCGAACTCCTTGTTTCCACGGAGAACTTTGAAGAACGGTAAACATCTTTATGCCGACTTAGAACTGAAGCGACCAAGGGCTATCACCCTACCATTGAGCTTTTGAACATCTTGGATACACCGAGGAAGCTTCATAGTGACCAATGCCTTAATTTTTTCTGTATTAGCCTTTATACCCCTCTCAGTTACCATGAACCCCAGAAACTTGTCTGCTTTCACCCCAAACACACACTTGTTCGGGTTAAGCTTCATGTTATTTTTTCTAAGGTTGGCAAAGGCTTCGCCCAAATCAACTGTATGCTCGTGCCCTTTGGTCTTCACCACCATGTCGTCAATGTAGGCCTCTATGTTTCTGCCAATCTGTGAACTGAAGACCTTATTCACCATCCTTTGATATGTAGCTCTTGCATTCTTCAATCCAAATGGCATCATCTTATAGCAATATAGCCATCCTGCTGCTCGGAAAGCTGTCAGAGCCTTATCCTGCTTGTTCATTTTGACTCGGTGATATCCAGAATATGCATCAATGAAGCTTAGAAGCTCGAACCCCGCTATAGCATCCACCAGCTTGTCAATTCGAGGTAGAGGATAACAATCCTTCGGGCAGGCCTTATTCAAATCAGTGAAGTCTACGCACATTCACCATTTGCCATTAGACTTTTTGACCATAACAACATTAGCCAACCAAGTTGGATAATGTATTTCTTCAATGATGCATGCGTTGAGCAGCTTCTCAACTTCCTCCTTAATAGCTTGATCTTTTTCGACAGAATATATTCTAGGCCGCTGCTGAATTGGCCTGAAAGCTGGATCCACGTTGAGACTATGCAAAGCCACAACCTCACTCACGCCTTGCATATCCTTCGGTCTCCATGCAAAAACATCCAAGCTGTCCTCTAACTGCTTGACCAAGCTAGCCCGAGCTTCAGCTGACAGTGCCTTGCCAATTTTTATCTTTTGCTCAGGGTAATCAGGATTAACAATCACCTCCTCGAGCTCATCCTGAGCTGTAAATTCTGGCTCATCCTGCATTTGGAGTGTATCACACTCCACCTTCTTTTCCTCCTCAGCCTGAGTCTCAACCATATCAAGATGATCCACATCCATATCCTTTGTTTGTTCTGCTTGTCCTCCCGACTTCAATGTTGGCAAAGGACCATCAACCTTCTCACCAACTTCATCTGAAACCAAACTAGCTTCACCATACTATTCGACCTGTCCCCCCGATTTCAGTGTCGGCAAAGGACAAGTGCTCTCTTCACCATTTTGATCAAAAGTCAAGCTTGCATCAATTTCCTGCTCAGCCTGCCCCCCCGACTTCAGTGTCGGCAAAGGGCAAATATCCACCTCACAATCTTCCTCATTCACCACAGCAACTATTGATGGCCCCACAGTCACATGAGATGTTTCCTTGGTGCTAACAGTGACTTTCTGCTCGCCGTCCTCCAAGGTCAACTTTTGCTTTTTCCTCTGACTGTCGCGCACATATTCGAGCACTGCCCGGGGCTGACTCCTCAACACACATACTCCTTGATTGGTGTAAAACTTAGCGCGTTGATGGAGAATAGATGCGACCATTTGAAACTTGGTCATGCTCGGCACCCCCAAGATGATGTTATAGGGAGACTTTAAATCAATCACCATAAAAGTGATTTTCTTAACCCTTGTGCGGCTCCCTTCTCCAATGAAAACTTCAAGCTCGACCGTTCCCTTCACAGGTACTTTGTGATTGGTGAAGCCCTTTAACGTCCCCGCATACGGTTTAAGGCGGTCATCATTTAACTCCAAACCCTGAAAACATGAATAATACATCACGTCCCTGCAGGCTCCGGTATCAACCAAGATTCGATGCACAACCCAACCGTCCACTAAAGCTGAGACAATTAAATTCTGTTCTCCTGCCATATTGCTCGTCAGCTCGCTACGAGTGAACTGTATAGTTTCCTCTCCAGCTTGCAAAGTAGTTGGCCGATCTACCACCTTCGACAAGGAATAAATCTGCTTGCCGAGCTGGGTTGGGGTGGGCTCCTCATCCATTATGACATTTATTACCCCTCTGACCGGTGGGGCATCTCTTCGGGGAGCATTCCACCTGTTTCCTCCATCTCTCTTGAACCGGTCTAGCCGGCCTTCATTGATCAATTTCTGAATGGCCTTTTTTTCAACAGGCAACATTCCTCTGTTGTGCGCCCGTAATCATCATGATAAACACATCTCTTCGACCGATCCCGAGTATCTGTTGTCTCAGGATTCATACGAGGTGGGCGAGGAAGCTCTCATCTCGAATCTCGTACATAATATCCTCACGCAGCGTGTTGAGCGGGGTAAGATCAGCCTCCTGGAGAAATTATCTTGAGAGTTCATATCTTGACTTGCCTTTATTGTATCCTCCGCCCACGACCTGGCCATTACCTTTGGGATTTCCCCCAACCTCATTGCTTTCCTTCTTTTTCTCTTTCTTTGCGGTCTCCCCCGCACACCATTTCTGAGCCCGCATTAACATTTCTGCCTGCGTCTTTGGCTCGCGCATGCTCAGCTCCAACCTCAAACAACCTTCTCCTTCGAGTAAACCTGTTTCAAAGCATAAAGTTACCTCTTGCTCGGTTAACCCCGGAACTTGCTTCAGCACCTTTGTGAATCGTTCCAAATAGCTAGCAGTCGATTCATGTGCCCCTTGCTTAACTTTCGACAAGTCAGCCCTTATCTTTGCCAATGTGCCCGAGGTCCCAAAGTCTGCTAGAAACTTTGTTAGCAGATCAGCCCAATTATTAATCGATCTGCGCGACAGAGCTCCCATCCATGCCAATGCCTTTCCTTGTAAGGCGCCTACAAAAGCTCGAATTTTCAGTGCCTCGTCTGAAGTCACAAGGCCGATATGGGACTCAAACGACATCAACCAATCTCTCGCTTTTGTCTTCCCTGTATACTCTTTAATATTTGGGAAGATAAGTCCCTGTGTTGGCGGTGCATTCTCAATCCATGGTGCCAGCGGGCTAGCTGAGGTACCCAGAAAATTTCCATCCAGGGCTTTGCCCTGCTCCCATGCCTCTATACGGCGTTTCAAATCTTCAAAATTTTGTATGTTTTCTGTTGGAGGCAAACCACCCATGGGATGAGGCTGCACCGCGGCCATAGGAGGGACCTGTAGAGGACCCATAGCTCCAAAAGCTTGAGTAACTCCCACGGCCTGCGCCACCTATGCCTGGGGCATCCTAACGAGCTGAGCAACTGGCTCATTAATCACCAAATTTCTTTGAACATCTGTCTGTTGTAATTCCCTTTTTCCCTTGGATTGATAAGACAAATGTACTTGAGACTGCCTGGGTGATGGCGTCCTGTGACGACGAGCATGGGATCTCCTAGGAGATGGTGAACGACGACTGCGAGCATGGGATCTTCGCGGTGAAGGTGAACGAGGTCGACGATGGTGTGACCTTCGTGGAAAAGGTGAACGTTGCTGACGGCGAGATTGTGCCGAATCATCCCCCACTCGGGGTCCCAGCCGTGAATGCACACTAGGCACAACCCTGTGACTAGCTCTGTCCTCTTGTTGATTTCGTCCTTTTGACTCTCGTTCACGTTGTTGCGATGGAATGAGTACTGGGTGTAACGCCCCCAAATTTCAAACCAAGTTTATAATCCCAAAATCTTGGGCGCATCACTATTACAAATATCAAATCACCATAATTCCGAAATCATCTCTTAAGGACTAGTAATAAAAGAAATTCATAGAGTACTATTACATTTCGAAAGTATAATTAAACAATTTTGTAGTCCCAAAACTGCTAAACTAAAATCCTGTCCAAAATACAAAACGAACTAATTCGAAATAAAAATCTCCAGATTGTCCTTGATGGTATCCAACTTACTTAAAACCTGGAAGGAAAATGATTTGGAAGAAATGAGCGGACAATGCCCAGTAAGATCATATACAGTCCCTCCGAAATCTAGGGAAGGGTTCATTAACAATAAAGCATTCAAAAAGATTAATATTCAAATAGTTCATAATCGGAAATAGCACAATGAGATGATAAATTTCACATCTCATCAAGAATTCGATGTAAAAGATAGAGATATAAAGGTATTTGCGAGAGGTCTAATCGTCGCCAACTGTCCCATACCAGTTGGAGACAATGACCAACCCGCGGATACCATGATCACCTAAGCGGTCGCAAGACCTTTTTTTAAACAAAGATTCACAATGTACAAATAGTAACAGTTCATAATGGTATATCCGGATAACCAAGCCACGGGCCAGGTGGCAAAATTCATAATCAAATATTAAATTCAAAATGCTACTTTACCCCAGTAGTCGGGTTGTTCAACTTAGTGATCATAGTAGGATTTCAAATATAATATTCCAACGGAAACTTGGTTTCACAAAAAATATCTCAATGAAATTTAAATATAAGTGAGATATATATAATGAGATCTACAAATTAGAATGACAAAGAACGGGTACGACGGAGTTCAAATTCAAATTCCAACTTAAGGTTGGTACACGTTTCAAAGAAAGGTAATTGTCAATAATTTGCGGAAGCCTAACGATTTAAAATAGAGATTGCAAATATCTAAAAGATGTATAATCCGACCCTTACCTGAATAACACGCCCACAAATTCTAGGCCCACCGAATCGCAAATAAAGGCTACTCTTCTTGTCCAAATCTAAAATTCAAGGCATAAATCAAATCACTAAAATATTTATATTGCAACTATTTAGCCAATCTAAACTACTTTAGAAGCTACTGATTACTAAAATTATATTTAGAAAAGAAAATAGTTTTTATAGTGTTATTTTAGAATACATTATTATAATGCATATATTAATCTACTATTGTGTTTGAAAACTATTCTTTAATGCCAAAAGTGGTTGTTTCCTGTACAACACTTTACTTCCTGTTCATCACTTTGCTTTTGTATAAATTTTCGGAAGTCCACTAAACTCCACTCCAGTACTTATCTTCCTTGCAATTTTTCTCCACTAACCTTATTTTCAAACTCCTCCTACAGAGTGTACAGGCAGCATGGATCTCATTAGACTAATCCTTCAGTTCTTACTCGGCATTACACCATCTTATTCACAGCAGAAAACTTAAATCCACAACCCATATTTCTCTCATTTTTCCAGGTAGTTCTTCCCTTCTTTACAACACATACATTGTTTTAAATTGCCAAAAGGGAAACATTAAACCCAAAAAAAAAACAGAGGAACATATTTCTCACTTTTACTGACCAATTTAATTATTTCTACTTAACCAATGAGATCTAGCTCAACTGGTACTGCTCACTTCTCTTAACGGAGAGGTTGGGTGTTCGAGTCTCACTAGAGACACCCTGGACTTTACAACTCTCAATAGAGAGGTCGGGTGTTCAAGCCTCTTCAGAGGCATCGTTGTTGTTAAAGCCTTATCCAAAGACCCCATTTAGCTACTCACTTATCTTAACGGAGAGGTTGAGTATTCAAGCCCTACCAGAAGCACCCTGGGACTTAACTACTCTCAACCGAGAGGTCGGGTGTTCAAAGCCTCACCAGAGGCACTATTTGTTCGAGCCACACCAAAGGCATCATATATCTATAATTGTAGCCTTTCAAGGCATTAAAAATAATAAATTAAAAAAATTAAGGGTTGGGGTACGGTCTATGTCCCCTCCAACCTTTAAAAAAAACAAAAAATAATTATTATTATTATTATTTCTACTTAACCAATACACTTTCCCACCCAATTAATCCCATGGATACCTTTCATAACTCCTAGTTTTCCATTCACAACTTAGATTTTCAGTTCCTCTTATAATCTTCTATCCGAAGATATAAATTATTTGTTTTAAAAGAAAAGCCTAACTGTCATGAATTAAAACAAGGGAAGTTTAAACATTTTCAGTTCCTCTTATAATCTTCTATTCGAAGATCTAAATTATTTGTTTTAAAAGAAAAGCCTAACTGCCATGAATTAAAACAAGGGAAGTTTAAACATTACCTCAAAAGACTTTGATTTACGGCAGCCCCTAAGAACACTCCTTCTTCCTTCGTGCCTCCCTTCTTCTTTTAGATCTATCGGTTCCCTCACAATCTCCAATTTCTGATGAAGACTCAAGAATTCCGTCCACTTTTTATACCCTTCACAAGATCGGTCGATCTTCCCCTCCATTGAATCTGCCGAAAATCGTTTAACTCTTTCTCTCTTCCCGAGTTCGGCTGGGAGCTTCCATTTAAATGAAACTTTCCCCCATTCCTTTTAGAATACAGTGAATCCTCTATTTTTCTTTCTTTATTTTGTTATTATTTTTACTATTATTATAATTATTAATATTAAGGAATTCTAATGGGTTGGGCCAACATTCTAATTAAATTAATAGGGTATATTAAGCCCACTAATAATGTACACCAAGCCCACACAATTTCAAGTGTACTAGGCCCTAATAATAATAATTATTATATATATATATATATATATATATATATATATATATATATATATATATTAGCAAGCACAAATGTTTAGAAAATAAAACAATAACCAAATTATATATTTTTTATTTTAGAAGTTTTGGGTATATTACACTGGGTTTAATTGATTGCCCCTAGTTCTTGACCCACTTGCTGCCTGACTTGGTGCAGGCAAAGCTGGTAGGGGATCCAATTCGATGGGTAAAGGTGGCTTACCCATGGCGATCAGCTGCAGGTTCAATTGATGCATTTGTCTCAAATAAATAGCCCTTTTGACAAAGGGCTTCCTCCCGGAACTCGTTGGCCAACCCAACAGCTGCTACTGCACTTCTGGCTAAGGAATCGACATCGCGTCGTTGATTAAGCTGATGGCGCGCATCATGAGGAGGCGGGTTATTTCCAGCCAGTTGATTAAGACTGGGAGTTGCATGTACATCCTCCTGATTACTACCATTGACTCCATTAACACCGTTTTCCGCCATTACTGAAATTTACAAAGAACAGACTTTCAATTCACGAAGAATGCTATCGTTCCCGGCAACGGAACCAACTGATGCGTCCAAAATCTTCTAAGACACACTGGACTCTCCCAATTGGATACCTGGCTTTCAAAGTATCCTATATCTTCAAGGCCCAACCCTGCAAATTAATCAAGAAAGCTGTGAACTAGGCAGGAGCACTCCCTGCAAAAGCTCTCCGGCATGAGAATTAGCACAAGTATACAAGAGAGTGTATAATTCGGCAGAGTTTAGGCAAGTTAGAAAAATCACATACCTTCCTCCTTCATTCTAAGGGGTTTTTATAGCTGTTGCCGGAGGGAATAACTGATCATAACTGCTCATTAATGTTCATGGTATAAATGGCGGGTATATTAACTGCCCCATTAACTGTCTCATTCATCACAACGGTAACATGGATGGTTTTTCGGATATAACCGTCCCCCATTAACAATAACTCTTTAATGGACGAGCATAGCATATCCTGCTCACTACATGTTTCTGCTCGCTGGTTAAGCCCCCAGCTCGCTCATACTCTTGCCCGCTGAAGGTTAAAACCCCAGCTCGCGGTTTACTAAAAACCATTTAATCCTTCCCTCATGCCTTTGACTTTAGGATGCTCGTGTGTTAACTGTAAATGATAATCATGTGCCAGACACATGCCCCATGTCTTGGGCCTATTGGGCCGGGCAGCTCAATAAATAATTTGCATTTATTTAAGTGGATATAGGAAGAAAAAGTATTACCGGGATTTGTAAATAATTTTCATTTCTTTTCTTTAATAATTAAGTTTATTTTTTGTTGCATTTCTTTACACGTTAAGTGAGTTTAATATTAATTTGACACTAAACTAAAAATTATAAAATTATCCTTGCAGATGATTCACACGTGATCAGTTATGTTATCTTTTTAACAAACGTCATGAATGAGTAGAGGTGGGAAAAAAAAACGTGAGGTGTGATGTTGGTCCCAAAATAGGCTCAATCTAGGCTAGAAGGGGGGGGTTGAATAGCCTAGTTATGTTTTTATAAAACTTTTTCTTTTAAGAGCACTTCTTAAAGATTTATAAAAGGTTTGAATAGAAGTGCTTGGGCAGCGGAACAAATCAGATTCTAAGATTATCAAGGGAGCTGTTAAGGCAGCGCAGAATCTGGAATAGTTAAACATAAACAGTTAAAGTGAAAGATAAGAAGAGTCGAAGCGCACGGGAATTTGAAGTGGTTCGTACTGTGAATAGTACTACATCCACTACCAAAGTGGTTAGCTTTGGATTTTAAAAGTGCACTTGTTTTATCCACTAGGTTTATGATTTAGATCTCTAATGGATCGTGTACAAAAGTAGTTTTTAACCAAGTGTATAGAGGTGAGAGAGACAATCAATAGATAATTGTTCTCCACACGTGCAGAATTAAAGAACAGTTTAAAGACAAACAGAATGAAGCTGAGAAAGAATTTAAGATGGCAGATCTGCAGCTTCAGAAAGTTTGGTGAAGTGTTAGCCCTTGTCCTTTGATCTCTTGAATGCTTGAGTGATGAAGATGAAGCTTGAGAGTTTAATGCGCAAGAGTTATTTCTTCAGATCTTCAACACTTGAATATATACCATGAAGAGATCTTTTGACCGTTGGGTTAAAAATCAGAGATAAAACAGTCCAACGTTCCTTTGCATTGAATGCAATTCGGCGCTTTGAGTGAGGAAACAACCACAGTCATCAGAGATGCAGTGTGCAGAGAAGACATTACTAAACAGAGTAATGTTTCAGAGTGCAGGCTTTGCAGCTTGGAAAGTCTTCTTAGCCAAAAGCGGGTAATGTCTTGATCTTGATTTTCGGGATCTGATGCGAGCATTGTCATCATGCAGAGTTGACTTCTTGAAAATAATCTGGTGAAGACATGATGACTAGATAATTTCAAAAATATCTAAATAGATGTACACGTGTCATTGTTTCTTGATTTTGGCCAATTTTGATTTTCC
Source organism: Codonopsis lanceolata (assembly GCA_013146195.2). Taxonomy (NCBI): domain Eukaryota; kingdom Viridiplantae; phylum Streptophyta; class Magnoliopsida; order Asterales; family Campanulaceae; genus Codonopsis; species Codonopsis lanceolata. The sequence continues at coordinate 86,010,895 of CM028384.1, forward strand.
GGTATTTGAGCAGACTTCAAAGTCTGCTGTTCATCAATGTAGAAGCTTGCGGTGGCGCTAAGAACTAACACTTAGAAACTATTCTAAACAAAATGACTCTAAGGCGGTTGCCACACTAATCGATCTGAGACCTTTTAGCCTCGTCAATAGAATCGGGAAGATGACTCAACCAAATCTAATCATAGGAATCAACAATCTCCTCCTATTTGGTTGATGTCATCATCTCGCCTACTGGCAGACTTTGAATCATGCACCGAGGAGGTAATAGTATGTCTTAAGGAAGTTTTTATAAAAGAGGACATACCTCTCGCAGTCTTAGTAGAGAGATAGCTAGACCAAGTACTTACAGAATAAAAACATTAAGACAAAGTACTTAAGAAGAGCAAGGTTTAAATCTATAAGTATGCATGCGGGGATATAAAGATTTAAGCGTGAAGTTTAAATTGAGCGGATATATCGAGGAAAGAAGCAATTTAAACTTTGAAAGAAACTTGAGACATCTGTGATTAAACAAGCCGTTTAACAGGAAGTTTTGTAAAAAACAAAGCATGGTTTAACAACGCATAGAAACGGATACCAACAGAATCAAAATAGGTTGGGCCGAGTGCGTCTTCGCTCTAAGTAGTCTCCAACCCAGTTCGGATTCCGTCATTCGACGTTTTCGAGTCGGTTGTTCCTCAATCAGGCTTGATTCAAGAAGTGAGTAGCTCTCCTCCTCGATGGCACCAACCTACTGCTCAGGCCAGCCAGCGGCTCTTGCATTGGCTTCTTCGGCGTGGTGATTGGTGAAATCGGCAACTTCTCGTCGGTACGGAGCCATGGCGATTTTGAGCTCGTTGAAAAAGACCACGAATCTTGATTTGTTGAGAGTGCGACATCCGTCAGGCCTTGTTGATCTTGAACAAGGTTGAGTTGTGAAGGCACGGCGAAAGAAGTTGTCGTTCACTAGTTGATCAACAATCTTCTATATCAAAGATAAGGCATGAGTAGCATTGAGGCCGTAGTTGAGCACATCAATGCTGTGCCATAGAAAGAAAGCGTCTGTTGAAGATGAGTGGTTGTTTCGCTCGGAGCTCGAATGGCGGGGATCGCCAGCACCGCAGTAGGTAGAAAGGGTTAAGGTGTAAATATGGCCGTTGAAGGTTGAGGAGCGGGGTTTGGAGAAGAGGAAGATGAAGCAGGGGTTTGGAGGAGAAGAGGGTTTGGAATCAACCTCAATGTCGGTGGCTAAGCTAAGTGACAGAGTGAGAAGAGAAGAAGTTAAGAGGATACTTCTAAGAGGGAAGAAGGGAAGGGATAGTCGGGTAGAAGAATGAAGTTAGGAGAGGAGGGAGAAGGATAGAGAAGGTCGATATGGAGGAGAAGTCAAAGAGAAAGGAGTGAGTGGCGGAGGAGATGGAGGAGGGAAAAAGAATTTGGTAGAGATCGAGAAGAGATGGAGATGGGGGTAAGATAATCTTGAGAGATAGGGGAAAGATTTCGGCGGAAGGCGGTTTGATCTGAAGAGTATAGATATGTGAGGGGCAAGAGGAGAAATGGTCGGGCATAGAAAAGGAAGAAGAGGAGGTAGATGGAGCGAGTTTGAAGGAGCAGTATAATGGCTAAAGAGGTGTGCGGAAGAATGGTGGAGATGGGTTCGGTGAATGGGGTGGAGAAGGGATAGAGTCTTGAGGTGGAGAGGGTGATAGAGCCACAGACTGCTTCGAAGTCTGCGTTTCTTTGGCTTGGGAGGCTTGAGGGAAGAATCTCCTCCTCAACAATGAGGGTTAAGAGGGAATGGAGGAAGAAAGGGGTGGCAGCCAGGCTCCTCCCAACTGTGCGAGGCTATTGAAGAAGTGAGTGGAGGGAGGAAGAGGATATATGGGAGAGGAAGGTGGGATGAAGGAATGAATGGTTCAGAAGGCTCGGTGCGTTTGACTTACGCTTGCGGGGCGAAGGGGAGCGACCTCTTCGCTGAGTTCGGCGGCCGGCGGGTGGAAGTAGGAGGCGGATGGGGCGGCGACCTTCTTTCTTTCTAGATGGAGGACCCGGCCAGGATGAGGCGGCGGGGTGCTTGAGGAAGAAGCTTTCCTCTTTTTTGGGAACGGCTCCTCATGGCAGATGAGGTGCTTTTCTTTGAAGGGGGAGGCAGAGGCGATCTTCGGAGGCCTTGACGGCGGCTTCTTTAGATGCTTTTTTTTTTTTTTTTTTTTTGATTTTGATTT
>CM028384.1:86013198-86128195 GCA_013146195.2 Codonopsis lanceolata
CATTCACCCATTCCATATCCTAAGCTCCTCGAACCGATCTAGTCAAGCCACCTAGATTTATGATCTATCTGTCACCTAGATCATGTAAGAACCCTGTCCTAACTTATCACTCGTGGCTCGATAGGTCCAATTTATTGTGTTGGTGAGCCGTTGTAATGACATATGCACTTGGTCATGCAGTATCTCATTCTAAGCCTTTATTATTTGCGATTACATTCATTTGTTCAAAGCGAAATAATAAAGGGATTGATAAACAACACAATCAACAAGCATTGAATAGACATAAATATGAGAATCAAAACATAAATTCGATACAAGTTACCTCCCACCTCCTAGATGGGATGATTTAGTTCATCATAGACGATGAACAAAGACATGAAGATGATGGAAGACATGATTTGATCTTCAATTTTGAAATTACAAAACCTAATTATGTTATACAATCTAAAACTACCTAAAATCTATGTAGAGAGAGCTTCCAATGGCCCCCTCCTTATGCTTAGGCTCGCATCTCGACTTCTCTATATATACTTGGGAGTTGTGATCAATCGAATGACCGTGTGAAAACCCCGAATTTCACGCATTCTCGCCTACCTCATGTCGCAGTGCTGAATACCTTGCGCCCGCAAGGTCTCCAAGAGGTGTGCTTTGGCTCTTCGATTGTCGGGCTTGTGGACCGATATCGCCTACCTTGCGGTCGCAGCAGCCGAGGCACCTTTGGTCCGCAAGGTGTCCGCATTGATGCATTCTTTATTTTCTTCAATTTTTTCTTTCTTTGTAATTTGCACTACAACCCCTCGATCGCCGTATTTTCACCAACAATCCCGAAACTTACAAAACTCACCAAAAACATATATTAGTACTCACAAGACTCATGAAATAGCCTAATTCGAGTCACAGAAGCATATAAAATCGACGCATAAAATACATCGATCAACATCCAATTAGAAGTCTAACACATCTAAACATGTTATTTAATCATCATGTAAAGATCTGGGACCAAATCGAGGTCAAGAACACAAAACCCGAATAAACTCTCAATCACTGCAGATTTCGACTATCGCGGTTATTTAACTTTTGACTTTAACAAGTCAACCGCTATATGACATCTCTTAAAAGTGTGTTAGTCTTAATGTGATATCTCATACACATTTAGACTCTCTCACAAACCAAACGAGCAATCAACCAAAGATGAAATGGGAGCATTGCACGCAATTCAAGCTAACCGGGAATCGGGATCTTACAGTATGTGTAGGTAGTTAATGCTTTATTTATTTGCTAGATAAATATAACGAAAAACATACTTTAGCCAAAAACTTGTTTTGTGAGACCGAAAGGACGAGTTGGGTGCCTAGCACCTTCCCAACTTGTAACTTAGCCTCCGAACCCGGTTTTGCATTCTCTAGTTTTCTTTTTTGGTTTTTTCTTTATTTTCTCCTTAAAATAAAGATGACGACTCTGTCAAAACATTTTGGATCGCAGTGAGGCATCGCAACATCCTTTCTTGCACTTTCCCGCTTTCCCCTAAAAAAGGGAGAATAGGAATGAAAGGGTGATGTATTCCTATATCCTGGTATCCCCTAAAAAAGGGATAATTTGATATAAAAAACCCAAAGCACTCATAGTGACCCAAAATAGGCCATAAGACAATTTTTATAAAGTCTGTAATGGGACCTGCAACATCATTTCTTGCACTTTCCATTTTCCCCTACACAAGGGAAAATGTAAATGAAAGGGTGATGCTTTCCTGCATCCGGTTATCCCCTAAACAAGGGATAACCTGATACAAAAAACCCATAGCTCCCATAACGGACCAAAAATTCACTGAAGTGACCGAGGCGTATTCAACGCGCTTTTTGACTGCACCCTTTTCGCATTTTTAATTTCGTCTTCCCCTAAACAAGGGATGATGAAATTGAAAGCGTGGTGTCCGCATCCGCACGCCGCATTCCCCTAACCGAAGGAGCGCGGGGCGCGGGCGTCACCTGGGGTACCCACCGTGGCGACTCTGCTGGGGAGATCGTTTTTAAATAAAAATGGAGGGCTAGACTCAGTAAAAAAATCTTTTTTTGTTTTTCTTTTGTTTCTGGCTAAAGTATGCTTGTTATATTTTTCTAAACATTTGAATATGCGTTCATATATATCCGTGTATATATTTGTGGATATGATCCTCCATCTTGCAGCAGTTTCGTTTCAGTCACTGTTACAGATATATTTAAAAATATATAATTTTCAACAAAAAAAAAATCAAAAAATATATATACAATAAATTTCCGGGCAGCACAACAAAAAGGGCTGGGGCTTTATTTTTATTATTACTTTAATTTCGGCTTTATGTTATTATTCTGTTCTGCTTTATTCTTATCGCGCAAAATTTGTACATATTTTCATTCATTCTGTCATTTTATTTTAGGGACTAGGACAAATTTGTAATTAATAGGAATCGATAGATTCCCCGCTTTTCTTTATATTTCTTGGGATGATTGCTTGCTTGCTCGCGCTCAAGTTAAAAAAAAAAAAGCCTAGAAAATCCACAAATAACAGCAAGATAGGACATATCTGTTTTATATTTTCTGTTTTATATCTGAAAGAAAAAAAAATGAATTTTACTGCTTTTTAGATGCCGCACACACGCGCACGCATGTAAATACATTCTGAATTGCTACCCTACACCATGGCCGCCTACCCCGTAATAACGTTAGATTGCATATAGATTCTCGTGACACTTCAAAGACCGACGCAGATTGCAGAATAATCGGGTCACCAAAAAATGATAATGAAAAAATGCGCAAGTCAAAACAAATATATATGAATAAAAAAAATGCGCAAATGAAAAAAAATATATACACAGGGGCTGATTGATTATTCTCTGATGTTCGACCTAGACCATTTTGAATGGTGGATCCCGGAAAGAGTATAGACCATTCGCCTGGGATCAGTCCGATCTTGGGGAGTCGAAAGGCAGGTGGAATACATGTGGCGACCCGACCCGGATCCCAAGACGAGACCCCGAGGTCGTGCCGCCTGAAAAGGCACATAACATACAAACACATAGCAAATAATGGGTAAGGCCATAACGGCGAGCGCTAATAACTTTAACACATACGCGAAGCATAACATAATTAAATCTGGCGCCCCGAGCTAACAAGCTCAAACTAATACAACCGAAGAGATAATGAATCTCTCGGTCCAAAACTTAAAATCACGTGACGCAATATTGGGCACGTATAACAAAACCACCTGTCATGCAATATCAATTTATAGCAATTTATATACTAAGTCATCGGCGACTTTACAGCCGGAACCCAACTTTAATCTAAGTCTACAACTCTAGCCTAACATGCTTCAACGGCTAAAGACATGCCGGAAAACAAACATAATAAACCAACCAATACATGGTTAACATAACCAAAGCATGAACATCATGAATACATAAGGCACGACTAACACCAGTCGGCTCCCAAAAGATTATGTACTAAATAACATAAGTACAAATATCAAACACATAAGTCTTGCTACCCCTCATCGTTTACATAACTTTATGTTCCCATCCTTCCGCCAAAAGAAAAGCTACTAAACTATAAGGTAGCAAATCTCGCATAATCCTTCGCCTTTCCATCACTATCCCTCCACACCCGGCACGACTCAGTACTCCCTCAGGTCTAAAGCAAATACACGTCCTTGCATCTTTGCCTTTCCATCACTATCCCTCTTAGCCCCAACAGTAGGCTGACTCGATCCTCCTAGCTGATTACCCTTCAACTTAGGGCAATTCCTCTTCATGTGCCCCGCAGCTCCACAATAGCAGCACTCCACCGGTGCCCCACTCTTGCTCCAACATTTATCCTCCGTGTGCCCCGTCCTCGAACAATAGGAGCATACCACAATCATGCTACGATCTCCCTGACTCGGTGTAGAAGTAGCCCCTTTACCACCTGACTAATTCTTTACCTGCCATTCATGATTAAATTTACCATTTCCTCTTGCGATCATTGTTCCCATTATAATTCCCGGTTACCCGATCCATTACCTCGCCCGTAAGACTGCTGACCGCAGGCGTGCGGAAAAACCTCAGATTACAGGTGACACGATGCTCCTCGATGTCCCTCTCAATAGCATAGGCTCTATCAACTGCCTTCATATACTCCGCGAAATGATGAGATAACAGATGTCTCCTATACTCCGTCTCCAAACCCTTCACAAATTTTTGAGTCCTCTTCGCTTCATCCGGAATCAAATGAGTGCAATAGCGAGCTAACTCCAGTGAACCTCGCCGAATCTGATATAGTCATGCCTCCCGGCACTAGGTCAGAAACTCCTTCTCCCTCTTTCTCAGAACTAACCTCCGATACATAATGGAAGCTCTAAACTCCCGAACAAAGTTAGCCATGTGTGGGGAACTCTAAGCATGTCCCAACTCTCCCTAAGCACTTGCCACGGTGCACTTGCCCGCTCTAGCTTAAACACTGCTAACACAACCTTCTGTTCATCGTCACACCTCAACGGTGCAAATATCTTCTCTAGGTGCTTAATCCATAACTCGGCCTTTAAAGCATCCGGCTCCCCATCAAATTGTCTTGGTTTCAGATTCACAAACTTCTCAAGCATCGAATCCCCGTGATGTCTAGCATCCTGTACCGGTACCCCAACCTGCGCTGCTGGCTGTGGTTCAGCCCTACCAAAACCCCTTTGGTTCATCTCATTCATCATCGCAGGCATACCCCTATACATGGTAGCCATAGCCTCAAATTGCTCCTCCGGTGTCCGAAGTGGAGGAACCTCTGGTTGACGGTTCTCATTAGTCTCTCTCCCACCTTCTGTGCCTCTACCGGCACCTCTACTGGTACTACCTCCGGTGCTAGTACCAGCTCTAGTATCGACCATCTTAACCTACAACAACACTCATCGTTAAGATATAACTATCACACAAAACCAGCCCCCTAAGCCAAGGAACCTATCCCGGAGAATAGCTAACTTATAAACATAGCTCTGATACAAACTGTGGCGACCCGACCCGGATCCCAAGACGAGACCTCGAGGTCGTGCTGCCTGAAAAGGCACATAACATACAAATACATAACAAATAATGGGTAAGGCCATAACGGCGATACGCCAATAACTTTAACACATGCGGAAGCGTAACATAATTAAACGGTGGTGCCCGAGCTAACAAGTTGAAACTAATACAACCAAAGAGATAATGAATCTCTCGGTCCAAAAATTAAAATCACGTGACGCAATATTGGGCACGTATAACAAAACCACCTATCAGGCAATATCAATTTATAGCAATTTATATACCAAGTCATCGGCGACATTACAACCGGAACCCAACATTAAACTAAGTCTACACCTCTAGTATAACATGCTTCAACGACTAAAGACATGCCGGAAAACAAACATAATAAACCAACCAATACATGGTTAACATAACTAAAGCATGAACATCATGAATACATAAGGCACGACTAACACCAGTCGGCTCCCAAAAGATTAAGTACTAAATAACATAAGTACAAATATCAAACACATAAGTCTTGCTACCCCTCATAAAGTTTACATAACTTTATGTTCCCATCGTCCTTGCCAAAAGAAAAGCTGTAATGACCCGACCCGGATTCCAACACGAAATCCCAAGGTCGTGCCGCTGGAACTAACTTAAGAAGAGGACAAGCACTTGTTAAACAGTAGTGCTAGTCAAACAGTGGAGCAAACTCGCTCTAAACATGAACATAACGCCGCACTAAAATACGGTATTTCAAAAATCGAATCGACGGAAGCAATATAAGAAAGAAGTCCCAAGCTATGAAGCTCGAAACCAACGACAATGAAACCAAGAGAGACATTATCTCTCAAAGGAGGAAAAACAAAACTCGCGTGCCGCAACATTGCAGCACGCTAATCAAACCATCGGCACTCCAGCCGGCGCTTTCAACAAAGAACCAACCGATATAACAAATACCCAACGCTCTAAAGCATACCGTCAACCAACAACTATAAAAATTAGAATAAGGAAATTTCCCAAAGCTACTGCGTGCCCGGGAGACAACTGGAATAAATACTAAAACCACAAACAAGGCACGACACAACACGTCGGCCCAAGAAAATATCAATACAAATACCCAAGTATTCTACCCGACTGTAAAGTCTAAATAACTTTACAAAATTTCGATCTCGCAAGAATAACGAAGTACATGGAATCAAAGACAATGCTAAAAAGGGAACAAGACTCCACAAGCTGCTACTCGGAAAAGTCGGCTGCTACAACCACGAACCACACGATCTAACCTCGGTCTATTGACCACCGCGCCATGCTACACGATCTACTCGACCTCGGCGATCGCCATCGCAACTAAAAACAAGTACGGGATGAGTCATAATGACCCAGTACGCTCACACAATATATATGCAACATATAATTATGTAACATAAACATAACCATGGTGTCATTTATAAATGACAGAAAAACCCGTGAGGAGGCGTCGTATCGTTTCGATACTCCACAAGATATCCACTCCTTCTTACTTACTAAACCGTCCAATGAACCAGTGTGTAATTCCCTGTTCACACACAAATCAAATGAATTAGAAGGTAGTTCCCACAAAACATCATATGCAAGTATACATATCATTATATATACGAATCAAGTTATTCACGCTGTTACCACGTGTAAGGGTGTATGTTTATATATATACACCTATATCAGTATGTATATCTCTAAATATACATATCAAATCTCTCATATATCATCAGACAATACAAACATGGTCAATAAGATCTCATGTTCAACTAACACTTTGTTATCACATAAGTGCCCATAGGAAGCCACATAAGGGATAGAGGAGATACCAAACCACTGTCATTGTATTGCTCCTGCAATCACAACTGTTAATCATATCGTGCCAGTGATACCCGTGTTCAGGTATCAAAGTACCGAGCTCTCTTCTGGGTCTGAGATCTCTTCTCAGGAAAATAGCACTAGCCAATGTGCTCAATTGGTTACGACAAAGGGGGCTACTTCCCCACTGTAGCTAGCAGTGGAGGTGTGTGTGAAACTCGAATCCGGTACGGCGATACATTACAATCACGAATCCCATAATTCGTGAAGGCAATGCATCGTCCGACCATCATCATGAAAACTCAAGTAATGCCAGCTGGACTTATATGCAATGCACAAGTAGATGTTTACTTGCTAATTCTCAAGTAGATATAATGACCTACTAAACTCATACGATTATGCACATTGTTACATAAATCACAAAACCACAATAGGAACTCATTTGAGTCTCTAAAGCATAAGTGCCAAGTTTGTTCACTCTATTCAATTCAAGTCCCAAAAGCTATTAATCTAGTCAACTAGAATATAATTGTCATAGGATCTCACCACGATTCTCGTAAGGTTCAATTGTTTCTTAACTCGACTCCGTTGAGTCTTTACTACAATTCCAACCAAATAGAGTTTGAACACTATATGTGTCCCAAGACTCTTTTCTATGTTCTCGTTTGAGGCATAGCAAGGTTCTCATTCCATTTAGGAATCTTAGTTCAAGTCCCAAGCCAATTATATAAGGGAAGCCCAAGTTGATTATTGTGAAATCAAGCTTAGTTCAATTTTGATTCATAATTCCACTTAATAGTAGAATCCAAGTTCATCACAATTCATTAACTATAGAACAGATCAGGCACGAAGGCAAATACATTCAATATGCTCATAAGTCATATCATAGAAACACATAGAAGAATCAATTCTTGACAAGGTAGGAAATCATGCATTTAGTCATAATATAAAATATACACAGTATTCCACATTCACCTATGAAATTCAACAGAATCACAACTTAACCATCAGTCCATTAAGTATTATCCAAGACTACTCCGTTAGTCTCGGATCATGAAGCCATTTACTAAACTCTTCCTAGAGTAGTAACTCATTCAATAACATAAAAATCAATGGTAGTCGAAGACTTAAGCAACACTAGAGCGGTAGTAACCGTAAGGTCAAACCATACCGGTGAGTCTTAGATAACAACATGGTCATCCTAGCGACTTATACAAGTAGACTCCATGTACAGAGTACTAAGAAAGCCCCAATCCAAATCTTCTCATAGAATAGTCCTCAAATTCATTATTCAACAAGTATGTGTTTGTACTCATTAAAGAATCAAGTAGGAATTCGACAATAGCGAATTCAACCTGTCAAGTAGATACATCATTCTACAACATGCTCTCAATTGTGCATTTGCTTCATACAATCACATAAACCACATAAGAACTCGATTGAGTCTTATAATCACTCATATCAAACATGCCCTTCAATCCATCCCAAAGTCACGTAAGCTAATATATTAGTCTAACGCACTACAAACGTCGTAGGGATTGAATGTGGAGTCGGTATTGTTCAATAACTCCCTAATCTCAACTCCGGTGAGTTTTACTAAAATTCAACCAAGTAGAGCATTGATACTATATGCATCACATTGCCCTTTCCTAAGTTCTCCTTTCATTTAGAACTCGATAACTAGGCCGTTCATGATCTTAAACTAGCCTTAAACACAATCCCGAGTTTCAAACCCTAGAATCAGAGATTTTGTTAAACCTTGAATTGAAATATAATCTTTCACAAGAGTTGTTCCTAAGCTCATTATAAACAACATTCATGCTTTGCATAAAGTCAAAATCACAACTTCAATAAGAATTCATAAAATCCTACACATATATCAAAGGTTGAATTGGAGGATTTCTCTTCACAAAAAGTGTTCACAATCATTAATAGAACAACTATAATGAAGGGGTCATGTTATTTTATTGAACATGAAAATCTCAGGGATTTGTCAACGTACCTTAGTCCTAAGATTAATGGATGAATGGATGATCAAAGCAATGATTGTTGTAGAGAAGATCAAGGGATTCGATTTGGCGGTCTCGGATCGCCGATCGGACCACCGGAACTCCGGGAAATGGTCTCTCAAGCTAGGGTGACCTCCATGGACGAAAATGGTGGTCTATGCTCTGAATCTCTGGTTGTTGTTGATCAACAATGGCTGGAATGGCTGAAAGTTATGTTTATATACTTGCCAACAAAATCCCAATCCATGTGAAGGTGATTAAATGGCTTCTCATTGGCTAAGGAATGCTAGCCTTTGATAAGGGATGATCCAAGGGCTAAAAAGGGTTTGACGAAAGTCAAAAATGGTGTTCTAGGCTGAAATGGTCGGACTTTGGACAAGGGGCAAGGGGGGTCTTCAACCAAAACAAGTCAAAAACCCAAAATCTGGAAAACATACTGTCAATCTTGTAAAATCGACCATAAATATCTCACACCTCCAAATGAGGTGATTATTCATTTTTATGAAACTATACTCTTTAAAATATAGTTTAGCCTTTTAAATTACTCAATTTGGACGTATATTCATCAAAATATGGCTACTACAAGTTCAAGTACAGAAGCTGATTTCCTGAAAACATAATTCTGGCACAGCCGTAAGTCAAGACCTAAATGAGGTACTTATACACCTTGGAAAAATACCATATTTTACAGGGAGTATCCTAACATATGTAGGTAAAACATACTAAATTTTTAGAAAATTCTATTTAGTAGATTGGTACCAGAATTTTCCCGAAGTTCGCCCAAAAATAGGACTGAATCTGTGAAGTGATATGTTGGTCATCTTATTTCCAAATGCAACAAATCTATGAACATTGATTGTGCAAGCATGAGAAATACTAGTACACTTGGTCTAGAACTTAAATGAACTTCTCGCAAGTTGAAAGAACAAACAATACAAGCAACGAAGGCAAACACGAGAAACCCTAAGACTCAATCGAAGCAACAAAGCTTCTAAACTTTCAACCAATCAATCTATGATCAAGATGAACATTATAAGTCATATATGCAAGGTACTAAGACTCCAATGAGACCTAGTTAAGTGCTAACATGCTAAGACGAACACTCAACGTATTAACAACAAAGCATGCAACACGAGAAAGTCAAATACACGAAGGTTCGGGGTCTTACAAAAGCTCCTAAACTATAAGGTAGCAACCTTGCCAAAAGCTTCACCAATGCAACTTGATAATCACTTCGACCCGCTAGCACGGCTCGGATCTAGGGAAAACAATCAAAACAAATAGGCGTAAGTCATAAAGACTTAGTAAGTTACTAACATAACTTCCTGTCATGGCATCATGCTCAACAATAATAAATCATGCTATTGACATAATATAACATTTCATTAATAGTCATGTCAAGGTATTCATACTTAACAATCTCGAAAATCATGTTATCAACAAGTAGAACATTTCACCAAATCATTCAACCATCATATCATATCATATCATATTCACGTAGCACGTTATTCACATATAAGCACTCGTGAGTCAATTCATATAAAAAGGGATATGATACCGTTACCATTTTTCCGCCATGTCGCTCCTGCAAAAACACGTGCAAAACATATGTGTCCTCGATACCCAAATCGTGGTATCGACATCCTCGAAACATTCCCCGCTCGAGTTCCACAGTTATCAAAGTCAAGTTTTCATACTACAACTAAGATCAACTACTTCCCCACCGTGGCCATCGATGGAGGGGTGTGTGCAACCCGGCGCGGCGATCTATCGAAATTACGAATCCCACAATCCGTGAAGACGATACATCGTCCCGCCAACGACTCAACAAACCGACTCCAGCTGGACTCAAACTTCAAGCACACGTAGTACATATTCATATGCTCAAATAAGTAGGCATGTACTCTATAATCATCTAGTCATGCTTTTAATTCACAACTAGCACATAAACACATTAGAGATAATATTAAGACTCAAATCATCAAGTGTTCTTCATACACTTTAAAATGCTTGGAGGCTTAACCTCCATTAATACTACCCCAAATTCCATAGGACTTAGGCATATCGTTCCTTAATGTCATACTAACCCAATGGTTAACTCCGTTGAGTTATTTACAAACTTTCAAAAATTAGGGTATAGAAGCCATTGGCCTCAATACTCTCATATGTCCATACTAACATCAATAAATAGGTTACTAAGGTCATTAAACCCATAAAACCCCAATAAAACATTTAAGTAGGAAACATAGAATCAAAGTCACAATTTAGGCATATATGCACATTCTAGCCATTTCATCAAATATGAGTCTAACCATTTCTTCAAATATATTTCCAACACTTAAACAAGCAAGATAGAATAATTTATCATACATCTCTACACATGAATAACATCATAATCATGGTTTATAACATGTTCATCCAACCAAAATTTCATCATCTAGCATATAGTGTGACATGGCATCTCTACAAAGCCCTAAGTGCTCTCATTGACCTCAAATAGCAAGATTGTTTTCCCTAGGGTCAATGAGGCTAAAATAAATAGGAAGAGATGTTGTAACTCACCTTCAATCAGTCCTACAAGAAAGTAAAACGAACATGCAATGGTTGGTATGAGTTCTCCTAGACTTCCTCTTCACTTCTATGGTTGGGATTTGGAAATGGACTCCTCAAGCCTTGGCCACCATTATTGAACACTCAAGAACCTCCCAAGAACTCTCTCAAACCTTGAAGAAATGTTCAGCTCGTTTTTGAAATGTATGGCTGAAGAAAATGGGTTTAGTGGATGTATTTGGTCACCTTTTGGCTGAATAGTGGGGTGGGAAGAAGTGACCAATGCATGTTGATGTCTTTCTTGCCAAGTGGCTTACAATCCCTTCAAAACTCCCAAAACTTGCTCAAGACTGATAGGTTGATAGTTAGGACGAATTAGAAGTGATTTAGGTTGGGTTTGGGTGGGGTTATGAGGGCCAAAATGGAGCAGCAACCAAAAGAATTCGTTTAAGGAAAAGCAGACCGTGTGGTCGCATGGTATCACCTAGCATGCGACCGCATGCTAGGCAGACTTCACTCCTCCAATCTTCTATTCAGCTTGCAGGGGGTAAGGTCCAAACCGCCTTGCGAGGGCAAGGTCTCCAGACTTCAAAGGGACTTCAATCACTCCAAAACAACCCCAAACTCAAGGCCTAAGATCCCTAGGCTCAATCCTCACTCAAAGATGGACTAGAACACAACAAACACTCCCGAGAAACGCTCAAACGAGCCAAACGAGGAAGAACAGCGACTAGAAGTGAGCAACGATCGAATCGACGATGCAACGAGTATTCAAACAACTTCTAAATCATGTCAAGGATGTTATGAATGACATCTAATAGTTATATACATGTTTTCAACATCTAAACACAATCAAAGTCCAAACACATCTCATGATACAAAGGATGCATACGAGCATAGAAATCAATGTTAATGATCATGCTATTGAATTCAAACATACGAATGAGTTATGTAAACATGTTTATAATGAATATGAAAGTATGAACTCATGCATAAGACAAGCAAGCAATGATCTAGGGTATTACATTCTCCCCCACTAAAAGGAATTTAGCCCCTAAATTCTTACCGTGATCAACAAACAAATGAGGGTACTTCTCACGCATCTCCAACTCGGTCTCCCAAGTCGCCTCCTCGATCTCGTGATTCCTCCAAAGAACCTTAACCAATGGAATTGTCTTGTTCCTCAATACTTGCTCCTAAGTGTCGAGAATCTTCACCGGTTGCTCAACATACGACAAATCAGGCTGAAATGAAATCTCTTCATACGCAAGAACATGTGAATCATACTTAAGATACTTCCGAAGCATAGATACATGAAACACATCATGAATATCCGACAACGATGGCGGTAAAGCCACTCTATAAGCCAAACTCCCAACTCGCTCCAAAATCTCGAAAGGTCCAACAAACCTCGGTGATAACTTTCCTTTCTTCCCAAATCTCTTAGTACCCCTTCTCGGAGATACTTTAAGAAACACATAATCTCCAACTTGGAACTCCAAATCTCTCCTCCGATTATCCGCATAACTCTTCTGTCGACTCTGAGCCGTAAGCAATCTATCCCGAATCAACTTCACACTCTCGGCCGACTGTTGCACAATCTCCAAACCCCAAAGCTTCGCTTCTCCGACTTCATCCCAACAAATAGGAGATCTACACTTCCGTCCATAAAGTGCCTCATACGGTGCTATCCCAATATTCGATTGGTAACTGTTGTTGTATGCAAACTCCGCCAATGGAAGGTGTGAATCCCAACTCCCCTTAAAGTCCACCGTACAAGCCCGTAACATATCCTCAAGTATCTTTACTATTCTCTCGGACTGTCTGTCTGTCTGAGGGTGAAAAGCTGTACTGAAATTCAACTTAGTCCCCATAGCTTCCTGCAAAGCCTGCTAAAACCTCGAAGTAAATCTCAGATCCCTGTCTGAAACAATGCTAACCGGAACCCCATGCAGTCTTACAATCTCTTGCACATACAGTGCCGCCAACTGACTCAAGGAATAAGTCATCGCAATCGGAATAAAATGAGCTGATTTCGTTAACCGATCAACAACAACCCAAACGGCATCGAACCCTCTACGCGTACTTGGAAACCCCGAAACAAAATCCATCGTAACGTGCTCCCACTTCCACTCCGGAATATCTAACGGCTGCAACAATCCTGCAAGTCTTTGATGTTCCGCCTTCACCTGCTGACAGGTTAAACATCTCGATACATAATCCACTATCTGGCACTTCATGCCATTCTACCAAAACTGCTTCTTCAAATCCCTATACATCTTCGTACTCCCCGGATGGATAGTATATCTTGCCTTGTGAGCTTCATCTAACACAAATCGCTTCACATCCTCAACTGAAGGAACACAAACTCTTCCCCTGAAAGTCAAAATCCCATCTTGATTCATAGTAAACTCCGGCGTCTCATTCTTGCTCAAGCCATCAATGATCTTCACTAACCCCGGATCCTTCCTTTGAGTCTCCTTAATCCTCTCCATTAAAACTGGAATAGCCCGAACACTAGCAAATAACACTCCATGGTTAACCTCACTAGGATTCCAATCACGAACATCCTCCAACATCTTCCATTCCCGAATCATCAAAAACGACAAGTGAACTTTCCTACTCAAAGCATCGGCGACCACGTTCGCCTTCCCCGGATGATAAAGTATCGTACAATCATGATCCTTTAACTTCTCCATCCATCTCCTTTGTCTCATATTCAACTCCAAACTTCGACCCATACAAATAATGCTTCCACTTATGCAAAGCAAATATGACCGCTACCAACTCAAGGTCATGCGTGGGATAATTCTGCTCATACAGAGACAACTTCCTCGAAGCATAAGCAATCACCTTACCATTCTGCATAAGAACACAACCCAATCCCTCTTTCGATGCATCGCTATAAGCCACAAAATTCTCATCTCCGCTAGGCAACACCAAAACTGGTGACGTAGTCAACTTCTTCTTCAATTCTTGGAAACTTGCTTCACACTTATCGCTCGAAACAAATGCTATCTTCTTTTGGGTCAAATTTGTCATCGGTGTAGAAATCTTCGAAAATCCCTCTATGAACCTCCGATAATACCTGGCTAAACCCAAGAAACTCCTAACCTCCGTCATTGTAGTCGGTCTCCTCCAATTCATCATCGCTTCAACCTTAGAAGGATCTACCGCTATCCCGGTACTAGAAACAACATGTCCCAAAAATGAGACCTCCTCTAGCCAAAAAAGCACACTTGCTAAACTTAGCATAAAGTTGCCTCTCCCGAAGAATCGATAACACCATCCTCAAATGCTGGGCATGCTCCTCCCGAGACTTAGAATACACAAGAATGTCATCTATGAAAACCACCACAAAACAATCCAGAAAATTATGGAACACCCGATTCATCAAGTCCATAAATACTGCCGGCGCATTAGTCAACCCAAATGGCATCACCATAAACTCATAATGCACATACCTCGTGCGAAAAGCGGTTTTCGGAACATCTTCGGCTCTAACCTTCAACTGATGATACCCGAACCTCAAATCAAGCTTAGAATAAACCACTGATACTTGCAATTGATCAAACAAATCATATATGTGCTGCAATGGATATTTGTTCTTGATCGTTACCTTATTCAACTCCTGGTAATTGATACACAACCTAAGGCTTCCATCCTTCTTCCTAACAAACAATACCGGCGCACCCCAAGGCAATACACTTGGCTTGATAAAGCCAATGTCAAGAAGCTCCTGCAACTGAACCTTCAATTCTTTCAACTCCATAGGTGCCATCCTATACGGCGCCTTCGATATCGGTGTAGTCCCCGGTAACAACTCGATACAAAACTCAATCTCCCTATCCGGTGGCATCCCAAAATCCTTAGAGAAAACATCCGGAAATTCATTCACCACTGGCACATCTTCTAAGTTCGAAGTAGAAACCCGTTTATCAATCACACATGCTAAATACCCCGTGCAACCACGTGACAACAATTTCCTAGCCTTTAGAGCAGAAATGACGCGCAAACCACTAGATGCATTATCACCCAAGAACATAAATTTAGGAACACCCGGCAATTCAAAAGTAACCCTCTTACTAAAGCAATCAACCAAAGCATGATAAGCGCACAACCAATCCATACCGAGTATCACATCAAAATCAAAAAGTGGCAACACTACCAAATCCGCATGCAAAACATGTTCATCCACAAGTACATCGCATGTTTTATAAACTTTCGAAGCCAATAAACAATCCCCAAGCAGGGTAGAAACTTCAAGCACGTAAGGCAAAGACTGAGGCAATACACGCAAACGGTCAACAAAATGTGATGCAACATACGAATGCGATGATCCTGGATCTATAAGTACTCGTGCTTCACTATCGAAGATAGAAATGGTACCTCCAATAACTGCAGTCGACTCAAGTACTCCCCTCAGGTCTAAAGCAAAGACACGTCCTTTCACCTTTGCCTTTCCATCACTATCCCTCTTAGCCCCAACAGTAGGCTGACTCGATCCTCCTGGCTGATTACCCTTCAACTTAGGGCAATTCCTCTTCATGTGCCCCGCAGCTCCACAATAGTAGCACTCCACCGGTGCCCCACTCTTGCTCCAACATTTATCCTCCGTGTGCTCCGTCCTCGAACAATAGGAGCATACCACAATCATGCTACGATCTCCCTGACTCGATGTAGAAGTAGCCCCTTTACCACCTAACTAATTCTTTACCTGCCATTCATGATTAAATTTACCATTTCCCCTCTTGCGATCATTGTTCCCATTATAATTCCCTCGGTTACCCGATCCATTACCTCGTCCAGAAGACTGTCTAGACTATGGAGAAAAACCCGAATTACCCATGACACGATGCTCCTCGATGTCCCTCTCAATCGCATAGGCTCTATCAACTGCCTTCCTATACTCCACGAACTGATGAGATAACAGCTGTCTCCTATACTCCGTCTTCAAACCCTTCACAAATTTCTGAGTCCTCTTAGCTTCATCCGGAATCAAATGAGTGCAATAGCGAGCTAACTCCGTGAACCTCGCTGAATACTGCGATATAGACATGCCTCCCTGCACTAGGTCAAGAAACTCCTTCTCCCTCTTCTCCCGAACAACCTCCGGTACATACGAAGCTCTAAACTCCCGAACAAAGTTAGGCCATGTGTGGGGAACTCTAAGCATGTCCCAACTCTCCCTAAGCACTTGCCACCAGTGCTCCGCAGCGCCCTCTAGCTTAAACACTGCTAACACAACCTTCTGCTCATCGTCACACCTCAACGGTGCAAATATCTTCTCTAGGTGCTCAATCCATAACTCGGCCTTTGAAGCATCCGGCTCCCCATCAAACTGCCTTGGTTTCATCTTCACAAACTTCTCAAGCATCGAATCCCCATGATGTCTAGCATCCTGTACCGGTACCCCAACCTGCGGTGCTGGCTGTGGCTCTAGATATGGTCCTGGTTGTGGTTCAGCCCTACTAAAACCCCTTTGGTTCATCTCATTCATCATCGCAGGCATACCCCTATACATGGTAGCCATAGCCTCAAATTTCTCCTCCGGTGTCCGAAGTGGAGGAACCTCTGGTTGACGGTTCTCATTAGTCTCTCTCCCACCTTCTGTGCCTCTATCGACACCTCTACCGGTACTACCTCCGGTGCTAGTACCAGCTCTAGTATCCACCATCTTAACCTACAACAACACTCGTCGTTAAGATAGAACTATCACACAAAACCAACCCCCTAAGCCTAGGAACCTATCCCGGAGAATAGCTAACTTATAAACATAGCTCTGATACAAACTGTGGCGACCCGACCCAGATCCCAAGACGAGACCTCGAGGTCGTGCCGCCTGAAAAGGCACATAACATACAAACACATAACAAATAATGGGTAAGGCCATAACGGCGATACGCCAAAAACTTTAACACATGCGGAAGCGTAACATAATTAAACGGTGGTGCCCGAGCTAACAAGCTCAAACTAATACAACCAAAGAGATAATGAATCTCTCGGTCCAAAAATTAAAATCACGTGACACAATATTGGGCACGTATAAAAAAACCACCTATCATGCAATATCAATTTATAGCAATTTATATACCAAGTCATCGGCGACATTACAGCCGGAACCCAACATTAAACTAAGTCTACAACTCCAGTCTAACATGCTTCAACGGCTAAAGACATGCCGGAAAACAAACATAATAAACCAACCAATACATGGTTAACATAACTAAAGAATGAACATCATGAATACATAAGGCACGACTATCACCAGTCGGCTCCCAAAAGATTAAGTACTAAATAACATAAGTACAAATATCAAACACATAAGTCTTGCTACCCCTCATAAATTTTACATAACTTTATGTTCCCATCGTCCTTGCCAAAAGAAAAGCTACTAAACTATAAGGTAGCAACCTTGCCAAAAGCTTCACCAATGCAGCTTGATAATCACTTCGACCCGCTAGCACGGCTCGGATCTAGGGAAAACAATCAAAACAAATAGGCGTAAGTCATAAAGACTTAGTAAGTTACTAACATAACTTCCTGTCATGGCATCATGCTCAACAATAATAAATCATGCTATTGACATAATATAACATTTCATTAATAGTCATGTCAAGGTATTCATACTTAACAATCTCGAATATCATGTTATCAACAAGTAGAACATTTCACCAAATCATTCAACCATCATATCATATCATATCATATTCACGTTATTCACATATAAGCACTCGTGAGTCAATTCATATAAAAAGGGATATGATACCGTTACCATTATTTCGCCGTGTCGCTCCTGCAAAAACACGTGGAAAACATATGTGTCCTCGATACCCAAATCGTGGTATGGAAGTCCCCGAGACATTCCCCGCTCGAGTTCCATAGTTATCAAAGTCATGTTTCCATACTACAACTAAGATCAACTACTTCCCCACCGTGGCCATCGATGGATGGGTGTGTGCAACCCGGCGCGGCAATCTATCGAAATCACGAATCCCACAATTCGTGAAGATCGTCCTGCCAACGACTCAACATACCGACTCCAGCTGGACTCAAACTTCAAGCACACGTAGTACATATTCATATGCTCAAATAAGTAGGCATGTACTCTACAATCATCTAGTCATGCTTTTAATTCACAATTAGCACATAAACACATTAGAGATAATATTAAGACTCAAATCATCAAGTTTTCTTCATACACTTTAAAATGCTTGGAGGCTTAACCTCCATTAATACTACCCCAAATTCCGTAGGACTTAGGCATATCGTTCCTTAATGTCATACTAACCCAATGGTTAACTCCGTTGAGTTATTTACAAACTTTCAAAAATTAGGGTATAGAAGCCATTGGCCTCAATACTCTCCTATGTCCATACTAACATCAATAAATAGGTTACTAAGGTCATTAAACACATAAAACCCAAATAAAACATTTAAGTAGGAAACATAAAATCAAAGTCACAATTTAGGCATATATCCACATTCTAGTCATTTCATCAAATATGAGTCTAACCATTTCTTCAAATATGTTTCCAACACTTAAACAAGCAAGATAGAATAATTTATCATACATCTCTACACATGAATAACATCATAATCATGGTTTATAACATGTTCATCCAACCAAATTTTCATCATCTAGCATATAGTGTGACATGGCATCTCTACAAAGCCCTAAGTGCTCTCATTGACCTCAAATAGCAAGATTGTTTTCCCTAGGGTCAATGAGGCTAAAATAAATAGGAAGAGATGTTGTAACTCACCTTCAATCAGTCCTACAAGAAAGCAAAACGAACATGCAATGGTTGGTATGAGTTTTCCTAGACTTCCTCTTCACTTCTATGGTTGGGATTTGGAAATGGACTCCTCAAGCCTTGGCCACCATTGTTGAACACTCAAGAACCTCCCAAGAACTCTCTCAAACCTTGAAGAAATGTTCAGCTCATTTTTGAAATGGATGGCTGAAGAAAGTGGGTTTCGTGGATGTATTTGGTCACCTTTTGGTTGAATAGTGGGGTGGGAAGAAGTGACCAATGCATGTTGATGTCTCTCTTGCCAAGTGGCTTACAATCCCTTCAAAACTCCCAAAACTTGCTCAAGACTGATAGGTTGATAGTTAGGACGAATTAGAAGTGATTTAGGTTGGGTTTGGGTGGGGTTATGAGGGCCAAAATGGAGCAGCAACCAAAAGAATTCGTTTCAGGAAAAGCAGACCATGCGGTCGCATGGTATCACCTAGCATGCGACCGCATGCTAGGCAGACTTCACTCCTCCAATCTTCTGTTCAGCTTGCGGGGGCACGGTCCAAACCGCCTTGCGAGGGCAAGGTCTCCAGACTTCAAAGGGTCTTCAATCACTCCAAAACAACCCCAAACTCAAGGCCAAAGATCCCTAGGCTCAATCCTCACTCAAAGATGGACTAGAACACAACAAACACTCCCGAGAAACGCTCAAACGAGCCAAACGAGGAAGAACAAAGACTAGAAGTGAGCAACGATCGAATCGACGATGCAATGAGCATTCAAACAACTTCTAAATCATGTCAAGGATGTTATGAATGACATCTAATACTTATATACATGTTTTCAACATCTAAACACAATCAAAGTCCAAACACATCTCATGATACAAAGGATGCATATGAGCATAGAAATCAATGTTAACGATCATGCTATTGAATTCAAACATACGAATGAGTTATGTAAACATGTTTATGATAAATATGAAAGTATGAACTCATGCATGAGACAAGCAAGCAATGATCTAGGGTATTACAATACGAGGGTCCTATACTCTGGAGAAAGAATCCATTGTTCCAGGAATAGTCCTGAGACCGTCAAAACAAAGCAGGTGCTTGTCCGACCAATTGTAGATAAACAATAATAAAAAAAATACTAATAAAGGCGCGCTGCACTCCTAGCCCAAAAAGCCTTCAGCCAACCTTTCTGATACCTCCAAAACCCATTTTCCTCAGAAACCTGGCCCGAATTTGGAAAGGCAGAGACAATACTGGCCGATTGATACGGGAAACAAGAACAGAAAGCATATCAGAAAGTGTCAGAAACAGATCAGAAAAAGGCAGAATCAGATCAGAGGGTACAGGTCTGAGCAGAATGGCAGCTAAAAATAAACAGGCTATGACAGGGACTAGCAATGATTGGAACAACTGGGAACCAGAAAAAGAAACTCCTGAATATGCACCTCCCCCTGGACTTGAAGTCTGGCTAAAAGAAGAATTGGATACCCATGCGGAAAGGATACCAAATCAGGTGGTGAGTGATCTTTTAGCAGGTTTTTCAGAAACTTTTGCTGCCCTCTCCCAAAAGATCAAAAGCCGGAAATATGTTCCTAATACTTCTCGCCTTCCGAAAATGAGTTATCTCGATACCTCAGAAAATATCCTTTTTCAAGCCTCGGGAAAACAACCAAGTGCTAGCCATCAGTCAAATATTAATCCCATTGTCCAGGGTAATATGATTCCAAATGCTCATAGTTCTCATCCATCTCTTCCAGAAACCAACCCTGATCTCCTTCACCTAAATGCCTGTTACCATAACCAAAAGAATTATCTTCCTCTCGATCCCTCAAATACTTATTCTCAGCAATTGACCCCAGGGATTCCAAAAGAAATAATTTGTGTACCAGAAAAAGAGCCTCCCCTAAGCCAGGGTCCAGGTAGCCCAATCCCAGTACAGTATTATCCAAGAGAGAAAACTCCACCCAGCCATTTGACCAAACTTCAATCTGGTAATCTGTCCAGGCCAAAAGGGAGGAAAGAAATAATTCCAAGGCACTATGATGATCTACCTGCCCCAAGATCTGAAATATTCCAAACACTATGGGCCCATGAGATACTTAAGCCCATTGTTAATTACCAACCGCCTAATCCATTGCCTGTTACATGGAATCATGCCCAGTATTGTGAGTATCACTGCTGCAGTGATCATCTTACCGATAAGTGCTACTCACTCAGAAACGCAATTCAAGATCTTATTAACAACGAGGTAATTACGATGGCAAGTACCAGAATCTTTAAAACTAATCAAGCCAAGGAGGTTTAGAGGGCAAGTGAACCTATTTAGCCAGAAATAAAGGTGCTGTAAGTATTCCCATCAATAAAAGGAGTTTCTAATGAAAGTATGGAGGATCGTTTCCTAGGTATGATAGACGGAGGCACTAATTATGAAAAGCTCCCTGCTGAGTTTGAGCCTATTATTGATAAGCCTTTGCAGAACTAGTATACTACGACCGGCCCGCTCTTGACGACCACAGATCTTGTGGACCGCTTCGGATATACTATTCCCCTTCCTTCCCCTAGCTTTATAGATTGGTCATCTATCGATCCGCTCCCTAAGATTGAGGATCTCAAACCCCAGATCCTCAATAATGTAAATAACCCTGTACAGTTTGCTATTAATGGTAATCTGAATGTCTTTGCTTATTCCTTAGTTGCGCCTACATTAAAAGACGCATTAAATAGTTATAATAATGAGTCATTTGATGAAATGGATCCAGAAGATAACAATTATTTGCTTGAGCTTATAAAGTCAGTTGAGCACCAGGAAAAGTATCATTCATCAGCAGCAAATGACGACCTGTCCACTATTAACCTAGGGCTGAACAATGAAACAAAAGAAATCAAAATAGGCAGCTACCTGCAAGGCTCTGAAAGGGTAGCACTCATTGACTTCCTCAAAGAGTTCGTAGATATCTTCGCCTGGTCCTATGAAGATATGCCCAGGCTAGACCCAGCCATAGTCGAACACCGGATCCCCATATATCCGGATGCTCGGCCAATCAAGCAAAAGCTCCGCCGAATTAAGCCGGAATGGTCACTACAAGTAAAGGAAGAAATCATGAAGCAGCTGCACGTCAAATTCATTCAGGTAGTAGAATACCCGATCTGGCTGTCCAATATAGTGACCATTCTTAAGCCCAACAGGAAGGTCCGGATCTGCGTAGATTTTCGCGACCTCAACAAGGCGTCGCCCAAAGATGACTTCCCTCTACCCAATATTGATATTGTGGTAGACACTATTGCTTCTCACAAAATCATATCTTTTGTCGACGGCATGATGGGCTATAATCAAATTAAAATGGCAGCAGAAGACCAGGAGAAAACCTCATTCACTACTCCCTGGGGGACCTACTGCTATAATGTCATGCCATTTGGGCTAAAAAATGTCGGGGCTACTTGTCAAAGAGTTGCCACCACCCTCTTCCACGACATGATCCATAAAGAAATTGAGGTCTATGTTGATGACATGATCGTGCACTCCAGCGACGCCAATGGTGCTCATATTAAAGACCTTCAAAACTTCTTCAAATGGTTGAGGAAGCACAAAATGAAGCTTAACCCCCACCAAATGCACATTTGGGGTTACCAAAGGCAAAGTTCTGGGATTCATGGTGACCGAGCAGGGCATCGAGATCAAGCCAGCCAAAATTAAAGCCATCATAGAGATGTCGCGGCCAAAAACTCCAACCGAAGTCAAAGGCTTCCTGGGCCGATTGCAGTATATCAGTCGTTTCATCAGACAACTGACATCTATATGTGAGCCCCTCTTCAAACTCCTAAAGAAAAATACTGACCAAGTCTGGGATGAAAAATGCTAGCTAGCCTTCGAAAAAATAAAAGCCTACCTTACCAATCCACCTGTGCTAGCTCCTCCCCATATACATAAACTGCTCCTCCTATATTTAACCATCATAGACACATCAGTAGGGGCTATGCTTGCCCATGAAAAAGAAAATTCCTACATTGAAAATGCCATATACTTCATAACTATGAAGCTACAAGGAAGCGAGCTAAATTATTTAGCACTAGAGAAAAGCTGCACCGGCCTAGTCTGGGCAACGCAAAGGCTCAAGATCTATCTGCAAGGACGATCCATCAAGCTCATCTCCAGGATGGATCCTATAAAATAAATCTTCGGCAAGCCATCACTTTCCAGCCGACTGGCTAAGTGGTCATTTCTTCTCAACGAGTTTGACATAACCTATGTCACGCTCAAATCTATCAAAGGTAGTGTAATTGCAAACCATTTAGCCGATCTGCCCTTAAAAGCAGAAGATGCAGCTGAGCCCGGTTTCCCAGACGAAGGTGTCCTGGAAATTACTGACCATGACACCAGCTGGCAGATGTTCTTTGACGGAGCCGCAAATAAAAGAGGTTTTGGCATAGGAATCTTGCTAATCGACCCAGCCGATTCCCATACTCCATTGGCCATAAGGTTGGAGTTCGAGTGCTCGAACAATACAGCTGAATACGAGGTCTGTATTGCTTGTCTAGAGGAAGCTCTCCAAAAAGGGGCCAAAGACCTGGAAGTCTATGGGGACTCCGTTCTGATCATAAACCAAGTCGAAGGGAAGTGGAAGACCCAAGATCCCCAGCTACAGCTCTACCACGCCAAGTTGATAGAACTTGCCACTAAATTTGATTCTATCTCGTTCCATTACTTGCCGCGAGATAGAAATCAGTTTGCCGATGCATTGGCCACTCTAGCATTGTTGGTTCAAATTCCCGCAGAAACTAATGTCCAGCCATTTGTAGTTGGAAAAAGGTCACCCCGGCATACTGTTTCAAAATCAATGCAGCCCCTAAAGCAGATCACGAGCCTTGGTATTCTGATATCTTAAATCTGCTTCAGAAAGGGATCTATCCTCCCGACCTAAACAAAAGAGGGAAAGTCTCCCTGTGAAGATGGGTATCGCAATTCGTGTTTAGCGGTGGCAGCCTATACAAAAGGCATTATCAAGGCCTGAATCTATTATGTATAGACTAAGCAAAGGCCGAGCAAATCATGGACCAGCTTCATGGTGGTACCTGCGGGCCCCACATGAATGGCCATATGCTATCCAAAAATGTTATTCGGCAAGGGTACTATTGGAGTATGCTTGAAACCAATTGTATTTGGTGGGTGCGTCATTGCGACAAGTGCCAGCGTTTCACAAATTTGCAGCACGTGCCCCCGCACATCTTATATAACTCCACAGCCCCTGGCCCTTTTCAACTTGGGGAACCGACGTCATAGGTCAAATTCACCCAAAGGGATCCAATGGCCACGAGTACGTTCTAGTAGCCGTCGACTACTTCACGAAGTGGGTGGAAGCCTCTTCCTACAAAGTTCTAAATGCTCGAAAGGTGTCCGAATTTATCCGGACCAACATTATATATCGATACGGAGTGCCTTTCGAAATAATCTCCGACAACGACACGCATTTTGAAGGGGACGTGAATCGTCTGCTCGACAATTCAAAGGCATAAATCCTCCCCCTATCGGCCGCAAGCCAACAGTGTCGTTGAAGCAGCCAACAAAACGTTGGAAAATATTATCAGAAAAATGTGACACAGGAAGAGACTGGCCAGAAAAATTGCCACTAGCCCTCTGGGGCTATCGCACTGCAGTTCGCACACCCACTGGGGCTACTCCCTACTCTCTAGCATATGGCATGGAGGCAGTGCTACCTATTGAAGTAGAAATTCCGTCATTAAGAGTGATGATGGAATCCGACATATCAAAAATTGATTGGGTCAAAGGGCGATACGAAGAATTAGCCCTAATCGATGAACGGCGTTTGTTAGCCCTAGAGCACACCCAAGCATATCAAAGGCGAATAGCCCAAGCCTTTAATAAAAAATTCAAAGGCCACGACGTCCAAGTCGGGGATCTCGTGCTTTGAGAAAAACCCCCTAGTTATGTTGATACTAGGGGAAAGTGGAAATCTCCATGGATGAGACCTTATGTTGTCAAAGAAATCCGGTTAGGAGGGGCAGTACTTCTCACGAACCAAGAAGGAGAGGATCTTGTTCAACCCTTCAACCTCGACAAGCTCAAAAGGTACTATGTTTGAGCTAATCTATCTGGCAGTTGCTTCCCTTTCCAGCTCGCTAGGCTGAAAACCCGAAAGGGCGGCCTAGGCAAAAATTAGAGCATAATAAAAAAAACAAAAAGGAGAAATAAGGGCTCGCTAGGTTGAAAACTCGAAAGGGTGGCCTAGGCAAAAATTAGAGCATGAAAAAATATATATAATAATAAAAAAAAGATGAAAAAATCAGGAGAAAAGGAGAGGGAATGCACTTTCTGAAGCCTCAGCATCCGACCTCCAGTCTTCAGCATGTAGAGTCTTGACTGACAAAAGAAAGAGAAAAACCACGACAAAAGCTCGCATTAAAATACCAAAATATAATATAAGGTCCTAAGGTGCAACTTAGGAATAACTGCTTAAGATATTTAGATTATGCATTATTTGTCTGTACATATCTATTATCTTGTTACTTCTACCCCCTTGTTTCCCCCAACTATCCTTCGTTTGCAGCTCAGCCCCGAAGTGGTCTATCAGTGTCTGTGGCGTCCGTCCAACCGAGCCCATATACCCCTCCTGTAAGGCGCAGAAGAAGCTCCAGTCTCACCAGCGTGAGAACCCTCAGAAGTGTCCTCTTCCTCATCATCGGCATTTCCATTATCCTGGATAGCCATATTTCTCGGACCAGCCCCATCATTCCTCAGGGCAGTGCCCCATCCAGTCTGAGGGGGAGGGACAACCACTTCTGGTTCCCAAGGATTATGCTGTCGGCTCGTATTGCTCAGTCGAGGAGGCACGTTGCTGAGACCCGTCTCATTCCACCAGGAGCCATCCGGGCACAAGACCGTGTACCCGCCTAAATTCCTCCTGCAGGGCCTAGGGAACAACTAGCCCCGAACTCTCTATGTCCTCGCCTATCTACATTAGGCGAGAATCTATGCCGCTAGTTATGCGACGGCCCAGCAGTTGCCTCAGTCCACGCCTAATTATGCGGGAAGGCGCCTCAGCAGCCACCATAATCCATGACAGATACTCATGGGAAAGGAGCATGTAATCAGAGTAGAGGTAGGCCACCTGCAGCGTATCAAACTCCTACTGCCACATATTCTGGATAACGGGGCCCAGGTCCCTACTTATCTCTAGCTCCACGGCCACAGGACTGGCTCAGGTCAGGAATGAGCTGCTCCCTACCCAATTGGCGCAAGATCCTATCTGCCATATAAAAAGAGGTACGCTCAATACCCAGCAAAACAATTTGGGTATATACCCCGGAATACAGAAGAAAGCATTGGATCTGCCAGTGGCTGATGACCCATATTATGTCCATGGAGCCCCTACGCAAAAAACTCTTAACCCAGTCGGTCTTCGAAAAATTGGTCTGAGGATAATTTCCGCGAGAACCATAGAGCCCTGGATCATATCTCGCTCCCGGCGGCACTGGGCCCATCACCCAGTTGAAATGCTCATCTAAACACATATGGATCAGAAGAGGGATGCTAGAAGGAAATAGCTCATCGCCAGCTGCAAAGGCATCCATGCCCACCAAAGTCTCTGCCAAGATCACCGGGATAATGTTCACCCGGCGACCCCGAGCCTGCAATGCTAGGTCCACGACCCGCACATCGATATATCTGGGCTAGGCCACCAGCAGGTATCTCCCCACAAGGCAAAGAAAAAGAGCTGACAGCCGGCACCTCAAATAATCCAAGTCGTTCTCCATGAACTCTGTAAAGGCCCCAGGAAGAACGGTCAGATTAAAATTTACTCCAATGTAAAAACCTGGAGTACCAGCGTGAGTGGTGCCAAAGAGCTCCCTTATGGCCATATATGGACGCCTCCGATGAGACGGCACAGCAATAAGACCAGAAGGTGCCATCCCTACCATTGCACAAAATTCTTCAAAAGTAGGGCACATCTCATTCATCCCAAAATTGAAAAGGTGGTCTTGAGGTGACCAGAACCTGGAAGCTCCTCGCAGCATATCCCAATTTATATAATGGTTCCGCCAAGACAGCAAGCACCTATATCCGTAAATGTACTCAAACCAGTCGCGTTCATCTGACCGCAGGGAAAGGATCCAGAAATCCAGGGCATTGTCATAAATTTCCATCTCCAATGTTGTATGAGCTGGTGCATCCATTTTTGGAGAAAAGCAAAAGCTTATCTGATAAAAGAGGGCAAAGCTGAGCAAAAGAAAGATTGAAAGGCATAACCAAGAAAGAAGGTAGGCAAGTAAGCTAATGAAAATTATGCGCTGCTTCGTCCGCCATTTATACTCAAAAATTGAGAAATAGACGATTTCTGAGCACAGTGCACAAACAGGGTTGAACAGAAATTGCACAGAAAGGAATTCTGGCGCTGCCAAAAGCCTTTCCAGGCGCCGCGCCCATAACCCTTATGGGTGGCGTCAGGCTCTGCCTACTGTTCCCTCAAAATAGCCTGGTGTCCTAGTATTTTCAGCTCCAACCACTACCTGTTGCTCTGTCTGATCGCGAAGAAAAATGAAGAGGCTATAAAAAAATAGCCTTACACCAATTATAAGTTCCAGCACAGGAAGAGGCGGCTGCCTCTTCCTCCCCACAGATCATCAGAAAAGCCCGATCGAGCCCGAATGTGTACTTTTTCTAAAATCCTTTTCTAAAGTTACAGTGTGCCATTACCCTTAGATAATGGTCTAGCTTTATTTTGTGCATGAGTATTGAGTATGCATTTTATTTCCTTGCATCATATAAAATTATATTGCATTGCATAATAATTATTTGTATAGATTTTGGTACGGAAAAAAAAGAAAAAAAGAAAAAGCTAATAAGTGCAGGTATCTAAAAGCTAATGGGCACGAGTGTACTGGCTTCTATCCAAATTGCCTCCCATGACTCGAGGGCCCTGTCTGTCGCCAGCCCTATATACTCGTCCTCTGCCTCGATCGCGACTCGATCCGGCCGCATCATCATCATCGTCGTCGTCATCTCGGTGCCTGGTCTGCCGCACTGCATCGCTCCCTCGGCAGGAAAACTCGCCCACAAGCTTTTGGTAAAGCTTGTTGATGCTGAAAAAGCCCCGGAGCAGCTTCTTGTAGGTGGACACATTCACCTGAAAAGAAAAAAAGTGAGACAGCAAAAAAGAAAAAAAATGAATTAGTCTCCAAAAAATATATGCATAATGAAAAAAAAATGCAAATAAAAAAAATGAAATAAGAAAAAAAAGAAATGCTAAAATGAAATGTGTCTACCGAGCGAGCCTGCTTCGGGACCCGGCACTCCTCAGGAATGTCAGCATCAGGAAGAACTTCCTCCACCATCCTGCCGCCTCGATGATATCTAAAGGTGGAGAAAGCATCGTCAGGACCAGTGAACTCCAGATGGTCGTCAAGATATGAGATAGAAGGCCTCGGCCTGGCAGAAGCATCTGAAGCACGCCTGGCTGCCGTAGGAACATGAGGGGGAGGATGGAGCACAATCCTTAAGAAATCCTCCTATGCCATGTGCGGAAAGTCACTCAGAGGCATAGGAAACTTCGCCAGGTACTGATACCTGTTTGGCAGAAAATCTGGCGCAATTACCCACATGGGAGGCATAGGAGGCGCAACTGGGGGAGTCAAAAGAGGAGAATGCAGGCGATTGACCCGCTCGCCCATATATAGCGAGTCAACCATAATGGATACCATTAGTATCCTGCAGCGGCTCATCTCCAAGGTAACAACATAATGACCTATCAGGCCCTGCCAGGGGAGGAAGTGCATGGTGCCTGCGCTCGAACTAAGAATGCGCTCCCGCACCCAATCTATGTTCGAGCACCTGCTGTCTCGCTTTGACCGAACCCTGTTCTCATCCACTAATTCAGCTAAGTATGGTGGCTCGTGGAAACGCTGCACCAACCGGCTCGACGTGAAATGGAAAAAGGAAAAGGCCCAAACCTACAAAAAAAAAGAACAAAAGAAATCATCAGCAAAAAGAAATAGTATGCTGCAAAAAAAAATATGCATGAAGAAAAAATAATAAAGGCAAAAAATATATATACCTCTCACACCGGGGCTAATCCATTAAGGGTTGGTGAATCGTTGCGGCTAGCCCTATCCATCGAAGCATAAAGCTCGACCAAGCCTGCCTGCCCCCAGTCATAACCAGCCATATCATCAAAGTCTGCCAGGCATGCCAAAACGGAGACCCCCAAAGTGGTGGAAGAATTGGCAAAAAGCGACGTGCCAAGGAAAAAGAATAGAAATGCTCTGGCAACATGAGCTACGACCACGGGATCATTCTCTGGAACCCGCCCGGCATTATCTAACTGCCATTTCCGCACGCTGCCAATAAGGACCTCATCCGCCGATTTATACTCGGGCTCAAAACCTAGGAGGTCCTCCACCTCGTCATGGCGTTGACGGAGAGTGTAGTCAAGCGCCAGAGTCCTACCAATGCTGGTAGGAAGGCCGGTGATAGCAGCAAAATCACAAGGGGTCATAGTTGCCTCCCCCCAGCTAAAATGGAAAGTGTGGGTAGTATCCCACCAGTAATCCCTCAGCACCTCTTAAATAGGGAGATAGCTGCGGAAGGAACCAAAAGCCCACGGAAAAGTGCTGAAGCCGGAGCCCTCTATCAAAACCTATGCCGCTTCGGGCAGCAAACTATAAATGTCAGCAACATTGTCACAGGTGGCTCGAATCCGTTTCAAGGGCGTCCGCATCTGCAAAAAGAAAATGGCATATCAGAAAAAAAGAGGTAAGTTTACTATCCTTTTATTTTCCGCGCACAAATTTAAAAATAAGCATGTTGCATACTATAAATTAAATGTTTGCATAATAATCTCCATATTGCACTTGCATTCAAAAAAAAAATTCATTTGCATTCAAAAATTAAAAAAAAATTTCATTGCATTCAAAAAATTTCTTTTTGCATTCAAAAAATTTGAAAAAGAAAAATGCATCTTTTTGCATTTAAAATATTTTGAGCATTTTAAAAGAAAAAAGAAAATGATAATAATTTTTATTATTGCATTTTAGCATTCAAAAATATTGGTTTGTATCTTCTAGCATCTCTAAAAAAAATGCATCTTTTTGCATTCAAAAATATGTTTGCATTTTCAGTAGTATAATAAAAAAAATGTAAAATGTATATTTTGCATTTTGCATTTCCTTGTGCAAAAATGCACATGCATCATATTAGCAAGCATCCCATAAAATTTCTATTTTCGCATTTGCATAAATAAAATGATATATGCATGCATTAGCCATTTATCATTTGCATTTATTGCCTAAATAATTGCATTTTAGTATTCGCAATAATAAAGAAAAAAAAAGTTGCAAATTATAAAAAGAAAATATTTCCATGACATTTATCATGTCTATGCAGCATAAGCATCTCATAAAAATGAATTTTATCGCATAAAATATTATGTTACATGTTGTATGCATCTGAAAATATATCCAAAAATATGCCCGAAAAAAATGCATCATGTTTCAAAAAGTCTATTTCATAGGCATGCATCATGTTAAAATATTTTCCAGCACTAAAGCATGCATCATATAGCCAAATCGCATTAAAAATATAAATCATGCATTGCATGGTCAAATAGTGCCCACTAGTTAAATTATGCATCGCAAAAATAAATTGCATAAATTTCATGAATAATCGCCAAATTGCATCATTTTAGCATATATATTGCATGCATAAGTATTATAAGCAGGGTCAGGAATGCTCCAACAAGCCAAAGCAGTGCAAAAATCTAGCAGATCTGAGAAATTCTCCAAATGAGTTTTTTTAAAAAAAAGAAAAAGAAACTTATAGCCAAATTTGGAAGATTGGATACGTGAGTGTTCCAATCGCGGTGAAGGTTATTCCAATCATCTTTGGAATTGTGGTATTTGACGTAATTCCGGATCAAAGGAGGAAGTTCCTTCCTATTCTTGCCTGATTTCGGGTGCATCAAAGCCTTCCCCTTCCTAGATCGCGATGAAGAAGTCGTCTGCTAGGAAAAACAAGCAAATTGTCGGAAGAAAACTGAGAAAATAAGCAAAAATGAAAGAAATAAGCCAAGCAGCAACAATGGAAGCCGAAAGCAGAGAAGCAGAGAAATGAAGAAAGAAGAAGAAGCGGTAGCTTCTGCTTTCATTCCTGTCGCCTATTAAGGGAAGGAAAAAGGAATTTTTCCTTTTTCCCCCTCCAAAGTATGAAAGTTCTGCACTTAGGTCCTCAAAATTCCAAAGCTGCAAAATGACCCCTGAAGTCTAACAGAAAGTTAACAAAGTTAACTTTATTAACCCAAATTAGTGGTCATCCATCCAAAGGTAAAGTAAAGCCCATATTCCCAGCAGATCAGCCGCAAAATGAGCAGAAAAGCCAGAAAAATCAGCGACAAAGGTAAGATTCTGCAGAAAGAGAGAAAAGAGAAAAATAAAGCATGCACAAAGAAAAAAAAAGAAACAAAAAGCAAAGCAAAAAAAAGAAGCAAAAAAAAAAAGAGAAGAAAAGGGCAAAAGAGAAATAATCAATCAAAAAAAAAAGAAAGAAAAAATGCATGCAAAAGAAAAAAAATGCAAGAAAAAAAAAAAAATATATATATATATATATATATATATATATATATATATATATATATATATATATATAAGTGCATGCAGCAAAGAAGAAATTTCTAGTTAAAGCCGAAAATAGCAGCAAAAGAAGAAATTTCTAGCCAAGGCCGGAGATTGCAGCAAAAAGAAAATTTCTAGCTAAAACTGGAAATGCAGCAGCAAAAGGGGGAAGATTTCCAATAAAAGCCAGAAATGCAGCAAAGAAAAAAAATCCCCAGCATGAGTCCGCAAATGCAGCCAAAGCAGCATGAGTGCAGTAAATGCAGCCAAAGCGACAAGTGCAGCAAAAGCAGCAAATGCGGCAGAAGTCGCAAAAGCAAAGCAATGGTAAGAAAAGGTAAAGTATTTTACCTTTTGAATGCATTATGAATTGTGGTTTGGAAACTTTCCCTGAAGGGGCTGCAACCTCGGGTCAGAGGGAAAGGCTATTGTTCTCCGACGAAGGCTGAGCTCCTGAGGAGACGATGCATTCCGCCATCGCATTCAATGAAGGACTAAGGTCCTGAGGATGCAGCATTTTCCTGCTTTATAGGAGTAGTGTAGGGTCATCTCTTTGCGGGGCGTAACCGCAAGAAGAATGATCAGCCCTTAATGTAATCCGTGTTTGGAAACTTTCCCCGAAGGGGCTGCAACCCCGGGTCAGAGGGAAAGGCTATTGTTCTCCGACGAAGGCTGAGTTCCTGAAGAGACAATGCATTCCGCCGTCATGTTCCGCGAAGGGTTTCTACCCTTTAAGGATACGACATGCATTATGATTTGTTGTTTGGAAACTTTCCCTGAAGGGGCTGTAACCCCGGGTTAGAGGGAAAGACTTTTGTTCTCCAACGAAGGTTGAGTTCCTAAGGAGACATTGCATTCCGCCCAGCATTGTTTGTTTGCCCTAGTGGTGAACTACGGTTGGTCTGATTCCTTGGCTAAGGATACGTAGGCAGCCTATTTCGGTAGGCACGACCATCGCAGCACTTGTTTGTCGGCATTTTGGGGGAACTACGTTCGGTCTGATTCCTTGGATAAGGATACGTAGGTAGCCTATTTCGGTAGGCACGACCGTTGCAGTATGCTTGTTTCGGCTTAGCCCGAACTACGTTTGGTATGACTTCCTTTATTAAGGGATACGTAGGCAGCCTACTTTAGTAGGTCCGGCCATTAGAGCTTTTAATTTGCATATCTGCTTAAAAACTACGATAACCTGTTATAACCGACTAAACATGTCTAGGATATGTGAGTTTTGGTTAGCATTATAAATTGTTGCATTATAACTGCTACCTATTACATCTCTCTCTCGTTATAATTGCGCGAAATTGGAGAGTCTTCTTATCAACGATGTTCATCTACTCAGTAAGCTTCGGGTTACTCGTAGACTCCATCGTTGAGGGGCTCTGTAGACACCCCAATTTCGTACCCCTGGTATGTAACTCTGGCATGCGATATCAAGACCTGTTAAAACTTAACAAATGTCAAGTTACATGGTTTAAAAATGCAAAAGATAAAGCAGGATGCGCAAAACAGTAAAATGCAGGGGCAAAAGTGTCAAAAATGGACTGAAGATTGAACAGTTGGCGCTGCCTAAATGGGAGCTTGGCGCGGCGCCCAAGAAGCCTTATGGCAGCACCCATTTTTGCTATAGTGCAGTCCCAACTTGCTACAGGTGTGCTACAGTTCGCGTAATATGCAAATCTTCCGGCATTCTGTACAAGGGAATGGAGCACGCAGAGAGGAAAAGTAATTGCCTCAATGTCCCTCTCTCAACCTATAAATAGAGGCCCCGGGGTTCGCTTTCAGCACACCGAAAATAATCCCAAGCTTTCAGCGTTGTTGTTACGCTACGAGATTAGTGAGCGATCGAGCGATAGTGAGCGCCCCCTCTTATAAAAGCCTCGAAGCCCTGCGAAAACTCCTTCAAAAGCAAATCCAACTGGTTAAAGTGGTCCTTAGCCCCCCAGCTAGGTATCCACCCTATTCCCCTGGTCCAAAAATCTCGAATAGAGCAGTTATTCTACCCGAGTAAAAAGGCCAAATCCGCCAGAAACAAGCAATTGTTCTGCCCGATTTCCGCCAGCAGCAAAAAAACAAGCAGTTGCTCCGCCCGTTTTACGGTGCCCAGAAGCAACCTTTGGAAGTAGTCACTCTGCCCGAACCGCAGCAGCAGCAACAAAGCAAAAAAAGACTCCCTCTTTCGAGAAGGACAGAGCGACCACACCACGCTCTAAAAGGTGAGCCTTTAAGAGCGTTAATTTATAAAAAGCTATTTTCCATCCAGCCCAATGTAAAAATATAATCCGTTGTGCTGCACGGATTTATTTAGAAAATAGCATTAAAAAAAGCCATTATTATGGCCAAATATTTTTAAAGGTATTTGTAAACTATTGGAAAAAGACGGCTGCAAGTCCGTAAATAATATAGATATGGATGTATTTGTAGGTACTTAATGCTTTATTTATTTGCTAGATAAATATAATGAAAATTATACTTTAGTCAAAAACTTGTTTTGTGAGACCGAAAGGGCGAGTTGGGTGCCTAGCACCTTCCCAACTCGTAACTTAGCCTCCGAACCCGTTTTTGCATTCTCTGGTTTTCTTTTTTGGTTTTTTCTTTATTTTCTCCTTAAAATAAAGTTGACGACTATGTCAAAACATTTTGGATCGCAGTGAGGCATCGCAACATCCTTTCTTGCACTTTCACGTTTTCTCCTAAAAAAGGGAGAATGAGAATGAAATGATGGTGTATTCCTATATCCTGGTATCCCCTAAAAAAGGGATAACTTGATATAGAAAACCCAAAGCACTCATAGTGACTCGAAATAGGCCACAAGACAATTTTTATAAAGTCTGTAGTGGGGCCTGCAACATTCTTTCTTGCATTTTCCATTTTCCCCTACACAAGGGAAAATGTAAATGAAAGGGTGATGCTTTCCTACATCCTGTTATCCCCTAAACAAGGGAGAACCTGATACAGAAAACACATAGCTCCCATAACGGACCAAAAATTCACTGAAGTGACCGAGGCGTATTCAACGCGCTTTTTGACAGCACCCTTTCCGCATTTTTAATTTCGTCTTTCCCTAAACAAGGGAGGATGGAATGGAAAGCGTGGTGTTTCGCATCCGCACGCCGCATTCCCCTAACCAAGAGAGCGCGGGGCGCGGGCGTCACCTAGGGCACCCACAGGTTAAAAATGGGGCACTCACGAGACCCTGAACACGCATTTTCTTGAATTGAGCTCCATGTTGTGTTTGCGCAGATTGGCAAATGTTTCTTCCAAGTCGAGGCTATGATCGTGGTCCTTGGTCTTGGTAACCATGTCATCTATATGAGCTTCCATGTTCCGGCCAAGTTGTGAGCTGAAAACTTTGTTAAGCATGCGCTGATAAGTGGCCCCTGCATTTTTTAGCCCGAAGGGCATCATTTTGTAGTAGTACAACCCTCCCCCTGCCCAGACGGCTGTTACAGCTTTATCCTATTCGTTCATTTTGACCTGGCGAGAACCAGAGAATGCAACCAGGAAGCTTAACATATCAAACCCAATGTCCACGAGCATGTCAATGTGTGGAAGCAGGTAACAGTCTTTCAAGCAAGCCTTCTTGAGGTCTGTGATGTAGCGCCCGAGAATTTTCTTGCACATATTATGATAATTATGTGCTAATTAAAAGTTAATTAGTGTTAAAATTACATTGTCAACGTGTTAGTCAAATAATATCTTAACTTGGGTTTTGAGTTCTAATGAGAACTTGGTTATATCGTGAGTTGTAATAGTGCGATACCACCTTTGGAGTCCAATTGTGTTGTTACGTGTTTTGCGTTGTCACTCTGAGTATTTGTTCTTCGGAGAGTTCGTTATTGCTCGTGATGGTTCGAACGGGTGTTATTTGTTTTGGAAGTCCAAGATAGGACTTTGGTTATGTTAGATTGTGTTTGGAGTCCATTTTGAGGTCTTTGGTTTAGTTAGTTTTAAGTTGATATTACTTTGTTTGACCTTCTTTGACCATTTGACTCGGTGGGTGGAGTCTACCCACGAAATTTGTGATTTGTTTTAGACATTATTTTTTTGTGAATGTGTATTATGTGATTACCCTTGACTGGGTATAATTATAGCCATGATGGGATCGCAATTTTATCGTGCTATCGTACGAGTTCGTACGGGTCGTATTTATTGTTGTTTTACTCGGTGGTATTATTTTGACCCTAGGTTCTGCCTTGAATAACTAGGGGACCTTGGGGATTAACTTATAATTCTTTTGAAATGGGTTGTGTGTACTTTCGCACGCGCTTGTATTTGATTTTGGTTCGATTCGCATATTCCCGCTGGCCGGAATCAGTCTGTGGTAGCTTGGCCATAACATTGTGTAGAAAACTCGGAATTCGGATCCATTTGGTGGCTTAGAAACTAGACTTCAAGAACTTTCTAATCATATCTTAATTGTAATTTTTAGACTTGTATTCTAGTACAGACACATTTTTAAAATTGACTGAAAATTATAATTTATTTCCAGCATTCGACCATTTTGGTTTTGTTGACTTGTGGGGTTCCCTTTGGGCCGACCCAAATAGATTTTATTGACTTAAGATAGCTGGCTTTGACCTGATTTAAGTAAAGTTTGAATTGTTTCTTCTTAGCTTTATCTAATTAAGCTAGTTTAGATGTTACACCACCTCCAATTTTTCCAATGAGAATTGTGTTTGGTGCCTTAGTGGTCCCACCGCCACCCCTTCTTTTGATTCGGCCGTATGAGATGAGAGAAGTCTCATTCTCTCCTCTAGCTTCAGCTGTGTCCTCCACGGAAGAGAAAAGTGACCGTTGAGGTTGAAGATCAATTTGGTGAACATCTTCTCACCTGATTTTTATTATTTTTATTTCGAGACCGTAGAAGTGTTCGTTGCGATGCAGGGATCAAATGGAGTCCAATTTTTCTTATTAATATCAATATTTTTCAGAGGAGGTAAGTTGCTTCCCCTTCCCTTTGTATGTAGAATTGACATACACGTATTCTGCGCTACTCTTACGTGATTTGTTTTGAATTCGGAGTACAAATAATCTCGTTATAAATTATTGATTTTTTGAACCGGTGTGGGTAATTAATTGCATGAAATTATTATTTTGGTCACATTACATCGGTGAGCTTGTGGTTGGATAAATCCTACTAACCACAGTTATGCCCAAAATTTATAAATAATAAATAAATGGCTCAACGAAGTCGATGTAGAGATAATAAAATATTATGAGTATTGAATTGGGTTCCAACGATATGGGGGAATATTTTGGTTTAACATTTTATATAAAATAAATCAGTTTTTTGCTCAACATCAGGTATGACCATCCTTGTTTTTTTAGATTTTTGAACTTATTTTGAACCTCTATTATCATTTTGTTTTTGTGATTCCCCGAGTAAATTAGTTTCTTATGAATGATTATGTTTCTTTTTTGTTTTGGTACAGGGACCTATGCGCATTGTTGTATCCGTGCCAAATGTCGATGAAGGAGAAAATTGCAGGAGAGATCCAGCTTCCAGCAAATAAACAGAAACTGAGTGGAAAGGCTGGTTTCCTAAAGGATAATTTGTCGCTTGCATATTATAATGTCACTGGAGGACAATCACTTGCCCTTTCTTTGAGAGAACGTGGTGGCAGAAAGAGATAAATGGTTTCTGGACCACTGTAAACACCTCAATTTCGTACTTCTACGTTACAATGTTCTAAAAATATGATTTAAAAAATAAATGGACCAACAAAAGTTACTTCCATTACGTTTCAATGTAACCAGGACTTAACGGAGAAATGACCAAAGATCAAAGGGGTGAAAAGTGCAAAAGGGAAATTGTGATAATTGGAAGGGGGAGCCACGCCCTCCCTTTCCTTCTTCTTCTTGTGCAAAACCTCATGCAGACATCGGGATGGCGAAGCTAGTCCACTGCTACCTCTAGTACCCCGTTCCTCTGATTGTCCATCCTTGAATCCTTCTATAACCCTGGCTCCCTCATTTAACACACCAAAAAAAAATCATTCCTCTCATCTCCATTTCGAAGAGCTGCCAAGAAGTCTCATCCTCCCTTACCCGAGCAAGTGAGCCTTCTTCCCCCAAGCAAGCCGTCCTTGCCCACTGCAAGCCAATAGCATGCCTAGTCTCCTCGCCCAAGCGAGCCTTCCTTGCTCACTGCAAGCCTTCAACCTCCATCCTTGCCTCAGCAAGCCGATCAAAAAGCTAAAAAATACCGTTACGCTGCCCAAATTCTACAAAACAAAAATACAACTACAACAACAACAACAAAAGAAAAATGTCTCATTTCTCGGAAGGACAGGAGAAGCACACATAGATCGCATAAGCCTAGGCGTACCAGGTTCAGACACTCACGCTCTCAGATATAGGCTATGTCCTCGTAGTTATTTTAATTCAAATTATGTAAATAAAAATGTAGATATTTTTATTTTGTAGGTTTTGTAAATATTTTATCATCTGTGCATAATATTATAATTAGTTTCCTTTTTTTTTATATTTTTGGTATAGTTAATTATTTGTAAATATTATTATTGTCTCGTAAATATTATTAATTGTTTGTTTTCATGTTTATTTATATTTTGATGCAAATAAGTTTGTTTTGTTTTGTTAGTTTGATTTTTATAACAAATGTAAATAGTTGTTTCCCTCTTGTTTAGATGTAATTTTCTTCATAATTTAGCATATATAATGTCCATTTATATTTCTTTGTTTCGTTGTTCTCTTTTGTTAAATAAATAAAATATTAACTTCTTCTATATATATATATATATATATATATATATATATATATATATATATGTTCTAGACTAATCTATACATATATAAAAGGAGATGTGCAATTTTTGAAAAGTTTCCGTCAAAATGCACGTTCCAAAAATGACAACACTTCTACATTGTATATGTGTCATTAATGCATTGGGAAATGAAAAAAATTTGTAATCAAAATTAATTAGATAAATAAATCTGAAAACTTTTGACATTTTTTCTTTGATTTGAGACAATTGACAACCATATAAACCAAACTATTTCAACTTCATTCAAATCCGACAATATAAAAAATAGTTATGATTTTTTTAACTATATTGAAATTTCAATGAGCTAATAAATAATTATTTATTTCAATTGTTGAATTAAATAATCGCTTATCAATTGAATGATAAATGAATAAATTATCAAAACAATTACATGAATTATCATTGAAGATTAATTTCTTCAGCTGTAATTGGACGCCTAAGAGAGTTAGACAGTTCCTTAGCTTTTCTCTTCTCAAGCAGTTTTCAAAGATAAAACCACTATAAATTTGTTATAATTTTGTTTGTTGAACATCATTGCTATAAACAACTAAGGATAACACACCAATATAGAAGAAATCTATATAAAATACCGCTCTCTCTCATTTTGCTTAGAGACATCAGACCAAGGGTAAGCCTAAATAACTCAACGATTTTTCGTGCAAAATGTATATTTTACAATGTAAAGGTATTTTTCCAACCTATAATACTTAATGTATTCTTTTTATTTCGATTACTTAGGATCTTATGTATTTGGTCCTCTTTTTTTTTCTTTTCTAGAGATCATGGAGCTACAATAGACTGAAAACAATTATATATGTGAAATTATTAAATTCTCAAGGTACCTTTGTAATCAATAAATAGTTTAAACATATGCAATGTCTAGGATTAAAGATGTAGGGAATAAATTACGATAATTTAATAAACTTCATGTTCAAGTGTATGTGCTAAATTTAATGCAATTTAATGATCTTCAAACTGATACAGATTTATTGGTAACCAATATATATTTATATTTATTTATTAATATGCACTGTGACTACAAATTTCTCAATTTTGGTTTTATCAAATCAGAATAATGAACATTTATAAATAAAATCTAATTAAATCAAAGGAATTTGAAATGTAGAGACGAAAAACAAATAAATTAGTGACTATAAAGAGACCAATTTTGAAGTGAACAACTACATTAGATATAAGTGATTTAAAATAGATGTATTTTAATTATAAAATTGTTTAAAAAATAGATCTTCAAAATACAAATCTAAAAATTTGAAATCTATATTTTTTCTATAATCAAAATATAAAAAAATTCGGGTATAACGTTAAATACTGAAAATATAAAAAAGTCTCAACTTATTTAAACCGTATTTAAAAAAAATAAGGTAAAGAAACATAAATACTTGGATCTTATTATAAGCCATTTTTTTCCAAGTAAAATTAAGCTGTAAGATTTTAAAAAAACCAAAATACAAAGTTGAATACTTTATTAAAAAAATCAAACGCACCTTGCTACAAAATGGTTTGATCTTATTCTATTTTGGTTGGAGAAAGTCGACGGATGAATTTTTGAAACGAAGGGTTTGAAGAGATGAAGAGTCATTGTCTCATGTTCACCGGAGGAATTTCCTAGATTTAATGCTATAAAAATAAGAAATGTGACATTTTAAACGACTTAATTGAGTAAGAGTGAGAGTAAGGCGATGTGTATATAGGTTAGAATGAGTGAGGGTATGGTTTTTAGGTTAGAGAGTGAGAAGCTCTTTATCTATATGACAAGTGCTTGAGATTTTTTTGGGCCAGATTGGTTATAATTGAAGTAATATTTGTTGTTCATTAAAGTAATAATAATTTGGATTGAATCAATTGAGAAATTTGGGTAACGTGAAATTTTGAGTATTTTTAGTCCTTTTTGTTGTTGTTTGTTTTAGGGAGAAATTCGGGTCCGTCCACTATGTAAAATTTTCAACCGCTACAGTTTTTTATGTTTTTTTAACTAAAAATGACATTTTTAGAGCGAAAAGACTACGACTCTTAATGAACCGAAGGCGCGCTATAGATCAGTTAATCAATTCATCCATTTAAATCACATAATCTAATTTATACATCGCGGCTTAAATCATAGTGTACCAAACCTTCATTTCTCTTCTTTCATGTACACAATCAACATATGATTCAAAATTAATGCATCTTACCTACATCTCACATCTAAGTCAATGCATCACAATTTACAAATGATACATCGTGATTCAAAATTGATGCATCAAGTTTCAAAAAGGGTATTTAAAAACGAACAAATTTCTAATTAGATCTTTCATCAAACAGTATATGCACAGTAGCACAAACACAAAAGTAAATTTATTTTGAATCATACACACAAACACAAAATGAAGAAGAAGAAGAACGAGATATGAAGAAGGAAGAGAATGTGAGGACATAAAATATATTTTTATATGTTTATATTTTCAATAACTAAAGTTTTTTTATAGCTACTACATTAGTACGAAATATCATAAACTATTATCTCTATCAAATTTTGTCATTTAGAGACACATGTCTATTATCAATTGTTGACTTAACGAATGACGAAGATTGTTGAATTCAATCCAATCATCCCTTTTGAATAAGGAAATACATCTAAATAAATTTATAATTACTTTTTCAAATTTATGTGATCTATCTTTAATTTTACTTTTTATTAATTTTTTTTTTCATAGAAAACTTTTTTATTGTATATTCTTCAACTTTAATTGAATATATAATTTTATACCAGTGTACAAACCGTGCAACGCACGGGAGCATCACTAGTATATACATATAATAAATTAAGCATATTAGTAAACTCATTGTGAGACCGAAATAACGATTGGGTGTCTAACCCTTCCCAACTCGTAACTTAACCCTCGAACCCACATTTTCTAGTATTATTGGTTTTAGTGTTTAGGAGCTGAAGTGACATCTCCAGGAAGAATGTCTTAAAGCCGAGATTTATATAAATGCACTTTCTTTTTCGGAAATGCACAATCAGATAGAATTGAACCATCTTCATTATTCGTTAAGTCAACAATTAGCGCGAGACTTGTGTCTATGGATCCGAAAATCGATAGAGATGATAATTTTTGATATTACATTTTGTGTGTGTATTATTCAAATATGTCAAATTGAATGAATATTGGGTGCTACAATGAAACGTGCACAAATCTTTTATTTTGCAACCCTGCTCCTCAGAAGCTTGCTTATATTGTCCATATCAGCACAGTTTACTAATTTGGTAATTTTTTGTCAATTCGAGTTACCACGTCAACGTCTCAAACTCACTTTTTTCCTAATCAAATTGTGGTGAAAATTTAACTTTTGATATGAAAAATCACAATAATA
The DNA here is from genome assembly GCA_013146195.2 of Codonopsis lanceolata. NCBI lineage: Eukaryota > Viridiplantae > Streptophyta > Magnoliopsida > Asterales > Campanulaceae > Codonopsis > Codonopsis lanceolata. Next base: position 86,055,133 of record CM028384.1, read on the forward strand.
CATTTTAATTTATGATTAAGTTTATTTTTTTTATTTTTGGAGAATACTTGATTATGAGATTACACCATTTATTCATCATTAATTTTCAAATACTCCCTCCGTCCCTAAATTATCGTCCTCCTTTCCTTTTTCGTTCGTCCCAAAATAATTGTCCATTTTGAAATTTACCTTTTTAAAACATCACTTTTACCACTTTACCCTTACTTTTTCACTCTACTTTAATTATGAGCCACATATACATGGACATTAATGGAAACTACACATTAAACTAATATAAATAATCAAGTCAATTACTTTTTCTTAAACTGTGCGCCGGGTCAAGTAGGACAATTATTTAGGGACGGAGGGAGTACAACATTAGAAATACATGCTTTGTAACTCAATTAAAGAAGAAGGAAGGAAAACATAACATTAAAAATACAATTTACAGTTTGAAATACAAATTAGAAAGAAAATCATAATTTATAATATGAGTTTTATACTTAGCTCAGTTTCAACAATTGGTGAGATTTTCAAATGATTGTTGGATGGGCGGGGGACCATTATCTTGCAATTGAACTTTGAGAATCCAATATGATCTTGATCTTTAGCACTGTTGGTACGTTGGTATGGATGTATATATCAGTCCTGCTTAAGAAAACCTATTGATTTTCAGTAAATGTAATTATGAAAATGTCTAAAGATAAGTTGTGTCGTTAACTTTTTTGTATTCAAACTTATTGCACTTTGAAAATTATGTATACACGAGGTTGGAAGCCAAAAGAGACAAAATTCAAACGGTTTTAAGAAGTTAGACAATTGGAGAATTGAGAAGTCAATTAATAGAATCTTGAATAATTTTGTGACTAATCAACTTTACATCAATATATAATTGTTTTATTTTTTTATAAATAATAAATGGTACATTAAATCTAATCTAGATATTTGAATTTGACTGAGTTAATGTTGATCTATTTTTAGTAAGGTGATTTTGGCAGGAAACTTCTTTATTTAGATATGATATGTGCTTCTGGCTTTATATATATAATAGATTTTCATGCTCGTGCCTATGGCATGATGTCAGTATATCTGATTTCGTCAATTGAAATGACAGTGTCTAAATAAAAGGTGTGATTTAAAAAAAAATGTTACAGTTGAGGGGTACATTGCTTCAAGTGATAGTTGAGGGATTGATATTTTATAAGGGGTGATTGTTCAAAAGATTAATCGCAAGGTGTGACTTTGCAATATAAAGATAAAATATAAAGCGAAGAAAAAATGGTGACTGCTCATAATATTAAGGCAAAGACTTGTGTAGGACGGTCTTACGGATCCTGAATCCGTAAGACGAAGCCCCCATTTAAAAATTCACGGGTCATAATAAATAAATAACATGTTACAAAGAAATATAATAATTATTTAGTCAAGATGGTCCATGTTGAGAAATTAATGTTTAAAGGTTCGGTGCGGAGTGGTCTTGTGTTTGACTGCCCCTAGCCACGCTTTTAATTTTTATTGCATATTAATTTGAAGTTCCTCATCTTGCTCTCGTGTCCCTACACTTTCAAGGATTACCGTCGAAATTCTTATGTTTCCCCACGCCTTGCAGTTGAATCCTTTGTCAGTTCCATTAACCATCTGTTAGCATCAATTGCCTTGACATAATTGACAGACCCTAACGGACTTTGACGAAATGCTAAATAACACATTTAAAGCTAAACGTGACACATTGAAAAGACAAAAGTGACACATTTTAAGGTTAAAAGTGACACTATAAAGAGAAATTTATTATAATTATCATTAAAATACAAAGTAACATTCTTAATAGTAAAAAGTGACACAATTAATACTAAAAAGTGACACATTTAATACAAAAAGTGCCACTTTAAAACTACGTTGACTGTCAAAAGTGACACATTTAATACTAAAATGTGACACTTTCAATGCTAAAAAGTGACACTTTTAAGTTCAATAAAGACGATTTTTATTTATAAGGCAAAATGACACATTTATTTATTTATAAAGTAACACTTTAATGTCAAACGTAATTGTTTTCATTTATAAAAAAATGAGACCCTTTTCAAAGTGAAAGTAATACATTTAAGACTAAAAGTGACACATTTAAGCCCAAAAAGTAACATTTTTTAGGGAAAAAATTATAATTTTCATTAAAAATGCGAAGTGACACTTCTAAGGCCAAAAGTGACACATTTTATACTACAAAGTGACACTGTTAATAGTAAAAAGTGGCACTCTGCATATATAAACATGAGGGGTGACGCTATAATTTTCAAAAACTAAGGAGTTACATTGAGATTTCTGAATTTTGTTCCATTTAACCTGGATAGATCCGTTTTACAGATAAAGATCCGTAAGACCATCTTATAAGAGACCACTTCTAATGTTAATTGTATGGGTGACTTGTAATAGGGAAAGAAAAAATATGGAGTTAAAATGGATAACTACCCACATATATAAATATGAAGGTGAATATCAACCGTTAAATCTTTTAAGATAATTTAATGTCAACCTCTTAATAGCCCTAATTAATTATCTAATCGTTTTATAATATAAATAAATACATGGGTGGGTGTTTCCTACTGGTCTAAGAACAAGTACAATGTTAGAAAGAAACCCACTATCACAAGAAGGATAATGCTTGGGTCACTCTCATTTTGTACCAAAATATAAGTACTCTGTGACGTGACACACTCTCATTGGCTAGAGTGTTGGGACCTACAAAATGTCCAACCAATGAGAGTATGTCACATCATAAAGTACTCATATTTTGGTGCAAAATGAGAGTGGCCCTAGCATTGCCCTCACAAGAAACCCAAAAACCTACCACATTTCCTTATCTATACAAAATATCCAAAAATAGGAAACACACCAACACGCACATACCACACTACATCAAAGCAACGCATACCACAGTCTGTAATAATGCCTTAACATACAGATTTAAACTGATCGAATGGTATCTGCTACAGATTTGGCATCCTGATTCCTAGTGCTATGGCCTTAAAGTCCGATGGCAAGTGCGCCGTTCCAATAGTTGTTGAGAAGAGCACCGGAACATTGGCTCATTATTCTACTTCTTTATACATTTGTTGTGGCACCTCTTCAGATTAAATCTACATGCTTCACATCATCTAAAATAGGTTCTAACATAAATCTTGGCTCCAACTCATTTTAGAAACTGAAAGTCTTGTGTTGTGAATTTATGTCACACTGTCCGGAACGAACCCATACAAAAAATAGGGCTTTTAAATAAATCAAAATTACAATCTCCTAACAACTAGCCTATTAATACAAATAGCTAATTAATTAGTATCACCAAATTCCTTTTAGACCAATAAGCTGTGCTCCTGCAAAACAAATATTAGTCTAGAGAAATTAAGAGTTAGTGAATGGAGGGAAGAAAGGACACGAAGTGTTTTGTTATAATGTCGTGACCCAAGCACGACTCGCCTTCATTGACCACGAAGGTTTAGACTACAAACTCTTCGGCTCAGACACCTTTCACCGATCCAAGTCCACTAGTGAGCCTGCTGTAATACCAACAAGTATTAACCAAGGAGAAAAGCCCCCCAAAACTCAGTCCGACCAACACACTCTAGCAATACCCACGAAAGACACAACCGGAGAAAACCACTCACTCACAGAAAGAGAGAATCACGCCTTCACAGAGAAGAAGAAGAAAGATGGGGGCTGTAGCTTTTTCTCTCAAAGGAATTGCTCACTGTACTGCACTCCTCAAAGGCTGCCAAGGATGTAGTATTTATACCAAAGGAATAGTTAATTAGGGAGTAAATATATGGGAGTCAAAATCAATCAAGGAGAAAATCAAGGAACCATAAAGAAGGCAAGAGGAAATCGGTTCCCCAAGTCACAAGGGGATGGGCTGGACGGTCACCAGGAGGAGGATGGGCCAGATTTGGTATGGGCTTCGCATGGAAGAAGGCTTCCACAATAGAGATAGGGCCTCCAATTCTAACATTCTCCACCTTGGAACAAGTGCTGGTACACATACATGGACTCAAAAAGACATATATTAAGAACGGTTTCATCATCGTCTATTGACCGTGTCTTATTTTAATTATTCCTTGCAAGTGGACAAGACTATTGTAGAATAGCTTGGGAAGCAAGGGTCGAAGCATAGAGACAAAAATATTACAAATAGTAAGACTATCGGTAACAATATTATTAAACTAAGGGGGTTTTTGTTTTATTCTATTTAAACTAATTATTCTATTAAAATAATAAATCTAATTAATTAAGCAGTAATCACAGTAGGGAAGATCTGATGGTGGAGGGAAATCTAGTATTAGGGTTTCACTTGTATCTACTCTATAGCTTATTTGGATAAAGTATCATTCAATAACTTGGGTTCGTTCACGAAAGATAGATATAGCCTGTCGAATTACCATTCAGTCTCCATCTCCAAATAATTCGTCCATTCTATATCCTATGCACAAGAACATATGGATCCTAACTGTCACTTAGGTCATATATAGAACATGACCCTAACTTATCACTCTCGTGCATCGATAGGTTCAATTTATCATGATGGTGAGTCAATGTACGACATATGCATATTGGTCATGCAGTTATCTGCACCTCTAGGCCTTTATCACTTGCGATTACATTCATTTGTTCAAAGCGAGATAATAAAGGGATTGATAATCACCATGATCAACAAGCATTAAATGAATAAAAATATATTAAGCCATAGATTCAATACAAGTTACCTCTCAACTTCTAGATTAATGGATGTTTAGTTCATCCTTGAAGATGAAATGCACACGGAGATGAATGAATAGATGGATTGATCTTCAAAACTGTAATTACAACAACTAAACTACGTAATACAATATAAATCCTACGCTAAAACTGTTTAAAACTACTTCCTAGACGACCTTTGGCTTTGGCTACCGTCCTTTATTTATACTAAGGAGTTGTAGGGGAATAGGAGATCCAATCTAGCTCGAAAACCCCGAAAGGTCGGTTCTGGGTACCTTGCGGTCACAAGGGGTAATGACCTTGCGTCCGTAAGGGTCTGATTTTGAAGGGCCGACTTTCTGCCTACCTTGCGAAGGCAAGGTGTTTCTACCTTGCGGCCGCAAGGTAGCTAGATTCCTCTTCTGCCATTTTCTTCAATTTTACACTTTGGCCCCTTCCTTGAAATGTTTACTCAAAGCTTCATAATTCATATAAATCCACCTAAAACCCTGAAACTCATAAAACAACTCAAAAACACATATCAGTAGCCAAAAGCTTCGTGGAATTGCTCAATTTAAGTCATAAAAGTACCTAATAAAGACGTATAAAATACGTCTATCATCTATCCCTACACTTGATCCAATACAAAGCAGGACCAAAGCAAAGAAAAATACTTAACTAATTAAACACAAAGCAGAATCAGTCAAGACACCATGACTGTTCACAAAGAACTGCCCATGGATTTCAAGGAAATCACCACCGCCAACACAAAGTAATCAAATCTAACTTATTCTAACACCACAATAAGAACAAGAAAGATACCACAACACACACCAAGTATGTCGAGGATTTTTGGGTAACCAAAACAAAGCATCAATCACAAGAATCAAAATAGAGCATTTTAAAACAAGATTGAATTTTAGTTACTACCAAAGGTTTTACCTCCCAATCGAATTGGACAACTAGAGCAAGCTTAATCACAACCCCTTGTTTAAAAAAAAAAACCCTTTTACAACCAACCTAGCTTTAAAAGAAACAAATTTAGCCACACGAAAGGGCACCAAAGTCCAAGAATGGTTCACATGCAATGCATTAACATTATCCATGAAAGCATTTAAACAATCACTAGGATTTCCACATTTTAAAGCACCATTGTTGTAAATTTTGGGTTAATGCAAATTGTTAAAAGAATCAAACATACAAAACACAAATGAGGTAATGTGAAAATTATTATCAAAGCTAGACAGTCTCCTAACAAAAGGTCTAGACCTACCCCTAGTAAGTTGATACTCACCTAAATTTTCAATCACATTTTCTTCCTCCCCATTTTATTCAAATTCTTTATCAACAATTTCAAGATAAGCAAGCACAGTTTCAAGATTTTCCACAATTTCAGTTTGCACATAAGGGCTAACATCGAAAGACCTCAACACTTAGGGTTTCTCCACCACAATTGGAACCAGGGGAGGGAGTGCATCAATAGCTATTAAAGGTTGAGCAAGAAGCAAGTAAGGAAATTGAGTTTCGTCAAACACTATATCCTTACAAATGATAAGTCTCTCATCATTTTCATTTCTCAACCACAATCTATACTCTCTCACCCTCTCCGAGTACCCTAAGAAAACACAATGAACCGACCGAGGTTCAAGTTTGTTATTCTCTCGATGAACATAAGCAGCACAACCGAAAACATGCAAGTTTGAAAAATCAATTTCACTACCAAAAAACACAACTTCGGGACATCTACCATTAAGCGGGATAGAAGGGGACCTATTGATCACATAGGCGGCAGTAATAACCGCTTCTCCCCAAAAGCCTATGGGAAGACCCGACAAAGTAAGCATGACCCTCACTCGTTCTAACAAAGTTCTATTCATACGGTCGGCCAAATTGCAAGGGAAATATTTTTCATGATCAATCCCACTTTCAAAGCAGAATCTCTCGAACTCACTGTTACAGAACTCTAACCCTTTATCCGTCCTAAGTTTCTTGAATTTCTTACCGGTTTGATTTTCGATCAAAAGTTTCCAAGTTTTAAACTTTTCAAAAACATCAAAATTTTCTTGCATAGGAAAAACCCAGACTTTCCTTGAAAAGTCATCAACAATAGATAAACAATATCTATTCCCACCATGTGAGGGCACACACATAGGACCCTTTTTTTTTTTTTTTTTAGGGAAACAGGGGCGGGACCCTGCTAGATTTTATTAATTAAAGAGAAAATATAACAAACTTGAGGGGGACAACCAGCCTGGCCCTTATAAATGGGAGGACAAAGGAGCCTAACCTCGAAAGGGAAATAAACATAGAAACTCTTACAGACAAAGCAAAGAAGAAAAAATAAACTAGGAGATTCTAACATAGGGAGTTCCTGCTTTGTCAAGAGAGATGAGGCCTTTGACTCTGGAAGGAAGGGAACCAAAGGTCTCAAAAAAAGTATCACATCCTTGATCACAACCAAAATTAGCAAGAGCATCTGCTACAGAATTAGCCTCCCGAAACACATGACGAATAGAGAGATCTAATTCTTTTTTAAGAATAATGATAGACCGGATCAAATAGGAACATTGCCATGGAGGACGAGTCACACCTTGAAGACAGTCTAGAAGGCTCTTTGAATCAATCTCAACATCAACACGTCTCAAGCCTTTAGCCTGCAACCAGCGTAAACCATGAAGAAGGGCCTGACATTCAGATTGAAAGCTGAAGGACTGACCATAGAAGGTAGTAAAAGCCATAATCAAATCTCCCATACTGTTACGGAGAATGCCACCACCAGAACTCTGACCGGGATTGCCGCGACAAGCACCATCGGTGTTGAGTTTATAGTAACCAGAAACAGGCTTAAGCCAATGGATCAATCGGATAGACTTGGGAACCACCCGGTCAAGATGAGAAAGGTAAAGATTATCCCAATTATCCACAGGAAGAGAAGAAAAACCCGCAATCTTGAGGATAGAAATAATAGAACTTTTAATACTATCAATGAGCACCCAACTAGGCTTGCGAGACTCATCATGAAGACAAGAATTCCTATGTTTCCAAAGCTCCCATAAAATTAACGAAGGGGTGATGGCAAACAAAGTGGAGTTATCCTTGAAGAACCACCAAGCAAAACAGCTTTGCTCAAAAGAATGAAGAGAATAAGATTTTATGCCACTAAGACCATTAAAATGATTCCATATACACTTAGCAATTGGGCTAGCAGTGAAGACATGGAAGTAGGATTCAATATGACCCAAGGTGCAACAGTAACATCTAGAAGCCAAATGGATACCTTTCTTCGCAATACTTTCATCTAGGGGAAGACGATGCTGCCATAAACGCCACATGAAAGTACTAACATGCCTTGGCAGAGATTTGTGCCATATGTATTTCGCCGAGGACATATTCGGCCAATGAGCACGAACTAAATTCCAAGCAGATGAAAGAGAGAAATTACCCTTAGAGTTGATACTCCAACATGCAGAATCAGGCTGATCAGAAATATGAATACCATACTTAGAAATAGAATCAGAGACATTTTGGCCAAGCAGATGATGAGCTGCTTCAGAAATCTGGGCAGAAGCAGTGAACAGGTCTTTAACTTTAACGAATTGGCTTGAAGGCGGCGGCAGAATTACCGAGTCAGGAAGCCAGTTATCGTGCCACACAGAACAGCTGCCTTCTTCGATAATCCATTTAGTAATGGGTTCAGCAACAGCCCGATAAGAACACATACAACGCCAAGTAGCTGAACCAGAAAGAGAGTTGATAGAGATATGAGAGTGAGCAGAATATTTCCGTTTCATAAATTGACTCCATAGGCTATTTGTAGATCGGAGCCTCCACCAAAGCTGAATAGAGAAAGCATGAAGAACATCAGAGATAGCCCGGATACCAACTCCACCTTCATTAGTCGGTCTGCAACATTTGTCCCACGAATCCCAATGAGACTTAAGATTGCCGTCAATCGATCCCCAGAAGAAATTGGCAAAGATTCTGTTGAGGTGTTTGATCACAGAAACTGGAGGGTCTAAGACTGCAATTTGATACAAGACAATCGAGTTGAGAACCGAATTTATCAGGGTAATTTTACCCGCATGATTCAGAAAATCCCCCATCCATGAGTTGATACGAGATTGAATTTTACCAATAAGAGAATCAAAAAGGCTTTTTTTTCCTTCTTCCTTCAAAAAGTGGGCAGCCTAAATAAGAGACTGGAAGGGCCTGATTACGGAAAACCCACGTTTCTTCGAATGGAAGAAATTAGAGAAGTGGAGATATTGCTAGAAACCATGAAGCAGCTCTTCTCATTATTTATCAGTTGTCCAGAACACTGCTCGTAAAGAGTAAGAAATTGTCTATGCCGAGTGAGATAATGCTGACTACCATTACAGAAAATAACTATATCATCTGCAAATGCCAAATGCGAAATAATGGGGGCAGCCACTGGATGAAGAAAAAGCATAATGAGGGTGATTTTGCTGAAGATTATTTAAACCGCGACTAAGGACTTCTGCAGCTATGATAAAGAGGCTAGGAGAGAGGGGATCACCCTGCCGGAGGCCCCGAGAAGAGGGGAAAAAACCAGTAGAAGAACCATTGATAAGAACCGAAAACCAGTTGTTGGATATAATCCGCCAAACCATATCAATAAAGGTTTCTCCAAAACCAAATTTTCTGAGGACCTCAATCAAGAAAAACCAAGACACCCTATCAAATGCTTTCACCATATCTAATTTCAGAATCACATTGGTTCCACTAACCTTTTTCTTAAGCTGATGAGTCATCTCATGAGCCAACAATAAATTGTCCTGAATAAGCCTTCCCTTGGTAAAGGCACTCTGTGTAACGACCCGACCAGGATTCCAACACGAAATCCCTAGGTCGTGCCGCTGGCACTAACTTAAGAAGAGGACAAGCACTTGATAAACGGTAGTGCTAGTCAAACAGTCGAGCAAACTCGCTATAAACATGAACATAACACCGCACTAAAATACGGTATTTCAAAAATCGAATCAGCGGAAGCAATATAAGAAAGAAGTCTCAAGCTATGAAGCTCGAAACAAACGACAATGAAACCAAGAGAGACATTATCTCTCAAAGGAGGAAAAACAAAACTCGCGTGCCGCCACATTGCAGACGCTAATCAAACCATCGGCACTCCAGGCCGGCGTTTCAACAAAGAACCAACCTGATATAACAATTACCCAACGGCTAAAAAGCCGGTGTCATACGGTGTCAACCAACAACTATAAAAACTAGAATAAGGAAATTCCCCAAAGCTACTGCGTGCCCGGGAGACAACTGAAATAAATACTAAAACCGCAAACAAGGCACGACACAACACGTCGGCCCAAGAAAAACCAATACAAATACCCAAGTATTCTACCCAACTGTAAAGTCTAAATAACTTTACAAAATGTCGATCTCACAAGAATAACAAAGTACATTAAATCAATGACAATGCTAAAAAGGAACAAGACTCCACAAGCTGCTACTCGGGAAAGTCGGCTGCTACAAACACGAACCACACGATCTAACCTCGATCTATCAACCAACTGCGCCCTGCTACAGTCACGATCCACTCGACCTCAATTCAGCTATCAGTTACTGCAACTAAAAACAAGTACGGGATGAGTCATAATGACCCAGTACGCTACCACAATATATATGCAACATATAATTATGTAACATAAACATAACCAGGGTGTCATTTTATATATGACAGAAAAACCCGTGAAGAGGCGTCGTATCGTTTCGATACTCCACAAGATATCCACTCCTTCTTACTTACTAAACCGTCCAAATGAACTAGGGTGTAATTCCCTGCTCACACACAAATCAAATGAATTAAAAGGTAGTTCCCACAAAACATCATATGCAAGTATACATATCATTATATATACGAATCAAGCTATTCACACTGTTACCACGTGTAAAGGGTGCATGTTTATATATATACACCTATATCAGTATGTATATCTCTGAATATACATATCAAATCTCCCATAAAATCATCATGCATAAGTGTGCATATTTATATATGTACACATCAAGTCTTTCATATATATCTCATATACAAGTATGCATATATCTATATATACATATCAAATCTCTCATATATCATCAGCCAATACAAACATGATCAATAAGATCTCATATTCAACTAACACTTTGTTATCACATAAGTGCCCATAGTAAGCCACATAAAGGATAGAGAAGATACCAAATCACTTCCGTCGTATTGCTCCTGCAATCACAACTGTTAATCAAATCGTGCCAGTGATACCCGTGTTCAGGTATCAAAGTACCGAGCTCTCTTCTCGGGTCCGAGCTCTCTACTCGGGAAAATAGCACTAGCCAATGCGCTCTTTTGGTTACGGCAAAGGGGGTTGCTTCCCCACTGTAGCTAGCAGTGGAGGTGTGTGTGAAACCCGAATCTGGTACGGCGATACATTGCAACCACGAATCCCATAATTCGTGAAGACAATGCATCGTCCCACCATCATCATCAAAACTCAAGTAATGCCAGCTGGACTTATATGCAATGCACAAGTAGATGTTTACTTGCTAATTCTCAAGTAGATATAATGACCTACTAAACTCATACTATTATGCACATTGTTACATAAATCACAAGACCACAATAGGAACTCATTTGAGTCTCTAAATCATAAGTGCCAAGTTTGTTCACTCTACTCAATTCAAGTCCCAAAAGCTAGTAATCTAGTCAACTGGAATATAATTATCATAGGATCTAACCACGATCCTCGTAAGGTTCAATTGTTCCTTAACTCGACTACGTTGAGTCTTTACTACAATTCCAACCAAATAGAGTTTGAACACTATATGTGTCCCAAGACTCTTTTCTATGTTCTCGTTAGAGGCATATCAAGGCTCTCATTCCATTTAGGAATATTAGTTCAAGTCCCAAGTCAATTATATAAGGGAAGCCCAAGTTGATTATTGTAAAATCAAACTTAGTTCAATTCAAGTTCATAATCCCACCTATTAGTGGAATCCAAATTTCATAGCAAGTTAACAATCCAATAGTAGAACATGCTTGAAGGCAAGAAACACTATATGCTTTATAAGTCATATTCATCAAGTATGGAGAATCAATCCTTAACAAGTTCAAATATTACAAATCATTCGGCGCAACAATCTTACTAATTGCATTAAAAATTCCTCTCAACACAAGATGTACGGAATATTTCTTATTCAGAAAGTAGGCTCTTTAAATTATAACTTAGCCTTTTAAATCACTTCATTTGGACTTGTGTTCATCAATCTATGATCATATCAAGATCAAGCTAATAATCTGTTTTTTTCTGTTATGATTATTCTGTCCAGTAAATTTATGAATTCGACCATTATTTCCACACAACTCAAAATTCCATGAATTTTATATATTCAGAAACTAGACTCTTGGAAATGTAATTTAGCACTTTAAAGTACTCTATTTGGACCTGTATCCATCAAAATATAGTCACCTCAAGTTCATGTTAAAAATATGGTTCTCTATTGTGACTCATTCTGCTTAGTCAACTTGTAAATTTAGCCATGAATTTCTCACAACTCCAAATGAGTGGATTATTGCCTAGTCTGAAACTAGACTCTTGATACTATACTTTAGACTTTTAAATTACTCCATTAGGACTTGTATTCATCAAAATACAGCCCCTCCAAGTTCATGTCCGAAATCTGATTTACTGATGTGGCCTGTACTGCATGTCCATCATACAAACTTCACCAAAAATCCTCATTGATCCAAATGAAACACATCTTGCATTTCCAAAAACTAGACTCTTTTAACTAGAGTTTAACATTTTAAAACACTCCAATAGGATATGTATTCATCGATTTATGATCTCATGAAGATCATGTTAATAACCAATTCCCCTTGTTCAGACTCACCGTCGCAGCTATGGTTCATGATTCATTAAAAATACTTCCCCAACTCCAAAATTTATGAAAATTTACAGAGCATCACTTAACATACACATGACCAACATAAAATATTTTTAGGCAATTCCATGTAATAGATTAGTACCAGTAGTTTCCGGAAAACAGCCCAACATTAGGACTAAATCTGTGAGGTTTCATCCTAATTGGTGAAATCCTAAACTAGTCATCTCATTGAAGTTTCCAATTCCAACAAGTCCATGAACATTACTTGTTCCTAGGCTCATTATAAACAACATTCATGCTTTGCATAAAGTCAAAATCACAACTTCAATAAGAATTCATAAAATCCTACTCATATTTCTTAGGTTGAATTGGAGGATTTGCCAAATCCGGGTACCATCATGATGGTCATTACACCAAGTGAAAATACTTCCATCGAAACCCACATCTTCTAAACCTGCTGCATGGCTAAATTCCGCAAAATCCGCCATACTGTACAAGTCCCAGCCTTGTCCTCCTAATTTCTCCGAAGTATGCATGATAGTATTAAAATCCCCGCCCACTATCCAAGGATCGTTATAATGAGCCGCAATATCCAATAGATTCGTCCACAGATTCTGCGTACCCCCTCTAGTGCAAAGAGCATACACAAAAGAAACCGTAATCGGCTGATTATCTTTCCTAATACTACAAGTAACATGTTGAGAGGAAGCAGCCATAAAATTAACCTCCAAGTCACGCTCCCAAAACAGCCAAATATGAGTGTTAACAGGATTTTGATGCAAGCAATTAGCAAAACCCAAAAACTGAGCTGTCTCCTTAATTCTATCACCACCAAGTTTAGGTTCCAAAATAGCTATAATCGACGGCCTGTGCTGACGTATTAAAACCTTTAAATAATCTAACGTATCTCGGTTACCAACTCCTCGCGCATTCCATATAATAATCGACATGGGAAACTTACTTTTTGGATTTATGTTTTTTGGCTTGGGCCCTTGTTTTACGAGCAGAATGCTTAGTAGTTTTCCCCCGATGAAGCTGTTTCATTTTCCCTTCACAATATTGCTTGAATTCCTCCGTAACTGGTCGTAAGAGATTGGATCGAGTGTTCATCAATGGTGCCTACAAAGCGAATATGCCGGCTATTAAAGTTAAACATTTAACCCGAACCAATTCTGATCACGCCCCTTTGCTCTTAAGTTTTCCGAATGTTCAGAAGGTTAAAGGGACGTTTAGATTTCATAGGATGTGGTTGGATCATCCGGAGTTTTTACATTTTGTCGAACATCAGTGGAGTCGATCTGTTGGTGGTACTGCAATGGAAGTGTGGCATTGGAAATTACATTATTTACGCAAGGAGCTTAAGAATTGGAACTGGTCCGTTTTCGGTAATGTTCATAGAATGATTGCCAAACATCAGGATGATATATTACGCCTTGAGTTTTCTCTGCAACAAAGCGGGCTGGCTTCGGTGGAGAAAGATTTAGTGTTGGTTAAACAATCTCTTGCGCAATGTATTAAATGGGAAGCAGATTTATTAAAGCAAAAAGCTAGGCAAAATTGGCTCCGTGAGGGTGATCGAAATACAGCTTTCTTCCATGCTTGTATTAAAGATCGTATGCAAAATAATGAGATCAGGATTAGAAATGAGGATGGTTCTTGGTGTGATGATGGGGATACTCTAGGTTCTCAAGCTGTGGCTTATTTTAATAACCTGCTTTCTCAGTCCTCGCATGTGCTTCATGAAGATTTGTTTGATCATGTTGATAATGGTATTCAATTAGAGGATAACGAGTTTCTCAACAGAATTCCGGCGGAAGAGGAGATTTGGGATGCGATCAAAGCCATGAATCCGGATAGTGCGCCTGGTAATGATGGTTTCACTGGTTGGTTTTATCGTGGTTGCTGGGACATTATCAAAGGGGATCTTATTAGAGCGGTTCAAGACTTTTTTCTTGGAGCGGATATTCACCGAGGGATTTCTGCTACTACTTTAATCTTGTTACCGAAAATTAAAACCCCTCTTGGTTTTGGTGATTTTCGTCCGATCAGTCTCTGTAATTTTTCTAGTAAGATTTTATCTAAAATTGTGGCATCTCGGATAGCTTCGTTTCTTCCTCGGTTGATTTCTAAGGAACAGACGGGTTTTATTAAAGGGAGAAGCATCCAGGAAAATGTAATGCTAGCTTAGGAGATGGTCCATCGGTTGAATTATAAGTCGCGCGGGGGGAATGTTATTTTTAAATTTGATATGTCCAAGGCATATGATAGAGTGGAATGGGATTTTCTTCTTCGCGCTCTCCGGTCTCTTGGCTTCAGTGACAGTAGTTGTTCTCTCATTTATCGTATTATTGGGAATAATTGGTATTTGCTTCGTATAAATGGTAATAATTATGGTTTCTTCAAGTCTTCTCGTGGCGTTCGTCAGGGCGACCCTCTTTCCCCTCTATTGTTTGTGTTAGCTCAAGAGATCTTGTCGAGAAATATTAATCGGGATATTCAGGCTGGTCGGATCTCCCCTTTTATGCATGGTCGAGGCGGGGTTGTTATTTCCCATCTTCTCTACGCGGACGACATGTTGTTATTTTGTAATGCCGGTAAGAGGTCCATTCAGCAGCTTAGAAGTCTTTTTATGAGATATGAGTGTGCTTCGGGCCAGCTTGTCAATCTTGCCAAGAGTGGGTTTTACGTGTCCTCGAAATGCTCTGCTAGGCGGCTTCGGAATATTCGAGACTGGACTGGTTGTTCCAATAAAAGTTTTCCGATGCAATATCTAGGGATTCCCATTTTCCAAGGTCGCTCTAAGGCTGTATATTTTGAAGCTTTGGTTCGGCGGATTACAGGTAAAATAGACGGCTGGAAATCTAGACTTCTTTCGTTTGGTGGCAGGTTGACTCTTTTAAAATCAGTTCTTAGTTGTATCCCGATTTATTCTCTTGCTGCCATCAGACTCCTGAAAGTAGTTATTAACCGTATGGAATCTCTGTTCGCTAATTTTCTGTGGAGCTCTAAAGGGGAGAAGAGAATTCATTGGATCGCTTGGGATTCTATATGTCGGCCAATTGCGGAGGGGGGGCTGGGCCTTCGGCGGTTGAGTCATATCATGGCTTCGCTCCACGCTAAACTAGCTTGGACGGCTTTACAAGGTACGGGTTTATGGACTGATTTTGTCACTTCTAAATATATGATTGGCGGTCGGGTGTCTGTATCCCAGCTTGTTTCTAGCGGGTGGAAGGCAGTAGCTGCTCAGTTGGTAATGCTTAAGGATTATTCTCAATGGGTCATAGGGACTGGTGATATCTCCTTCTGGAATGACAACTGGTGTGGCGAACCATTACTTGGCCCTTTACCGGTAGATATTTCTTTGAAAGTTCGTGAGGCTTGGCCTAATATTGATGAGTTCTTGCCGTTAATTCCTTCACAATTTCATGCAGCCATTGCAAGAGTGGTTATTCGCCCAACAGTTAAGGATAGGCTGGTTTTCACAAAATCGAATTCGAGCTTGTTTTCGAGTTCAGACTTCTATGACATCATTCGCAACCGGGGTCCTCAAGTGACTTGGGCGGCGAAGATATGGCATCACTGGATCCCGTCCAAAGTAAGTGGTTTCGTTTGGAAGCTGTTTCACGGGGCCATTCCAGTAGACATGCAGCTTCGAAGTAAAGGTATCCCTCTGGTCTCCAAATGCGTCTGTTGTTCAGTTCAGCACGCTTGTGAATCCATTCCTCATTTATTCATCTGGTCTGAAGTAGCGGCAGAGGTATGGAGAAAACTGTCGTTGATTTTTCATACTCCTATGGTCTTCACTTCCATGCGGCATTTGTTCGATTCTTGGACTCGGCATAGTGTTCGGAGCCAGCTTGGTGCTTGTGAGTTGGGTATATTTCTATTTGGCTGTTGGGAGATCTGGAAAGCCCGCTGTTGTGCGGTTTTCTATTCTTCCCCTATGTTGGTTTCGAATATAATTCAGAAGGTGCGTCATAGAGTGATAGAGCTGAATTCTGTTTTCCATCCTTCTACGCCTCCTGGTGTCATTGGCAAGCTGAGATTAACAGAGTTTAGTATTCCTATTCAAGTTGTTAGACCGCGGCGTGGTTTATGGTTGCGTTGGGAGAGACCCAATGGGGGTTTTAAATTAAATACGGATGGTTCTGCCCGTCATGGGGCTTGCTCTGGAGGGGGTATTATTCGGGATACAGATGGGAGTCTGGTGGCTGCTTTTTCTATTTTTTTGGGTAATGGCTCCAATATCTATGCGGAGGTGGCGGCCCTTCGTTTTGGGTTGCAGCTTTGTGCAAATCTTGGTCTCTCTGAAGTTGAGGTGGAGACTGACTGCAAAGTAGCTGCTATGGGTATTGTTGGGGATTGTCAATTCCCTTGGAGGTATAATTATGAGCTGGAGGATTGTAGAGTTCTCAGTTCAGGTTTTTCGGTGTCCCATGTCTATCGTGAAAAGAACAAGGTGGCTGATCTTCTTGCTGCGGAAGCATATTCCCATCGAGGGCATATTGTTTACATGGATATCGAGCATCTTCCAAAGCAAATTCTCTCAGCTGTGAGACACGATATGTTAGGGCTTTATAATTTTCGTAGGGGCTGATTTAGAGTTTCTGTTGATGTATTTCTTTTCGAGGTTAGGCTCCTTTGTCCCCCGTTCTAAGGGTAAGGCTGGTTGTCCCCCTCAAGTTTGTCTTTGTTTATTTTGTTTAATAAATTCCGCAGGTGCCGCCCTGCTTCTCCAAAAAAAAAAAAAAAAAAAAAAAATTGGAGGATTTGTCTTCACAAAAGATGTTCATAATCATCAATAGTGCAACTATAATGAAGGGGTCATGTCATTTTATTGAACATGAAAATTTCAGGGATTTCTCAATGTACCTTAGTCCTAAGATTAATGGAGGAAAGGTTGATTAAAGAGAGGATTGTTGTAGAGAAGATCGAGGGCTTCGATTTGGCGGTCTCGGTTCGTCGATCGGACCACCGGATCTCCGAGAAATGGTCCTTCAACCTAGGGTTTCCTCCATGGACGAATTTTGAGCTAAGTCTCTGAATCTATGGTGTTTTTGATCAACAATGGCTGATCTTGGCTGAACAAAGGCTTATATACTTGCCTAGAAGACCCTAATCCATGTGATGGTTGTTATATGGCTTCTCATTGGCCAAGGCATGTGAGCCATTGATAAGCAATGATCCAAGGGTTCAAAAGGGTTGAAAGTAAGTCAACAAAGGTGGCTTTGAGTCACAATGGACGTCCAAGGCCAAGGGTTCAAGAGTCAATAGCCAAAACACTCAAAAAATGACCAAAGGCTGAAAACTGTCCAATTTCCAGATTGTTGTTACTGGACAGTCGATCTTGTAAAATCGACCATAAATAGCTCACACCTCCAAATGAGGTGATTATTGATTTTTGTGAAACTAGAATCTTTAAAATATAGTTTAGCCTTTTAAATTACTCAATTTGGACTTATATTCATCAAAATATGGCTACTACAAGTTCAAGTACAGAAGCTGATTTCCTGAAAACAGAATTCTGGCACAGCCGTAAGTCAAGACCTAAATGAGGTACTTATACATCTTGGAAAAATACCATATTTTACAGGGAGTATCCTAACATATTTAGGTAAAACATACTAAATTTTTAGAAAATTCTCTTTAGTAGATTGGTAACAGAAGTTTTCCGAAGTTCGCCCAAAAACCGGACTAAATCTGAGAAGTAATAAGTTGGTCATCTTATTTCCAAATGCAACAAGTCTATGAATGAAATGAAGTCTCTAACATGTCAAGACCTATTATAAACATGTTATAATGATGACAAACATGAAATGGGGTTTGGGTTCTCACACTCTGATTCTCAGAAATGATGCAAAGTAAAACATGAGCCAGACGAGCAGATAAAATCTTGGTGATAACTTTATTACAAAAGTTACACAAACTAATGGGGCGGAGATCCTTGAAGGAACGGACAAGATCAGTTTTGGGAATAGTAAGCAGAAGAGTACTGGTCCAGGACATGGGCATATCAAAACCAGCAAAAAATTCTGAAACTGCAAGGAACAGATCATCTGCAATAATGTCCCAACAAGATGTGAAAAATTTACCAGAAAAACCATCTGGGCCAGCTACACTATCACCAGAAAGAGAAAAAACCGTATCCTTGACTTCAGTCATAGAAGGGGGACTTGAAAGAAAATCATTCTGATCAGAGGTGATCAAAGAAGGAATGACATCAATAAGATAATTGTTAAGCCGGGGAGAAGCAGTGAGTTGTTCCTTAAAAAAATTAATAGCAGCAGCCTTAATGTTGGGTTCAGAAGAAATAGAGTTACCATGCATATCCACGATCTGATGAATGAAAAGTTTGCTGCGGGCCTGCTTAACGGAGGAGTGAAAGAGTTTGGTGTTTCCATCCCCTTCTTGAAGCCAACGAAGATGGGACTTTTGCTTCCAGTAATCTGCTTCAACTTTGAGTTTATAGAGTAAATTAGCACGGGCCAAGTGAAGCTCAGCACGATTGTTAGCATTATTATTCTCTTCAAAAATAATTTCCTTGGCTAAGACCTCATCTTCTGCATTTTTAACTGCCTGAAATATATTACCAAATTCAGATTTATTCCAATCTTTGAGGGCCTTTCTGACAGCTTTCAGCTTGTGAGCAAAATTCACCATGGGTCTGCCCCCTCAATTAATATCCCATGCCGTTTTAACAGTAGCAAGAAAGGTAGGATGGGAGGTCCAGACATTCAAGAACTGAAAGTGATAAGGCTTAATATCCGCCGAAGAATTAATGGAGAGAAGAAGAGGCGAGTGATCGGAGCACGTACGATTGAGATGCTCGACTAAAGTGGAAGAGAATAAAGAAATCCAGTCAGAATTACACACGGCTCTGTCAATACGTTGATAGATTATTGCTTTCCCGTCACGGTTGTTACACCAAGTATATTTATTTCCAGAAAAACCAACATCCATGAGACCCGCGACATTTAGGGAGGCTTGGAAATCATGCGCCCCTTGGCGATCCCATCCAATACCCCCAAGTTTTTCATGAGCATCTAAAACAATATTAAAGTCTCCAATAACAAGCCAGGGAGTATTATGAAAATTGCTACTCATCTCGATTATATCAGTCCACAGGTCTTGGCGTTCAGTGCTAGTACATTTAGCATGGACCGAAGTAGCATAAACTGGATGAGCCCAGGAAAAGTGACGGATGCTGAGAGTCATATGCTGCAGAGATTCATTAATTTCTGAACAAACAAAAGAAGATTTGGCTAGAATCCATATAGAATTAGCAGAGTTACAAAAGGAAAATCGAAACTTGAGTTTACGAGCAATAACGGCTAAATTGGACTTATCTTGCATAGGTTCACAAATTGAAAGGAAGGAGATTTTATCGAGAGTAACCAACTTTTTCAGACGAGAAATAGTGGAGTCATTACCGACTCCACAAAGATTCCAAAATAAGAGATTAATCGTCATAGGAGACAGACGGGTTGAGACCATTGTTGAACTTTGCATGTTTCTTAGAACGGGTGTTTCGTCCCTTTCCAGTAGCAGCAGGAGGAGTTTTAGCATTATGTTTCTTGTTCGTCTCTCTTTCCAGATTGAGAGCATCCAAATTCTGAGAGTCCGTGTCCAAATATTCAGCATCGAAGGATTGAAGCACGACAAATCGGTTAGGAGAAATAATCTCATCAGCCTCTTTATTTTGAGAATCATCATTAGAACCTTGGGCAACATGGGTCGGACTGTAGGATTTGGGATTAGGAGGAATATTGTCTTGGGCAGATGTGACAACCTCAACCTCCACAGCTTGAGAGGAAACATCATTGACAGAATCAGAAGGAGCTTTGGCAAAAACATTGTTAATAGGCAAGGGATGAGAAGAGGTTGGGGCTTTAGTGCCTTAAGGGTTATCAATAGAAGCATTGTGAATGAGATTATTTTGGTCTGGACTTTTATTACCTTGGGACGATTCAACATTGCCTTCTTTGCAAGGGCTAGAGCAAGGCTTAGGGTTTTGATCACACACATTGTCAGCCGCCACTGAAGGAGATTTTGGTTTCCATGTAACTTTTTTCCCATTAGGGTTTGCAATAGGATCAGAACCGGAAACAGGCTGAGCTTCATGGGGTTTGGTATTAGCTTGTTCTGATTGCTTGTTATAAACTTTACAATGATCACCATCATGCCCTAATCTATGACAGAAAGTGCAATAATGGGGAAGGCGTTCAGCCTCTATGGTCTGCCAAAAGCCGTCTGAAGATCCAGTATCTATCCATATTCGACTAGGAATCAGTTTAAGTAGATTAACTTCAATACATATTCTTGCAACACTTGGCCGAGTGAGATTAGCAGTAGGAGAGTCTATTATAAGAGGCTTACCAATCATGTTAGCAATGGAGAAGAGCGTTTGCTTGTTAAACAAGTAGATAGGAAGTCCAGGAAGAGAGAACCAAACCGGAACGATAGGACTTTCAACTTCTTGACGAAAATCAGGGGTCCATTTAAACACCCGCATCGGGAATGAACCGACAAACCATTGATCTTTAATCCACAATCTTTGAAAGTCAGCTTCATGGTTCGTTTGAATGAGGACGTGTTTAGGGCGTGTTTATGTCCAAATGTCCTAAGGAAACTCCGTCTTAAGACCAAAACCTAAGGAAATTCTTTCTCATAACTTCAAGAGAGGGATGACTTCAATGAGGGATAACTTGATTCCTTTCTCGACAAGAGTGAGATAACTTACCGACAAGAGTATGTTTGAAAGGTTGAGAAAGAGAAGCAATGATATCAGGGGTTAGATGAAGGGCCAGCTCACCTTTGTATAAAGAGGGCGGAATAAGGGAGATCGGATCATTAGAAGAAGAAGAAGAGAATAAAGAAGCGAAGGATTTTTTGGAGGAAGGGGAAGGAGGTGCCGGAGGAGGATCCTCCATGACAGCAGCCTCACGGCCAAATCAAGAGGCCGGCCAAAACCCTAGAGAGAATAATTCTAGAGAGAGAAATATCGTTTATACTACAAGGATAAAGTGATACACACACACATAGGACCCCACACATCCGCATGAATTAACTCAAAATGATTTTTGAAAGAGAATTTTTCAAGAGAGGGAGGTGAAAAACTAACCCTTTGGTGTTTACAATTCATTCAAGTATCACATAAAGGCACACAAGAAATCATATCATCACCAAAAGATTCATTTTTGTGAAAAATTTCTAAGCCTTTACTACTCAAATGTCAAAGTCTTTTCGTCAACAAATCTAATTTTTCATTCTCAAAAACATTTGTTTGATTTTCGGTAAAAGACACCGGGATAGCATTGCAAACATACAAACTCTTTTGTTTTTCAGCTTTGAAAATCACCAAATTACCCTTTGTAATTTTAATCATACTCTTACCCCATCTGCCACTCTAACCCATCATCTTCTAAACATGCACAATACATCAAATTGGTATTTAAATCAGGAACATGTCTTACTTTTTTCAAAGTCAAAATATTTTCAGATTCAAATTTCAAGCAAATATCGCCAATTCCAGCAACTTGACACGTTTCTTTATTAGCCAAAGAAACTTTTCCGATTTTAACCTCTTTGTATGATGAAAATATGTTTTTATAAGGTGTCATGTGAGACAAACATGCAGAATCAATTAGCCACTCATTTTCACATGCAGCAATAGAAGGCACAAAATTATTCAAAGTATCACACATGTCCTTTACCATAAAAACATCACAAGGATCCTCACTCGAAGAGGCCAAATTACAGTTACTTTGCTCATTCGAATTCCAATTTTGACTTTTCTTTTTCGGATTAGTACAATCCCTTTTAAAATGCCCAGTTTCACCACAATTGTAACAAGTTCTATGTCGTTGTCTAGAAATTGATCTACCCTTGCTTTCATTTTCAAAATTTTGTTTTTTCCCTTCGTTTTTATTTTGATAATGTTTTTTCCCATCGTTTCTCTCAAGCGTCCTACCCCTCACCATATGAACCTCACCGGTGTTTGATTTACCCTCGTTAGCTTTCAAATTCAATTCTTTGCATTTTAAACTAGATATCACCATATCAAGTGTGATCTTATCCCTATGTTGTTTCTCATTGTATCTTGATTTGCATTTGTTCATACATTACATTAGGTTCTATGCTTAGTGGCTAATTGGACTGCGTACCAGTTAGCATGGCAACTGTGTATAGAACTTTGTCTTAGAATAGTTTTTAGACTTCACAGGTTCAACGGAAGACTTCGGTTGACGGCTTCACCGGAAGACTTCAATCAGCCTCCAGCAGCAGACCTTGTCTGCATCAGGAAAACATGACGTGTCCAGCCCTTCATTTGATCAAGCTTTAGTGGATTATTTAATTCAGCCCAATTTTTTTTTTTTTTAGGAAAGCAGGGCGGCACTTGCGGGAATTTTATTGATAATTAAAAGAAGTACAAACTTGAGGGGGACAACCAGCCTTGCCCTTATAAATGGGAGGACAGAGGAGCCTAACCTCGAAAGAGAGATACAAGAGGATAAAATTAAGAAATTCTAACATAGGGAGTGTTACTAGCATCTAACAAAATGAGACCTCTAGAAGGACTGGGGAAAGTCGAAGTATCGTGGAAGACCATATCCGAACCAGAGTCACAGGCTAGATTAGCCAAGCTATCAGCTACCTTGTTAGCCTCTCGGAAACAGTGAGAAAAAATAAATCTCCCCGCAGCCTGGAACTGGACAATCTCTCGAACGATATAAGAATGCACCCAAGGAAGTTTGTGGCCTTGAGAGAAACACTTTTGAATTTGAATTAAATCATCTCCAGATCAGCGCTTGACTTCTCAGACGCGTCCCTCCAACTTTTCCGAAAAAGCATGAAGACTTTCGCCTCCTGAAAAGTGACAGAGCAGATGAACAGACTGACACATACAAACTGTACCAACTATTGCAGGTCTGCAACTCTGATTGCTCACCTACTAGTTGCTGCAACAAATCTTCAACATTCCCTGCACAATATCAGTTGAAGAAGAAGTCCATAGACTGCTCCAAGCATTTAATGCATTCAACCTAATAGAGTTGTTACTCACTTCGTCTTCACCAACGATCTCAAGAATGTCCAAGCTATAAATACTGTCGTTAAAGTCTGAAGAAAAACAATGCTCTGAATCTTTACAACAACATCAAGCTTTATACACTCAGTGCATTCAAGAGATCATCAACTGATCAACGAAGTCCTCAACAACAACAAGAAGATCTGCATCAACCTTTAATCCTTTGCTTCTTATTGTTGTTCCTTCTACTATTCTTCTGCACGTTGAAAATTCTATTTTTTCCAGATATTCAATACCCACACCCCCAAACACAAGTCAAATATTTTGTACACGATCCATTGGATATTTCTGTAATAGAACTAGTGGAAAATATAGTGCACATTTAAATCCAAGGTTGACTGCCTTGGTGGTGGACGTAGCACTCTTTATAGTGCGAACCATCTCAAAATACATGTGTTCTTTACCTACTGCATTATTCTGTTTTCATATCTGTTAACTTATTCCTTTAGCTGCAAACTTGAGTAACCAGCTAAGTCTACCGATAGTACTTCACCAGCAGACTTAGTCTGTCTTCCTTGCAAGACTTCCGCTACTTCAATCTTTTCAATAGATTGCAAGTGCTTGTTTTAGGAATCAATACGAAGAGTTTTAAGTGTTTAATAAGCTATTCACCCCCCCTTCTAGCTTATTATTGTGCCCTTTGGGACTAACAATTGGTATCAGAGTTTGACTCTTCGAAAACTAGTTTTTCCAATCGAGAGTTACGATCCAGTGGCATAAACACGCTACATGCTACCTACGTCAAATGCGAACCACGTCCCAATATTGGACGAAGGCCATTTAGATGTATGGAAGGATAAGATAATGCGTTTTATGAATTCTATTGACAACAAGTTATGGAAGTGTGTACTCGCAGGACGACATGTACCAATAAAGACAAATCTTCTAGCAAGCATTGCTGGTAATCCTGCTGAAGTACCAAAAGAAGAATAAGAATGGACCGCGGACGAAAGAAAGCTAGTGGAGCTGGACAGTAAAGCCATCAACTTCATAACAAGCTCACTAGACACCAGTACTTACCAACAAGTGATCCGGTTTACCACTGGAAAAGAAATGTGGGAAGCTCTTGTCGAATACTTGGATGGGGACCAAGATACAAGAGACAACAGGAAGTACACCTACATCCAACAATTCGATTCTTTCAAGAAAGATCCCAAGGAGACCTTGAGACAAGCACACTATCGCTTCAGCGAGGTAATAAATAGATGTTTCTCTCTTGGTAAAACTTATGACAAGAAAGAAATGAACATGAGATTTCTAGGCTCTCTAGGTAGTCTATGGCATGTTAAGACTACCGCCATGAAGGAATCTAAGAACTTGAATGAAATGACTCTTCGTAGTCTCTATGGAAGTTTAAAGGTTTACGAGCTTGAAGTTAATCAAACTCTAGAGCAAGACAAGCAGTTCAAAACCTTGTCCTTGCCAGCCATGGTACAAGAAGAGACCCCAGTTGAAAACAAACCTTCTACTTCCTCCAGTGAAAACAATTTTCTTTCAGATGAACAATTTGCAATGTTTGTTAAACATTTTTAAAAATTTACAAAATATGGAAGGAAGGACACACACCAACAATCTTTTAGAAAATCTGTTGATAGCCCATCTAACAATGAGCTAGTGTGTTATAACTGTAGAAAACCTGGTCATTTTGCATCTAAATGTCCAAAGCCAAAATTCGAAGCATAACGAAATCCTTCTTATAAGAAATTTCAAAAACAAAAGGGTATGCTGGCTGAAGACATTGAGGAAAAACAGGTTGCTACATGGTTTGAGACAGATTTAAAAGAGGATGAGGACGATTGTGAGCAAGCTAATATATGCTTAATAGCTCATGAATCAAGTCCCACCTATGACTCTGAACATGAAGTCGAAATCTCACCTAGTCCCTTCATAAAATATGAGATCAACTGTGAAAACTTCAGTAAGGAAGAACTGCTCAAGGATAATCAAGAAATGCTTAAGGAGTTCAACTCTTTCAGAGTAGACTATGTAAAACTCGCTAAAAACTTTGAAAAACTTGCTGCTGAGAAATCTTTGCTAGCAACTGAGATTCAAACTCTCAATAGCTGTCAACAAGAGAATATCAAGCTAAAGGGAGAAAACAAATTTCTCTGTGATAAAGTTGATTGCCTAACTGAGCACATCAAAGGACTGGACCTTGAGAAAATTGCCTTGCAAAAGACAATTGACTCATGGAACAACTCCAAGGAAACCTTCGAGGGAATCTTCTCTAGCCAAAATCCAAGTGGAGATAAATCAAGCTTAGGCTATAATGATGAGCCCAGCATTGCATGCTCTTCTGTCACTGAGAAAGGTGAATCCTCCGAGACTGCTGATGATACTTCCTTCACCAAACAGATCTTCAAGAACAAAGGTAAACATGGACTTGGCTATACAAGTGTACCTTATGTTTACCCCAAAGCTTACAAAGGAAAATCCAAAGAGAATGTCTCTAATGAGAAGCTTGAGAAAGGAACGGTAGAGAAATCAAAGTCTACCGACAACAGCTCTGCTAAAGCAAAGTCTGCTGGCGGTAGACCTATGAAATCTCTGCTGGTACCTATCAAGTTTGTCTATAAACTTAAAAGAATTCTACCGAATCCTCCTAAAACAGTTAACAACAGACCAGCCAAGGCTAAGTCTGCTGGTAACAAATCAAGGAAGGTTCAACAGAAACCAATTAAGGCTATTGTCAACAAGCTAGCTGAACCCAAGGCTACTGTTGGGAATGAGGAAAGTCACAAGCACTCTACAGCTAAAGCTAATCACAGCCCTCCATGGAACTTTCATCTATGTCATTCTTGCAACTGTTTATGCCATCTGGCCCCAGATTGCCTGCTAAGGTTCACACCAAAATCTGAGAGACCTAGTTCTTTCAAGGTTAGGCAGGTATAGGTCCTAAAAGGTTGCTAATCCTCAGGACCCAAAAGAAAATAAAGGGTACCTTGTTCCTTTGACTTTTTCAGGTCTGCTTTATGGCTATAGATTCAGAAGATAAGGACATCTGGTACCTCGATAGTGGCTGTTCAAGGCACATAACAGGAAACAGAAGTCTACTCTCAAATATAGCTGAAGCTAAAGGTCCTACGGTGATTTTCGGCGACAATGCAAGAGGAAAGACAATTGGGTATGGCTCAATCACTAGAGGAAGTCTCTCCATCAACAAAGTTTCTCTAGTGAATGGCTTAAAGCATAATCTTCTGAGCATATCCCAATTCTGCGACAAAGGACTCATCTGCCAATTCTCCTCCAACCAATGTCTCATCAAAGATCGTGAATCCTGCTCAACGTTACTGACCGGCAATAGACAATGAAACGTCTATGTCGGGGACTTAAACCTTCTAGGGAGATCTTCCAGCCTTTGCCTAGTTGCAAACAACATTCGTGACAACAGTTGGCTTTGGTACAAGCGTCTCAGTCACCTCAACTTCAAGTACCTCTCCAAGCTCTCCAAAGATGGCCTTGTCAAAGGTCTACCTATGGTGTCTGCCAACCATGACAGAAGTTGCAAAGCTTGCCAGTTAGGAAAACTCTCCAAGGCTTCCTTCAATAGCAAGTCTGTCATGTCAACTTCCAGACCTCTTCAACTTCTGCACATGGATCTCTTTGGACCAATCATTATAGTCAGTATCTCTGGAGACAAGTATACACTTGTAGTAGTTGATGACTACTCTAGGTTCACCTGGGTCGAAACAATGACTTCAAAAGATGAGACATATGATCTGATCACCGCTCTTTTCAGAAGACTTCAAACTGATGAGCGCAAGATTTCCACTAATTTTCCCGGGAATTTTCTGTTATTTTGTGCTATTTTTGAATTAATTATGCTTTGGAAATATTATTATTTGTGTTTTTGTGCTTAATTTAGGTTTCCAAGCATAATCGAGCTTTAATACGGTGTTTAGCACGAAGTTCGAGACAATTCCGGGCTTAAAAGTTGTTTTATGAATTATTTGCTCAATGTCCGTTAAGCCTGTCAAGAGATCCAAGGCAAAATCAGCTTAACAGAGGCTAACGGAGGCTGAAAATACTAACAAAGGACCAAATTGATAGTCTGGGACGAATCTGGCTGGCGGCGCAAAATTCTGAGACAAAAGGGGTACCGGAGCAATTAATAGAAGTTCAGGGAGCCGGCGCAATTAGCTGAAACTCGCCTTTTGAGTTGTCGAAGACCGGATGGCGCCACGTGGCGCGCTCTGCCGCGCCTCCTCCACTATGCGACCCGCGCGTCCTGCTTCCGGATCCGGGTATGGCCCGCGTCTATCCAGCCCAATTTCGCTCCACCAGCCCACCATCCTGCCCGCTTCTCTCACTCAGCCTCACCCGATTCATTCCTGGGTAACCCGCGCCTTCCCTCCTGGTTCAGCCCAGCCTCAGCCGCGACCCAGCCTTATTTTTCTTTCCCTTTCAGCCCTTATTTCTCCATTGCTTTGCCGAAAATGCCCCTGTCTGTTCGGCCCTCTTGCTGCCTCTCCATTTTGTTTCCAGTAAGCCTCCATTCGAATTCTAACAGCCCCATTTCGGGTGCAAGCCCTAAATGGGGCACCAGCCCCCATTTCCACCATTTTCATCCAAAATCTTTGATGCTTGATCACCATTGAAGGTTTGGAACATCAAATCAAGAGCCAATGACGCACTTGCAAAGGATTTCAACCCCGGATTCGCGATTTGTCGGTTCAATTCTTCCTACTCATATTTTTAGATATTTGTTATGGTTTCTTGGGTTGAATTATTTTGTAATTGTTGAATTGGTTGGTGTTTAATTTATTTATGGAAATGCAATTAATTTTTATGTCAAATGTAGTGATTTAATTTAATTTATCTCTTTATTTAGTATATAAGCATGTTGGTTATTATTTTGTGAAATTAATGCTTTTAATTATCTGGCCAATAATTAAATGATTTTAGAAATATTTAGGATCCGCGAGAGCTACCTATTTATTTCGGACCAATCAATTTAATAGTTGGTGTTTTGTGACACACACCGATAGCCAAAGTGAGATTAGGTTTGACACGCGATCGAACCACCTTAGCCATTCGCGAGGTCGGAGAGATTAGGGTTAACTATAAGATGCGAAAGCCCGTAGTTAGCCAATTTAGTTGTCTCGGCTACCAACATGACTTGTAGAAAAATATAGAGAGTTTCTTTTTGCGAAGTATTACCCATGCGTTTGGTTATTATTGTGTTTTCTTAATGCTTTTAATGGCGTAGCGAACCATTAGATGATCTCTAGAATGATAGGATACGAAGCGAAAGCCCTTCCTATTATTCCGAAAATCACAATAGTAGTTTGCGTGGCGTGAGACCGAAAGGAGATCGCGCGTAGATAGTCTTTGGACGCTTGTTTACACATGCAGTTATTTTCTCCCCTATGTTATGTGTTGCGATGATATGAGCCCGTAGCAAGGTTGAGAGATAGCTAGATTTGCTATACGTAGCGAAAGCCCGTAGCGAATAAAATAGCGCGTCCGACTACCAAAACTTGAGTTAAAGAAAAGCAAAAAGAGGATTAAATTAAACACCGGCTAGACTAGAAATAATGCATTCCTATATTTCTATCTTGATTTGTTGTTGCCAAACCACCTCCGATGTAGTATAGATTTAATTGCTTTCTAGGTTGTTTATATTTTTAGATTTTAATTTAATTTCTTTTCGCTCAAATATAATTAGTTAGCATAATTTCGGTACTTAGTTGGAGTGAGAATTTCGCGCATTCCTCGTGGGATCGACTCGTACTTACGTACTTTATTACTTGATACGGCCGGGTAATCTTGCCCGAGATGCGTTCGCGCACATCAAGTTTTTGGCGCCGTTGCCGGGGAATGATTTAATTTTTGCTCCTATATGCTAATATCGATACCAAGCGAAGCTGATTGTAATTTGAGCATGTTTTTTTTAATTAGTTTACTTGCTTTTGTATTTATATGTTTTGTATATTGAGTCGCTTTTTTTTAAGCCCTCCCGAGTTTGTGGGTTTGTAGGGAGGTGTAAATAGTGTCCCCACACAAAAATATTTTCTTTTCTTTTTTATTTCGATAATTGCATTTCTACTCTTTTCTTTTGAGTTTGATTTGATGCAGGGGTTTTAGCGCTTCATTGTTGAGGTTGCTTGGTTAGATACTTGGAGTGGATCTTTTCGGCCCGGACTTCATAAGAGATCGACTTTGAGGGAGTTTTCTTTCTTTACCTTCTCCTTTTACTTTGTGTTTAGGGAGTATGAGTTGGTTAGTGAACTTTGAAAATTCTGAAAATCTTGTGCTATATATGCCCCAAATTAATTATGCTTTGATCATTCATCTCTCCATTTTTTTGGCGCTCTTTGAGTTTTGCTTGCATTATTTTCTTGGAGTCAATTTTGAGATTACTATATGCATAGTTGAGGATATGTTTGTGATTCATGTGGTAGCATCACCTCATTCATGATGTACATTGCCCAAGTTGTTGATGGAAATATTTTTATGTTTTGCTTTAGTGATGGTTGTGCATGTCTAAGAGTATCATTTTGTAAGTCTAAATACCGAGAGTTATATGTTGATGATGAAAAGCTTGGTTTGGGCATGTGTGTATGACAAGAGAATGATATAGGCCTTCTTTGGACCGTTTGTGCCTTTCTCTATCCTACCCATTTATCTCACAAAAATCCCTAGTGTCCCCGTTGAGCTCATTTAAAGAATGGCGTGTGCCTAGAGCACACAATGACCCCCATTCGACTTCATTTCTTACACCCGCATTATCCTATCCCATGAGCCTATACACTTTAGCCATCGCCCTTCAAGAGAGCATGATTTGGAATGATTTATTTTATTTTTGTAATCTTGTTGGGAAGTGTATGTTTCATGAAGGTTGTGTTCTTATTGTTGTTGATGTTGGGGATTTGAATTGTTGTTGATTGGTGGTGAAAAAAAAAATGAAATGAAAAAGAAAAGAGCCCCCCTTGAAAGCAATGAAAAAGAAAGAAAAGAAAAGAAAAATAAAGGGTGGACACAAAAGAAAGAAAAAAAAAATGCCATTGTTCTTCAATTTTTCTCAAGGTGATATAAGGATGGTGCTTAATTTTTGTGGTAGATGAGATACTTTTTCAACCCAAAGTTTAACGTTTAAGGGGTTGTTGAAGTGAGTTTGTGGTTAATTTGAAGAGTTGTGCTTTCATGAAGCTAGTCATCTTGTGAAGACTTCAAATTCTTTGCTCTCTTGACTTGCTATCCTATCCTTCATTTGTAGCCCAAACCTTGGCCGAACATTACAAGCTTTATAAAGTCCTATTGATATTGTCAAGCCGTGTGTTCTTGCCTTGCTTTGTGAAGAAAAATATTTGTTGATGACTCTTTTGGTTTGACTTGCATTTGGTATCTTGGTTGGCCGTTCAATCTAAGCTAGAGCATTGCTATTGTTGGGTAAAAAAAATGTTTTATGGTATGAATGATTGTTTGAGGATTGTTTGATAGCATATGAATCAATTCATACCTCTATTATGCATGTTTATAATCTTGGGTTGATCTATTGGATGATAATGCTTGTGGGATCTTATTTGAGCGCCGCCATCATTTCATGTTGTTCTCGAGCATTTCCATCATTCATTTTCTTTGCTCGGGACGATCAAAGCTTAAGTTTGGGGGTGTGATGAGCGCAAGATTTCCACTAATTTTCCCGGGAATTTTCTGTTATTTTGTGCTATTTTTGAATTAATTATGCTTTGGAAATATTATTATTTGTGTTTTTGTGCTTAATTTAGGTTTCCAAGCATAATCGAGCTTTAATACGGTGTTTAGCACGAAGTTCGAGACAATTCCGGGCTTAAAAGTTGTTTTATGAATTATTTGCTCAATGTCCGTTAAGCCTGTCAAGAGATCCAAGGCAAAATCAGCTTAACAGAGGCTAACGGAGGCTGAAAATACTAACAAAGGACCAAATTGATAGTCTGGGACGAATCTGGCTGGCGGCGCAAAATTCTGAGACAAAAGGGGTACCGGAGCAATTAATAGAAGTTCAGGGAGCCGGCGCAATTAGCTGAAACTCGCCTTTTGAGTTGTCGAAGACCGGATGGCGCCACGTGGCGCGCTCTGCCGCGCCTCCTCCACTATGCGACCCGCGCGTCCTGCTTCCGGATCCGGGTATGGCCCGCGTCTATCCAGCCCAATTTCGCTCCACCAGCCCACCATCCTGCCCGCTTCTCTCACTCAGCCTCACCCGATTCATTCCTGGGTAACCCGCGCCTTCCCTCCTGGTTCAGCCCAGCCTCAGCCGCGACCCAGCCTTATTTTTCTTTCCCTTTCAGCCCTTATTTCTCCATTGCTTTGCCGAAAATGCCCCTGTCTGTTCGGCCCTCTTGCTGCCTCTCCATTTTGTTTCCAGTAAGCCTCCATTCGAATTCTAACAGCCCCATTTCGGGTGCAAGCCCTAAATGGGGCACCAGCCCCCATTTCCACCATTTTCATCCAAAATCTTTGATGCTTGATCACCATTGAAGGTTTGGAACATCAAATCAAGAGCCAATGACGCACTTGCAAAGGATTTCAACCCCGGATTCGCGATTTGTCGGTTCAATTCTTCCTACTCATATTTTTAGATATTTGTTATGGTTTCTTGGGTTGAATTATTTTGTAATTGTTGAATTGGTTGGTGTTTAATTTATTTATGGAAATGCAATTAATTTTTATGTCAAATGTAGTGATTTAATTTAATTTATCTCTTTATTTAGTATATAAGCATGTTGGTTATTATTTTGTGAAATTAATGCTTTTAATTATCTGGCCAATAATTAAATGATTTTAGAAATATTTAGGATCCGCGAGAGCTACCTATTTATTTCGGACCAATCAATTTAATAGTTGGTGTTTTGTGACACACACCGATAGCCAAAGTGAGATTAGGTTTGACACGCGATCGAACCACCTTAGCCATTCGCGAGGTCGGAGAGATTAGGGTTAACTATAAGATGCGAAAGCCCGTAGTTAGCCAATTTAGTTGTCTCGGCTACCAACATGACTTGTAGAAAAATATAGAGAGTTTCTTTTTGCGAAGTATTACCCATGCGTTTGGTTATTATTGTGTTTTCTTAATGCTTTTAATGGCGTAGCGAACCATTAGATGATCTCTAGAATGATAGGATACGAAGCGAAAGCCCTTCCTATTATTCCGAAAATCACAATAGTAGTTTGCGTGGCGTGAGACCGAAAGGAGATCGCGCGTAGATAGTCTTTGGACGCTTGTTTACACATGCAGTTATTTTCTCCCCTATGTTATGTGTTGCGATGATATGAGCCCATAGCAAGGTT
Source organism: Codonopsis lanceolata (assembly GCA_013146195.2). NCBI lineage: Eukaryota > Viridiplantae > Streptophyta > Magnoliopsida > Asterales > Campanulaceae > Codonopsis > Codonopsis lanceolata. Next base: position 86,088,089 of record CM028384.1, read on the forward strand.
GAGAGATAGCTAGATTTGCTATACGTAGCGAAAGCCCGTAGCGAATAAAATAGCGCGTCCGACTACCAAAACTTGAGTTAAAGAAAAGCAAAAAGAGGATTAAATTAAACACCGGCTAGACTAGAAATAATGCATTCCTATATTTCTATCTTGATTTGTTGTTGCCAAACCACCTCCGATGTAGTATAGATTTAATTGCTTTCTAGGTTGTTTATATTTTTAGATTTTAATTTAATTTCTTTTCGCTCAAATATAATTAGTTAGCATAATTTCGGTACTTAGTTGGAGTGAGAATTTCGCGCATTCCTCGTGGGATCGACTCGTACTTACGTACTTTATTACTTGATACGGCCGGGTAATCTTGCCCGAGATGCGTTCGCGCACATCACAAACCCAAAAGCTTGAAGACATAAGTGACATCAAATCAGATAATGGCACCGAATTCAAGAACAACGGTGTTGAAAGATACTGCGATGACCACAGGATCAGCCACAACTTCTCTGCTGCCGGAACTCCTCAACAAAATGGTGTAGCTAAACGAAAGAACATAACACTCATTGAAGCAGCAACAACTATGCTGGCAGAAGCAAGACTTCCGAAATACTTCTGGGCAGAAGCTGTCAACTCTACATGTTTTACCCAGAATTGATCTCTGGTAAATAAATTTCACAATAAAACTCCATATGAAATATGGAGAGGAAGAGCCCCAAATATAGGATTTTTCAAAATCTCCGACTGTAAATGTTTTATTCTATATAATGGAAGAGAATATAGAGGCAAGTTTGATTCAAAATCGATTTAAGGAATTTTTTCTGGCTATTCCAAACATTCAAAAGCATTTCGTATATTTAACAAAACTTCTTTGAAAATCTTAGAATCTGTGCATGTTACTTTTGATGAATACTATTTATTAGAGCCTCGAAAGGCTCCAAATGTTGCTGATGATTCTGATGATGTTGAGACAGGTACATATAAAGCTCCTACTTCTACTTCACCTCAGAATCCTCCAACTGCAGACTCTTCAAGTTCTGCAAATCCAGCACCAACAGACTTCAACTCTGTTGGTACCTCTTCCAACCCTTCTGTTGACCCTGAACCCATCTCTTCTGTTTTACCTCAAACACCTTTGCAAATCAATTACCCTTTTTGTTCACTAGAAAATGAAGGTCTCGACGATTCTGCCTCTTATGAACCCGATTTTGGTGAATCACCTTCTCTACCTTCTCTAGATTCTCTAAGGGAAGAACTCACCAGAAGTGATCTTCCTCAAGCTGTTATTGAAACAAGAGATCACCCCATCTCACAAATCATTGGTGATCTCAACTCAGGAGTTCGTACGAGAAATAATGTTCGAAATGATACCATGTTTTCCTTCGCATTCGTGTCTGAAATGGAGCCAAAGAAGATTGATGAAGCTATCAAAGACCATTACTGGATTGAAGCTATGAAAGAAGAGCTGAACCAGTTTGAAAGATGCAAAGTGTGGAGCTTAGTTCAAAGACCTAATGGCCATCCAGTCATAGGCACCAAGTGGGTATTCAGAAACAAGAGAGATGAAGATGGAAATGTCACCAGAAACAAAGCTAGAGACTGGTTGCTCAAGGATACCGATAGGAAGAAGGAATTGACTTCGATGAAACATTTGCTCCTATTGCTAGATTAGAAGCAATCAAACTCTTTCTAGCCTATGCTTCATTTATGGACTTCAAAGTATATCAGATGGATGTGAAGAGTGCCTTTCTCAATGGTGATCTTCAAGAAACGGTATACGTTGAACAACCTCCAGGTTTTGTCATCCAAGACAAACAGGATCAAGTGTACCGACTCAAGAAAGCACTCTATGGCCTTAAACAAGCTCCCAGAGCTTGGTATGAAACTCTATCCAAGTTCTTAACTGAATAAGGATTCGTGAGAAGGAGAATAGACACAACTTTATTAATCCTCAAGCACAAAAGGTCATTCTCTTCTGGTACAAATCTACGTGGACGACATTATTTTTGGATCTACAAACCAAAGCCTATACAAAAGATTCGAGAAGTTGATGCAAAGCAAGTTCGAGATGAGCATGATGGAAGAGCTCACCTACTTTCTAGGACTTCAGATTCAACAGACTTCAGACGGGATCTTCATCAGCCAAACCAAATATGCAAAGGAACTTATCAAGAAATTTGGTCTTGATTCAGCTAAAGGATTCGAGACTCCAATGTCTACCGACTGCCATCTTGACAAAAAAGAAAAGGGAAAGCAAGAAAATGTGACCAAGTATCGAGGAATCATAGGCTCACTCCTTTAACTTACTGTCAGTAGACCTGATATAATGTTTGCTGTTTGTGTTTGTGCTAGATTTCAGGCAAATCCAAAGGAATCACACTTGCTTGTCGCTAAACGTATCATCGATATGTTTCAACAACTACAAACTGGTATCCGGTATTCAAAAAGGAACAACTTCGATCTAGTTGATACTTAGATGCACTATGCGCTACAAAGTTAGCGTAAGAAGCACCAAGGGACATGTCAATTTCTTGAAATAGACTTGTCTCATGGTCATGCAAGAAGCAAGGATCGCTTGCAAACTCAACCACGAGGCAAAATACATTGTTGCCGCCTTGTTGCTCTCAACTACTTTGGATGAAGCAAAGCAACTAGTGGACTACAACATCAAGACTGCAAATTGTCCAATCATGTGCGACAACACTTCTGCAATTTCAGTCTCAAAGAATCAAGTGATGCACTCAAAGGCAAAACACATTGATATCCGTTATCACTTCCTCAAAGATCATGTGGAAAAAGATAACATCAGTCTGGAATACGTTCGAACTGAACATCAATTGGCTGATATTCTCACCAAGCCACTGGATGGGACCATATTTTCTTATTTAAGGAGAAATCTTGGTATGATTGATCCTACAGCTTAAAGTTTATTTTTACATTTTTCAAGCTTTCTTTCATACCGACAGACTTAAATTGCTACTAACCGGCAGACTTAATCTCTTTGTTATTACCAGGTTAGTACTTCAATTGTCTTGCCTATTAAAGTGTAAAAGGTTTTCTAAAAAGGCAAAGGGGTTAAAAGTCACTTTTTGTTATTTCTTTGAAAATATCTTAAGCTAAAAAGCCTTTTGATAGACACATGTCAGTCATCTAAGGCATTTTTCGCTAAAAAATGACTTTTCTCATTCTTTAAATAGACTTCGAACCGCCTTTTTCAAACTTTTACAAACTCTCTCTCTCTCTCAGATATTCTCTCTCTACTCAAACCCTTATTTTCTCTCTGCAACTGCTTCGCTCTCTTCGATTTCTTCTCGCTTTTCTTCCTTATAACGACAATGGTAAAATCTTCGACACTCATTAAGACAATTTCCTTTGATGTATTCTGAAAATTCTTCTTTTGAGTCATTTTATTGAGGAATCCGAAAAGACGCTTTGTGTATCTTGACGGTTTCCGCCATTGTTGTTCTTTCAAAACGCTGAAACTAACAGTTTTCTCTGAACTTTGTATACTCATTCTTTTGCGAATTATCTATTAATGTTTCTTTGTTTTTATCTATCCAAACATTCAAGGGTTTCAAAATTTTCCTCTGAAAATTTTTACTTCTTAAAATTGAAATCTTTGGTTGTTTGTTCTATGTCGAGAAAAGCCCTAATTTCTTAAAATGTTTTTGTAGGTGAAATCATCTGCGAAGACAAAAACCGACAAGAGAAAGGTGCTTGACCCCGAACAAGTCATTCACCCTAGTCCATCCGTCAACCTCCCAGGATATCCTCCTTTCCCTGCCGCTCATGACATCATTCCGGAGCTGGACCCAAAAATGTATATGCCCAGCATGTGCATTGATCTGAAAACTGTTTGCACTTTTGCCGCTGGAGCCAAAATGTGCGACGACATGAATGAGTCTGAGATTCTCCCCCTCTTATGTCTACACGACGAAGACTACAACAACCTCCTCACTGAAGAATTCTACCAGCGAATGGTTATAAACCCCAAGACGCCGTCTGTAATCCGTGGATGGATTCGTGGACGACCCATCTCTCTATTTGCCAAAATGATATCAAGAATCATTAGTGTTCACTATGGCGGAGATTCTGAGCTATCCATTATTGAGGCTGACAGAGCCTGGGAAGCAATGAGGGGAACTAACACTCCAAGGGAACCTTAAGGAAAAATGTCGAGGAACATTTTTCCCCTGGATGTCTACTGCTCCAGTCATCTGCTGGACAAGTCTCTTCTGTTCAAGAATGTAGCCTATGACAACTTCACGGCTCAACAACTCAACCTTACAAGCGCCGTTTACTTACGAACTCACCTCAGCTACATCGCCATCATCTTCAACGAGCTACGCAACTACGTTGAAAAAGTGAAGGACAACCCCATCTACAAAAGGCCGTTTGTCCGGCTCATCAACACCCTGCTAAGGGATACTCTTGAAATCAACTCTGCCATTACAGAAGATGAGCTCATCAAAGTAGCCAAGGACAAACAGATGATAACTACCTTCTTCAACAAGTACATGGAGTACGAAAACAAGAGAAGACAACAACGAGGGCTACCAAATATTACTGTTGAAAGAGTGACCAAGCCCTCACCTATGCTAGTTACGCGTTTTGACATGGACGCTCATGATGCTGCCAGTAAAGGCTTCCATTTAGCCGCAGCAAAATTTGAAAAATCAACCTCTACCATTGCTCGTGACATCCTGCAAGAAGCCCGAGAGCTAGCAGCTGAGTTAGCGCGTCTGTTGAAACAGAAAAAGGTTGCTCAATACAAGAAGGCAACTGGTTTCTCACAAGATGAAACCGAAGTCTTGGCTGACATATTCGCCAAGACAAAAGTTGATGTAGCCGAGAAGGAAAGGCAGGAAGCGGACATAGATAAGCGTCAGGGAAAATGGATTCGGTAGGAACTGAAGGCCGATAGACGTGACAAGTTTGCTGGCAGCTCATCTGCCACTGTTGGACAAACATCCACTCCCCAACCATCTAACCCTGAACCAACAACCTCCACTCCGCAGCCATCCCAAACCCCCAAACGAAAACCTTCATCTGACCAACGCTCACCTTCACCCAAACCTAAACACATGCGATTGCGTAAAGGCCTACCGACCAAGCCACCAGTAGACCCTATCATCTCTGTCGATGAAGCTACTAGATCTCCTGTCCAGCAACTGAGGCAACGAAGGAAGTCTGCTGGCACCTAACCATCTACCCCTTCATAACCCAATCCTACTGAGTCATCTACTCAGGAGGAGCCTATCCCTCAGGAGGAGCCAATAACTTTTGAGGATTATCAATCCCTCAGGAGGAGCCTATTAGATCCCCTTCTCCAGTCCCTCCATCTCCCTTCAACTACTCTCCAAATCTCTCTACCCCATCTTCACCCCCTCGTAACCCAACCAACCCAACTATACCATCCGAACGAAACCAGACCACTCCCTCCCAAACCAACCCTTCTTCACAATCAGACCCAAGTCAACCTATCCCCCTGATCCTAACACCCTGGTATCCACCTACCATTTCCTCTGCTTCTACGAGGTTCATCTTCGAACTCTCGTCAGTAGCAAACCTCTTTCCCAAACCTGCTCCCCCTAAACCAAAACCTACCTCTGTGAGACCAAAAGACATTTCTTATCCCCCTCTTTCCTTCTGGTTCTCAACTGAACCCCTACCGACCCCTTCAAATATCTGTGATCATTTGGACACAGATATTGAAATCCCCTGACCCCTCCTTCATCACCTCCTCACTCAAATTCCTCTTCTACCTATACCTTTCCTACACCCAACTCTTCTTCCTCTAACTCAGCCACTCCACCTCTCCAGCAGCCCTTCCGCCCTATCACCTCTGCCGACGCCACCTCTTCTGCTGGCATTGAGCAAATTTACATAGGTCTCGACGCTTCTCCATCCCCACCAACCAACTCAGAAATCCTCAACCGCCTGGACGCTATTTACAACAGACTGGGAGAACTTGCCAGTATCTCCACAGCTGCTGCTGAACTTGCAACTGCAACGTCCAAGGCTGCCGACAGGAATGCCGCCATCCTCCACCAATTTTAAGAGGATGTGTGGACCAAGTTTGGAGAAATGCGGAACGAGTCCACCAACCTCAAAATAAACATGGAAGCTCAACACAACGAGTGTGTCAGACTCTGCTTTACTCTGTTCTACCAGCTCTTCCACATCATAACTCTACATTTGGGTCATGGTCGCACTCTAGTACTGCAGCTAAATGATGAGATGCTCAGCTTAGCTCATGATTGTATCAATGCCGAGCGTGAACGTGATCTGGCCATCACGAAGGAGAGACAACTTCGGTCTATGAACCGAACTTTGATGGAGGAGAACAACAGACTTCGTGAAGAACTCAACTACCGTTCTCGCTCCACTAGACAACCAACCTCTACCGATGATGAATACACTAGAAGAGTTGAAGAACTCGAGCGCCAACGCAGAGAAAGAGAAGCAGCTGACAGAACAAACAAAGGAAAAGGGAAAAGGCTGTGGTAGGTCATATTTCTTTCTATCCCTAATCCTTTGTACCTAACTAGTTTTTGAAAACTCTGTACAATTAAACTTCTCGTTTAAAATACAGAAGCTTATGCTTTTCAAAAAATGTCTATTTTTTAAATTCCTGCTACTTTAATTCATTTATCTGCTTATAATTTAAACATCCAGTTTAAATCTATTTTGAACTGTTTATTACTAATCATTGTGCCTGTTCTTTACATCTCTTTTGTTTGTATGCACTTAGATTAGTTGTTACATCTGAGGCGCTTTCTTTTGATAGAGGCATGTCTGCTGTTATAAAACCTAAAAATACTTTCTGACATGCTATTTTCTATCTTCAAGCTTTCATAGCCCTCATTTGTAAGTAATGATGACCAGATGCAAATAGGAGGAGATTGTTGTTTCTCATTGTATCTTGATTTGCATTTGTTCATTCATTACATTAGGTTATATGCTTAGTGGCTAATTGGGCTGCGTACCAGTTAGCGTGGCAACTATGTATAGAACTTTGCCTTAGAATAGTTTTTAGACTTCACAGGTTCAGCGGAAGACTTTGGCTAAAGGCTTCACCGGAAGACTTCAACCAGCCTCCAGCGGCAGACCTTGTCTGCATCAGGAAAGCATGACGTGTCCAGCCCTTCATTTGATCAAGCTTTAGTATATTATTTAATTCAGCCCAAATTAGTTTTGAATTTGAATTCAATCATCTCCAGATTAGCGCTTCGCGTCCCTCCAGCTTTTCCGAAAAAAAACATGAAGACTTTCGCCTCCTGAAAAATGATAGAGCAGGTGAACAAACTGACACATACAGACTGTACCAACTATTGCAGGTTTGTAACTCTGATTTCTCACCTACTAGTTGCTGCAACAACTCTTCACCATTCCCTGCTTAGTATCAGTTAAAGAAGAAGTCCACAAACAACTCCAGGCATTTAATGCATTCAACCTAATAGAGCTGTTACTCACTTCGTCTTCACCAACGATATCTAGAATGCCCGAGCTATAAATACTGCCATTAAAGTCTGAAGAAAAACAATGCTCTGAATCTTTACAACAACATCAAGCTTTATACACTCAGTGCATTCAAGAGATCATCAACTGATCAACGAAGTCCTCAACAACAACAAGAAGATCTGCATCAACCATTAATCATTTGCTTCTTATTGTTGTTACTTCTATTATTCTTCTGCACGTTGAATATTCTGTTTTGTCCAGATATTCAATACCCCCACCCCTAAACACAAGTCAAATATTTTGTACACGATCATTGGATATTTCTGTAATAGAACTAGTGGAAAATATAGTACACATTTAATCAGTCCGATCTTGGGGAGTCGAAAAGTAGGTGGAATACGAGGGTCCTATACACTGGAGAAAGAATCCACTGTTCTAGGAAAAGTCCTGAGACTGTCAAAACAAAACATGTGCTTGTCCGGTCAATTGTAGGAAAATGAAAAAAAATAAAATATACTAATAGAGGCACGCTGTACTCCAAGCCCAAAAAGCCTTCAGCCGACCTTTCTGATACCTCCAAACCCATTTTCCTCAGAAACCTGGCCCGAATTTGGAAAGACAGAGATAATACTGGCCGGTTGATACGGGAAATGAGCGCATAAACCAGATCAGAAAGTATCAGAAACAGATCAGAAAAGGGCAGAATCAGTTCAGAAGGCGCGGATCCGAGCAAAATGGCTGCTAAAAATAAACAGTCTATGACAGAGGCTAGCAACAATTGGAACAACTGGGAACCAGAAAAAGAAACTCTTGAGTATGCACCTCCTCCTGGACTTGAAATCTGGCTAAAGAAAGAATTGGATGCCTATGCGGAAAGAATAACAAATCAGGTGGTGAGTGATCTTTTAGCAGGTTTCTCAGAAACTCTTGCTGCCCTCTCCCAAAAGATCAAAATCCCAAAATATGTTCCTAATACTTCTTGCCTTCCTGAAACAAGTTATCCCGATACCTCAGAAAATATCCTTTTTCAAGCCTCTGGAAAACAACCAAGTGCCAGCCATCAGCCAGATAATAATCCCATTGCCCAAAGTAATATGATATCAAATGCTCATAATTCTAATCCATATCCTCCAGAAATCAACCCCGATCTCCTTCACCTAAATGCCTGCTACCATAACTAGAAGAATTATCTTCCTCTCGATCCCTCAAATACTTATTCTCAGTAATTGACCCCAAGAATTCCAAAAGAAATAATTTGTGTACCAGAAAAAGAATCTTTCTTAAACCGGGGTCCAGGCAGCCCAATCCCAGTGCAGTATTATCCAAGAGAGAAAACTCCACCTAGCTATTTGACCAAATCTCAATCTGGTAATCTGCCCAAGCCAAGAGGAAGGAAAGAAATAATTCCAAGGCACTATGATGATCTACCTACTCCAAGATCTGAAATATTCCAAACACTATGGGTCCATGAGATACTTAAGCCCATTGTTAATTATCAACCACATAATCCATTGTCTATTACATGGAATCATGCCCGGTATTGTGAGTACCACCGTTGTAGTGGTCATCTTACCGATAAGTGCTACTCACTCAGAAACGCAATTCAGGATCTTATCGACAACGAAGTAATTACAGTGGCAGGAACAAGAATCTTTGAAACAAATCAAGCAAAGGAGGTTTAGAGGGCAAGTGAACCTATTTAGCAAGAATAATGGTGCTATAAATATCCTCTTCAATAACAGGAGTTTCTAATAAAAGCCTGGGAGACAGTTTCCTGGGTATGATAGACGGAGGCACTAAGTATGAAAAACTCCCTGCTGAGTTTGAGACTATTATTGATAAGCCTCTGCAAAACTGGTATACTACGACCGGCCCGCTCTTGACAACCGCAGATCTGGTGGACCGCTTCGGATATACTATTCCCCTTCCTTCTCCTAGCTTTACGGATTGGTCATCTACCGATCCGCTCCCATTTTTGCATCATCAATTTAAATTTTTTTGTAAAATTTCCTCATTTTGTTGGGATATTATTGAAAAAGATTTTTGTGAAGCAATTATTGAGTTTTTTTCTGGCTTCTCTCTCCTGCGAGCTTGGTCTAGTACTCTAATTGTTGCTATTCCCAAATCAGACAAGGTATCATCTTTCAAGGACCTTCGTCCTATAAGTCTCTGCAACTTTTGTAGCAAAGTTATTTCTAAAATTCTCTCTTCCCGTCTAGCCACTATTCTTCCCCATATTATCTCCGGAAATCAAAGTGCCTTTGTCAAAGGTCGTACCATTCAGGACAACATTTTACTGGCTCAGGAGCTGATGTGTTTCTTGGGGAAAAAGGTTGCGGGCTCAAACGTTGTCCTCAAAATCGATATGGCAAAGGCTTTCGATAGAGTTTCTTGGGTGTTTCTAATTACTGTTATGCGGAGATTTGGTTTCCACGAGATTTTTTTAGATCTTGTTTGGCGTCTCATATCTGACAATTGGTTCTCGATTCTTATCAATGGGACTCCTACGGGTTTTTTCTCTTCTAGTCGAGGTCTCCAGCAGGGAGACCCCCTATCTCCTAGCCTGTTCATTATTGTAGCGGATTATTTTAGTCGGAGTCTCAATCGTCTTCAGCAACAAGTCTCCTACTCTATTTACTCCACTATTAGCGGCTGCCCAATCATTTCTCATCTTGCTTTTGCAGATGATGTTATCATCTTTTGCAACGGAAGTAAAAACTCTATTCAGCTTCATAAGGAGGTGATTAAAAATTATGAAACTCTCTCGGGCCAGATGGTTAATGCTTCTAAGAGTTCTTTTTACGTGGCTTCCCATTCTGATTCTAATCGCATGCATATGATCTCCTCTACTTTGGGATTTAATGCTGGGGATCTTCCTATTTCCTATCTTAGTTGCCCTCTTTTCTTTGGTCTCAAGAAACGTCATTATTTTGACAAGCTGCTTATTAAATTGCAGAACTGAATTAATGCTTGGAATGATTTTTTTCTGAATCCTGTTGGGCGTATTACACTTATCAACCATGTGCTTCATTCTATTTCAAGTTATCAGATGGCTTCCATTGATCCTCCGGTTTCAGTTAGCTTGTTAATTGATAATATGTGCTCAAATTTTTTCTGGGGTCAGCTGGATGGTAGGCACAAAAGTCACTGGATTGTATGGAAAAAATGCTGCAGACCTACTGATGAATGTGGTCTTGGTATTCACAGCATGTCAGATATTATTAAAGCTTTTGGTGTAAAGCTTTGGTGGCGGTTTTGATCCTCGTCTAATCTTTGGACTTCCTTCTTGGCTGCCCGATATTGCCGAAATAATCATCCTTCCCAAGTGGCTTCTGGTGGCTCGCATAGCTAGAGACGTATGATTAAAGCCCGTACCATAGCTGAACCATATATTTTTTGAATTGTTGGCAAAGGTCTTTGTTCTCCTTGGTTTGATAAATGGATTTTTGAAATTAATTTGGACAAACCCCCTCACTGCTCAAGCAATACACTGAGGGAGCTGCTACTTGACTCTGATTCTTCAAAGGAGATTGGTCGAAGCTGCCTAATGCCGCTAAGGTTCAGATTAAATCCCAGCTCATTTCTCTAAATGATTATGATGATCGGCCTTTCTGGACTGCCTCTGCTGCTGGTAAATTCACTCTCTCCTCAGTCTTCCCTTTGATTAAAGACCCTCATCCCAGGCTGCTCTCTTCTGCTTTTATCTGGCACAAGGCTCTGCCTAAACACATTAGTGTTTTCATTTGGCGCCTTTTCGCCCATAGACTTCCTATTGATGAAGCTCTCTGTAATAAAGGTTTCTCCTTGGCTTCTAAATGCTTCTGTTGTGAACAAGGCCATAATGAAACATTTCTTCATGTTTTCATAAATAGTTTATTTGCTTCTTCTATTTGGCGGCACTTCAACATCCTATTTGACGTCTCGGCCCAGTCTGGTTCAATTCATCATCTATGTTTCTCATGGTGGTTACATAGTAAAGCTCTTCCTTTTACTTTGCTCCCTTCGATTATTCTTTGGCATATTTGGAAGCAGCGAAATGCGGCGGCTTTTGATAATAATCGCATCCCAGTTTCTAAGGCTATTGCTCACATAACTTCCGACTTTCAGAATATTCTGTATGCCGCGGGATATCACATCTCTGATCTATCAAGCCTCTCTAATATTCAGTTTGGCCGCAAAAACAGATTCTGATTCAGTCTGTTGCCTGGTCTAACCCCTCTTCTGGTCATGTCAAACTTAATACAGATGGAGCTAGTTGGGGCAATCCGGGTTTAAGTGGAGGAGGGGGTATTGTTCGTGATTCCATGGGTCGTTGCATCTATGCTTATTCTTAGTATTATCATGTCTGCTCGAACATGGTTGCTAAAGTAAAAGCTCTCTATTTTGGTGTTAAATGGCTGCATGATCATGGTTACCACGATGCTATTATAGAAACGAACTCCAAGGTCCTTTTTGATTGTTTTTCTAGTGGCCATAAATTACCCTGGGTTCACTCTTATATTGTTCAGGAAGTTGTCCAATTCCAAGCTGCGGGGAGATTTATTTTTTCTCATTGTTTCCGGGAGGCCAACAAGGTAGCAGATAGTGTAGCTAACCTAGCCTGTGACACTTTTACGGATATGGTTTTCCACGACACATCGGCTATCCCCAGTCCTACTAGAGGGATCATTTTTCTTGATGCCAGTAACACTCCCTATGTTCGAATTTCTTAGTTTTTTTTAATCTTCTTGTATCTCTTTTTCGAGGTTTGGCTCCTTTGTCCTCCCATTTATAAGGGCAAGGCTGGTTGTCCCCCTCAAGTTTGTACATCTTTCCTTTTTTAATAAAATTCTTGCGGGTGCCGCCCTGCTTTCTTAAAAAAAAAAAAAAAAAAATGAAGTAAGGTTTCATATCCTCTTCCCTCTTCTTCCTTATCCGTCGTACGTATGTTTCTTTCTTGGCTGCTCTTTCTCTGTCACTACTGAAAAATCACCCAACCTAGCCAAGGTCATTTCCTTTTCGTTCATGGAACAAATGTCGGTTGAAGGTGTGGATTGAGCCAATCTTGACATTATAGGAACAATTTCTTGAAAATATACTTTAGCAATTTTAAAAAAACCAATGGAGTCAAGCCATAAAATATATGGTCAAATTATAGGCCAGCAATTTCTCCAACATTTTACATAATATTTTGTCTTCAATATATTTATAATGGCTAAACACATGATTGCAAATACTCCCTTCGTTCCATCGAAATATTTAACTTTTGAAAATGTTCATTAAACAGATGGCAAAACACACAAATGGGCCACCTAACTTTACCCCCTTTTGCAATTCGACCCCCGAAAGTTTGAAATATCTATTTTGGCCACCCAACTTTAGTCTAGTTGCAAGCGAGCCCATTTTTTTGGATGGCCATTAGATTTAGCCGTTAAGTCATGTCAAATATCTATTTTACCCTCGTAAATATCAATGGAAGAACAATTATATTTAAAAGGGGTCAAACTGTAAATAATAAAACCTGGGGGGTGTTACAGATCTATTCATCTTCATCTCTCTTTTTTTCTCTCTCTCTCTCACACACACATAGATCTGGACATGGAGTTTGTGTTTCCGATGGGGGGCACAAACTGGGTTGCTTGGGCAGAGATGGAGGATGGCGGTGAGGATAGAGATGGTGGGTGAAGAAATTGTGGAAGGATTGTAGAGAAAGGAAGCCGATTGTCTGTGGTTGAAGATAGAGGGATTCGCCGGGCCTGGGGCTATGAAGAGGACGGTGGCAGAAAGCAATTTAAGCGGGGCTTAGTTGATGGTCCGACTGTGCAGATGATGATGTGGAGGATTGCGACGGAGATGAAGACTCGACTGGGAGATGTTGAGCAGAGGGGCCGGGTGATGGCTGGTGCCGGAGGAAGATGAAGGACGCCGGTGGCGAGTTGGAACGGAGGAGAGAGAAAGAGCATGGATTCGCCAGATTTGGTGGAACTAAAATGAGGGGCAAACTTAATGGCCGGCGAAAAGAACGGAGAGAGAACTGGGTGTGATTGACAGCGAAGGGGACTTGCTATTGAGCCGATTGAAGATGGCGGAAAGAATGGAGAGCAGGACTGGCTGGAGAAGAAGCGACTGATGGGTGAAGTGTGGGTGAGATATAGGGCTAGACAGAAAAAAAAAAGACAGATTTGAGCGAGGGAGATGGAGATGGGGGATGGTGTCGAGATGGAAGAAAGAGGCAGGAATGGTAGGATGAACTGGTAGGAGGGGGCCAGAGTTTGTGACAGAGGGATATGGATATGGGTGAAAGAATTCACCGGGGAAGATGAAGGGGGCGGATATGGAGGCTGGCGTGAGGCCGGAATCAGCTGCTTCTAGCCAACGAAGGAAGGAAAATGACTTCTGGGTCAACCATGGAGCTTGCTGGGGGCCGGAATCAAAACTAATGGAGACATGGAGGAAGGGACCGGCTGGATCTGAAGCTGAGGGTGAAAGAGAGGAAGGAGGATGCCGGCTTCACCTCCATTTTTCCATATCTGTTTGTGTGTGTGTGTGTGTGTGTGTGTGAGAAAGAGAGAGAGAGAGAGATGAAGATGAATAGATCTGTAACACCCCCAGGTTTTATTATTTACAATTTGACCCCTTTTAAATATAATTGTTCCTCCATTGATATTTACAGGGGTAAAATAGATATTTGACATGACTTAACGACTAAATCTAACGGCCATCCAAAAAATGGGCTCGCTTGCAACTAGACTAAAGTTGGGTGGCCAAAATAGATATTTCAAACTTTCGGTAGCCGAATTGCAAAAATGGGTAAAGTTGGGTGGCCCATTTGTGTGTTTTGCTTTAAACAGATTATAATGTTGTTGAAGTTTGTCAAATTTACAAAAAATAGTTATACCACAAGCAATTTTCTACCAATGAAAGTAGATTTTATGTCAGTTGTAATTTTAGTAAAAAAAAAAAAACTTAATTTAGACTCAAAAGTTAAACATCCCAAAGAAGTATCATGAACTCTATATCTAGAATGGAGGGATTATGTAATTTGTATTTATTCTTACAATTAGTTTTGTAAATGTTTTAATTTTCTTTTTTTAAATTTTAATTGGAGATTGGTAAATATGAATGACGATCTAGAAAATGAATGTTGAAGTTCACAACAGTATATGTTTGGTATATATTTTGAAAATGTTATATATATGTCTTCAATTTCTGCTCTATCCGATGCCAAAATCGTATTACGCTTAATTATGTTATAAAGTACATTATTATTTTTTTTCCGTATATATATGATTACTAGATTATTTTTGTATAGCGCATTGAAAGATTTAGATTATGAGTAACTCTTATTTGGATTGTGGGTCGTCGGTCAAAAGTGCAAGTACCTCAACAATTCATCGTCCAACGAATGATGATGATGGTTCAAGTGGCATTCTTACAAAAAAATTGTGTTTCAATTCTTTGTTGTCTTCACCTATATGTAAGGTTTTTTAATAAAAAAAATTCCACTTACATATGTTATAGTAAGTTATTTTTTTCCTCATGCTTTATTCATACCATCATTCCTATCTATTACGTCATATATTAGTGTGTAGCATACCCAAAATATGGTGTTCAATTTTGTTATGCATTATATTCTTTCATTCGTTGGTGATTTCAATAATATTTCCTTATGGACTCATATGAAATAATAGAAACTATAATTTTATTACAATGTCTTGATGAAATAATTTCGTTTTTCGGTAAACAAATTATATATATATATATATATAATAGATAAGCATTAACAGGAAAACAATTGTACTTAATATTTTGTTTGGAATCATTTTTTTTAATGTTATGCATAAGATATTTTATATAAAATTGTATATTATTCCAAACTTACTCACAAATATATGGGTCTTCCTTTTTTTATACTAAAGTTTTAATCACATTTATAGATTGTAATAGTAAAACATTTGCATTTTGCAGTTGTGGTCGATCATAGAAGTCAGGATTTTGTATCTACAAATTTCAACAAAGATAGTTTATGTCTTGCGAACGATGAACGTGTTTCCCTTTCCTCACTTGGTTTGTATAATTTTCATAACTGTCATTTGTACGTTTACTTTTGCAATATTTATGTACCTTTTATCATTATTATAACTATACTATTACAATTTTAAATTTGTTTTAGGTTATTGGGTTATTGGCGATCCAATTTTCACATGTACTTTTTGTGGTACTTGGTTTTGGTACAAGGAGAGATTAACTCGACATTATAAGACCCGCAAACCAAAGTGTAGTTTATGTTGTAATCAAGGAAAAATATAACTTTCTTGTCTAAAACCACCCCCTCCAAAATTACAAGTATTGTTATACAGAAACACCAATAAAAGTAAACTTTTTCGGCAAAACATATGGTCGTATAACAATATGTTCTGTTTCACTTCAATGGGAGGGAAGATAGACTCGCGTGTGAATCAAGTTCGTTCTCCTCTTGTTTTCAAACTTCATGGTCAAAACTATCATTTAATTGGAAGTCTTCTTCCATCGATGGGTGCAACACCAAAGTTTGTACAATTGTAAATATATGATACTGAAAATGAAGTTGCAAATAGAATTGATGTCGTAAGGTAAAGACTTTTAAATCATTAATACTCCTTTTGTTCTGTACATAATTGCCAGCATATTAAATTAATTTTATAATTGATTTTCATACAGGCAAGATGTGAATTCTCATGATTTTCATTCTAAAATTGTATCTGATTTGAAGACCATGTTAGACACAAATAATGTTTGGTGCATTCTTTTCGAATGTCGAAAGATAAAATGGTTCAAGAAGGTAGATCAGATGTCAAATTAAAATTGATAGGTAGACGAAGTGGTGATGCGAGAAGGTACAATCTCCCGACTGCATCTGAGGTTGTTGCGTTGGTTGTTGGTGATTTTGATCAAATGTTAGGTGATAGGGATATTTTATTTGAGAGTCAAACAGGACAACTTAAGCGTATAAATGAATTGCATCCTGCTTATCTTCCTCTCCAGTATCCCTTGATTTTTCTATACGGCAAGGATGGATACAAAGAAGATATTCCATTTTCTGAATTAAAAGATGGTTCCAAAGGACGGAAGAAAGTTAGTATAAGAGAATTTTTTGCATATAGATTGAATGAAAGAGATTGCAATCCGACAACCATTATGTTTTCCAAAAGTCTATTTCAACAATTTGTCGTCGATGCGTATACTATGATTGAAAGTAACAGGTTACTGTATATTTACCTGAATTAGAAGCAACTGCATTGTGAAATGTACAAAGGGTTGCATGAAGCTTTGTTACGTTGTGAAACAAATGCGTCCACTCAAGGGAAAATAATTTTATTGCCTTCATCTTTTACTGGAGGTGCCAGATTCATGTTACAAAACTGTCAAGATGCTATGGCTATATGTAGATGGGCAGGTTGCCCGGATTTATTTCTTACATTTACATGTAATCCTAAGTGGCCTGAAATTGATAGATTTGTTGCAGCACGTGGATTAAAGCTTGAAGATCGACCAAATATTGTTTGCAGGGTTTTTAAAGTGAAGCTTGATGGACTGATCAAAGATCTTCGTAAAAACAAGATTTTTGGAACTGTCAGATCAGGTACCTTTATCTTTTATTTATAGATGAATATTTAAAAAACATATAAATTTTCCATTTTAATTCTAATTTATTTACACTTATTATGGTTTATTTATGTGTGATATTTTGTACAGTCATTTATACTGTAGAGTTTTAGAAGAGGGGTTTGTCGCATGCTCACATATTATTGTTCCTTTCTTCCGAAGAGAAAAATCCGACAGCACGGGTGCAATTGATCGTATCATTTCGGTAGAGATCCCGAATGAAAATGAGGACCCAATTTACTATGCTACAGTTCGAGATTTTATGATACACGGTCCGTGTGGTGGTGATCAAAAGAATGCTCCTTGCACAATAGATGGTCGTTGTTCAAAGCATTTTCTAAAAAAAATTGTTGAAACAACTACAATTGACGAAGATGGATATCCAATGTACAGACGTCGAGATAATGGAAGGACGATCGTTAAGAATGGAGTTGTTTTTTGACAATAGACATGCTGTAATCTATACTTATTGATTACTTATGGGGTCCATTTGAACGTTGAGTGGTGTAATCAATCGCGTGCGATAAAATATTTGTTCAATTAGATTTATACAAGGGCAACGATCGCGTCACTGCGACATTTTATCAAAGCTCAGGTGATGATAATGTGGATAAGAATATCGATGAAGTTAATTTGTACTACGACTGTAGATACATTTTATCTTGTGAAACTGCTTGGAGAATTTTTAGATTTGAAATACAGTACAAAGACCCCCCGGTTGTTCGTCTAAGTTTTCATCTTCCGAATTAGCAAAACATTGTTTTTTCGGATTCAGATAAAATTGACTATATCATGGATCGGGAAACCATAATGATACGATCCAAGTCACGTACTCGTGAACAAGAAACGTCGATACAGTTCAAGTCGCGTACTCGCGATGATAGAGCACATCTCACGCAAGAAAAAAGCTTGAAGTAACGTCAATGAAGCTATGCGGATTGTGACCCCTCGATCCAATGCTACAATGCACAAAAGACTCGAAGTACTCTTCGATTCGAATGCGACGAACACCAACCTCGGTATAATGAAGAATGACACAATAGGGATGAACGATCCTATTGATAAGTTCGAAATCAATTACTTAGCCTCTCACCAAATAATCACAAGTTCAATAAAGAACAAGAAGGTTTGAAAAGACACTCAAAACTATTATAATTAATTAAAATTGTCTCTCTAATACAATGAAAGTAAAATACTATTTATACTACCTAGAATTAATCCTAACCCTAGAAGAAATAAAAGGAAACAACTCAACTTACTTAATCTATGTAGGAAACAATTAGGTAAGTTACCTGATCTAATTAGGAAACATAAAACAACCAAAATAAGAAAAATCTATCAAATCTCGTTTTTGTAAAAGGCCCACTTTATAAAGTGCCTTAAAGCTGCACCTAACCCTAATTTAACATAAGAAAATGTCCCCATAGGGTTTAGGAATCATAAGGACAACATTTTGGTCCACTTTGTGCTCCCTAGTTGATCCTTGTGCCTCCTGGTAGGGGTGAGCAGCCCAGCCCATCAGTCTGTACAACCCACAGCGCCCGCCAATGCCCAGCCCATAGTGCCCGTGCACATGGGCTGATACATAATGTTGGGCTTTAGAGAGATTATATTCCCGCGGTCATGGGCTTACTCAGGCTTTCAATTTTCGTCGAGTCATCTTCGCTATTCCGATCTTCGATCTTCAGTCCCACCTTCATCGAGGTGAGGTTAATTTGGTTTGGTGAAGGGAAGAGATTAATTTGTATTTTGTGGACAGATTTGGTTGTTGCCTTCTTGGAGCCTCTGGTGCTCCTAATGGTTTAACTTTAATGTCTAATTTTTTTGTTTATAGTCACTGTTTGGACTTTGGAGGAACTAGGTAGTTGTTTGGTTTTGCTACCATGAGCCCATGAGCCCATGACTATTGTTTAATTTAGAATTAATTTGACTTAACATATTTATAGTCTGTAAATTTACAATAAGTATGAGCAAGGCTTACTAAAAATATAAAAAACATGAAAATCAATCGGAGAGCCCATCAAGCCCGTGCCCGCCCAATGCCCGTTTTCTAATGCCCATGAGCTTGTCAGAGTACTGGGCTTTTTAAAATGATGACCGCTGTCATATGGTCCTGAAGGTTTATATCTCAATATATACCAATCAAGTTCGTTATCTAAGAGTAATCATGAGTTACCTCGTGCGAACTTGAACTTTGAGCGAAACGAAAGACTTTTTGCTTGAACTACGATCTTCGTATGTCACGATCAAAGATCCTGCAAATCTCTCTCGTCGGATTGATATCACGTAGCACGAATATCAATTCTGGTTCACACCGCAAATTCAAGCCTCTTGATGGTTAGGCTACAGAGAGTATTTTGGTGAGATAGAATATAGGAGGGAGAGAGGGGGCAACCAAAAAGACGTATTCTTCTTTGGGCGTGTTCTAGGTTAGGGATTTTATCCCTTTATTTGCCCTATTTATATTATTGTACAAGAAACCCTATTTTTTGTAGGTTAAGTTAAGTCAATCCCGAACCCCTTTGGATTAGGAAACTAATTAACCTTTAATAATATAAATATATTACATGTGAGCGGAAGTAAATAATCGGGCCACAAGCCCAATTGCTAACATCTCCCACTCACACACATGGGCTCACCTCTCTTACCACATCGTATCATCAAAACTCGTTAAACAGTGCCTCTTCATACTGGAAGTGAAGCGTGCGACATGACGAGAAAGATAAAGGGTGGAGCGCTATACCAAATCACCATCTGACCAGCATAGAACGTCCTCGTTAGAAAACAAAACTCGTCTATACCCTAGACCGTATATATACATCAATTTAAGCATCCTCAATCCCTCAAGAGCGGTGCTTAAACCTCAACATGTTTGTGTATCAAGATCAATCTCTTGAACCGTATGTTCAATATGATCGCCATGACATTGAAACACAAAAATAGAGATGTATATCATACTATCTTCCTTAGACACTCATATCAATCACTCTTGATTAACTGCTTTCCAAGCAATGCTCCGTATGGCTGTATGTGCATAGCCCGTTGGTCGGCATGCCAAAGTAGCATCATCAATGTCCAAGTTCATGATATAGTTCTAAGTCACATGGGTATAATCGTGACCTGGATTTGATCACTAGCACTCACACAGTGATGAAGCAGGGATCATTCAATCATTTTCTTAAGTCGCATTATAGTCACATACAGTATGATGTGTATGCTATGACGGAACTCCCACACAAAGTAGGCATATCATGCTCAAACGTCATACAAACCTTAGTCTAGCCACCCTTCTGGCGTCTAACCTGAGTAGTTAAAAGTAGTCATTCTTCTAGTGTTTCTTTTAAGATCTCACATTCGGAATTTTTCTTGGGATATAAAGTCGACCTTTATGAAAGGTGTCATCTTGGCCGTATGCCAAGACGATAAATGTAATGTCATTTACGTACCCCCCCCCTTCGTAGGTGCCAAAGACTTTTATTATCTCAACTTGCTCGCCCACCTAGTGACAATGTGAATTACCCGTGTGAGAGGGCCAATTCAATATCCATGACATTTTTTTAATCAAAATATATATGCTACGCAATTTCATATTAAAACATCCAATTAACATATAAAAGGAATAAAATGAAAATGCAATATATTCAAACGATAATGAAAATAATAATCAAATGTCAACAAAAGTGTTCTCATAATAAATATCAGATCCTACGAAGCCCTAGACCTAACATATGATCCTGAAAGATCTCTCTAGCTAGAGGTTTAGTCATAGGGTCAGCCAACATGCTTCTAGTAGGAATATATTCTAGAACAACTTTCTTTTCTACAACCATGTCTTTAGTGAAATGATACTTGATATTAATGTGTTTCATCTTCCCATGATACTTGGGATCTTTAGTGTAACCTAAATAAGCTATGCTATCACAAGCAATGACTACAGGACGATCCATATGCGTCATAACATCAAGATGTTGAAGAAAACTCCTCAACCACACAGCTTCTTGAACCGCAATTGAGCAAGCCATGTACTCTGACTCCATCGTAGATAGGGCGGTGCTAGTCTATCGCTTGTTACTCCAAGAGATAGCTCCACCACTAAGGAGGAAAGCATAGCCCGAAGTTGATTTATAACCATCTACATCTCCAGCCCAATCCGCATCAGTGAAACCTTTCAAGCTCAAATCTCCACCTTGTTAATATAGGGTTAAATTTTTGGTTCCCACCAAGTAATGCAGAACCCTTTTCACTGCCATCCAGTGTTGAGGTCCAGGATTACTTTGGAATCGACTCAACATCCCAACTGCAAAGCATAGGTCAGGCCGAGTACACACCATAGCATATATCAGTCTTCCTACCGCATTTGCATATGGAGTCATAGACATTATCTTCTTCATTTTTAGGGCAATGGTTTGTACTAAGGACACATCCTTTTTCCATTTGAGTGACAATGGGTTTTAAGTTAGTCATGCCAAATCGTTCAATGACTTTCTTAATGTAAGTCTCTTGAGACAAACCGAGAAATATTTTCGAACGATCCCTAATGACTTTTACTCCAAGCACATAGCTTGCTTCACCCATGTCTATCATATCAAAAAGCGCAGACAACACTCTTTAGTGTCATTTATCATCTCCATATAATTCCTAGCTAGTAGGATGTCATCAACATATAATGACAGAATCAAGATCTTTTTCATCGATCATTTAACATACACACAGTGGTCTTCCTCAATCATCACAAAGCTAATTGAGGTTATCGCTTGATGAAAGCGAATGTACCACTGTCTAGATGATTGTTTGAGACCATAGATGGAACGTTTGGGCCGGCACACTTTCCGTTCTTGTCCCTTGACTTCAAAACCCTCTGGTTGTGTCAAGTAGATCTCTTCATCTAGTTCTCCATTAAGAAAAGCAGTTTTAACATCCATCTGATAAAGTTCTAGATCCATGTGCGCTACTATCGCTAGGATTAGGCGAACAGAGGAAAATCTCACCATAGGAGAGAATGTCTCCTTATAGTCTAAACCCTCTCTTTGGGTAAAGCCTTTAACCACAAGACGTGCCTTATATTTGTCGATTGATCCATCTGCCTTTCGCTTGACTTTGAAAACTCATTTGTTTCCAATAGTCTTGCGACCTTGCGGATGATCAACTAACTCCCAAACTTGATTCTTTTTCATAAAGGAAATTTCATCTTCTATTGCAGCCATCCATTCATTGTTTGTAGGTAAATAAATGGCTTCGTTGAACGATGTAGGATCACTAGAATTGTAAGAAGTAGTTAGGAAAGATTCTTCTTCGATCGCAAATCGACGATGATGTATATTTCCACGTTTACTTCTTCGCTCTAGTATCAGACTCCCACTAGGATCCGTACTCCCACTCGGATGAAGATCACCTTGACTCTCATTGGTGACTTCCATAGGCTAAACCTCATGTTGTACCATAAGTTTAGGTTGAGGCAATTCCCACCTTCACCAAAAGATGTCATATGTTCTTCTTCCATTTCTAAAAGTTCAAAGCTTTCCTAACTTCACCTATCTGTGTGTGAGTGCCCCGTTTTTCGACCCTTCCCTTGCTGCGTGAAGAAAGCGGGTGGTTTCAAAACCTTTAAGGCTCGTGGAATACGCCCGACCTCAATTGTGGACTCAAAATGTGATCAACAGAGTCGCCATCTTTATTTTAAGGAAAACAAAGAAAAACAAAAAATAACCAGATTTGTAAAGGGTTCGGAGGCTAAGTTAGGAGGTGGGAAGGGGTTAGGCACCCAACTCGTCCTTTCGGTTTCAAAATAGTTTTTGGCTTAAACATGTTTTTTTATATTTATTTAACAGTTGAAATAAAGCATAATATATATATATATATATATATATATATATATATATATATATATATATATATAGAAGGAAATTATTACAAACTTACAACAACCTCCTTTCTGGAGTTACAAATACATTTATAAAATTTTGGCAATAATAATGGCTCTTTTTTGTGCTATTTTCTATAGAATTTCGGACAACATAACTGCTTATTTTTCTTACATCGAGCTAATCTACAAAGCACTTTTTATAAATAAAACTTCAAATAGCCTACCACTTGAAGCGTGGGGGTTTTATCATGTACCAACTAGCTTCTGGCAGGTTCTAGGGTGCGCTCGCTCTGTCCTTAAGGGAGAGGGAGTCTTTTTTTGATGCTTTACTGTTGCGGGGATTCAGGTAGAGTGACTACTTTCGAAAGTTACTTTTCGCCTCGAGATCCAGGTGACACAACTGCTTGCTTTTTCTTGCTTGCTGGTGTCGGAAATTGGGCAGAGCAATTGCTTGCGGGTGGGTTTTAGTGTTTGGGGGAGATTTGGCGGAGCTTTGAGGCTAGAGGAGAAAATTCCTTCGGCGTATCGCTCAAACTGCGCTGAGAGAATTTACTGCGTATAATTTTCACTGTTTGTGAACTGTGTTCACTGCGTTGTGAATTCTGAAGGCCGGGCACCTCAATTTATAGGATGAGAGTGAGGCTTCCTTCGTGATTAAGTTTTACTTTTTGTGCTTCATCGGCTTGTACCGTGCTGAGGAGATTGTACCAAAAGTAAATTGTAATAGTGCGTTAAACACTATTGGGCACGGCACCTGGGAAGCCTATGGGCAGTACCCAGGGCCTTTTTCATATGTTTTTTTGGCACTTAGGCCCCCTACATTTCATTGTTTATGCATCCTGCTTTTGTTTTTTGCATTTTCGACCCTATAACTCAACATTTGTTAGCCTTTTAACAGGTCTTGATATTTTATGTCATGCTACATATCAGGGGTACGAAATTGGGGTGTCTACAGAGCCCCTCAACGATGGACTTTACGGGTAAACCGAAACTTACCAAGTAAACGAACATCGTTGATAAGAAATAGACTCCAAAATTTTGTGGCAATTATATTTTGGAGGAATGGAATATGCGACAGTTTATAGATGCAACAGTTTAGGATGCAGTCCAAATCTCACATACCCTAAACATATTTAGTTGGTTATAGTAGGTTATCGTAGTTTTTAAGCAGATATGCAAATTAAATGCTCTGATGGTCGCTCCTACTAGGTAGGCTGCCTATGTATCTCTTTCTCAGGAATCAGACCAAACATAGTTCGACCTCAAGGAAACAAACAACACAGTCACTGGGTGGGATGGATGGGATCCTGATTATTCCATGTCCCGAGGAAGATGATCCAACTCAAACTGGTGGGATACTGGGATAAAACCAATCATTTCCACGTCCCGGGGTATGCACCCCTCGAGGAGATGATCCTACAACACTCTGGTGGGATAGATGCAACCTGATTATTCCACGTCCTGGGGTATACACCCCTCAAGGAGATAATCCAACTTGTTACTGATAAAATGCATGCAACAGGTAAAATACTAATACTTTACCTTTCCTCTTTCTTTTTTTCTTCTTTCTTTTACCTTTTCTTTTCTTTGCTTTTTCTTCTCTTTTTTTTTCTTTCTTGCTTTCTTGCTCTGTTTTTTTTTCTTTCTTGCTTTTCTGAAAGCATTCTTACGGGGATCGGGATGACATAATTTCTTCTTTTTTTGCCTTTCTTGCGGCTAATTTGCTGGGGATATGAGCTTCCTCTTAATTTTTGATGGATGGCCGTCACTTTTTGTTAACAAAGCTAACTTCGTTAACTTTCTGTTAAGATTCCAGAGCCATTTCGCAATTTCAGCAAATTTGAGGTTTTAAGTGCTGAACTTGAACTTTGGAGGAGGGGGGAGTGAAACGTCCCACCCCTTTATACCATTCACGGGTAAGGGACGAAGGCAGCATCTCCTTCTTTATCTTCTTCGTCATTTTTCATTCTGCCATTTCTGCCGACACTCATTTCTCCTCCATTTCTTCATCTTTTCTCGATTTTCTTTCACCAAATCAATTGTTTTGCTTGACAGATGGATTCTTCCTCAAGATCTAGGAAGGGAAATGCACCAATGCACCCGGAATTCGGCGAAGAACGCCGGGAGCTTCCTCCTCTAAGCCGGAGTGTCATTAGATATTGGCATTCAAAGGATGATTGGAGCAACATACTCCGAGATCGGCACACCCATGTCTCAAATCTTCAAAATCCGGCTGTAAGTCCTCTTTTTTCTTCAACCCATTTGGTTGAATTTTTTTAGTTTTTCTAGATTTCTCGCTATTTTGGGCTCTTTGGAGTATACCTTCTCTTGATTTTTAGTGCTTATGCATGTAATATTTATGCTAGAATGATGCAATTTGACAATTATAACATAGCAAAAATATGAAATTCATGCTATTTAATTTTGCGATGCATACTTATACAATTGACACTATTTAATTCTACGATGCATCTTTCATGGAACTGATATATTTTGGCTCTACAATGCATGCTTGTGCTACATATATTTTTAGATGATGCATGATCATGCGATATACATTTAAGACAAATGCTGCATTTTTTTCAGATATATTTTTTTCTGATACATGCGCATGTTGGAAGTACATTTTTCATATGCAAAAGCAACAAAAATATTTTCTTTTTAATGCCTGCAACATTTTTATTCTGAAAATGCAATATGCAAATACTTGGATAAAAATGCACATGATAGATGCCAAAAGAAAATAACATATTCACATATATCATTTATCATTACTTTTTATTTATTTATTTATTTATTTATTTTTCACGCATGCAAATGCACCATAGAGATATTAATGCATATAAAATGCAATATGAATATTTTCCTTTTAAAAAGTATGCAAAGATGCAATATTTATTTTTTATTTTTGAACATGCAATTTTTTTTATTATTATTATGCATGCAAAAATTCATATATATATATATATATATATATATATATATATAGAAGAACAGAGATAGGTAGGCTCCCTTGAAAGAAGAAAGGGTAGATTACAGTGGACTCCTTCCTCCAAGGCTCACGAAAGTGGATTGGCAAGAGGGTCCGGAACAGGGCAGGCAGACCTGAACCACCCATAATCTATCGGATATCTGAGAGAAGGTCTAAGGTACTATTTCTTTAATAGTCTAAAAAGAGGGAAATCAAATCTATAACTAGAATTCTTTTACCGCGAGTTAGCCCTTCGAAGTAGAAGAGAGGCTATGCTCATACACAACCCCGGCGGATCTTTTTCTCTAGTAACATTGACTGGACCTTGGATCGGCCCCATCTTTTGCTTCCAGAGAAAGTAGCCCTTTTCCTGTCTCAGTCTACGGATCGAATTAGTCCTACCTATCTTTACCTTTGCATGTACTAAGTGAAGTAGACTCCCTTCCTGCCCCTTGATTGGACTAGGGCTTTGACTATCAGAAGCCTTAACTGACTAATTGTTGTGGAAAGCCCTTCTATCAGTTCGTAGACTATGATGTATAGCTGGCCTATTGAATTCTCTTCCATGAAGTCCTTGAAGATGTCCTTGCCTACACTCCTAGGGAGTGATATAATCTCGTGAATGAAGGCGCTATGATTCGGAAGAAAAGAGCTTAGATTCGGATCTATGAAAGTCGGATGATCCAGACTTCGACCTGTGCCCTTAGCAACCGTCGACTGCTCCTTTGAGACCAGGTACTACTGAGCTTTCCCCAGCGAGATCGCATATGACTTTGATGGAAAGATTTTCTATGATAGAGCAGATAATTCTTACATACCCATTGGCTCAAGTATCTGGGATGATCGATTTGTCCAATTTAAGGAATTGGCTGGCAGACAACTTTCTCCAGATGGCAAAGGAAGAATCTATTCCTCTACAGCTAAGGGGAAGACTGTCAGGAAATCAATATTTATCCAATAGAAAGAACCCAATGGCTCCTAACTCAACTATTAGAAATCCAATCCCCAATAGATCCATGTCCTAATCCTCTATCTCAAAGAAAAGGAGAATATGAGGAAAGCTTGACCAAGAAGAAGAATAATTAAAGAAAAGATAGTAAACTATGTCCTTTAACTAGAAAGCTAAAAGCTAGTTCAAGAAGGAGGATATGATTCATCTTTAGAAGGAAAGTAGAGCTGCCCACTTAGCTTAGAAGTCAATCCGAAGCTCTTCTTCATCAGCCTTCCTTCTCGCACTCTACTTTGCCAAAGACGAGTCATGCTCAGATTCATTTTCGTGTCCATAAGTATATACTACCGAATTAGTGCGTGTTGAAAAAAGAATCTTGCATATATATATATCTTTTAAATGCATAGTAAAAATGGATATGGCATAATTAATGCAATTTATATGGGACATAGCATGCATAATGAGTTAATAGGAAAGATTCACTACAACAAAACTGGGCTTTCACAACATTTGTTTCACAACGTTTTTTTGAAAACGTTGTAATTGGTTACTTTCCACAACGTTTTTTTTCAAAACGTTGTAATTGGGATAAATTTCACAACATTTGTTTATGAACGTTGTTTTTCTATCACTTTAAACAACGTTTATATAGAAAACGTTGTAATTTTTACAACGTTTCTATAAAAAACGTTGTCATTGATATTTCCACAACGTTTGTTTTTAAAAACGCTGTTAAGTTTCACAACGTTTTTAATACAACGTTGTAACTGTCTGAAGCCATTTATGTGAAAATTATTGGAAATAAACGCGGTCAAATTTCGGGGTCAAATTTCCCGGCCGAGTATAATTTCAGCAGTCTAATTCCCTCCACTCTCCCAACACGCTCCACTTCCCCTCCCCTCTCCAAACACGCTCAATGGAAAACCTGAAGAAAGTAAAGAAGAGGCAGTAGA
This sequence comes from Codonopsis lanceolata, assembly GCA_013146195.2. Classification (NCBI taxonomy): domain Eukaryota; kingdom Viridiplantae; phylum Streptophyta; class Magnoliopsida; order Asterales; family Campanulaceae; genus Codonopsis; species Codonopsis lanceolata. The sequence goes on from CM028384.1 coordinate 86,115,904, forward strand.
AAAATTTAAGCAAGATGGATTCTAAATCTGTCCTCTCCTCAACCCTCCAACCCAGATTTTTCCTCTCCTTAACCAGATCCGATCCCTTTTCTTTCTCGGCCATAGGATCATAATAGACCCAGATCTAGTATGCAAGTTCACCAACAACCCTCCATTTGCGCCAATGGAAAAACCGACGGTTGCAGCGGTGATGACAGAGCTTCTCCGGTTCCCCCTCTGTATGTGTGCCCCTTGAGGGGAAGTATGGGGACTATGCTAATGAGAAATTGTTGGTTATCTATTGCAGATTCAATAGATGTTCTTTTCATTAGCCAATATGTAAATGTAATTATCAATCCCAATCTCCAAATAAACGGGTGTAGCAGACGGAGGCCTCTCAAACTCCACCCACAACTAATTTTCTCCCCCTCTCCAAGTCTTCCAGCTGATTAGAACCTAATTTCAGCTCTTTTAAGTGGAGCTTCTTTTTGGGGTTGTGAGTAATTTACTTCAGGTATGTAAAGTTTCAGAAACTTTGGTAGTCAATTTTATCTTCTTTTTTTCTGTCCGGGTTTTACCGAATTGGGTTTGATTGTTAATGGGGGTTTGTAATTGATTCTTTTAACTGAAATGTTTGTTATTGATTTTATTTTGTGTTTGTTGATTTGTTTATTTGTTTAGACCGAAAATATTCATTTGGGTCTATGTTTGATGATTTTTTCAAGTTTGTGCTATGATTGCAAATCAAACGCTTGTTTTGCTGTATGTTATTGTTTGATAATGATGCGTATGCGAAAGCTTGGATTCAACAAATCGCCTTAGCAATTTCGGACAGCCCTATGGCTGAACCAACAGTCCCGAAACAGCCCGAAATTCTCCCAAAAACAGACACAAAACTGCTCAAAAATCACGCCCAAAACCCTCTAAAAATCTGCCCAAAATTATTAAGCTACTTTTGTAAATTACAACCCAAAACCCTAGTTTGATTTGATCCGTTTACAACCATTAAAAACGGCTCCAACACATTAAACAAATACTCCTCAATAACAGCCCAAAAATCTAACCTTGTTTATAGAATTAATACAAGGAATAATCTGCCCAACCCTTCAACAACAACCCGTGAATTCACTGCCCAACTTCAGCCACTTCGAACAATGCACACAAGCTGTCCAATTCACCACGCCAATCAGCCCTAGCAGTCCACATTTTTGGATGTTCAAGCTGTCTCAAAACAGTCCTAGAAACAGTTTATGAACTGCCCAATCTTGGTTTGAAAACCTTCACAGCTGAATTGAAGACCTTGGCCGAAACTACCAAATTGAGAATTAAGCCTTTCTCTTTCAAATACTCACTCTGTCCCAAATAAATAGTCCCATTTGATAAGTCAACGTTTTTTAGATTGTAGCTTTACTTGCTTGTATCTTCTTCAAATGGCACTAAGATTATTACTATTTTTAAAAATGAGACTATTTTTTGGGGCAAACCAAAAAGGAAAGAAAAACTATTTTTTTGGGGATGGGAGGGAGTATAAGGCTTATTTTACTGTGAAAAGGGGTCTCAATGTACTTGATAGGACTCTCAATTTGTTATAATGCTAGAGATGAGGAGAATGACTATGGAACGAGGTGCATGTGAATCTTAGATATTCCATTTTTGACTCAACATGTTACCAATTTGTTTGTTTGCAGGTAGACACGGTGAACTCTGGTCTTAATCGGATTGGGTATGACATTGATATGATCCATTAAATGGTTTATGGGTTGGTGAGTTGTTAAAGATTTAAAATAGTTGGCATGCTAAACTTGTATAAGTTTGATCAGATGGTTTTTGACTAATGTTTTAATGGTTATCATCTTGATAGGAAGGAAAACTTGACCTTCTTGAAAGCAAGCAGGTCAGATTTTTATTTATTTATTTTTCTTTCTTTTCTTTAGTTTATAGTTCATTTTTCGCATATCTTTCGAGCTTTGTAATCTCTTAACTGGTCCTAAACCTGGGTTTTCTCCCCTCATTTTTTAATCGCATGATACAGGATATGACCAATACAGGATTATGGCATCTCTGTCAATTAACCGGAGGGGTTAAAGATGGGGAAAATGCTACACTTTTGAAGGTCAGGTGTTCTACTTTGTGGGTAGAAATGAGTAGTCATTCCAATAACTTGAGTCCCTTTACTCCTTTTTTTGTCTTACTTTTCCTTCTATAGTTTACTAATATGAACCAATAAATAGAATATAACAGAAAACTGCTAAATGCTTGCACTGATCCTAACTTTATCACCCACACGTTCTTAACACAAGTTTTAAGAACTAAGCAATGAAATTGGTATATAAACTACTTTGTATAGGTTTTGAAGTTTAGTTATTTAAAGTGAGAGCAATGGTTCTTTCTCTCGTCTCAATCGTGGATTTTACTAGAGAAGACTAAGTCCACCTGCAATTTTGGATCACTATTATGAAAATGGAATTTCATATATATTCTCGTCTACACTTGTCTACCGAGGTATTCTTTGTCATGAATTGCCTAGGATGTTGAGCCTCTACCTCTATTAAATTTCTGCCAATGTTTGTTGCAAACAACTTCCAAAAATACTCTTTTGGAGTCCCACCAAAAACTATATCAGTTACCTTGAGCCAATTTTTGCACTATCATTTCTCGTGTTTAAGTGCTGTTGTTACGGCTTTGCCGTGAGATCTGCTCTCTACATGGATAAGTTCTCTTTGTCTTTGATTATACTTAACTCCAAAATAGCAGTCGACTAATGGCCCTCAACAACTTTAGCCCAATCATGGATCCACCTAACTCAATTGGACTAGTGGGCTTCATTGCATGAGTTTATGATGTCCACTTTGACTCTACTTCCCTTGTTCTTCATTGCCAGTGCCATTAAAATGCAATTATATGCATTGGCTGAAATGGACTTATAAATTTGTGGTGTTTGTTTGTTTTCTTTGTTTTTCTTACTGGTTATTTTCTTTAAAAGGGGGATCATTGACTTTTCAATACTTAATAATAAAATAAGAAGACAGTAGTTGCTTCTCTTTTTTGGCCAATGTGTTGTGCATAATTTTTCTTGCGGATGTAAGTGCACTTAGGTTTATGAAAATTGGCAATTTGATATAGCTTCTAAATTTGTTGTGTTGAACTTTTTTGATGCCTCAATTTTCTCAAAATATCGTATCTATATTGGCGTTGAAACATGATATTTGGTGATTTTTATTTTCAAATGCAGAGTTGATTATGATTCTTATTATCAATTTGTAAAAGGAGTTTCTCAAGTATTATTAGTATTTTGTCAATGAAATTCCTAACCTGATTTGGCTTTGCCTTTTGGAATGTGTATCCTCTTCCCTATTCAAGAAAGATAATAAGAGCTTTGTAAAGGAGTTTCTCCCTCGTGGGGGGCATGTCTTTCGCTTGTGAGGCTCATTATTCGGCTTATTGGGGTTTGACATTGCGTCCTGCATCCAAAAATTTGGGAATGTCATTTAAGCCTGTTTTTAATACATGTTCTTTTGGACTCTTTATTATTGTGAAGTTTGATCATTACCCAAGCTAGACCTTATGTTTTGATTTGTTTTCCTTGTTTGATTTGGACTCATTGAATTATGGTCTAATATATATGCTCAATTACTCGTGTTTCAGGACATGTTTGAGGAGAAACGGAACATCCTAGAACCTGCAGTGCGCTTTGCTTTGGAGCTGAAGCATACCGCAAATACTACAACCTTAAGGGTGCCAATGTAGTAGCAATCACCGGTGGAGCGAACATGAACTTCAATAGATTGAGATTGGTAATCGAACTCGCAGATGTTGGTAGGCAGCGTGAGGCCTTGCAACTCACATGCCGAAAAGCCCGGAAGCTTCAAGCGATTTTGTGAACTTGTGAGTTACTTGGAACACTTGGCCCTTCAGCTTACCACATTTTTGTCGTGGAATAACTTAATGTCATTTGGATTGTTAGGTGGGGCCAATGAATATCACCGAGTTCAAGTACAGATATACTGCACAAAGAAGGCAGTAGTGTTGTACAGTGCAAGAACTTCTTGATTTATTGATGAGAATTATCCTTTCAAGATAAGTGCACCCATGCACATCTAGTTAACATTGTCTGGTTTTGTTGGAGAGGCCATCCTATTAGTACTACACTTAAGAGAGGAGAAAAAGTTATGAGCTCATTCACCTTGTATTTTGTCTCCGGTGCTTTCAGTTGTTGGCCTTCACACCAAGCAAGAACTAGAAGAAATGGAGGAAAGAATGAAATCATCGAACTAAGAACTACTAATCACACAAATGATGAGTTGGTTAAAGATCATCTACATCCGGTGAGCTTCTTACTCAATTCACCCCCCCCCTCGGCCCCTGCCTCTCTCTCTCTGTACCCTCATTATGTCTCTTTTAAGTTTTAATTAAGTCCTCTTTTAGGGCAGCCTTCCTTTTCTTATTTTGTACCATTTTCCGCCACTGAAAACTAGGCATGTAAGACACTTATGGTAACTTAATGTGTAGCCGAACATTGAGAAGATCCGTCTTTTTAGTGATAGAAAGGGCATTACGTCTTTGAATGTGGGTTTGATGATTGTGCCTTCTTAAGTTTAAAATGTTTATTGGGAAATTAAAAATTGCCAAAGCATGTGAAATTGTATTAGAGTTGCGTAATAGTCCCATAGTAACTTTATATCGGTAAAAACCGCACTTCGCCTGATTGAATATATAGGCTTCATTAGTAACTGGCTTTAGTGTTCTAATGAACATTATGCTCCTGCTTCTTTCATTGAAGGTAAATATGACATGAGTTTCTTGGAGTTGTGCCATGTAAGACCCCGAACCTTCGTGTAATTGACCTTATTGCCTTGCGTGTCGTTCAACCGTAACCTCGCTTACTTGACTTGAGGTAAGAACCTTGATTAATACAGGAAGGCTGTATAGGAACCAATATATTAGTTCCATATGTTCCATAGACCTTAACTAGTTAAAGTCACAAGTCGTGACTCGACGATAGTCGGAATGCGACGCGATTGAGGGTTTACTTCCGCTTTTGTGTTCGTGACCTCTCGGTTTGGGTCCTAGACCTCTTTAAGATGGTTTGTTAACATGTTTAGATGTGTTAGACTTCAAGTTGGAAGTGTTCCTTAAGTCTATCGAAGATTTGGAAGTTTTGGAGATAGCTGCTCGTCTCTATCACAGAAGTTCGGGAATCGAGTCGCGCATCGCTCTCCTTTGGGATTCTTATTTCCCTAGTTGTTATCTAACTTCCTACAAGTATTTAAGCTTCTTCACTAGCCCTTAGACTTGCCTTAAAAGTCTCCTTTCATTGCTCGCTTGATTTCGAAGTTCGTCGTCCGGTTGCACGTTGTTGCACCCCTCCCTTTCGCCTCCGAGTTGTTTCTGGAGTTGTTCGGTGTGTTTTAGACTTGCTTTGAGTTGGGTTATACCTTAGGATGGTTGCCCATAAGTTTGGGATCATTTAGATCAAGTTTAGACCAAGTTTTGGAGGTTCAGGAGCCGAGGCGGCCGCATGGGATGGAGTGAGGCGCCCGCCTCAATTACTGAGAACAACCTTGTGCAGAGCAGAGCTGAGGCGGCCGCATGGAGGGGAGTGAGGCGCCCGCCTCACTTCCAGATTTGCTGTTACGGGATTTCTTTTCCCTGTTTTGATTTTTGGTGTGAAATACCTATTCTACCCCTATTTTAACCCCTCCCCTTTGCCTTGTCCACAGCTTGGAAGGGTAGCATGGTAATCCCTCACCCTTTATAACCCCAATTCATCCTCTTCCTCCCTCATTTTCTTCACAAACCGTGAGTTTTAGAGAGAGAGGGAGAAGGAGCTTCAATGGGAGATTCGTCGATTCCCGGAGTTCCGGCCATCGGATGATCGAGCCGTGACCGCCATCGCGAAGCCCTCGCCGAGTAGAGTCTTTCCCCTCGGTTTGTCTTCCACATCCTAGAAGTTTGTGGCCCGATTGAGGTACGTTACTTGAGCCCTAGCTTCTCTCTCTACAAACATCTTGATGATAGATCGTTGGAGACTTGTTCCTTGTGATTTATTGTTATATTACATGTCAAAATGATATGTTTTGAATGGGTATCAATAGATTTTGTTAAGGGTTTGAAACCAAATGGATTATTGAGCATGTGGGAATTGTTATGATATAAGATTTATTTTTGTTGGGATTGAACCCGAACCCTGATAAATTGTAAATCCTGAAAATTTGCCTCGAACTAGAAATTTGGAACCTTGTAATTTGATTCAAATGGAGTCAATTAATTATGAAAATTGTTACTTGAACCTTAGGATAAGTTCCTATAGCTTCTTGTGTGCATTGAATCTCAATTGCAAGTAAATTTGGAGAATTGCTCGGGTGATACCAAATTGGTATTAAGATTGATTCTGGCTTAGGACTCTAATTGAGTCTCTTGAATAATGTTAAGTGCGAGATTTTCGCTAGTTCTTGGATGGGTTACGTGTGAGTCAAGAATGCGTAACTCGATTGGAAGACGTTTTGAATGGGTTCAATGATGAACTAGAACCAATAATACTAGTTGGACTTTTAATAAAGTCCCAAGATTTGTAGAAATGTAATATGAGACTTTACTGGGGAACCCTGTTAACACCCTTGGAAAATCCGGAATTGCTTCGTGACCATTCTCCCTTAGGAAGGATATTTGGTCCGTATATGCCTTAGTACCTCTATGATGGAAATCTTGAGTTGTCGTAAAGATGATGACCGTATGGTCCGGTATGCCTTAGTACCCCTATGGTGGGAAGCTTGAGTTGTCTTCGCCTCGTTCTTCCGTAGTGCACACTTGATCTTTAATTCTTAAAGGGAACCTCGAGAGGATTTTATAATGTTATATATATATAACTTATGATTCTACGGAACTAAGCTTGATAAGGCTTGTTTGTGATTAATGCATGAACCTCTATGTTACTTGAGTATCAATGTGATTTGATTCATAATCCTATTAGTAAATGGAATTACGGCTTGAAATTGAACTAAGCTTGGTTGGACAATAATCAACTTAGGTTTCTGCCTTTTATACTTGACTTAGTAATTTGAACTAAGGTTCCTAAATAGAACGAGAACTTAACCCTGCTGTGAACAAGAACCTAGAAAGGAGTCTTGGACACATATAGTGTTCAAACTCTATTTGATTGGAATTATTGAAATGACTCGACGGAGTCGATGCTAGTGGGTCGTTTAACAATACCGACTCCACGATAAACCCCTACAATGCTTGAAACTGCTTAACTAGAATACTAGTTTCGAGATTCTTAATTGAATTCATGCACACGCCTAATTACTAGCTGTAAAAGAATAACATGCCCACCTGACTTGAATGAGACCGTTATTACTGAGCTCGTCCTTGCTTGATTTCTTAAATAAGTAAATATTACTTGTTTTCCCCGATAAGTCCAGCTGACATACGTGTCCTGCATTGTCTTGCCTTGCCTGACTTGTCCTGCACTGTCTTGCCTGTCTCGCCTTGCCTGTCTTGCCTGTCTTGCCTTGCCTGTCTTGCCTTGCCTGTCTTGCCTGTCTTGCCTTGCCTGTCTTGCCTTGCTGTCTTTGTCTTGCCTTCTGCCTTGCCTTGCCTTGCCTTTGTCTTGCTTGCCTGCCTTGTCTTTGTCTTGCTTGTTTTGCTGTCTTGCCCGCTTGTCTCGCCTCGGCATACTGTCTTCTTGTCTTCCCCGGTTGACAATTATTGCCGCATTTACGAATCATGAGATTCGTGATAGTGATGAGTTGCCGAACCTGTAAACGGCAAACCCTCCATTCTTGATCACTTTGGAGAAGAGTACCTTGTGTAACCATTATGGGCGCTTGAATAATACTATCCTGGGTCGATGTACCATCTCGCACATGCAACAACGATGTTCCTCAGCACGTTTTATTTTGCAGAGCTACATGGTGGCACCAGATTATATCCTATCCTCTTATATGTGGATTTCCTCTAGCATTTGTGAAAACAAAGTGCTATCCTGAATATGTAAACTAAATGCTTATATATATACTTGCTCTTGATCGCTTGACTTTCGTGATAGGCTCAGAATTGTATGATGCGTATATACGTAGATACATACTCCTACTTGATTTCCCCCTGATTACATGCATATGTATATATATGTAGATATATATACTCTTACTTGAGTTATCCTGATTGTCTTCGTATGTATATAATTGTAGATATGCATATCCTTACATGACAAACTTCCATCAATGAATTGCTTGGTACATAAATGAATTTGCATACCACACTCGATAATTCTATGAGAGACTTGGTACATGTATATTGGTAAATATGCATACTTCTACTTATTTATTCTATGAGAGACTTGGAATGTCCTACAATATGTTATACATCCATAATCATGATTATTCTTGTGCCTTGCTTCCTGACTTGTTTGACTGTTGTGAACAGGGGATTTACCCTGATTCATCTTAGTAGTCTGGTGAAGGACCGGATTTCACTCAGTACAACCCGACTTACTGGGTCTTCGTCGTAAAATGATATCTTTTCCTTTTATAGCAACATTCAAATTATGTCACATTGTTTAGTAGTAACGTACTGGGTCATTATGACTCACCCCGTACTTTGTTTTCTAGTTGCGCTCGAAGTCGTGTTGAGGACGATATACGTGATGTAGCGTACTCCCAGCTGATCGATGGCTCGAGCTTAGACGCGTGTCCGTGATTGTATCCTATTTCCGAGTAGTAACTTGTGTACTTCTATCTCTCTAGCATCCTTGGCTTGTATATCATATTTACTATTCCTTGTGAGCTCGTTGTATTGTAAAGTTAATTAGACTTTACAGTCGGGTAGAATAATTGGGTTTTGATTTGGTTCTCCCTTGGGCCGACGTGTTGTGTCGTTGCCCATAGCTTTGGTTTTTATATTCTGTTGTCTCCCAAGCACGCTGTGGCTTTGGGGCTTTTCTCTATCCTAGTTATTATTATTATTGTTGGTTAACCCCGGTATGCTTTAGCCGTGGGTATGTGTTATATCAGGTTGGTTCCTTGCTGTAACGCCGGCCTGGAGTGCCGATGGTTTGTCCAAATACCGCAATGTTGCACGCGAAGTTTCTTTTTCTTTCCTTCTTGAGATTTATGTCTCTCTTGGTATCTTTGGCCTTGGTTTCGAACTTCATAGCTCGGAACTACCTTTCCTTGTCGCTTCCGCATACTTATTTTTATATAAACCCGTATTTTTAGTACTACTTCTTGTTCTTGTCTCGAGCTTGTTAGCTCGACTGTCCGACTCGCACTATTATTTTTAAGTGCTTGTCCTCTTCTTGCCTTGTCCTGGCGATGCGACGTTGGGATTCCGTTCCGGAATCCGGGTCGGGTCGTCACAGTTGGTATCAGAGCTTTTGTTAGCTATAAGCCAGGATAGGATCCATGGCCTAGATTGGGTTTGGTGTGTCGTCGAGTATTTTCCGATGAGCGTTCTGATTTGTGCCTTATCGGCATGTTCTCTTGTACAGATATAGGACTTGGATTACTAAGTTCTGTTGGTCTAGATTGCCGTAAATGCAAGTTTGTGTTTAAGAGCATCATATTTTTTCCTGTATTGCCTTTAAGTTGCAGTCATACCACGAGTATGATGTTACCTTGTGGAACTATCATTTCTTGCCCGTATGGGTTAGCTAATTAACTCAGGTCGTCGATTTCAAGAGTGATCGCCGCGGTGTTGCTAATGTCTTTGATCGTTGTTATACGTTTCTTGAACGAAGTGGATAAGCCTCCCGTAATGCGTGTTATCGCCATATAAGTATATATAGACATGATAGTACTTGACCAAGAGTCCCTGTATTGTTTGGTATTATAGAATTGAATATTCTTTCCTGATAACTACTTTCCTGGTATAGAGAGGACTACTCCGATAGAGGGAATATTGTCCTGATTCCATAACGAGACTTGGTGAGTAACCGGCAGGAGACCCCGCGATTTCTAATTTGAATTAGTTGTCAACCAGTACACTGCTTGACCCATAGTGATTGAAGTCTTCTAGTTAGTAACCATTTGACGCCTAGGGATGTATAAGTTATCAGGTTTACTTGTTGCTAAGTCCTAATACGTTAATAAGAGTATTAACGTGGTGTAACATGTTTTATCTATCGTAAATAGATTGTTAAGTGTATGAATATTCCATACCTGGTGTATCTGCATAATAGATTAATATGCTATGTATATGATATTGATTGCCATGCCTGTATGTGATTTTATGTGCATGAGACCATGATGAAGGATGCTATGATGTGATTTGCAACCCCTTCGCATCCTAAACGATTTAAAGCTTTGAAGTCACTTCAGAGGGCCCCGACTTGATTATCAAGAGTCTTCGTCGGAGAACTAGGAACGGTATTATATGATATAGGAATTGACCGAACCCGTTACCAAATGGAATAAATTGAAAGTGACATCTTGTCCTGCTTGTGCAAATATGTGCAACATGTATATTGAAATCATGCCATGAATGAAAAAGAACTTGTGACTTGATCAAATGAGTTACCCTCTACTTGATTTTAGTGTAATGCTAGACCCTAGAAATTGTGTCGTGACCGATAATTTTATTAGCCCGAAAACTCTTTGTTGGGATGTTTGTTAATTCGGCGCAACTATTGCACATGCCTAAGAATTATTTGATTAATTGATAAAGAGGAATTTTCACCTCAATGTCCACGCTTGTTGAACTTCAAGCCTTGATAATGTCCTTGAATCCCGTAAGAGTCAAGATGACTCGACTTTGGAATTGATTGAGGATATTTAAGCATTTCTTTCCCTTGTGTTTTGAGGCACACTAAGGTGGTTTCTTGACTTCATCGTAAGCTATAGTATTGAACTCGTGATCGATTGTGAATTGCGGACTAATTCTTTTAAGGAGGGAGGATAAGACCCCGAACCTTCGTGATTGACCTTATCGCCTAAGTGTCGCTCAACCGCAACCTCGCTTACTCGACTTGAGGTAAGAACCTTGATTAATACAGAAGGCCGTATAGGAGCCAATATATTAGTTCCATATGTTCCATGACCTTAACTAGTTAAAGTCACAAGTCGTGACTCTGACGATAGCCTGAATGCGACGCGATTGAGGTACTTCCGCTTTTGTGTTCGTGACCTCGCTTGGGTCCTAGACCTTCTTTAAGATGGTTTGTTAACATGTTTAGATGTGTTAGACTTCAAGTGGAGGTGTTCCTTAAGTCTATCGATGATTTCTAAGCTTTGGAGATAGCTGCTCGCCTCTATCGCCAGAGTTCGAATCGAGTCGCCAGAATCGCTTCCTTTGGGATTCTTATTTCCCTTTGTTATCTAACTTCCTACAAGTATTTAAGCCTTCTTCACTAGCCCTTAGACTGCCTTTAAAAGTCTCCTTCATTGCTCGCTTGATTTCGAAGTCTGTTCGTCGTCCCTGGCCAGACGTTGTTGCACCCCTTCCCGGCTCGCCCGAAGTTGTTTCTGAGTTGTTGGGTGTGTTTTAGACTTGTTTTGAGTTGGGTTAGACCTCAGAATGGTTGCCTATAAGTTTGGGATCATTTAGATCAAGTTTAGACCAAGTTTGGAGGTTCAGAGCCGAGGCCGCATGGGATTTGAGCGAGGCGCCCGCCCAACCATGAGAACAACCTTGTGCGTAGCAGAGCCGAGGCGTCGATGGAGGGAGGAGGCGCCCCGCCTCCATTTGTCGCTACCGGGATTTCTTTCCCGCTTTTGTTTGTGAAATACCTATTCTACCCCTATTTTAACCCCTCCCTTTGCCTTGTCCACGCCTGGAAGGGTAGCATGGTAATCCTCACCCTTTATAACCCCAATTCATCCTCTTCCTCCTCATTTTCTTCACAAACCGTGAGTTTTAGAGAGAGAGGGAGAGGAGCTTCAATGGGAGATTCGCCGATTCCCTGAGTTCCCGCCATCGGATTGATCGAGCTGACCGCCATCGCGAAGCCCTCGCCGAGTAGTCTTTCCCTCGGTTTGTCTTCCACATCCTAGAAGTTTGTGGCCCGATTGAGGTACGCATTTGAGCCTAGTTCTCTCTACAAACATCTTGATGATAGATCGTTGAGACTTGTTCCTTGTGATTTATTGTTATTACATGTCAAAATGATATGTTTTGAATGGGTATCAATAGATTTTGTTAAGGTTTGAAAATGGGATTATTGAGCATGTGGGAATTGTTATGATATAAGATTTATTTTTGTTTGTTTGGAACCCTGATAAATTGTAAATCCTCGAAAATTTGCCTCGAACTAGAAATTTGGAACCTTGTAATTTGATTCAAATGGAGTCAATTAATTATGAAAATTGTTACTTGAACC